>JALIGW010000007.1:4067500-4667500 GCA_023053685.1 Diadophis punctatus similis | reverse complement strand
CACAGTTATATAGCTTATTTTCCTGCCCCTTGGGCACAGTTATATAGCTTTTTGTGCAAAAATTGTATGGCAAATTTTGTTTCTATTGCTTCTTATGGAGGTTTTTAAAGTGTTTGTAAATATTTACTTTTAAATAATCATTTCCTTGGCTAACTTATCTGTAGACAGGATGATAGATATCGGTCAACATGGACTACAACTCCAGTCAACCTAGTTTTAAGGCCCTAAATTAATAAACAATGGAGCAAAAGGCTTAAAGTTTCCATTATTCTCAGAGACAAAACACTGAATGTATAAATAATAGCAGATTTGTCCATATCCCTATTCATCCTTTGTTACCTGCAGAAAAGACTCATTCCTCAGAGAATATTTTCTTTGTTGAACTACTGTATATGTCTGCAAAGCATGCTGGATTGCCCACTAACACAATCATTGCCTATAAATCATTGATTATATCTTGTCAGATACTTGTCAACTCCCAGGCATGGAGGTCAAAGTGTCAAACATGAAGTGGTTGTGTAACTGATTATTGTTTTATTTCAGACGCCAGTTATGTAATTATTTTCTGTTTCTTTGGCAGTCAGAGTCCCTTTATTAAAATGGGTAGTCATATAAATTGAAAACTATCTGAATGAATAAAAAAATAAATCCTTTGTATTACCTTCAAAAATATAGATATTAATTCATTTAGTACTATCAACATATACATTTTTCATATATTGTTATATATGTTTCATATATTGAGAGCCAGCTTGGTCTAAGGTTAAGGCATTAGGCTAGAAACTGAGAGATCGTGAGTTCTAATTCTAACTTAGCCACGAAAGCCAACTGGGGGATCTTGGGCCAGTCACACTCTCTCAGCCCAATGCAGGGTTGTTGTAGGATCAATAGGAGGAGGAAGATGTGCTGGATATGTTTGCCACCTTGAGTTATTTGTAAAAACAATAAAGACTGGATATTAATTAATTGTAATTCCCAAAGGTGCTTTTCCAAAAGGAAACTGGACTTTCTTGAAAACATTTCACTTCTAATCCAAGAAGCTTCTTCAGATCTGATCTGAACTTTACTTTTTGCTATCAAAGTCTAAAACAGTACATGATGATATAATAAATATGCTTCTCCTATTTAGTTTACAACTTCTACAAATCCATATTACCTGTTCCACTGATATAAGTTTATTAGAAGAGCTACAACAAGCAACTGCAACATTTGTACATTTGGAATGTTTTTCCAAACATATTTTGCACTGCCAAAATATATTTTTCATTGCCCACAGGACTTGGCTTTTACAAATTTCGGAGGTCCTCAGTTGACTTGGAATCTATATTCACAGTAATCAGGTTCCATTAAAAATGGAACAAATTAACTAGGGCACAGCCTCATTCATTATAGATTAAATCACATATGTTGGTATTTATTAGAACTGAAGGGAGAGAAATATTCCAAGCAATTCCTTGGGCTTTAAGATTCACAGTAATACAGTCACTTAGATTCTATTAAAATGTATTCATTATATGTTGAATGGTTGTTCCTTTCCATCAGAGGCAATCTAACTCTTTTTCTAAAGTACTTACTCTCCAGCAATCTGATATTATATACACAGTAACATTTCCACCAAGTTTCAGCTTTAACTAAATGATCAAAATGCAAATGAGGCCAACCTGCCCCCTACTGGAGATATCATGGGAATTAACAATCAGAAGATTGTATAAATGGGTTTTTTAAATCACAAATTTGATGTACAGCTTAAATAATAATAAAATAAAATCCTATCCAAAATTTAAGAAGTGCCTGACAAATATTTGGTCTTAATTGAAAGAGTGGTGTGATTCAATGACCTGGCATGTACATTATGGGAATTATTTGTTTTATCGTGGTTTATTAAATATATCTAATTATCCATATTTGCACACTACAATAAACTATCAACAACATTTTACAAATCATAGTGCCTGGATTTCCACAATATACTAAGGAAAACAACCAAGAAAGCTATATCTATTATATTTTGCGTTAGCAAAATATAAACTCTGCAGCCCGTATATAGAAGTTTTTGTCTCATAGTTAATCATAGAATTCAAAATGTGTATCACTGTCTTACATTGATACTGAAGCAACACAAGGAATACACTGTGACTTTGATGAAGAGTATATTTACATAAAGAATGGTCAAAGTATGTTTTTGTCTTTTTACATGCTTGTAAGCATGTATATGTATATGTATAATTTTAGCCATTGTCTCTCCACTGCAGGATGAAGGCCTCCTGCGCATTTTTGCAACCAATATGGTCCTGAGATTTCTTTTGCCAATTGGGAGCACAATACTTGGTGATGTCATCGATCTATCTTGTTTTAGGTCTCTTTTGTGGATGCTTTTTATCAAGTGGGATTCATTGTATGACCACCTTGGTCCACCTGCCATCAGTTCTTCTTGCTATGTGACCAGCCCATTTCCATTTCAATTCTTTTGGTGATATGTTCTTTAATCCATGTTCTGGTCTTTCTGTCTTGTCTTGAAATGCCGAGCATGTATCTTTTCATGGCTCTTTGTGCCACTCGTTGTTTTTGTATCGATTGTATGGTTAGTGTCCATATTTCACTGGCATGTTAGCATAGGTAGCACACACTGATCAAAATTTTTTGTCTTCAGGCATAAGGGGAGGTTGGTCTTGAAAATTATGCTTAGCTTGCCAAATGCCTGCCAGCCACGTTTAACACATTATTCAGTTGTCTACTATGTCTAGTTCTTCTCTAGATATAAAATAAATTCTTTCTTTGATGAATTTATTAAACATAATCTGGCTCTTTTTCAGTTTTATTTTTAAGCCAAATGGTTCTCCTGCTTCATGCAGCTCTTGTATGTAGCTCTTTTGGGTCTTGTGAGAAGAGAACAACATCATCTGAAAATCTTAAGTGATTTAAATAGGCTCCATTGATTTTTATTCTATCTTTTGTCCAGTGTAGTTTGTGAAATATTTCTTCAAGGCAGGCTAAGAAAAGGATAGGTGATATTGTATCGCCTTGTCATATACATCGTTCTATGTTGATTTCCACTTTAAGATTATTAAGGCAAATTGTTGCCATTGTTTCATATACTGATTGTAATAAGTTTATGTAAGCAGTGTCTATTCCTTGGTTAAGCAATGCTTAATTACTGCTTACTGGAATACTGAGTCAAATGCATTTTCGTTGTCAATGAAAGTCATGCACAGAAGCATGGTGTACTCATTATGCCTTTCAATCGGTTAAATCCTACCAGTTCGGACCGGTTCAGGAGAACAGGTAGCGGACATTTGGCCTGGGTTGCTGAACTGATAGTGACTGCTGGCTGGCCATGCCCCTGAACTGGTTCCCCATCACTGCTCGCTCACCCTGCCCCACCCAGTCTCTGCTCTGCAGCTAGTCTGCCTGAAGTGCTGCACCCCTTATCAGCCTGCCAGGTAAGCCTGCAAGTCGCAGCCTACCTAGCTGCCCCTGCCCTCCCACCATCCCAACCTGCCTCCTCTACTCCCTTCCCTACAGCCTGCAGCCCTGCCATGCTTGTCTGCCACGTGGCCTTCCCGGCGTCCTTGTGGCCAGCTTGCAAAGGCAGGCAAGTGGAAGGCCATGTGGAAGGCAGGCAAGCATGTCGGGACTGCAGGAAGGGAGCTAGCAGCTACTCCTTTCCTCGCAGCCCTGCCATGCTTGCCTGCCTTCCACGCGGCCTTCCCGCCAGTCCCCCACACTCACTTGCCTTCCGATGTTGGCGTCCAGCCTGGCCCGGCCAGTAGGTGGGTGGGCTGCCCTTGGTGGAAACGCAGACGCTGCGCTGGGGCTGAGAGGGGCGGCAGTGGCAGTGCTCCAGGAGGGCAAGCGGATGTCCCAGGGCTGCTGCACATGCACCTGCCCCGTTTCTGCAAAGGTAGAACCCCCCCTGCAGGACAATCCAAAGAGCAGAGGGGGATGCTGCAGAAAATGCCGCCTTCCGCCCGGGTCTATGTGCCTCCTGGGCTGGCTCCATGGGGCTTGGGACTCCGAAGCAGCCCACTGGCTTCCCACCCGGCCACCTGCCTGCTCTCTTTGCAGATCGGCCCAACCAACCACTGGCGCCACTGTGGGAACTTGGCCCGTGGAGTTGCTTCCCACTGGCGAAGAAGCAGAGTGAGAGACGTGGAAGCTTCCGGCTGGGCAGCAGCCCCCCGCATGGAGAGAGGGCCAGGCCCGGCTTCATCACCGCAGAGCCCGCAGCGCTTGCCCTTTGGCCTGGGCGGCGGCACTTACCTGGGCGGGCCAGTGTGGGTAGCCCTTCATCTTGGTGAAGACCAGGTTGCTGCACTTGTAGTCATGAGGCCGGCCAGGGCAGAACATGGTGCGGGCAGAGAGGCCAATGCAGCACCCGCCGAGGCCGCCCTGGCCGAGTTATCGCTGTGCTTCCCCAGCAACAGGCGCGCAGGGGCCACCTTGCCCACTGCCTCCGTGTGCTGCGCTTGGAAGGGGCCACCGCTCTCACCACGGGAAGCACCGCTTCAGCCAAGTCTCCTTCCCCCAGAGCGCCAGACTCTGCGGGCCAAGTTCCCAGAGTGGCACCGGTGGTCAGCCAGATCGATATGCAAAGAGAGCAAGCAGGTGGTCAGGTGGGAAGCCCTAAGCTCCACAGAGCTGGCATGGGAGGCACGTGGACCCTGGTGGTGTTGAGCCCTAGTCTGGGGCTCGCCAAACCTGCAGAGGGTAGGAGCGACATGGAGGCAGCGAGGAGGCAGTGGCTCCGAGGCAATCAGGCTTGACGTCATAAAGCCGCATCCTTCTAAGCTGGCCAGCTGGGTGTCGGATATCCCCAGCTGGCTTTGGCTGCCACAAATAGGCTTCCGTTGCAGACTGCTCTTCACACGCTGATGGATTATTGGTTCTCAGACGACCTACACAGCTAGCTACATGGCCCCGTGGGAGTCTGCCAACAGTCAATAGAATACATGTTCTTGCACAGGAACAGGAAGCTCACATTCAAAGCCCAAGAGAAGGTATAAAAAACCCTCTCTCTCAACTCCATGTGGTCAGATACTTCATCATTAAACCATCTTTCCAATCAGCCTCCATGTTTCCAGTGTCTTTTTCCCAGTTTGGAACTGAACCAGATGTATATTTCTTCCAACACAGGTTTGGTTTATTTAGATATCTGTGGCATGTACTAATTTTATTGTGATCCTGACAAGCTTGAGAGGGAAGAGACTTGAACCTGGGTCCCCTATATGCTTTGTTAATTTGTCTCTTTAGCGTGGCAATTTGTAGCCCAAGTATGCCCACCCATTTTCTGGAGAGCTTAAATGACCTCTCTGCTAAAGGGTTTCACTTTATGAGCAAGAGTTGGCTGCTGATAGTTATCATTGCATTTTAACTATTTTAATTCCTCAAGATGCTCTGGCACCCTGCCTGATTTGTAACTCTGGGTTGCAGATATTGCTGAGGAAAAGGAAGGTATTCAGACAGAATGGTTTAGCTTTCCATGATGGCTGTGACTGTCATTGATCTTCAGAGTATATTCCCCCATTTGTAATCCAATGACTGGTTTTTAGGGCAGCTTTTTGCAAGCAAAGAAGCTTTTTGTATTTTGTACAGGTAATCCTTGACTTACAACAGTTCATTTAGTGATCATTCAAAGTTACAATGGCACTGAAAAAAGTGATTTATGACCACCTATGACCGTTGCAGCATCCCCACTGTCGCAAGAGGCTGGGCGAGGTGAAACACTCCTCAACGTGAATGATGTCGAGTTGGCCATGCCCACCCAGTCACATGCCCACCCAGCCATGCGCCTCACCCAGGCGATCATTAGGGTAGAGAACTGGTTGTTAAATTATTTGAATCTTACCACTGACCCCACCATCTAGCAACTTTTGACCTAAATCCTAGTGCGTGATGGCTAACATTGGCACGCGTGCAACAGGTGGCACGTGGAGCCATATCTGAGGGCACGCAAGGCATTGCCCTATGTCAGCTCCAGTGCACATGTGCGCACTGGCCAGCTGATTTTTGGCCATAGGGAAGGCTGTTTTTGCCCTCCCCAGGCTTCAGGGAAGCCTCCTGAAGCCTCCGGAGGGTGAAAAACAGCCCAACAGGCAAACCGGAAGTCCATTTTTCCGAACTTCTGTTTTGCCCGTTGGGCCATTTTTCGCACTCCGGAGGCTTCAGGGAAACCAGAGGGTGAAAAATGGCCCAATGGGGGGGCACATGTGCAGGGATGCATGTATGCGCTGTGTGGCATGAGTGGGGGGGTTGTGTGCCAATGGGCGTGCCACACACTGCCATTTTTGGCACGCAAGAAGAAAAAGGTTCGCCATCACTGTCCTAGTGGGTACCATTTTAGCAATTGTCTTCATTTCTGCTGATCTCAAAATGTTGAAAGAAGAGGACAAAGATCATCACTGATCCCATTCCAAATTTCTGCAAATCCCGAAGTAACAAAAGTCTCTTGACTACCATTCCGTGAAAATGGGAGGGGGGAGGCTGCTTATATTCCTTCCTCTCCTTCTGTCTTTATTTAGCATTATTTCCAAAGCAACAATAAAAAGAAACTCCCAATACCTTGGAATACTCATATCAAATGACCTAAGTGCCAAAGCCCACTGCAACAACATCGCCAAAAAGGCTTCAAGAACTGTTAACCTAATCTTACGTAGCTTCTTCTCCGGTAATATCACACTACTAACCAGAGCATACAAAACATTCGCCAGACCAATCCTTGAATACAGCTCATCTGTCTGGAACCCACACCGCATATCGACATAAATACATTAGAAAGTGTCCAGAGATACTTTACAAGAAGAGTCCTCCACTCCTTTACTCGCAACAGAATACCTTACGCAACCAGACTTGAAATCCTGGGCTTAGAAAGCTTAGAACTACGTCGCCTTCGGCACGACCTAAGCATAGCTCATATTATTATCTGCTACAACGTCCTTCCTGTCAATGACTACTTCAGTTTCAACCACAACAATACACGAGCACACAACAGATACAAACTCAAAGTGAACCGCTCCAAACTTGACTGTAGAAAATACGACTTTAGCAACAGAGTCGTAAATGCCTGGAACTCACTAACTGACCTTGTGGTTTCGTCACCAAACCCCAAAACTTTACCCTTAGACTGTCCACTGTTGACCTCACCCAATTTCTAAGAGGTCAGTAAGAGGCGTGCATAAGTGCACCAGCGTGCCTACCGTCCCTGTCCTAATGTTCCCTCTTATCAGTACTCATCTTATGTATATAAACAATGTTATATCTATGTATATTAACAACACGTACTTGACATAAATAAATAAATAAATAATAAAATAAAATAAAATAAAATAAAATAAAATAAAATAAAATAAAATAAAATAAATAAAATAATAAAATAAAATAAAATAATAAAATAAAATAAAATGAAATAAAATGAAATAAAATAAAATAAAATAATAAAATAAAATAAAATAATAAAATAAAATAAAATAAAATAAAACAAATAATAAATAAATCTGAATGGTTCTTAGGAGACATTTCTTTTTTCCTTGGAAGACCTGCTTAAGTTCTTCTTCCACATCTAGCTCAAACTTTAAACTGCCATGATAAAGCCACTTTCTTGGCTTTGTATTGGCTAAAAATAAGTCATCATTTGTACATGCTTTTGGTAGTAGCTGACATATCAGCAAATGGGCTGGATTGACTCCACATAGCATGTTGTTATCTGCCAAGAGCCTCCATTTGAGCACATTGGCTTTACATTTAGGCACTCCAACTCTCACTCTTATTCAGGGTCCTCCAAGTAGTATAATGGAGGTCAGATCCTTCAGCTATACCCTTCTTAAATGTTATTCCTTGCTCGATGTCTCCTTCCTCCATCTTTTAGTTCAATGTTGTTTTGGTGTACCATCAAGAATGTTTGTTTTTGCCATAAAGCTGTTCCTAGATCTGTCTGTGGGCTTGGGGCACATGTCTGTTCAGAGGATAATAACCCTACACTACTTCAGACAAATATGCTGAGGATCATTCTCTTGCTTAGTTCTCCCGGCATCTGCTGCTACTTGTCTTCTGATTTTAGGTAGGGTAACTGCTTAGGTGACTGAAGGCCGGAACCCAGCAGATGGGATGAGAAAAGACTTCCATTAAATTAAGAAACAAACACCACAATTTCATTTTGATACAGCATATAAATAATAACTATTTTCCCTTAGTTCCCAATATACCATCAATAAGCCAGAAAGAAATCAATTCAAAAACTTTGAAACACAACCACTTTTATGGGAATAGGATCCATTTTCAAATGGAGACAGAACCTTGTTACAAAGAGAGTTAAAAAGAATTTGCCCTAATATACAAAGGAATATATTGGTTCTAATTTGGAAATTAAGTTGCCACCATTTTTATAATTCTATCCCGTTCATCCCAAGGATCTTATGTTGAATTGAGCATTTACGGAGGAATAACTTGTGTAGGCTTTTTAAAAAATGAAGATGGAGAATATTAAGTATTCAAAGACAACAGATAAGCAGAGAATAGAGATTTTACGAGTATTGTGATTCAGTATTGAAAAAGGTTTTGCTTTGCAATACTTTGTTGGAATAACAACTAAAAAGTCTAGTTCCTAAAAATGAAAAAGAATCTGTAACAGCTAAACAAATGACACCTTGATAAGGTTTCAATGAAGAAAACTTGGAAGATAGCTCCAGCAGAAAGAAAGGATGGTTGTGGTTATATATAATATTATTAAATCAGGATTTTGACTTTGGACAAGTCATCAAAGACAAGGTTGCATATAACATTAAGACCATATTGAGTCATTCACCTTGCATGTTAAGCCAAACATGAACCAGCATTATAGGCTTTATTTACATTTATTTAGGATATATGTAAACCAGAAAAGTAGGTTATACTTGCTGAAGGAAATATATTTTAAAATACAGTATATTTTCAGGCAGTCTTTTTATGAATATTTTAAACGAGTTTCCATTGTTAGAAACATCCACACAAAGGTAAGTAGCTTTGCTGTACACTAGATGGCAGCTCTGCACTACTGCTTCTATAAGTGTTCAGCAAATGACAAACTGTTTCCAAAGAATTCTGGAAATATTAATCGAACTTGAATTTCCAGATTCTTCAAGCCTAACACACTGTGCTGGAATCAAAGGAAAGAGTTTTATGGAAGAGTCTAGAAACATTGAGCTTAACTGACCTAATCAAAAGTAGTGAAATCAAGAAATCAGATTAGGAAGACTTAATAAACAGAGCCAGTGATATACTATATTTAGTTAGACATAAAAACTAAAATCCATTTTTGATTAAATTGAAAACAGTACCTAGTAATATTGTTTGGATAGGCATAAATTCAGGGCTCTATAGTTCAAAAACTCCCCAGATTTGAGGCGGCAAATGTTACTGGAAAAAAGATTTTCTTTAAAAAAATCTGTTCTTCTCTCTTAGTTTACTTTATAGAAACAGATACAAGCATGCAGATCCAAAGCTATTTAAAGTTAAGAAACAAGCTTTGTATTATGTTTGAGAGAAAGATAACTTCTAGAATTATTTCAATATTCAGTGAGTTCGGTCAAGTGGTAAGGTACTGGCTAGAGATGTAAAATTTCCGGAAATTTTGAAGCTCGGAAAAACCCCTGGTTTTTTTCCGTTTTTTTCTGGGGGGGAAACAGAAATTTTTGGAAAAATTGAAAAAAATGCTACATTAGCACTTTTTTGTCTTTTTAAGATTGAAAGTCATTCTGTTACTTTAGGAACATAAAATATGACTATGGACAATTTGACTTGGCATAAAATTATCACAACTAGCATATTAAAAATATAGTGTAGCCAAACAATTATCACAAACAGAATTTACTTTTTTATAATATTTATTTGTAATTGTAACAAAGGGAGCAACAATCTCCTGAACTGCTTACTAGTTCATGTGGAACAGCCAAAATGCCTCCACAAAACAATTTTCAAAACCAAAAGTAACAATTTTTCATATTTCCTCTCCACAGTATTAAATAAAAATAAAAATAAAAACCCCATTCTTATAAGTCCCTTCATTCAGCACAGGTCCTTTTTGTTGCTCTTCCAATGCTTTTGAGGCCTAGTGAAGAGGACAGAACAAACCAAACACACCCACTAACATGCAAAAGCAAAACTGAAACCTTTTTCTTGTTATAATAGCAGCACCTCCTAAAGGAAGAAATGCATACTGTTCTTGCATTGGAGGGTTCAGTTTGTTACCTAGGATTTGCTTGTCCTCACTCAGTGCACAGAAATTAGAATAATCTGATATCATACATTTTTTTTAGAAATGATTTGGAAAATATTTGAACACCCTGTCATAAAATATTTTATTCATCATGTTAAAATAAAATATTCCACAATGTTTTTTTTTTCATTTTTAAATTTTTCCAATTTTTTGGAAAAAAACAAAAAAGCCTTCAGGAATTTTTTTTTAAAAAAACGGGTTTTTTCTGAATTTTTCTGGTTTTTTCCGGGCCTTCACATCTCTAGTACTGGCACAGAAACCAGTAGGTGAGTTCTAGTTCTTTCTTAGGCGTAACATCTGGCTGGGTGAATTTGGGCCAGTCATTCTTTCTCAACTCAACTTACCTTACAAGGTTGTTGTTGCAGGCAAAATAGAAGGAATATTATATATGTTCACTACCTAAAGTTATTTATAAAAATAGTAAAGATGGGATAAAAGTAAAACATTTTTGAAGAAACCCCTTCCTAATATCTATGGCCAACTTGTGTTCTTTTCCATATTATCTTATTATCCATATTATCTTTAGAGTGTCTTTATGTTCCCTTCCATGCCGACTTGTCCTCTTTTTCCACCATATATCTCCTTTTTTATTTTTAAATCTTCATAAACCTTTTGTGCAGCCATATTATTCTGATATCCCTTATTTTTTTCTTTAACGAATTTGTTTGCTGTTGTGCTTTTTTAATATTTCCCTTTTTAGAAATCCCCACTTATATTGAATCTTTTTCTTATGAATTTCTCTTACCATGAAATCCCACTTACTGCTGCCATTTTGAAGCTTAAAATATTTTTTTTTCAGACTTACCTTTAGTTTCTTTAAAAATAAATAGAAGAATAAAAGAACCTTCTTCCTTTACTGGGTCATTTTCTCCATCATTCCTACTACTTCCTTGATAAGGTTTTGACTTTTTTAAAACAAAAATCTTTATTAATTTTTTTCGTTAAAAACGACAAACAATACAGACAAACAAAAATACAAAAAAAACAAAAAGTACATAAACTCAAAACAAACACAACAATAGCTAATCACTTTTACAGCTTTTTTGAAATATTTCTTATTCTATTTCCGAGTTACAATATTTTTATTTTCCTTTTAACATTCATTGATATTTATCTAAGTCTATCTATACAAAATTAAATCTTGTATTATATTTTCCAGATCAATTTCTTCCGGTTTACTTACATATATATTCTGGCGCTGGACAGATGTTCCTCCCACACGGACTCAGCTCCTGCACAGCCCCACCGCGGCCCCATAAGAGCAGCAGCAGCAGCAGTGGCAGCTGCAGGGTGAGGGGCAGGAGTGACCGGCTGGCCCCTGCAGCTGTTCCCATGCCAGCGAGCCAGACCCTCAGTGGTATCTCCATGCATGAGGAGCTGTGCTCTCCTCCAGCCCTCCTGGGGCAACTTGCATCCACGATGACGGCTCCTCTTCTTCCTCCTGGCTGCTCCAGCATCCCAGCCGGAAGCGGCAGCATGAAAACCGCCGATGCCCCCTCACCCCCAGTGGCAGCGGCGGCAGGAGCAGCAGGCGGTGCAGCCGGCTGCCTAGCCAGGAAACACTGCCTTGATGTCCCATGCACCCAAGCTGGCCAGACACTACGGACCACGGATGCGTATCGGTGCCATGGGCTGGAGGGCTGGGGCCATGCAAAAAGCCCACTCGGGCGGGACGGGAGGGAAGCCTTGGCCCGCCCATCCTGGCCGACAGCTTTGCTCCCCTAGGAAGTGACCACCAGGATCTGTGTCTTTGGGCATGCAAGCCATCACCCGTTGCTCTTCCAGGTTCCAGCGCACCGGCCAGCTGATCTTCGTGTGCCAGAAACCGGAAGATCAGGTGGCCGGTGTGCATGCGCACCGGGTGGCTGCTCTTCCAGTTTCCGGTGCTCCCGTGTGTGGGAAGACCAGCTGACTAGCATGCCAGAACCCAGAAGAGCAACAGGTGATGGCTCACGTGCCCAGAGAGATGGCTCTGCGTTCCACTTCTGGCATGCGTGCCATAGGTTCGCCATCATAGCTCTAGTCAAGCACCTCCAGAAGACACCATGTCACAGAGCTGGGCATCTTCATACAAGACAAGGTTCCAGGTCTCTAATTCTTCCAAACAGTCATCAGCCAGTGCAAAGGCTGAAGCAGCAAAAGCACAAGAAATAGAAATGAAAAGAGAGAAAGCACGATTGGAAGCTGAAAGAATGCAGCAAGAAGTATCCCTGGAAATGCAGAAAGCCCTGTTAGAAGTGAGCCTAGAGCAGGTCGCCACAGAGAAAGAAGTAGCAGCTGCCACAGCTGAAGTCAAAGCCCTAGAGAGAGCTGTATATATTCTGATGACAAATGCAGTAAACGCAGCAATGTGCTTGAGTCAGAGGCTGAACCCCAAGATCCTCTGCAACACACTTCAGAGTACGTCTATCAGCACTCCAGGTCAAGCAGTAATGCTCACCTCGATAGGGAAGACAACCTTAAAGAAACAAGCCAAAGATGCTACTCAACACCACTACAGGCTAGTGACAAGCCCCAAGCCTACAAACGAGAAAGCTTCAAGCAAAGCTGCACCTCTGATAGCAAAGCCCTCACACCCAAGGTACTTCACCCTGCAAATTATCCTACAGGATCAGCCTTAATGCCAGAGCAGCATGAAAAGGACCAGCTGAAACCAGAGACTCCTAAAAGGTATGACTGCACAACACCTTTTCACCACAACAATGCACAGACGTCTAATTAAGTCACCATAGACCTTGCCAAGTTCCTTGCACAACATGAGCTAGTCACACAAGGACTTGAAAAGTTGGATCATCCTGAAAGCTATAGAGCCTGTCGATCTTCTTTCCAAAATGCCATCAGAAGCTTAGATTTTTCATGTAGTGAGGAGATAGATTAAATAATTAAATGGCTCAGAATTGAATCTGCTGAGCATGCAATGCAAATCAGGACGATAAACATACACTACTCTGAAACGGGTCTTAAAACAATCTGGGACAGACTTGATGAGTGCTATGGCTCAGTAGAAGCTGTGGAAAATGCACTGTTCAAAACACGTGATAACTTTCCCAAAATACTTAACTTAGGGAACTTAGCAATTTATTAATGGAACGTCAAGTAGTTAAGTCAGAAGGGGACTTGCAAGGACTTGCATTCCTTGACACAGCTAGAGGTGTCAACCCCATTGTACAAAAGTTACCCTATAACTTACAAGAGCAGTGGATCACACATGGCTCCAAATACAAAAGAGAGTAAAATGCTCCATTTCCCCCCTTCTCTGTATTTGTGGACTTCGTGTGCCAACAAACGAAAACAAGAAATGCTCCTAGCTTTGACTTCACATTGTCATGTGCTGCTCCTTCAGAACATAATCCTCACAAGCAGTCCACAAAACTAATGTGACTCCTCCAGATTCCCTTCACAGGTCTGACAACTCCTCTCACATAGAAGCTGAGATCAGAGATCCTGGTAAGCAGTGTCCTCTACACCAGAAGCCACATTCTCTCCTAAAATGCAGAGTCTTCAGGGAGAAGTCCATGGAAGACTGCAAAGCTTTCCAGAAAGCAAACAACATTTGCTACAAGTGCTGCTCATCAGTCCCTCGCTTTGTCAACAACTGTAAGGTCAGTTTAAAATGCATGGAATGGGGCAGCAAAGGCCACAACACAGCTTTGCATCCAGGGCCAGCACCATGGACTTTACAACACACTTACAATGGCAGTGAGCATGGCAGAGAGGAAGAACACACTGCTACAACCACAACAGAAATCAATACAAAATACACAGAAGTCTGCAAAGAGATTGCAGATGGCAATTCCTGCTCCAAAATCTGTTTAGTCAGAGTCTACCCAGTGGGCCAAAGAGATAAATCCATTAAGTTAAATGCCATTCTAGATGACCAAGTAACAGGTCTTTAGCCAGCTCAGCCTTCTTTGATGCCTTTGGCATTAAAGGCCCCAGCACTCCACACTCCTTAAAAACTTGTGCAGGAATTGTGGAGATGGCGGGGAGAAGAGCATCTGGTTACCAAGTCGAGTTGGTAGATGGGAAAACATGCCTGACTTTACCAACTCTTATTGAATGCAACCAGATCCCTGACCATAGATCTGAAATCCCTATGCTAGATGCAGCGATTCATCACCCACATTTGAACCGCATAGCGCATCTGATACCAGAGCTCGATCCTCAGGCTCAGATAGTTCAGAGGTGGTTCCTGCCGGTTCGGACCGGTTTGCCTGAACTGATAGCAACCCGCTGGTGACATCATGGAGCCGGTTCGGTTGGTGCCGGTCTGGGCCATCTTTTTTTGGGAGGAAAAAATTTTGGACTTTTTTGGGGGGATTTTTTTTCTTTTGCGCATGTGTGGAAGCCAAGTTTCCAGCACTGTGCATGTGCCACCATCTTGTTTTTGGCTTTTTTTTAAATGTTTTTTTTATTTTCAGCACTGTGCGTGTGCTCTCGCGCATGCACCCATGCAGTGCGCCCACGTGGCACAGGAGGAAGCAAACCGGCAGCGAGGTAAGTTAGAACCCACCCCTGAGATAGTTAACCCAAATTTGTGGGTTGACTGTGGCATCAGGTTTTTTTGTGTTTTTATTTTTATTGTTGTTAGTTTTTACACTTTAATACTATTTTATACTTTTATTTGTTGTAAGTCACCCAGAGTTGTTTTGGCTATATAAATATTTTAAATAAATCAATAAATTTCCAGATAAAATATAAATATTGTTCAGGACCAAAGTTTCTCAATCTTACATGCAAAGGTTATTTTCTGTTTAAAAAAAAATGCAGAACATCTCTCAGGCTATGGCTAAAGAAAACCACCATTTTCTAAAAAATCCAGACAATTTAATAAACTTTTAGTGAAATAATTTGGAGGGCTCTAAGAAAATTTGAGAAAAAAGAAGTAGCATGGAGGAAGACAAGAATTATTAAAAAGAACCTTGTGCCCAGTGGAATTCTGCAGGGGTAGCTCTGCATTCTGCAATCAGATACAGGTCTTCTGGTGGACGATGGCTTATGCAGCCAGCACATCTGAGAGGAACCAAGACAGAGAAGGCAGGCTAAAATGGTGAGGCATCTACCTGTTGACCAGAACTCTTGGCTAAAAAATTTCTTCTTCATTTGTCTTTCTTAAACCTAAAGGCAGGATGCAAATATGAATTCTGGATTTATTTATATCAAATCATATAAATCAAAATAATCTTAAGTTAACATATTAGTAGCCCTCGTTTTGTGACCACAAGTGGGACTGGCAACTCAAGTCAGTACTTTGTATGAAAATAGTTCCATATTTACCTAAGAAAAAGGTGGGTTGTGACAGTGTTTACAATATGCTTACATGCATGGCTACCATTTTGGGATCCTTTCATTGTATAATATATAAATGAAAATTGTCAGGAAAAATAAAGAATACATCTTTAATATGCTGAGTAATCCAGTAAATAACGCAAACATTTCAAAAATTGATTGGAAACAAAGAACATATATCATCCATCTGCTACTGCACTTCACAAATACAATAATGAACTTTATTAACACCATGTTCTATATAAATGACCTTTTTTGTATGTGCCCTTGAGTCAGGACCACTGTTCCCTCTAAGGTGTGCGGCCGCGCGACCGCGCACATAACAAGTGAACGCCACACGGAAGTTTCTAACTTCCGCTCGGCATTTTGTAATGGCAGAGGCTGCGTGCCTGCGTGGCCACGCACATAAAAAGAGAACGCCGCACGGCAGTTTTTAACTGCCGCGGGCCGTTTTCTAATTTTACAGGGAACATTGGTCAGGACTGATTCTTGGTGACTCCCTGGCAAGTCTCTGCACTTTTCATGGGAAGATTTCAGAAGTGGTTGTCTCCTTCCTAAGACTGGGAGAGTGTGAGTGTCCAAAGTTACCCAGCTGGCTTCATTCTTAAGGCTGGACTAGGAGGTTTCTAAGGAGATGCCTTAGCCCAGACATTGAAGTGGCTAATGATTCATTCTGAACTGCAAAGCATTTTAAAAGGCACTTTGCAAAACAAAGGAGAAAGAGTGAAAGACTGACTTTGTCTGTCTGTCTGTCTGTCTGTTTGTCTCTCTCTCTCTCTCACACACACACACACACACTCAGGAGGGAGGGAGGGAGGGAGGGAGGGAGAGAGAGAGAGAGAGAGAGAGAGAGAGAGAGAGAGAGAGAGAGAGAGAGAGAGAGAGAGAGAGAGAGAGAGAGAGAGAATGAATTTTTATCAGCCTTCCGGAAATGGTGGCTATTTGAAGAGGTCTAGAAGGGTGCTTTACTTGTGCCAACACATTTCACAAAGATCTTCTAATTGCTTTCAAGTGCTCTAATATTCATGACTCCTGATAAGTGTCAAATCAAATATACTGTATATCAAAGAACATGTATTTTCTTAAGAAATAATAGTTATAAAGACAGTTTAATAATCATATTAATTTCAGACTAGAACAATTTGGAGAGCCAGTTTGGTATAAAACAATTTGGAGAGTTTTTCAGGCTACAAACCAGGAGATTGTGAATTCTAATCCAGTCTTAAACACAAAGCTAACTTGCTGACCTTGGGCCAACCATTCTCTTTCAACCCTAGGAAGCAAGTAATGCAAACAACTTCAGTAATCTTATCCAGAAAGCAGTTGCCCAGGAGTCAACACTGCCTTGAAAACTCCCCCCCCAAAAAAACCAACAGCAACATGACTGTCATTACAAAATGCAGTGTGCATAGGTGCTTTATTGGTTTTGGTTCACAGTGATACATCAACCCAACTACACTGGATTATCAATTATGGTTCAGAGTGTAAAATGATGTATGAATCTAAACAATGGTTTGTTTAAAGACTGGAGTTAAAAAAATCTAATTAACATATGAATCTATGGTAAGACAAAGTCAAGTCTTATATCTTCCCATTATTCAAAGACTTACTTAGGCTCAGGTGTTTATTTAGTAGGTATGCACAGTATGCCCCATTCATACATACCTCAGTTTAAACCACTCTCCCAAATTTCCCATATTCTATTCAATTTAGAATATGTCTCAGATTACTTGATATCCATGTTCTGGTATATCAGAATGCAAGTGTGTTGTGATAGTTGGATCAATCTTCCTCAACTGTTAAGCATTAGATGTTTGAGACTATGACTTTATTATGAGAGTTCACTGATAGATATTAGATCAGGTCTTTAATATGGACTTCAGAGTCCTCTTTGGACTCCATGGACCAAGAGGTCCGTTAACTTGGATGAGGAGAAAAATGACAACTTTATTTTACTAGGATTTAGCTATTGATTCAATAATGAATATAGGCAACAAAGTAAGGACTGCAAAAATGTTTTCTTCCATAAATCTCACTATTTAAAATTATTTTAATTATTTGTAAAAATATTTTATAACTATGTTTGAGCATAATTGATTTCCTTTGTAATACAAGTTATTTATTTCATGTTACACATCTAAATACATTTTTCTGAGAAGTCCATGCCATAAACTTCTACAATAGATGTTTGTTGACTATAAAATTGCTGCAAAAAATAGTGCCAAGCATAACTGAATTCTTGGGATGATGTAATAATTGAGATTTTCAAAAATCATAAATGGATTGTACATTTTAATATGTACATTTTAATATGTATAATCCTGGACAATTTTACTTTAATCTGAGGTTAACCTCAGAATGACACTGGTTTTGGTAGAGAAATGTTCTTTAATCTGTAACAATGCAGTTCTTCATAAAAAAAATAGAGGCATTCTTTTAATGATTTCATTTTTAATTATAAACAATAGGTTTGATAATCGTTTATTTAGGTGCTTTGATTCTATTTACTCATAATTATTTATTTATTTATTTATTTTTGTCAAGTATGTGTTGGTAATATACATAGATATAACATTGTTTATATACATAAGATGAGTACTGATAAGAGGGAACATTAGGACAGGGACGGTAGACACGCTGGTGCATTTATGCACGCCCCTTACTGACCTCTTAGGAATCGGGTGAGGTCAACAGTGGACAGTCTAAGGGTAAAGTTTTGGGGGTTTGGTGACGAAACCACAAGGTCAGGTAGTGAGTTCCAGGCATTTACCACTCTGTTGCTAAAGTCATATTTTCTACAGTCAAGTTTGGAGCTGTTCACTTTGAGTTTGTATCTGTTGTGTGCTCGTGTATTGTTGTGGTTGAAGCTGAAGTAGTCATTGACAGGAAGGACGTTGTAGCAGATAATTTTATGAGCTATGCTTAGGTTGTGCCAAAGGCGACGTAGTTCTAAGCTTTCTAAGCCCAGGATTTCAAGTCTGGTTGCGTAATGTATTCTGTTGCGAGTAGAGGAGTGGAGGACTCTTCTTGTAAAGTATCTCTGGACACTTTCTAATGTATTTATGTCCGATATGCGGTGTGGGTTCCAGACAGATGAGCTGTATTCAAGGATTGGTCTGGCGAATGTTTTGTATGCTCTGGTTAGTAGTGTGATATTACCGGAGAAGAACTACGTAAGATTAGGTTAACAGTTCTTGAAGCCTTTTTGGCGATGTTGTTGCAGTGGGCTTTGGCACTTAGGTCATTTGAGATGAGTATTCCAAGGTCTTTGAGAGGGTGAGGGTCGTCTGCAAGGTCTTGTCTGTTCAGCTTGTATTTGGTGTTCTGATTTTTTTTGCCAATGTGTAGGACAGAGCATTTGTTGGTTGAGATTTGGAGTTGCCAGATGTTTGACCATTCTGACACAAAGTCTAGGTCTTTTTGGAGGATAGCAGTGTTGTCGGTGGTGTTGAAGAGTTTTACATCATCGGCGAAGAGAACGCAGTCGCTTGTAATGTGATCGTAAAGGTCATTTATATAAAGTATAAAGAGTGTTGGTCCTAGTATGCTGCCTTGGGGAACACCGCTGTTAACAGGTACGGGATTTGATAGGGCACTCCCTATTTTGACCACTTGTTGTCTGTTTGACAGGAACGCAGTTATCCAGTCATGAAGGGGTCCAGAGATGTCGTAGGATTTCAGTTTCAGAAGTAGTTTATCGTGAACCACTGAGTCGAAGGCTTTACAGAAGTCTATGTAAATTGCGTCTATTGTTTTGCCCTGGTCAAGTTTTGAGGTCCATATGTTTTTGCAGTGTAGTAGTTGTAGATTGCAGGATAATTTTTTTCTGAAACCGAATTGCTTGTTTGAGAGTAGGTTGTTAGTTTCTAGGTGGTGAGTAATGGATTGGTTTATGATTGATTCCATGACTTTGCATGTGACGCAGCATAGATAGATTGGTCTGTAGTTTTCTACTAGACTGGGATCTCCCTTTTTGAAGATGGGGATGACCTTGGCTAGTGACCATAGTTTTGGTAGGGAACTGGTCTTGAAGGATTTTTCAAAGATTATGCTTAGTGGTTCAGCTATGGCTGTGGAGAGCTTTTTTAGGAAGTATGCACATAGTCCATCAGGTCCGATTGACAGGGATAATGTAGAATTCTTACTCTTATTTTCTTCCCAATTAATAGCCAGGCTAGTCCAACAGTAATTCAGATAAAATTAGCAGTAGAAAAATAAATAAGCATCAATTATTTTAGGCACCAGGTTACTGCTTTTTTTTTAAACCCCCCCTCCTCTTTCTTTCCCTTTTGCATGAAATGGGGTGAAATGATTTTTGTTGCGACAAGTCCTGTAGCATCTCAGGGCCAGGACAGGAAATTTTCCTCCTGGTTCTCAGCACCTGAATTTCATGTCAGCAGAATTAGAAACAATGACTAACGGCCTTTAAATTGCTCCTGAAGATTTTGGAAGTGAAAATAATGGTAAAGTCAAAGTGCCCCATTTAGCAAGTATTTAGAACACACAACATACAACTAGCTAGTTCAATTTTCACTTATTGAAAAACCTGTATATTTTACTTAAAGATGGATTTCAAATAGATGGATGGATTTACTTAAAGATGGATTTCAAATAACAGCATTATATTTTAAAATTACAATTAATGCTTTTTTATTTTACAAGAAGGATCAGCAATAATTTGCTTTGTTGTTGACTGATAAAAGAGTTCTATGTGCCTGCTGCATTTAGCAACTTGATTTTTAAATTAACCTTGAGTTCACCTTGCTATATTATGTCCAGAATATTTTTTTCTTAGAGCCAGCATAGCTTTGTAACTTCTGTAGAAGAGGAAGTGAAATATTGTGAAACATTTAGAAACTTGAAGTGATTTCTAAACATCTCAGTATGTTGAATTTGTCTTGATATTCATCTTTGTTTAGATAGATCATTCAGGATGTTGGACTGATTCCAGGGAAACATTGCTCTACCCAGAGTTTTCTCCTATATCCATTGTCTTCCTGCCAGGGTATGTCTTGTCCGGATTAGGATTTAATTGTATTCCTAGTGAGTCCCTTCTGGTTGCACTCACTCTTTCAGATGAATGTTTCATCAATATGATTAGAATCACATCTCCAGTCTAGTTTATTCACACAATCTGTTGTGACAGCTCAGAGCATAATACTCCCTCAAGGAGCCATTCAATATCTTTCCTATCATGTTATTCAAATCATAGTTTGCATTCCTCAGTGGCAGTATAATGTTCTCCCTTGAATTATATTTCATGAAATCCAACAAGCACTAAAATCCTTCTCATAAAGGTTTGGGTAAATATTCATATCTGACAACACCGTATTATTAGCATATGGGGATATTCTGCCAGGAAAAGGTAAAAAAAGGAGGCTTGAATGTTGCTATACTAATAATATTCAAAATTGTTCATCGTAGCATTGTGGAAAAAGAAAAGAAATGAAAGAAGAAAGATCAAAAGAAAAAAATCCTAAGCTTTTGCAACCTACTTTTACCCTTTATCACCAATTATCTTCCTCAACTCCAGAACAAAAATGATTTAAAGGAGAAAGTAAAGGGAAAAGATGAAGTGATCAGTACTTTATCTCCTCCACAATCTCCAACCACTAAAGCAACTGCTCACTGGGGGGATGTGAAATGTAATCCTATTGGGTTATGTGGACTTTGCTTCTTTAGACACTTTTTGCAACTAGCTTTAAATCCAACATTATGCTCTGTTAGCATTTGATGCAAATAATAATGCAGTTAATTTACTTTACTTTTCACCATGAATAGTCACCATTCCCTTTAACTAAAAAGGGAGAAAATACTCAACCATTGACAAGCATTTGTTGTTTTTCCTTCCATTGTGATTTACTCATAGTATGGGCATAAAGGAAATTGGGGAGTCGAAGAAAATTATGTTAATTATCCCAATCATGTTTTTAAACATATCCAAATTATTTTTACATACAAAAACCTCCTTTTCTTAATAGACATGCTTAGAATTGCCCTATAACCAGCACCCTATATTATGTATATATCATTCATTTATTTGAAAAATAAATGTTTAAACTGTGTAACACAGAGTTCTCCAACCTCTCCAGCTTTGTGGACAAGCTGGGGGGAGGGGCAGAGGGGATGGTTGCACGAGGGGCCGGCAAGCAGCATGTCCATGTGCATGAGTGGCAGGCACACATGCCCGTCGCTCACGTAAATGGAGCTTGTGTGCACATGCTCATACGCTGCTTGCGCAAGTGGGGATGCGCATGTGCACACATTCGCCCACCATTTCCACAGCCTGGTTGCAAATAGTTTACATGGCCCAAAGGTTGGGGACTCCTGGTGTAACCATTTATAATCATTCTATTTTTTTTTAATGATCAAACTAAGAAAAGAAAAAAAAGTTCTAACAAGTAATAGAACCTACTAAAGTTTTGCGGGTGGGTTTTTTTTTTTTTTTTTTTTGGTCTCTTTGGGTCAGGATTGACTCTTAGTGACTCTTTGAAGTTTTCTTGGCAAGATTTCAGAAGCAGTTTATCATTGCCTGCTTTCTGGGTTGAGAGAGAATTACTGGCCCAGGATCACCCAGCTTCTTTGGGCCTAAGGGCAGGATTAGAATTCATGGTCTCCTATTTTCTAGCCTAGTGCCTTAACCACTACAACAAACTGGCTTGTGTATAGTATGTGTGTGTGGGGGAAAGATGTTAGTTCCTGCCATATGATAGAAGCCCAACTTTTTTTCAGTCACACTAAAATGAGCAGAGTTTCAATCAACTACAATCATAGCCACCATCTTGTATATATTCTACTGTTGTTATTATTTCCAGCTTATTGAAGTCTCTTCTCATACTTTATATGACTTAATTTCTTTATTCGTTGATGGATGAAGAATTGAGAAATCACTTATTCTTCAGAGAGTATGTTCTTTAATTCTGGTCAAGTTATTTGGCAAGGTCAGAAGTTTTTAGGAGGTGGTGAACAGATAGCTCTATATTGTTCTCTTGAAACAGAGGTGAGGAACTATGGCCCCTTTTCGACTTGTGGACTTCAACTTCCAGAATTCCCCAGCCAGCATGGGTTCCCACCCCTGTCTTAGAAGCTCTCCAGTTACCCAGACTACTATTTGACGAGAACTGTAGAGCTTTACAAGACCTCAAGAGAACCAATTTAGTGTAGGGGTTAAGGCAACACATTGGAAACTAGAACACTGTGTTGTTAGTCCTGCCTCAGTCATGAAGCCAACTGGGTGACTTTGTGCCAGTCACACTTTTTCTTAGCCCTTGTAAGCCATTTCTGAAGAAAACTGTAGGGACAGAAGATAAGACTGATCTGAAAACAAGCCACTCACATGCATACACATACCACCTATACCAGGAGTGTCAAACTCACGTCGTCACGTCACGTGATGTATTGGGACTTTCCCCTCCTTCACTAAACCAGGCATGGGTGTGGCCAGCACATGATGCATCCGGCCCGTGGGCCGGGAGTTTGACAGTCCTGACCTATACCAGGGGTCCTCAAATTTTTTAACAGGGGGCCAATTCATGGTCCCTCAGACAGTTGGGGGGGCGGACTGGCTAGGTGGACATGGCTAGGTTGTCATGTAACTAAATGGGCAGTGTGGCTAAATGGGCAGTGCTAGGTAGGCATGTGACTGGGTGGGTGTGGCCAATTTAGCAGTCCATTTTGCTTTTGTCCTTCCTAAGCTGTACTTGTTGAACCCAAGCGCATCTATTTATTTAATAAGACCCACCCCCCCAAGGGAAAAAGAGCACACACTTTCTTGCCACTTGCCTAATTTCAGTACAACAGCAGCTTCAGGCTTCTTAAAATGGGCCATTAAAAAAAGAATAAAACAAACAGGATTTCCTTCAAAATAACTCCTGATTATATGTTTCAGAAGACCACACAATAAACCAGACTGACAACTGCACCAATTAAGACTGCAACTAAAAACCCCAAGATTTGGGAAAGAGGATCACTCTAAAATCCATTAGCATTGCATTTCTCTGAATGCACCTTATATCCTTATCCTTACCTTACATATTGTAAATTGATTTCTGATGCATTTAACTTATGGAATTATCTTTTGTTACTACTTCCAGCAATATTCATCTGCATTTCTTACTTTATTTAAAATGAACAGATTTCAAATTATATAAACCCCATTGAGATTGTCTGTAGCCAAACACAACCCCCACCGATTTGCTCTCACACATACATGCGCACCAATCTGCTTTAAAAGGTAAATATTATATATAAAGTAAATGTTACAGGCAATACCTTAATGCTGATTTAATCTAAAAGAGGCCAAATCAGGAGAACTGAGCAGAAAGGACAGGTCCACCTCAAGTTTCATTTAGAATTGGAGGGGTGACAGAGAAAGAAAAGAATTTTTTTTAAGTTAAATAGGCTTACTCTGGTAATTACACAGCTAATCAATTTAGGTCCCGGAACACAGGCAATGAAACAACAACAAAAAACCCTCCCCCAGCCGCCACCTGCCCCAGGTGGCTGCTTCTGAACTAAAGAAAGCTAGCAATTGAGCACCCAAAGTTGCACTTGCAATAGAGTAGGAAGAAAAACCTCACTTTTAAAAACTCACGGAGAAACCCCATCTCCTCCCCCAGGTGGCTGCTACTGAACTAAAGAAAGCTAGCAATTGAGCACCCAAAGTTGCACTTGCAGTAGTGTAGGAAGAAAAACCTCACTTTTAAAAACTCACGGAGAAACCCCTCCTCCTCCCCCAGGTGGCTGCTACTGAACTAAAGAAAGCTAGCAATTGAGCACCCAAAGTTGCACTTGCAATAGAGTAGGAAGAAAAACCTCACTTTTAAAAACCCACGGAGAAACCCCATCTCCTCCCCCAGGTGGCTGCTTCTGAACTAAAGAAAGCTAACAATTGAGCACCCAAAGTTGCACTTGCAGTAGTGTAGGAAGAAAAACCTCACTTTTAAAAACTCACTGAGAAACCCCTCCTCTTCCCCCAGGTGGCTGCTTCTGAACTAAAGAAAGCTAGCAATTGAGCATGGAAGCTAGAGTGGGCGGGACAGCCTCGTGATCCTGCGGGCTGGATTAATGGCTTCAGGGGCCGTATCTGGCCTGCGGGCCATAGTTTGAGGACCCATGACCTATACAGACACACCTGTAATCTGGTAGGTTTATCTAAACATTGAAATTCTACCAGTGATTGATAGAATTGGATGTGATATTGCTGGGCCTCAAGTTCCAAAGCTACAAATTCTCTGGTGAAACTGGCAGGTTCAATAGGCTTCAGTCAAGGGCTGAGATTCCTATATCTTTACTCCACTTGAAATTAGTTTTATTCATACTTCTCATTTCATACCTAATAGCTTCACATTCAAGAAGCACTCATTAAAGCCCCATTTGCAAGCCATTATAATTATTCGGATTCACATAATATATTAAACCATAATGTGGCTTACTTAGTTTTCATTTAATGAGCTTTGTAATTCCTACCTCTGATTTGAAAACAAATAATGGCTTGTGTTGTGTTAACTCAACCATGTTTCATTTAATAAGCTGTGTTAAATCAAACTGCCTGGTGGTGCTGCAGTTAAAGTGCAATATTGCAGGCAAACACGGCCGACAGCCTGGAGTTCAATCCTGATGGGACTCAAGGTTGACTCAGACTTCCATCCTTCCAAAGTTGGTAAAATGAGGACCCAGATTGTTGGAGGCAATATATAAATAATGCTGAGATTGTAAACCTCTCAGAGAGTGCTGTAAAACACTATGTGGTGGTATATAAATATAAGTACTATTGCTATTGCTATCTATAAATGATGTGTGACTTTGACCAATATACAAGACTGTCAGAAAGTCGCAAAAG
The DNA here is from genome assembly GCA_023053685.1 of Diadophis punctatus similis. NCBI lineage: Eukaryota > Metazoa > Chordata > Lepidosauria > Squamata > Dipsadidae > Diadophis > Diadophis punctatus. The sequence continues at coordinate 4,642,124 of JALIGW010000007.1, read as the reverse complement.
GTGATCACATGACCCTAGGACACTGCAACCATCATAAATATGAGTCAGTTGCCAAGCATCTGAATTTTGATCACATGACAATGGGGAATGCAGCAATGATCATAAATGTGAAAAAGTCATAAATTACTTTTTTCAATGCCATTGTAACTTCAACGGTGACTAAATGAACTGTTGTAAGTGGAGGACTACCTGTACCATGATTTTGAAATACCCTGTTGAATTTATTTGTATTACAATTCCTGAAGATAGAGAGACCTTAAAAATGTTCCATAATGATATTTGTTAATATGCAAGATATGGCCATAGGTTTATTTCTCAAATCAGCCATTGATTTATCAGGTAGAACTTACAAGGTATTACTATCTTCTCCCAGATCAGAATAGGAAATAAATTTATAGTGTTCCAGGGTGAATTCAACGTGCTTGTATTAATCTTAAAAATCCTATATGGCTCGATGCCCCGGAACCTGCAGGATCATCTTTATCTTCTGAACAGTTTGGTTATTAAATGATGCTATCAGCATTTTAATTGATATGTTTTACTGGGTTCCTGAAAACTGCCACAAGGCCTATGAATCCTACAGTATACAAACTGTATAAATAAATGCAATAAATACATCTGGGCAATAAATGGCATTTCAGATGTTACTGAACTACAACGGCCAGAACACCTTTCATCACTAACCATGCTAACAAGTACTACTTGCAGTTGGACAGTCGTCCTTGATTTATAACTATTTGTTTAGTGACTATTCAAAATTACAATGGTACTGAAAAATGAGACTTACAACTAGGCCTTGCAATTACAACCATCACAGCATCCCCATGGTCACCTGATCAAATTTGGGCATTTGGCAACCAGCATGCATTTATCACAGATGTAGAGTCCTGAGGTCCCGTTATCACCATGTGCAATTTTTCCATCTGGCTTCTTACAAGCAAAGTCAATGGGAGGAATCCAGATTCATTTAACAACTGTGTGATTCACTTAACAACTGTGGTTTATTGACTGCAGCAAAATAAGATTCAAAATTGGGTGTTACTCACTTAACTGCTTTGTTTAGTGACAGAAGTTCTGATCTCAGTTGTGGTTATGAGTCAAGGGCTGCCTGTAATACAATAATAACTAGAAATTCTGAGTTGCCATTCTTGCTGGGGAATAATGGGAAAAATTCAGATAATTATAGTCCAGTGCAATTTAAGATTGTTGTATTCATGAAGTTCTGTGTTTATTTTCGTGAATTCTCCTAGTGTTTTCATTGATCAAACATCCAATAACTAATTCTGTATAATTTGGCATGTGAACATTGTGTGCACTTTGAAAAATAAAAGCAATTCTTTGCCAAGAAATTAACTTCACTCAGTTCAGCTCATATTTACTTTTCATGAAACCTTTCTCTCTCATCACCCGACGTTTCATTTGAGCTCATTTCCAACTTAGCATGCATGCATATCTATTAAAAAATTAGTCTCATTAATTTAAATTGCTTTCTCCACTTGGTAATTTCAGATAGTAATCTTAAATACAGGATTTGCAGTTGATCGTTCATATTTATTTGAAATGAAATCTACTGAATTCAAACAGATTACTGTTTGCTAAGAATATCTGGAACCCAATTAAAAGTAAAACCCTCTGAATTCAGTAGATTTCCTTTCAACCAGTGGTGGGTTCCTACCAGTGCGGTCCACTCTATAGCACCGCTAGCGGCCCGCTGGTGACGTCACAGTACCGGTGCGGTCAGTTGCCAGTGCCTGGGCGCCGCCATTTTTTTTAAAAAAAATTTTTTTTAATTTTTTTTTTAAATTTCTTCTGCACATGCCCAGAAGCCGAGCTTCCGGCACTGCGCATGCACTGCCTTCTTATCCCACAGTGAGTCCAAGCATGGGAGGATGGCTGAGGGAGCACGTGAGACACTGAAAGAACGGGCAGCAGGACCTATCTCAGTTCCCCTCCCTTCAGCAGTCCGAGAAGCCACGAACACGCGGTGATGATCCCAGGCATTTTCGCACGTTCGAGGCTTCTCAAGCTGCTGAGGGGAGGGGGAACGGGCGGCAGGAGCCTAGGATCATCAAATGGGGAGAAGCATTCAGGCCGGACGGAGCCTCCTAGAAGAACCGCTGCCGTGGTCTTGTTGCTCCCGCTGCGGGGGGCTATGTTGTGGGTGGGCAATGCCCCCCCGCTTCTCTGGCCGCTGCCAAGCTCCCGAGGCCCACGCCCACCCGCTCACATGGCTGACAAGCCACACCCACAAAATAAGCCACGCCCACAGAGTGGTAGTAAAAAAATTAGGAACCCGCCCCTGCTTTCAACTATATATAAATCAGCTGCAAATCATGTATTTAAAGTTGTTGCAAGTTAACTTCAGAGTAAAATGATACAAGGTGTAGGATTGTTACAAATAAGTCACAGATTAACACCATTTAATCCATAGCAACTTTTCCTCATGAGTAGTGTCACTGAGCATGTTTAGAACAGATCCATCTAGGAGCCAAGAATGTTATGCCTAACCTTACTTACTAAGTAAGTACTAACTTACTTAGTAAGTTAGAAAAATGTGGGATAGACAGCATCACCATCAGATGGATTCATAACTACACTCAACGTGTAGTCCTTAATGGAACTATATCTACATGGAAGAAAGGAAGCAGTGGGGTACCCCAAGTCTCTGTCTTAGGCCCAGTACTCTTCAATATTTTCATAAACTATTTAGATGAGGGAATAGAAGGGGAACTCATCAAATTTGCAGACAATATCAAGCTGGCAGGAATAGCCAACACCCCAGAAGATAGGCTCAAGATCCAGAAGGTTCTTGACAGATTTGAATTACTGGGCCTTATCTAATAAAGAGAATTCAATGGTGAGAAAAGGTTTTACACTTACACAAGAAAAGCCAAATATATAGGTATAGAATAGGTGGATTTTGACTAAATAGCAGTAACTGCGAGAAGGATCTTGGAGTCCTAGTAGACCAGGGCTGTCAAACTCTCAACCTGTGGGCCAGATTCATCATGCACTGGCCACAGCCACGCCTGTTAACGAAGGGGGGGCGGGGAAGTCCCAATACATCATGTGACACCATCCTAATGAGTTTGACACCCCTGTTAGACAATTATTTAAATATGAGCCAACAGTGTGCTGCAGCCAGCAAAAAAGCCAATGCAATCCGAGGTTGCATTACTAGAGTGATAGAATCAAATGTTAGTACTGCACTTGGGACTATTGCATCCAGTTTTGGCCACCACAATATAAAAAAGGTTGAGACTCTGAAAAGAGTCTGGAGAAGAGCAACAAAAATGCTTAGGGTAAAACATATGAAGGCAAAAACATACGAAGAATGATTGCAGGAATTGAATATGTCTAGTCTGATGAAAAGAACTAGGGGTGACGTGTTCCAATATTTGATGGGTTTCCACAAAGAAGAGGGGGTCAACCTATTTACTAAAGCACTAGAAGGCATGACAAGAAGAAATGGATGGAAACTAATCAAGGAAAGAACCAAGGAGAGAACCAGAAGTAAGGAGAAATTTCCTGACAGTGAGAACATTTAACCAATGGAATGGCTTGCCTTCAGAAGTTGGAGTGCTATATCACTGGAGATTTTTAAGAAGTGACTGGATAGTTATTTGTCCAGAATGGTATAGGGTCTCCTGCTCATGCAGAGGGTTGGACTAGAAGATTTCCAACCTCCCTTTCAACTATGTTATTCAGTTATAATTCTGTATTAACCTAAATCCCAATGATTTTAGTGCATCTATAGTATACCAAAGTATCAACCAAGATAGTCACCAGATGGCAGTATTTCGTAGTTGCTATCAAAATCGTTCTTTGAATTTTTGCAGCTTTATTTGGTTCCAACCTATTTATAAATTTTCTTTGAAATGAAATCAAATTGCTTCATTCCTATAGGTAGATAAAATATCAATCTTACAGGCAGGGATTGAGAATCTGTAGCCCTCTGCTAACTTCTGATCTATAGCTCCCAGGCAGCAGAGCCACCAGGGAGGATCATCGTTTGGAAGGTCAAAGGTCACCCACTCCAATAATATAATTTAATATTTTGGAGGAACTTTGAGATATAAAGGATAGAAATGATCAATTAGACCCACTTTCTCCACATTATTTCAGAAAGGCTATTTAGAAGATAGATAAGGTAACTGTCCTATGCCTAGCTGTTTAAGTTGCAAGCAGGAAACAATGCACAGTCCGCTGATAGGACATTGAAAAAAAACCTCGGGGACAAACGACCTGGAGTCACTCTTAATATAATCCGCACCAATCCGGCCTCTCCTGAAGAGAAAGGATTAGTCACTGAGTAAGTCCTGATTAATGCCAGGAGCAATTGCCTTTAGAACAAACTTATCCGAAAGAAAAAAGGGGCGGAAATAGAGATATCTGCCGGGCTTCCTGATTCAATCAGCTACTCGATAAAAGCTCTCCTATTTCTCAAGCGCTCTTGCGCACGTGCTTCTTTCGTCCACTTTTTACGGAAACCCACCGGACTCTGGAAATAGGTGAATCGACGAATGGCAAGATTGCTCACGCTTTGCGACAAATTCGGCTCCGCTAGTCCGCTCCAGAACTACTTTCAGCTCCGCGCTTACCGGTCCGAGCTAAGCGATGCAGAGGCAGTGGTTACACAGCGCTCTTTTCCAGAATGGCGCCCCTGCTGGAAAATGTAAAACATTTTGAAGCGACGAAAAAGACGAGTTTTCGGCTGCCTTCTCGACATAATTTCAAAACGGGGCTCGCTAAGGGCCCTGCCCAACTGAATGCAACTCAGGCAGAAGTATGAGAGCCAATGGTTAAACTCCAGCAGTAAAGGCAGCAAGCGGCGATTTATCGTGCTTTTTTGCAACTCGAATTATAACTCATCCTTTGCTTTATGGACAGAAACTTCTTTCAGTAATAAAAATGCACTGTTCCACTGTGACTGTCAACGTATTGCCCTTTCAGGCGACGAACAAAAAACTCGTATAATTTCCCATAGTGCTTTTAGGCACCCTCTTCTTCTCCTCGGGAATCTGCCAATTATTAATCCAAGCAGGGATGATGACTTGAACACATCTTCTCCCGAAGTGTGGCATAGTAGAGTGAAGTTTACACACTGAATTTCCAACTCAGATTGATCAGGAAAAACTGTTTCCCCTGTAACTCCTCCATCCCAACCAAATATTTAGGCTGATCCAGATCTCAAAGTTGGGGGCTATCCAGACTCTTGAGTAACACCCAAGCTTGGGTGCAGATGTCTGTGGAAATTTTCTCCCAAAAGAGGCTGCTACAAAGGGACACAGATTTACATATTTTGGACTCATTGGCAGATCCCCAAGCATTTTTCTTTGGGGGTTGAATTTCTCAGGAAAGCCTTTTATCAGTGAACAGACTATCTGTATGTTTTAAAGCCTCTTTATCTCAGGACAGGGCCCCATCTCCAATTTACATAAGCCCTTCCACCACTCCCCCCCCTCATATGACATAACCTTCATTTAATTCACAACCCATCAGCTCTACAACCTTCAGTGAATAAATACAGATGGTGCTACCCCATTACAACTCCAAAAGGTGTAAAATCTAAAAAGCTTGGCAGTGCAGTGAGGTGATCTGTTGTGTCTGTGGCCAGAAGTTGTTTTTCAAATATGAAGTGGGAGCTCCATACCATGAGTTTCTGACCAGAACAGCATATGGGGTACACAAAGTAAATTTGCAGAAAGCTGAAACAGTTTACATCACAAATGGTACCCAGAGAAGACATTCAGAATTAAACTGTGTATAAAGAATAAGCCCAAATCTCACTCTCTTCTCTCTACCATTGATGATGCACCTTAATTTGGTAATGAAATATCTGGGGAAAAACCCACCAAACTCAGAAAGCATCAAGAACCCTATCTCACAAGCCATCTCAGAATAGACAGCAGGCTGGCTTGCTCTTCCTTCTTACAGCTCTGGGATCTGAGCCGTTTCTTCTCACCAGGTGACGCTGCCAGTAAAGAATGGTGAAGACACCATAGTGGGGCAGTGGGTGGGGCAGGAGGGTGTATTGTCATATTCACCACTGTCCAGAAGTTGTGCTGAGCAGATGGAGTCAAGAATCCAGTTAACCAGATGGCAAGGTTGTTGCATTGACAGCAGCAGGAAGATGCAATTTAAACCACAGGTGTGGAATGGCATCTTCACCCTTCTGGAAACCTTGAACACCAGGAAAGTAGAGCCTCCGAATCCCCCCCTCTCCCTCCCTCCCTCCCTCTTTCTCCAAGTTTCCCTCCCTCCCTGGGACATGGAAAAGCAATTAGGAACTCAGGAAGAAAATATAACTTGGAAGTTCAAAGAGTGGGAGCGCACACTGAGAGAGTTACGAATAGACTCAATAATAGGTGTAAAACTCAGTGGGACTGCTTTGAGCTGGACCTAAACTGGGCTCATTGCAGGATGTATTGCAGTGAACTACCAAACCAATCTCAGCAGAAGCCGCTCATTTTGTTTAACTTGCGGTTGGCAACCGTTGGGAGTCCCGCTGCTGCTGTCCTACGCATTTCTCTTCTAAATCCGGATGCGCGCTTGGGGTGCTTGAAATGGGGGAAGGGTGGAGTAGGAGAATTCATTTTTCATTCAGTTTGCACGGGCACCCACAAATAATGCACGCGTGTATTACGGCACGTGCTCGGTCTCTGGCTTCTCCTTTTCAGTTTGCTCCCCACTGACCTGAGACCAGACTTCCTACCAGAGCGCAGGTCACGATTCATTAAAACGTGCAGACCGCGAAGCTGCTGAGGGAGAGGGTCATCGCCTTTGTCCCGGGCCTCTGCGTCGAAATGCGGCAGAGTTCTTGCCATTTAGACTTTTTCATTGAGTAAAGGTGAACTCATATTTATGGGATTTGTTGCGACCAATTAAGAGCAGTGCCTCCCATAGGTCGATGTGGGCAGAAGACTTTTTAAAAGCGTTTTTAAGAGAGCATTACACATTTTTTTTTATTCCCTGTGTGTCAGGTTGATAGAAAACAAAAAAAAAAAAAACATTTAGAACCTTACATTTCATTAGTGAAATTCGGCTTTCTGTAAAATGTGCTTGGATGGGAGACCACCAGGAGATCCTAAGAGTCGACTATAGGCTAGATTAGGAAGTTGGACTTTTTTCCCCAAAGGTTGGGAAATCACCAGGAGTCCCTCGAATTGACTCTCGCCTTTTACAACAGCTAGATTGTCCAGTTTGTCTTCTAAACAAGTGAATGGCAAAGTTAACCCATTTGTCAGAACTTGACCACTTGTGACCTATATCCTGGTTGATTTCATATGAGATAAAACACCAGAAACAGGATATGAATCCCATGGATTTCAATGTGTTTAAATTAGGTACCAAAGTAGTTATACAGAGACTTGTAATTGGTGGAAATGTTCCTGCACCTGAGTCAGTAATCAGCATGCGCATATTTCCCAGTCTTACTTCCTGCTTTCTTTCCCCATTAAGATCCCAATTTCTGCTTCCTATGGCAATCACCTTGACCTTCATTCCTTGCCTCAAATTTTAGATTTGGGCAACCAAAACCTACATCCACAAAGACTCTCCGTGCCAGTCGCCCTATCCACTGTCTCCTGAATTGGCAATAAAAGCTACTCTCTGAAAACCGCGGACTTCATGCAAATCGGTCTGCGGATTCAATCCCAGGGAGACCCACTTTTGCACATGGACGCTGATGGAGTCCAGCCCGCAGCGAATTATTTGAGGCTGCAATCGGCAGCTGTATCCGTAATGCCAAAGCAGAGGTGGTTTGTATGTTGTGCGTGGACGCGCGTTTACAGCACTTTTAACTTTCCTACTGTTATTGTAAACAAATAACTTGCATCTTTCATCTCGATTTAAATATAGATTTGTTTATCACTGTCATCTTAGGCGGATTAATTAGTTACATTTATTCGCAATTTGGCGTCTGGCACCCCATTTTAGGAATGCCTTATCATAAGGTGTTAATTGGGGCCAGCCAGGCACTTATAAGTTCCATTAAACAGTGTGAGGACTTTTCACGAGTTTTTCCCCTCCTTCCTCCCACCCCCCTTTCTTCTTTCCTTCCTTTTTTTTTAAACACTGCAGTGAAAAAATATACAGGTTGCGTGGAAACGCTACTGAGGGAGGGGAATCGCTTTGCTACTCGGCAATTGGCGCAGGACAACCGAGGAATAGAGAAAACGAGGGAGTAAATGGAGATTGGTTAGAAGAATAATCCAAATTGGAGTCGTTTCGGAATTTGCCTTCGGAGGCGCCTCGGTGGCACGGAACAAAAGACCACCACCACCCTCCGCGACCGAGAAAACAGACAACCTTCGGGACATACAGATTTCCTTCGGAGGAAAGGGCTATCAAATTGGAAACTCTGCTTTCTGGCCGAAAATGGTTGGGTGCCGCACTTCACCTCTCACCTCCTGGCTGGGATCCTCTCTTGACAGAGGCGTCCTAACGCCGAAGTGCGGGGTCCAATTCTCTGCCTGCAGCTAGGGGAAGAATGGGAGCAGAAGTCGTGCCTTTTGCTGCACAAGGGGGTTTCTGAAGCCACGCGGCGGGCTGGCCCGGCCTTAATTTCAAGGAAGCTCTCGGAGGGAGGCCCCTTCTTCCGTCCAAGGAGAAAGTCAGACGCAGTAAGTCACCCGCGCGCTAGTTATCCCCACCCCACCCCAAGCTAAAGTCTCGGCGGCAATCACCTTACAAACAAAATGGTATGTGCAGTATCTTTATCTATTTTGTGTTACAATTGTTTTAATTAAAATTGCACTAAGTGTATATTGATTTTAACTTCCTAAGCGCCAGGATCGTTGAGCATCTGATTCAAATCAGGAAGACATTTGTGCATACAAGCTTCGGCGTAATAAAAATGATTTTAAAATTCTATCCAGAAATTGGACAGAACGGATCTCTGGCCTTCGAATTAAGTTGCAGGCGTGACTTCCACTTGAAATTGGAACGCTTCAAGGAAAGTCTCTGCTGGTCGACGTAGTGGTGGTCAGAAAAGAATGGACCTGCGCAAGATCCAATGATTCCTTCTCTTCGTCCCTCACTTGAGCGTGTTGCCATTTCAGGGAGGCTCCCTGGACAAAGCGGCATTGGAGCATCGCGGAGCGCATGTAAGCCTAGCCCGGACGCGTCTTCCTTTGGCTATTGGCGCGAGTCCACATTTTCCCAAGTAGAGCAGGAAAATACCTCCGTTCTCTTCAACCCCGAATTAGTTGCCGGCGGTCTCAAAGCGGCTATGGAAAAAGGCGCCTTGACGGGATACAGTGTCTCGCACTGCATATGTAATGTACGCATCGAGAACGCTAGGCGCTCCAGAGATGTCCAACTTCGCTCCCTCTGGAAGAGAGCGAGGGGGAGACCCAACCAACTTAAGGGCAACCTGTTCGCTTTTTTGCTTATATGGACTAAGTTCTACTCTTTCCGCGGGTAGGCATTGTGGGGGACGGACGATGGTATGTTGGATAAAATTCTTGTTCACTAGGGAATCTGGGGTTTTATGGCTGGGTAAAGAGGGCCAGCCTTTTGGTTGTGCAGCAGCTAATCCGAGGAATGGGTTGTAGCAACCTTCTTCTCTTCTACCGACCCTATTCTACCTACCTTGTTCAGAGCCTGCTGCCAAAATTATTTTATTTTGGAATAACAGTACCACTTGCTGCTTCAGAACAGAACCTCGATCCGGTACCCAAATCTTCATATAGTATTTGCAGTGAAAAGGAAATTTCTCAACAACTAATACAGTAAGAAGTCCTTAGCATTGTAATACATTTATTATAAATTATGTACAGATGAGCATCCCCCCAAATAAAACTAATGCTTTGTTTTAAAGCCTTTTGTGACCTCAATATCTGATACTATTTACAGACTGCGCAACAGGAAGTACAACACTTTCCATGTAAAACAGTTGAAAAAAATACACTCACCACTTACCAATAAATAGACATTTTGACATACTCCCAGCCTTAGTGCCCACTTTCAATTTAGAATTTGTTTAAATGGAGAACTTCCAACTTCAACTGCACTGCCATAACTAGAACTAAAGAGTATTTTGCCATAGCCTACAATGCCTAGACACAGAGCTGTACATATTATATGGAATCATTTGCTATTTTTGTAGGAATATTTCACTGCCATAAGATCAAAAGTCCCCCCAGTCAAAAAAAAGTTTTACTTACTATAAATTAAGACTTTTGTTCTTGCATACATGAAGAATTGTTCTAAAGGAAAAACCTCTAAGTATTTTTCCGATAGTCGGCAATAACAGATCCAATTTGACTCCCTTTTTACAGAGATTTCTAAAGGAAATTTAGAATTTCCTTTCTCTAAATTGTTTGGCAATGCATAAAACATAACCACTGATTAAAATGTACCTATGTATTACCACCACCCCTTTTTTGTCCATTTTGAAGGAAAACCTAATTTAATCTTAGAATACTGCTTAAGCATTTTCCCTTAAATCTTGGAAATGAGCAGAAGAAAGAGACTTTTTTTGTTCTTTTAGTGCTACCTTGTTTCTTCCATTTTTTTTTCTGTGGAAGTCAGACAAAAGCTTTGGCACATTCTATAGAATTGCACAAGACCATTTCAAAAGGTGACGATACCAAAGGTTCCTCACCAAGGGATCTCAGCACCACCACTGAACATGTACAGTTACTCAAATTTCAAGACACCAGGACTCAAACATTTAAGAACTGGTATAAAAAGCATAGTAGCCCATGCCTTTAGAAGCATCTTTGCCATAGTCCTCAGCATTAATATCCTCACATTTCATTGTTGGAGAGTTTTCATTGCTGGAGCTGTTTGGGGACAGTCGCCGCCTTTTACAAGCACCAATATAAACTCCAGAATCATTTGAATCTAGAGATTTTATGGATGGAGGTGTCTCAATCCAAGATGACCCCATTTCTTCTTTTACTTTTTCTTTTGAAAGGAGGTCTTCAGAGAAACCTGGAGGGCTTGTTCTGGAGGTCCAAGGTAAACCTGTAGACATTTTCCTTGGGTAAGAGCCTCGACTTCCCCATCCAGCCACAGAAGAAAATGTTGGATCTGGGTAATACCCCAGTGCATGGGATGTCTGAATGGGAAGGGATTTGATACCATAAGAGAGTAAGCTACTTGGAGAGTAATCAGTTTCATAGGAATTCATGTCGAGTTTGTTGGCCCCTGCCTGCTGGACCGGAGTGACAAACCATCTCTGTGGTGGATTAGTCACCTCTTCAGTCTGCTGCGGAGAGAGGAGGCCATTGGTCTGTGGTACAGCTCTTTCACCATTATAGAATCTAGCTGGTGGCAGGTTGTTGACAAATTGTTCCTGGAAGAAGGGTTGTACAGTGTACCGGGCTCCTGGGACAATCTGGTGGGATCTAGGAGAATCCGTAGGAGATGGAGTTAATCTGTCATTTTCTGAAGCTGTGTACATGCTACAAATGTAAAAGAGAAAGGCTAAGATACTGTTCTTTGCCATTCAGAAATTTGATGTTAACATGTATGGATGAGGCTCTAACCACAGTTCACTGGGATGCCATCTTAGTGCTAGAGATTGTATGTCTAATGTACACTTTTTCTATTAACACTAATTAAAGATAATAAAGTTATGTGTTTAAATAAAGATGTATTTAATTTAAGTTATACTCCAAACTAAATATTTTTTCTACATCTAGTAGTCTCTGCTAACCTAACTCACACATATATTGCAATGCACAATATAAGTTCTGTCTATTTGGAAAGCCAATCCCTTCATTCAATAGAACTTACTCTAATATATATATATATATATATATATATATATATATATATATATATATATATATATATATATATATATATATATATATATATATATATATATATATATATATATATATATATATATATATATATATATATATATATTATTCCTTAGTTACATTAGGTACTGGTAGGGTTTTGTTATTTAACAGATTTGCTTTTTGCTCAAATATAAAGTCACTTTTTAAAATATAAAGTTCAAAGTAAGTATACTAATTAAAAAAACATTAAGAGCTAATAGAAGTCTTTCATTGTCCTTGGCACTATGTAGAAATACACGAATCATTACTTACGAATCATAGTTGTCCCTGAAGCCTTTTGCAAAAGGGTTATGATCAATTTTAAGCTGTGTGATCTGGAAAGTAAATCAGAAAAATAGCATGACCTATTTAGATATGTTATACCTAAAAAGACAAATAGCTCTTTGTATGTGTAAAAAGGAAAAAATATATTTACATGGAAAATTAGATTTTCTATATAAATATTGCAGGTTGGGTGGGTTACAGGTCCTTTCAGGCAAGGAATGTTGACTGGCAGATTCTGGGAGGCGTGCCTTGACTGCCAAGGCTCCTGTCCTCTGGAACATTCTTTCGCAGGATTCTGACCCTATTGGCCCTTTGTAAGGCCTTAAACACCTGACTTTGTGTCCAGGTTTGTGATCCTAAAGGTATGAAGGGCCCTGTTTCCTAGCTATATTGATATCTATGATTATTTTTCTCAACTGCCATATATATTTAATTTGCATTATACTGTAATTGTTTTTAACTGCTTTATGATTGTTCGCTGTCTGGAGTCACTTGCTTGACATTGGCAGCTATAGAGAATGAATGAATGAATGAATGAATGAATGAATGAATGAATGAATGAATGAATGAATGAATGAATCAGAAAATAAATTTATTTATAAATCTGCTAAATAGATTGGTGGAACACAGATTGAAGGAAATAGCAATTTACATGCCACACTAATACTAAAACACTCAGCCTCACAAGTCTGTTTTTTTACATGTTTTTATCATTTAATTTTAAAAAGGGCATGAGGTGAAAGAAGATGCTATGCTACAGATAAAAAACAAATTAGCATAGTGAGATTATGTTATTCTTACATCGGTGTTCTGATATGCAGTAACAGCTATGAACTGTGTTTCAGGAAAGTTGAAAGTTTGTGTTTTAGTAGAGTCATTCATATCTTCAACACCATCTTCTGTCACTTCCACAATATGGAGACGAGGCTGATATTTGTGCAGGGACTGTAGAACAATCATCTGGAAACAGTTTAGCCATCTTTTGTTATAAGACAAATATATTTAAAATCTATTAAATTTTGTACAGAATTAGGATTAGGATTCATGGCCTATTCCTCATTTACATGCCAGTTTATCTCTGTTAAAAGGCAAGACTGGGTCAATATTCAAGAATGCTGGGCCAATTTTGTCTGATTCAGATCGCATTTAAGTACATATTTTTTTACCTGGGTATTATTATTATTAGCCCCTTTGTTGTTAGTAAGTTTGAGTTTTCCAAAAGAGATTTCCTGTCTCATCCAGTGGGCTCCAGTATTGGGAGATTCAGGATGAACGTAAACCTTGTTGCCTATTAGAAGGAGTGGGGGGAAAAAATAAACAAAAATATGTTTTAGCTCCCTCCTTCTATACCAGAGACACTGACATAACCACACATTAGCCAAAGTATGTAGCTACTAAGTATTAGATTTAGAAAAGAGGCACTGTTGTTCACCCACTTGCACATCTAGTAATATGCCGCCACTGGCTTTTTAGGCTGAGGAAATGTAACATCCATAATAAGACCAAGAATATATCATAATAAAAAAGACAATTTCCTTGCTAATCATTTGCAACATCTTTCAACGATACCAGCCATCACTTCAGCAATTTAATCATATATACAGTTTTTTAATTTTCTTAACTGCAGTTGAAATGACTGTAAGAAACTGTAAGAGGGAAATAGTTCTATACTTTCCCAGATTCTGGGCACAAGCAGAGGCCATCAATATCTCATTTAAAAAGTGGGAGAAATATTATCCTTCCACAATGAAATTTTTGACTACAAGGAAGACATACATGAAGCAAAAATGCACCTGTTGGTTTCCTACTCTACTAAGGGTAATGTTCTACACACCTCTAGGGTTAAAGAGGAAGACCAAAAACAAAACAAAACCCCAAACAAACCCCTTCCCCACCAGCTTAGGCATAGGCCTTACATAATAATATCTTACCTTGCATATTATTATCAGCTTTGCCACATGTCACCCATTTTCCTCCCTGGAAACGCCAATGGTTAGGATCTGCAAGCACTACTTCCACGAAAACATTGTAATGGGCAGTAGGATTGAGGCCTGTTATGTTGAAACTCAGGAAAGGGAACATCCGCCTGAAATGGGAATGGGAAAGAGAAAGAGAAAGAAAAAGGAAAAGGAAAAAGGGGTTTTAGAGAAGTAGCCTGCAGCTATTTGCCAAAAACCCCTGCAGAGTCCCTCTGGCAGCATGTTTCAGGCTTGGCTAGCACCTGGGCAAAGAATAGGAGGCAGATGGTGGTCCCCTTGCAGATTTTATATTTAGAGAGTCGCTAGGAGAGGGTTTGGCTCCAAACATCCTCTTTCTTTTGCAAGCATCAGAGTAGATGCAGGAAAGAAATGGCCTCACCATCACCTAGCAGAATTCTGCTTTGGAGAATCAACATCCTCCAGCAGTTGCTCCACAGTTATCCTGTGTCAATGTGCAGACCTCCATTTTCACCATCAGTTTTGAGGGTTGGAATTTTAACTTTTGAACTTCAAGCCCTGATTTCCTGGGACAGGTATTATTCTTTGCACTGAAGCCATTTGCGGTTTCTAATAATTATTCAAAACAAACCCATTGGGGAAAAGTAAGCATTCTGCTGAAATTTATCAAGGAAACCAATTTTAATTTTTAGGACGGGAAATAGAATCTAAAGAAGAAAGAATAGAACTCCACTTCAAGCTCCCGTAATCATACCCACTCATAGGGATGGGGGAAAGACCTGCTTGGAAAGAGCTTGTTTTTAGTTGAAATTGCATTATTGCTTTGCTAGGTAACATGAAAGGGCAGCTGTCTGATTTCCCAGCAACTTTAATCAGATCAATTTCCAAACAAATGGTGCCAGAGTCAAGTTGTTACAACATATTAAAACTAAAAGGCAAATTGAGATTCATAAATTCAGAATACCAAAGGAAATTCTGTCTCTCTTTCCAAGAGGATCAGAGCTGGTGTGAGATTCTAATGCACTTTAACACACAAATGTAGCACCAGTGCTTAGAATCCAGTCTTGATTACAGGGTGGGGTGGGGGGAGCAATCTAATAAGTGTGCACTGGCTGCAGGAGAATGAAGAAATAGTATTTCATGAAAAAAGATTGTAGGATTGGAATTCTGAAATAGGAAAGAAACGAAACCAGGGAGCCCATTAAAAAAGCAAAACCAGAACCCACTTATAAGGGTAGCCAGGATCCCAAAGTCATTTGCTGTAGATTTCTTCTCTCTTTTGAGTGCAACTGGATCGACTAATTCTCCTTTCCAAAGCATGTTTCCAATCCTAACAGACTGGTTTCGAAGAAACGAATTTACTCGTCTTTGAAACCAGATGTTTCTAGGGCACGCGAAGCTTTCACCCAAAACTTAAATCCGGACTGCAGCCCCTCTCTCCTTTTGCCACCACCCCCGAAATGCAGTAGTTAACAGATATGCCCCCGCAGGAAAGCTGAGCTTCGAAACGGCCACCAGTCATCAAAACCTACCTGCCCTGCTTGGTAATGATCATCTCGGTTTGATGTCGATGGAACTTCAACCAGAGCGGCCGATTGCAGAGGAAAACCTGGGCACGGAGCCCCCCTGCCCCGCCGGGCATCGCCAGTCCTCCTAGGCCGCCGCAGGAGCCCCCCGCCGCCGCCGCTGGCGGGTAAGGGTTATAGAGAGCACCTGGAGGTGCGCCTTGGCCATACTGATACGTGCTCGCGGCTGCAGCGAAGGGCGTTCTACTCGCTGCCGTCGAAAAGCTGCCCGGCGGCGTCAGCACAGAACCATAGGGGTAGCGCGCTCCACTGGGCGCCTGGTACATGGAGCTGGACTGCGCGCTGCCGGCCGCCCCAGCGTACGGGAAAAGCGAGCATGGACTGCCCAGCTCGGCACTAGCCTGAGGGCCGGGAGATTGCAGGTAGTACCGTTCAGGACTCAGGCCATCTAGAGAGTAACGCGCAGGCGGGGGTGGCGGTGGCGGCGGCGGCAACACGTCTTCCTCAGTTGGACACGGCGAGCTCTTGCGCCCGCCGTCCGCGACCTCGGCCGCCGCCTTGGATGGCATCTGGCCGGCAGTGACGAAGGGCGGTGTCTCGCCCGCCGCCTCGGCCTCACCTAACAGGCTCGCTGCCGGCCCAGAGGTGCCTTCGAACTTTTTCGGCCCCTTCTCCAAGTCCATGCGCGGCGGCGACCCAGTGTTGAGGTGTCGCGCGGTAGCGCCAGCTCTCCCGCCCGCGGCTTCCAGCGGATAAAACGGGGCACCCGGCAGATTAGCAGAACTGCCTAGGAGTTGCTCCCCCAATTGCATCTCGCCAGGAGATTCCCCCCTCGTCTCCGCCTTGAAGAGTCCCTGGACTCTCGGAGAACAGCTCTAGCGAGAGCCGCAAACAGTGTGCACCTCACCCCTCCCGAGGTCTACGCTTCCCAGACGTCTTAAAGAAAGAGAAAAGGTCGTTAGCCGCCCACTGTGGCGACCTATTGAAAGCCACCCACCAGCCCCGTCCCTTTAATCCCATGCCAGTGACTGCACCCGACCGCGCTCGAAAGCATGTATACATATATATAGGCGCGTGCTTCTTTCTTGTACCCGGGGAGGGGCTTGGAGGCGGTTCCACTCAGAGACGAACTTCTCTTATTCTCGTCCACCTATTGGCTGAGCCAGGAGACACTAATTTAATTAGACAGTTACTAATTGAAACAAGTCATCTGTGACTCCTGGAGGGCGGTATACTTTTAAAGTCACCCCTCTCTTTGCATTGTTAAACAATTCGATGAACCCGAAAAAAGAAAAAGTTTTCCTGTAAATAAGACGGATTTAATTTTTTCTTCCGCGAAAAGGAAAAGAGAAACCTTTTAACTTTTAAAAGCGTTCCTCTCAACTTAAAGGAAAGCGGAGTCAGTGGGTGTCTGGTTGGTTCTTAGACTGCCAACCTCTGCAAGGCCGAAATCAATTTTCGGGGTCAAAGGAAAGAAGGGCCACTGCCTTTGAGTTCAGCGCGACCCATGAAGTCACCGTCCCCCCTCAACAGGCGAGGCCTTGGCTCGCCAGCGCCCTCGACCAAGCTGGGAGAGGAGATGCGGAGGACCCACATTTTGCCTAAAACTCGGACGAAATCCCCTCAGCATCGGCACAGACCCTGGTCCTTGACAAAGCGGGAGCCCTCCGCGTTCTAGTGCTGCACCTCTCTCTCTCTCTCTCTCTCTCTCTCTCTCTCTCTCTCTCTCTCTCTCTCTCTCTCTCTCTCTCTCTCTCTCTCTCTGTGTGTGTGTGTGTGTGTGTGTGTGTGTGTGTGTGTGTGTGAGAGAGAGAGAGAGAGAGAGAGAGAGAGAGGAACGCAGTAGAATGTGTCGAGCCTTCCACGATTTCTCAGGGTTCTGAGAGGGGAAGAGCGGAGGAAGGGAACAGGAACACAGAAACCAGGGAAGAGATTTTCCTGTTGCACTCACGGAAGGCGACTTGTATCTGACATTAGCAAGGAGGAATTCTACTTTGCCCCTCGGCCACCAGGCCTTGCAATTTCAATCCTCTCTGAAGCACAGAACAGTTGAACAGTTATCATTAGTTTGAAAAGTAATACAAAGCGTTTATTTACTACCAGCTAGTCTAACGTAGGCTGTTCGAGATTCAGGCAGACCAAAGCTGCTGCCATCCCACGCATCTTTAGCTGAGAGCAAGATCCTGTGAATTAGGCTTAATTTTCAGAGGCATAAAAAGGCCTGCGCCGCTAAGCTGCAATCTACAAGACTGGAAGCTGGTCTCAATGAGCTTTAATTCCAACGCAGCCTCCATAGAAGTAGGCTTTGGAGTTGTTTGTTGGCCTGTGTTTACTGGATTTTATTTTTCGAGTACGGCTAGATTTTTATAGAGAATAACCCAAGTAAACCGCTGACAAAAAAGCATGAGATTGCCCACCAAATTTCAGTGAGAACGGGACCAAAAGTACTGAGCATACTTAGGGAGATCTTCGATCCCAATAGCTCTTACCTTGATTTGTAACCCTGGCTGTTGCGAAGACTGTTGGATTGGAATCAGTCACCTGCAAGCAGCACCGCAACATACGTTATTACCGGAGCTTTTGCGCAACAACTACTGAAGCTTACGCAAGAGCACGCCCAATGGCATGACGCCGCCAGCAGTAACACGTTAGTCGAGGGAATTCCGGAACATTCCCCCTCAATAACCAAGAGGCCTTTTCCAAATCTGTCCTGGGACGTAGCGCAAACTTCTGCGTGATTAGTGGACGTTTCCTCATTGTGTTTAGCGAAGGCCCGCTTTAAAAAAAGTTGAATAACAAGCTATGATATGGCGAGAGTTCCGAGTTACTGTCAGTTCAATGTCTGGATACCGGGGAATTCTTTCCCGCGGCGTCTTCGTTATTCACCGTCACGAAAAAGCCCCAGTTAACAAACCAAACAAGGAAACTACCGTAAAACGAGATTGATCGCGGCTGAACAGTAATATGTGTTAAACCTTAGTGTTCCCCTCTTTGTCAAGTGCCTGAGAAATTCAAAATTCGTTCCTAAAAAACAATATACCGGCTAAAAGCGAAACGAAGCAGATCTTTTGGAGTGCTTGCAAGACGTGCGAAGCTCCTGCTTTAATAAATAGGGGATCATTGGTAATAATTCTTCAGACTGACAGCTTTTTATCTATCTTTTTATAAAGAACATGGAAGATCAGAAGAACGTAATTTTTTTCCTGCGTGTTGGTTTCACCTTAAGTGAGTACATGTATCGATTAAATTGCATCGATTGAAAAAAACCTATAAATTAACTCTTTAAAAAGATCTTAAGATATGTAGCATACATTCCCATTTGTTTTTATGAAATGCTAGACAAAAATTCGTTGATTTTATTGAAATTTAGTTTGAAATGAACATGTGAGAGACAGTCTTTCTTCCTTGGTTAGTTCCTCCTTTCTATATAATGAAGCAAGTTCTTACTATAAGTTACAGAGAATTTGTCCTTTTGTGAGATAAAACTATCATGTAAGAGATAAACTTCTCTGCTGTCTATTTCAGGTTTTTGGTGGATTCACAGCCAGATCTTAGATTGGCTGTGAATCCAGCCAATCTAAGGGTAAATCTTAGATTGTTTAACTATGGGTAGATCATTAAACATAAATAAATCTCATACTGGCTTAGTTTAAGACATGGTGTGAATCAAGTTAATACTCTGAAGGACAGCAAATGTCTACTGTTGGCAGCCAGTTTTAAATTAATTTTAAATGCCCAAGAAGATTTTTTCACTGAAAAGTAAAAACAATGAAAGATCAAGATTTCATTTTAAAAACATACAACTGAAAATGAATTATTTGGGAATAAATAGTGGTTTACCTTTAAGCAACACTAATCACAATGAGATATGGGTCTCTTCACAACTTAAAGGACAGTGTTGCTGGATTCTTTCCTTTTCTCCTGAACTAGTAGCTTTTTAAAAGTTTAGATACAATTTTGCTATGCTGAGTTTAGTGAAATCCAAATAACTTAATATTTTAAGATACATCTTCCTCCACGTTATCGTCCTAATTTACTTTGGAATCTTGAATCTTTGCCATCATGTAAGGTTTCAAAGTTTCAAATTTCACAAATAAATTTCACAAATAAAGTCCAGACATGAAGAATTCAAAGAATTACACTTGACCAAAAGAATTTAAATCTAGCTATACACAAGAAGCTGCTATATTGGAAAAGTCTTTAGATGCAAAATGATATTCTGAACCTTTCTCATTCATAGTAGATAGAAAATTGTATGTCAGTCTTAGTAAATTATTCCCCACTTTCATGCAAGAACAATGATGTATAACAAGAATTGGGATTATCATCCCAAACTGCTGTTCCAAAACCACTTGTTTATAGATCCTGTTGAATTGGGTGGTACTTACTTCTGAGTAAGCATTTTTTAAATTATGAGTTTATATATGTTAGTCACTTTCTTCATTGATTGGTCTTACCTATCTTTTATAGCAAACACTTGTTGCTTCCACCATATTTCAAGCAAAGCAGAATGAACTATTTATGTGACCATTCAGCACCTTGGAGAGTGGCAACACAGATTATGAACTACTTTCGTATTATTTACTAAGCAAAGTGATTTTGCTAATGACATTGCATCTTCCTTCCATTTTGCCAGTAGATTTTCAAAATGCACCCTTGCCATGTTTACTATTATTTTGTACTTTCCTGCTGTCTTTGGGCAACAGTGCTACCTTCCTCACCACACACACATCAGTAAACAGCTGATTTTGACTGTGATTTAAACTTAAATCAAACCTGGCTGCATTATAACTTTAATAGCTAGATTTAGAGCTTTCAGTGCCTTTACCCTACAACAAGATCTCCCCATTTAAGTCAGGGTTTGCTTATTTAACAAACTTGTTAAAAACAACAATTAATGTAGCCATATTAGTCTGTAGGCAACCTCCTAAAATTTTAGCTGGAATTATCAAAATGTCACAAAGTATGACCTAGATTTCCAGTTAACTTCTAGTTTTTCTGTGCTAGGTTTTGTCCCCAGGAGGGGGGGGCAAGAAAAGTCATGCCAATAAAAAGGATGAGACCCATGACTCCTATGCAATTCAACATGGGGTATTTGTCAGCCCTGGAGGCCATCTTTAACTTTGGATCTTCAGGGCTGCCACACTCGGTGGATGGGCATGCTGTGGGAAACGGGAGGGGGGTTGGATGGAGACAGGGTGAGATGTATAGCCATAACAACATTCTTTTCCCTGGGAGTCAAGGACGTTCAGCCTGTACCTGGAGAGGTGTGACTGGGAAACAACTCCAGTTGGGATGGTGACCTGATTGGTCCATGTGATGGACATGCAGGGGAAGGAACTTTGACTTTACTTTGGGTGGATTTCCACAGAATTAATGCTATTTGCATGGAGAACACTTACCCCCTCCCCTTGATGAAAGACATGTTAAGCCATTTAACAAAGGGCAAGGTGTTCACCAAGCTAGACTGAAGAGAAGCCTATTACCGGTACAGATCAAGGAAGGGGATGAATGGAAGACTGCCTTCAACTGACCACTGGGCAGCTTCCAGTTTAAGGTCATGCCATTCGGGCTCCAGGGGGGCCCCACCATATTCATGCAGCTGATCAATGAGGTGCTGCATGAACATCTGTATAAGAGTGTCCTAGTTTATCTGGATGACATTCTCATATTTAGTGAGACACTGAAAGAACAAGTTAAATTAGTGTGGCAGGTACTGAAAAAACTCCTAGCTGCGAAGTTCTATGCAAAACTATCAAAGTGTGAGTTCCATAAGACTTCCCTAGACTACCTGGGCTACTGAGTATCAAATAAAGGGATCAAGATGGATCCAGGGAAAGTGAAAGCTGTACTGGACTGGCAACCCCCACACACCCATAAGCAACTTCAAAGCTTCCTGGGGTTTGCAAACTTCTATAGGCAATTCATTCCAGCTTTTGCAGAAGTAGCCCTGCCCCGATAGAACTACTAAAAACAGGGGGCCTCGCCAAGAAACCACGTCCAACGCAACCGCTGGCCTGGTCACTAGATTGCCAAAAAGTATTTGAGAAATTAAAGAGACTCTTCGCCGAGGAGCTGATTCTTCAGCACCCTGACCCTGAATGACAGTTTGTTGTCCAAGCCGATGCCAGCGATGTAGCCGTGGCAGCAGTGCTCTTGCAAAAGAACCCACAGGGTCAACTCTTGCCCTGCACATACATGTCGAAAAAATTCACTGACACCGAAAGATGATGGGCAATATGGAAAAAGGAGGCTTGCATAGTCCGCTGGGCTCTCCTTTCCTGGAGGCACTTCTTATAGGGGAGTAGAGTGCCTTTCGAGGTCTGGACTAATCACAACACCCCCCCCCAAAGCTTTCCTTCAAACAAATCTGCTGGGCACAGTATTTTAAACGGTTCAAATTTGAGCTAAAATACATCCCAGGGGGGAAGAACCTGTTAGCAGATGCATTGTCTAGAAAGCCACAATTCAATAGTCAGAGGGAGGAAGTCATCCACGTGATCATTCCCCCCTCTCAACAAGTGGGGCAAGTCACCACCAGGGGTCAAACCAAATGCCGAAGCGACCCCAGGGCACAGCAAATGACAGCCGCACTAAAGGCTGCACTCCCAACCAACAAGTGGTTTAACAAAAACCAGGATATCCTAACCCCGAGAGAGGGGCTAGCTTGGAAAGGGTCCAAACTATATGCCCCTACCAGCTTGAGGCTGCAAGTCTTGCAGCGCAGCCATGACTCCTGACTGGCCAGTCACTTCGGCTTCCTAAAAACCCTCCACTTAGCCTGGAGGCAATTCTGGTGGCCCAAGATGAAAGCCGATGTGGAGGACTATGTAAAAAATTGTGCTACATGTGCAACATTGAAGATGAGGCCAGGAAAATCTCCTGGACTTCTCCAACAAGTGGCTGACCCCAGTTGGCCCTGGGAGGAAATTGCTATGGATTTTATAGTCGAGCTCCCAGAGATCAGAGGAAATACGGACATTTGGCCAGTGATTGACTTATTCTCTAACCAAGCCCACTTCACCGCCTGCTGAAGGCTACCCTCGGCCAGGAAACTGGCAAAAATGTTCATCAAGCAGATCTACCTACTGCACAGAGTGCCCCGCAGGGTAATCTCAGACAGAGGCATTCAATTCACCGCTAAATTCTGGAGGGAATTCCTGAAATCCATCGTTTCGACTCAAGGACTTAGCTCCACTTTTCATACGAACACCAATGGGGTCGTGGAACGTACGAACACCATGGTAGAGCAGTACATAAGATGCTATGTGGATTACCAACAAGAGAACTGTGCAGATCTGCTGCCTTTCCCACAAATGGCTTACAACAATGCAATGCATAAAAGCACAGGACTGACCCATTTTCAAGTCACTAACGGCATGGAATTCATTCCCATGCCCAAGTTGCCATGGGAGCTGCCTTCATCCATGACTCTAGCCGACTGGATGGAGTCACTCAAGCGGGGTTGGGAGAGCACCAAGAAAACACTAGCGGAGGCAGTGGAAGCATACAAAAAACAAGCAGATAAACACCGGTCTCTTCAACCCCCCTTTTGCATGGGAGATTGCGTTTACCTATCCACCAAATACATTAAACTGAAATTGCCCAGCGAAAAACTAGGACCTAAGTTTTTAGTGTGATTTTCCATAGTGAAAGTAATTAATTGAGTAACAGTTCAACTTAACCTCCCATGCCTATTAGGGAAAGTGCATCCAGTCTTCCACAGCAGTTTACTGAAACCTGCTGTTAGTTCAAGACTGAGACTGCAAGACCATCCACCACCTAAACTGATGGTTGGGGAAACCCATTATGAGGTTAAGAAAATTTTGGACTCTAAATTGCATAGGGGTCGCTTGAAGTATTTAGTCCATTGGAAAGGATACCCTTTGTCTGAAGCTACCTGGATTAAGAGCTGGGATGTGAAAGCAGATAGGTTGGTAAAACAATTCCATGATAAATTCCCTAATAAGCTAAACGGTCCTCCTGGGGGGGGGGGAAGAGGCAGTTTGGGACAATTGGACTAACCTCCTACACTTATCTCATTTCAGGACACACTCATCGCCTGAGGGGGGCAGCCTGTCAGCCCTGCAGGCCATTTTTAACTTTGGATCTTCAGATGGATAGGCATGCTGTGGGAAATGGGAGGGGGTTGGATGGAGACAGGGTGAGATGTATAGCCACAACAACATTCTTTTCCCTGGGAGTCAAGGACGTTCAGCCTGCACCTGGAGAGGCGTGACTGGGAAACAACTCCAGTTGGGATAGTGACCTGATTGGTCCATGTGATGGACATGTGGGTGCAGGGGAAGGGACTTTGACTTTACTTTGGGTGGGGAAAACCTGGGGCCTTTCAGATTTTGGTTTTCCCAGATGTGCCAGTATAACATCTCTAATAAAACAGAACTTTGAGGAAAATGCCTGCTTTAGAGTTTCACTTCTGTTGGGGGTGTTACTTGGAACCCTGACACTATTTTCAAGGCAGATACATCTCCGAATGGATCTCATCTTTTCCAGTGAAGTAGTATATAGAAGTTCTGTCAATGTTGAAAACATTGAGGAATCTGATAAAAAAATAATTCTGAAAAGATGACCAATGGGGCACAGTCTGTCTAGTATATTACAAAAATTCTTGTATTCATAACCTTTAGTTGAGTCAAATGGTGCACCATAGAGCAAAACACTCAACCAAGTTACTTCAAATGGGCTATCTTACAGAATGTATCCAAAAGTTGGGACCCAGAATTATCATGGAATTGAAATTTGGCAAATTATATACAGTGCTTTATGATATAAGAAATATCATACAACATTTTATAACATAGTGCAAAATGTCATAAAACATATCATATGGTCAACTTTTGATGAAGGTGCTGCTTTAATGAATGGGCTGATTAAAATAGAATAGATTTAATGCAATTCTTAAAGATGCTTGTACAAAGTAAAGATACTTCTGAACCATTTTTGAAGCATGCACAGCTGTAAGATGAGTATTCAATTGTTCTCTAAAACTCTACATAAAACATCCTTTCTTAAACTGGTCTCTCCAGCTGTGATGGAATGAAACATTTCAACCAGGAATTCTGGGAATTGGAATTCCCAATTGCAGAGTGACAGAATGGAGAAAGATTGAAATAATATATTAATATACATTATATTATTAACAATTAAATGATCTGCATTTTCCCGCCAATCTGGAAGAAATGTTAATTCCATTTTATATTGCAAGGCAAAAAATGCTTGGCAGCTACTAACAGCTTGATTATATTATTAATTATCACATAGTTCTGTCTCCAATGATGTGTCTTAAAGCAAAACTCTTTAAGAAGTTGAAAATTAAATGACCCCAGTCCTGTAAAATATTTGATTAACACTTTTTATTTTATGCATTATGGATTACTGCACTGAAGCAAGATACAATTTTAAATGGACAAAAGCTTTTGCAGGATTGTTTCACAGTGTTTATGATATTTTTTATTCAAGATGACACTTTAAAGTTGCAACTATAAATTAAATTTGTTTCCAGTTAAAATTTGCTGTCAAAAGCCTATTGCTTGTTTTTTTTTGTACTGTAGTCCCTTTTATGACTACAGATAGTTGTAACTTAAAACTCTAATTCTTCCAACTTAAACAGTTATAGTTTAATTCTCTGCTGCATTTCCATCTTTTACATTGTCTTTTTTAAAACCTTCCAAAACTATATCTTATAACCGAGTTGTATCCCCTTCTGTGAGTTTTTAATTGAACATTTTACAGTAATGGAAGCTGCAGTTCTTATTCAAACTTACTGATGAGTGAATTGAGCATAATATGACTTAGAATGGATAGGAATTCATTGTGCTGGGAAAGTGTTAAAATGTTTTCTCTTTTTTTAATGCTGCCATACTGAACAATAAAAATATGTGTCTGTAATAGATAATGAAAACAACTAATATAAAGATTGCCTCACAGTTGTCTTTAGCTAAACAAAAATGTTTTTGTTAAAATATTTTTCCTATTTAGGGGTTTGCTCAATAGACTTCAAGACTTCTTGAACGAACAAAAATATAGCTTGAACATGAATTTTATATTTTAGTTGTACATCAAGTTTAATAGGCCTGCATTTATTTTTGATATCATAGATGATTGATTGTGTAGAGTGTGACTAAGCTACAAGGTGGTTTATTTTGTTTTGGGTTATGTCAGTTCAGCCACTTGAATAAATCACATTTTATTCAAAACTATTATTACATCATGTCCTAATGTGATAACTGAATTCACTTACAGCTTAGGACAGCCTGTCTAAACCATAGTCTTAAAGATCTATGAGTTAAACTCATCATGCTTAGTGCAATGTGTGAATAAAAATAAAAATAAACAGCACTAGACCCACTATAAAAAGATGTGAGCTCAATCTTGTACTGGAGGAGAAAAAAACCCCAAGTAATTGTGATTTAAAAAAAATAGTCTAAAAGGATTAAATCATGTCCTAGTTTGAATCCTTTGAAAATTGTGATTTGTATATTGCCATCTTAAAGTGCTGCAAATATCACATTCACTTGTTAATCAGAACCATTTGCAGATAATTAAGAGCCCATGAATCTGTTCTTATTTCAGAAACTTCAGAATTGCTCAAAAACAGTTTGAAGGAATACAGCTACTAATGGCAACCCCCAAATCCTCTGCTAATCCAAATTAATATTTTTAAATTTTGCAAACTAAGAGTTCTGAAGTGGTTATATACAAGTTTTTCAACTGATTTATTTTAGAAGAATTAGTTCTTTGTGCTGTTGACACATTAATCTAAACGCATATAAAATAAAGACTGTCTTAACACAGATATTGTGATATCTGAGCCATGTTGCAACTGAGGCTATCCAGTGAACCATGGTTAAAGAAACTATGGCTTAGTGTGGAACTTAGTCTAGTTATATTTTAGGTTCCTTTCTGACCCTGAATATCAGGGTCACTACTAAAATAGTAACTTCTGGTTGCAATTCAAAGCCATGTAAATGACATCAGATTGTGGAAGGGTGGTTTATTTCTTTATGGGAGGCAGCAGGGCAAAATAATTGATTGGATTTTTGTCCATTAATTAATTGTAATTAATTAATGTTTTACTTTGGAATTTTTTTATTAGTAAAACCAGTCAAACAACCACTAAATGTTTTTGGGCAATTTTCCAGCCTAAAGTGCTTGTCTTCCATCACTGTATCTTAAGCCAACTTCAGAAATGCCAGTCTGGACTGATAGTGGATCTGGATGGTGTGTTAAAATTATTATAACACCTGATTTTCCTGCTGCTTATCCTTCCCGTCCTGCAGGTAAGATAACCCTCAATGCTTGGCTCCTATGTGAATCAGTCTACCAAGGGCCCACTTTTTCCATTTAGGGTTCTTCCCTCCTGACTAGTCGCTGTGCTTTTCTTTTGCTTCCCCAGATATATTAAGGGGCGTGCATAAGCGCACCAGCGTGCCTACCGTCCCTGTCCAAATGTCCCCTTTTATTTGTACCCAACTTATGTATGCAAATAATGTTATACTTATGTATATTATCAATTACGTACTTGAAAAAATAAATAAAATAAAATAAAAATAAAAATAAATAAATAAATAAATATGCATCTATGGATGCCTTCCCATCACCTTCCCACATATATCCTTTGACTCTTTCCTGTTTCTTTTTTCCATTATGGTACCATAGTAGTTAGGATGCTATAATAATTACAGCAACAGGGGATAGGTCATTCCTTTGCTCCTCCATTCCTCTATAAGTCCATGGGAATTTTTTAGTAAATCTTCAACTCATAGTTCAGCTTCACATTAACAAAGTGGAAACACACTTGAAAAAGATTTAGAAAAAGTGCTTCAAACCTTGAACAGTTACATCACCCTCACACTTTTAGCCACACAGACGACACTTTTAGTTTTTTAAATTCAGCATTTTAAATTAAAATTATTATTTTCTTTTTTATAACTCTGTGGGTGGGAAGGTATTAAAGGAATGGATAGGGGCTATCTCCCCCAAAAGCAATCTGAAAACAATGTTGCCAAATTTCAGTCTCTTGCCATTGAATTTTGGTTCTGAAGATCCCTCAAAATCATCACAATGTAGCATAACTTTGCTAAATTAAATTAATCTATTTTAAATTTTGTCAGCTGAAAATGTGCATGGTTAATTGAGCAATATACTGTACACTAGTGCCATTTAAAACATAAAAACACCTTCCCCCACTTTTCCCCACACACATAACAATTATATTCAGTCATCCATACCATGGATACATCCAATCCAACTGACAGCTAAAGCAATCGGGAGCAGGTAGATCGAGTTCAAACACAAAGTGGAGAATCCAGAAAGATGACATTTGTGGTAGAAGCAAAAGCTCTATAAAACACCAAGAGACTGTCTTGGATGACCACTGAGAGATTTTGTCAAGGGTTTTAGTCTAAATCAATTCATTCATTTTATCTGTTTTGAACATAATAGATACATGGCTAAAGATGTCATAAATGGTTAGAGTTGCCTGGAAATCTTCAGGGTGTCAAGTGACAGTGTTTTTAGGTACAGGAAGGTTAGCATGCCAATTTCACCCTGATTTGAAGAAAATAAAATCCTAAAAACAAAAGAAATGGACTTTGCAATATTCCAGGGAATAAAAAGATCATGAGAGTGAAGCTGAGTTGAAGCAGGGTAACTCAAAATCAATATTTTGCTTTTAAACTCTTAAGGGGAGGCCCATGAGGGATACATTCATTTTGTCCTTATTTCTTTATTATCCTCTGAGGATTGGCTGAAAAGTGTCAGAATTGTTCCATACTTAGAGCCAGCTATTCCTTTCTGACAAGCCAATTGCTCAACCATTTTGTTGCTATTTCAAACACCCTACACCAGTGGTGGCGAACCTTTTTCGGCTCGCGTGCCAAAAAAGGGGGGGTGCGCTCGCGCGTGCTCGCATGTCCACACCCATTTTCTCCCCCCCCCACGCATGTGCACAACACCCCCCCCATGCTGCCCCCTGCGCATGCGCACACCCCCCCACCCCCGCACAAAGGCTTACCGGAGCCTGGAACGACGAAACTGGCAAACCGGAAGTGCGAAAAAACGTACTTCCGGTTTGCCGGTATGCTGTTTTTTGCACTCCGGAGGGTTCAGGGAAGCTCCCTGAAGCTCCGGAATGCAAAAAACTACAAAACGGACAAACCGGAAGTGCGGAAAAGTGCACTTCCGGTTTGTCCGTTTTGTAGTTTTTTGCATTCCGGAGCTTCAGGGAGCTTCCCTGAACCCTCCGGAGTGCAAAAAACAGCACACCGGCAAACAGGAAGTGCGTTTTTTCACACTTCCGGTTTGCCGGTGGGAACCCTCGCGTGCCGGCTTCTATGCCTCCGCGTGCCACCTCTGGCACGCATGCCATAGGTTCGCCACCACGGCCCTACACCATACCCAACAAGAGGGTTATGTAGAAAATACTATCAGGTGTGTGCATTCACATGCACACTTGTACACACATACATATACCACCAACAGATGGTGCTAGCACCTGTTCTTTCATTTTATTTGGCAGGAAGTTGTCATGAAGAAAATTTAATGTTTGTATTGCTTGTGTGCTTTGACTGAATTTTTGGCTGCCAAAAGTATCCCTCCAATTTAAATTTATCCCTGATAACTGTGTTTACGTGGTCATCATTGGGCCCAAAAATGTAAACATCATGAACCATGAATGGCTGATTTATGTGATGAAGAACAAAAGGAATGACCTGTAGCAGCAACCAGCGAATTTCACACAAGAAGCTTTGATGAGCTGATGAAGGACAATCTGTGGAAGGAAACCTACTGCCTGGCCTGACATTCACAGGAAGAAATGTAAACCTCATGAACATCTTCAGTAGTGGAAGGTTAGTACAAGATGATTCCTTGCATGCTGATGGCAAAAACTGACGTTTGTTTGTTTGTTTGTTTGTTTGTTTATTTATTTATTTGTGAGATTTATTTGTGAGATTTATATACGGCCTCACAGTGCAAGCACTCTCTAAGTGGTTTACACCATTAAGCAATGTATATTTATATTGCTCCCAACAATCAATATTTATATTGCCCCCAATTTTACCTACCTCGGAAGGATGGAAGGCTGAATCAACCTTGAGCCGGTGAGATTTGAACCGCTGACCTGTGGATCACAGTCAGTTAAAGTGGCCTGCAGTACTGCCTCTAACCGCTGCGCCTCGGCTCTTTAAACATTTGCCAGCAAGTTATTGTACTATTTAGAAAGGAAGATGAGGGATTTCTTTACAGTACTGTTCTTTACAGCCAATGAAACGGGCTCATTTTTATGACCAAGGAATATATAATTAATCTATGGAATATCCATGAAAAACAAAATAAAAATTCAAAGTCCAGTTTTCAATAGGAAAATTCATGGAGACAGAGTTTTTGTTTTTGAAATGCAGATGAGCAGTTTATAAGGACTTCCTTGTTCTTGATACCACTATTAACTGAGAATGCTACATTACAACATTTAAACTTAGAAAAAAAAATTGAAGCACAGTTCAGGATCACAAGAAGGAACTTTTGCTGTAGCGAGACAGTGAGCATGATATCACTCAAGCCACTAAAAAAGAAATTGCAGAGTCAGATCTCACTGTCCTATCATCGTCCACCATGTCATCCAGACTTGGTGCTATATAAGTTCCATTTTCCCCAAAATTGAAGAAAGACCTTCATAGGCATGTGTTAGGCTCAAGACAGGAATACCACAAATAGACAGCAGTTATTCACAATTTTTTTAGTTGAAGATAACATTATTATTTTTTTGGCCTGGTTCCACTAATTCTGAAGAACCACTATGTCTCACCATGTACACCAAGCACATGCAAGTATAAAAGTGAATTCATGTGTGTGCAAAGGAAGACATCTGTCAACAATATCTTAACAATGATGTTTAACAATAAAAAATAATCTGTATGGAGTGATTCTTAAGTATGCTTTCTGTTTAAGAACACAACAATGCCTTGTTACATCAACCTGAGATCAACTTGGGAAAACATTTATTTTTTCCTAAGAGTGCAATCTAGTTTCTGCTTAACATCTGTAGTATTTTCCTCAGCTGACTAGGCAAAAATCTC
Source organism: Diadophis punctatus similis (assembly GCA_023053685.1). Lineage (NCBI taxonomy): Eukaryota > Metazoa > Chordata > Lepidosauria > Squamata > Dipsadidae > Diadophis > Diadophis punctatus. Next base: position 4,611,477 of record JALIGW010000007.1, on the reverse strand, counting down.
TTGTTAACATAGTGTGATTATTTAACCCACAGGGTCTAACCAACACAATGTGGATGTTAGAAATCAGTGTGCAAATTTGTTCTTTGTGGAGAGGTCAGCTGAGTGTGAGACTGTAGATTGGATATCAGATCAATCCATTAATCATGAAAGTAGACATTTTGTTTGAAGTGACACCATTGTTAAACTGTTTTCAGAGGATTTATTTAGACAGATACAAAGTTGATTATTTGATAATATTTTTACAAATTATGCTCTTTGTGTATTAATGGGAGGGGAGATTGATTTTTTTAAAAACTAAGTAATTAAAATTCCATGATTTTTACCCTTTTTAGCTGTGAAGACACTACAAGAAACATGGGTCTGCTATCTGGCTTGTTTATTTTTACAGTTTTTAATATTTTTTAATGTCAAAGTAGTGTCACAGTTGCAATAATAAATATGAAAAAATACAAATTAAAATGTGAATAATGTAGAGCATAACAATAATAAGTGGGAGAGTTTAAATAATACATCAATGTGTATTACTGCAGCTGACAACTACAGGGAAAGTGCTGGTGAATAAATAAACGCACATTCATTTTCCAGTAAATAACTTGGAGGTGAGGTGGCTGGGGAAGTTGCCTAATTTCATTGAAAGTTAATTCGTCTGGGAGGTAAGAGCAGTATAAGAATCTTCCTCATGGATTAGATTAGATGTGATCAACATTTTTGGAGAAAGAATGCATTTGACCATAGCATGTTCAGGGGAGGACTAATGCAAATACATTTGTGCACTCACATATGCACACACACATGCACATGCACATGCACACACCCTTAATGTCTCATTGAAACTTACAAGTAGCGGGAGAAACTTTTGAAGGGGTTCTGGGACTTCACTGAAATTTTGGTGGGATTTTTGTTCTCCTTGTTCTATACTTAGTCAGTCAGAGCTTTTATTTCCCACAAGCTATCTATGCCAAGTCTCCAAGCAGTGTTTGATGGCCACAACTTCAGATAGGTATTTGCAAGGTTATTTATTTTAATGGAAAAGGAACATTCTTACATGCTCGCTAATATGCTTGCTAATATTTTAATTGTCACCATGATAATAGGAAACAGTGTTTGTCAACAGCTGCAAAGTAAAATTGTTTAATTTCCCAAGAGATAATGTATGCCTGGAGATTGTACCCTATGAGGATATTTATTATTAGCATTTCATAAAGGATCTGTATCTGAATGAATCTGGCATGACAGTGATCATAAGGCAGCAATGAAAAGGCCATTCAGGAGATTCCCAAAAGGCATCTGTGGCTATTTCTATGTAAGCCAATTAATTCATCTCCCCAGCTTTCATGCCATCCATTACTTATTTATTATATTCCTGGGCAAAGAATCCCACTTCAGTCTTTAAAGCAATCTTTAAAATAGCGGTAGACTCACATTTGCACAAAAAATCCAAAATTTTCTTAATGTTTGGCAGAAATTAAAGCATAAAGCAACAACAACCAATAAGTGCAGCGAATAAAACCATTCTGTAGATTTCAATTACACTTTAAGAGTCATTCTGGGCCAGAATCTATTTTTTTTAAATTTCCTGAAATGTTTAATACGCTCTTTCTATTGCTTTACCTCATACTTCGAGTGTGTCAGAATTCCTTTAGAATTCCTTTCAGTAGCATTTTTGAACTTACTAACTGAATAAGGGCTTCCCAGAACCTTGTCTATAGAAATAAAGGTAGCCATCTCAGTCTGAAAGACAGTCTTTTCTTGCTCATTCCCAACTCTTAAGCAAAAATTGGGAAAAACGAGCCCCAGCCTCTCATTTTCAAAAATAACAAATAGCATTGTAAGTTTTATTTTTATTAGTTATTTTATGGGCTTTGAAAGAAAGATAGAACAAAATCAGGGATAATAGCACACCAAGTTTTGCAGAAATTGCTTCAGAGATTCTTAGATTACTTTTCTAAAACAATCAACTGGCTCAGAGCATTTTTGCATATTGTCCAAGTTCCAAGTTAACCTTCTGTCAGTACAATTTGGTTAATTGTTCGCCCGCCCCCCCACCTCTTCCTGTTGCTCATCTTAAATGTAAGTGAGGAAAAAGTGAAACTCTGCTGCAAGGATAAAAGATAAAGAAGACAAATACACAGCTACATTGCTTACAGATTTAAGAAATAATGGAAAAATAATTTGAAAAGAATTTGTTTAAAAACAAGTTATTTTGTGAAAGGTGCAAATGAACCTGGGAAAAGGGCAACTTGAAAACAAGTACAGCTAGAAAAGTTAAAGTTAAATAAAACAAAAACAGATGCGAAGTGGAAAGTTTGATAAAGACAGTAGTTAACTTGCTTCAGAAGTTGTGAGTGCTCAAACACTGGAGGTTTTTAAGAAGAGATTGAATAACCATTTGTTTGAAATGGTATAGGGCAGTGCTGGCGAACCTTTTCGGCACTGAGTGTCCAAACCGGAACATTCGCATGTGCGTGCTGGAGCACCAGAAACCCGAAGACCAGCTGGCATGTGCATGTGCGCACCGGCCACCTAGTCTTTGGGTTTCTATTGCGCGCATGCGCACTGGTCAGCTGATCTTTGGATTTCCGGCGCTCTGGCACGTGTGAAGACTAGCTGGCACGCCGGAAACCAGAAGAACAGCTGGCAACGACATGCGTGCCTACAGAGATGGCTCTGCGTGCCATAGGTTCGCCATCACGGGTGTAGGGTTTCCTGCCTGAGCAGGGGCTTGGACTAGAAAATCTCCAAGGTTCCTTCCAACTCTATTATTCTGTTACAAAGTAAGAATTGGAATAAGGACATTTAACTGAAGATTTATTTTATTATATAATAAACAAATTTATATAGCTGTCCAACTCACACATAGAGGCAGCTTATAACATTTAAAAATTTAAAAGATCTATCATACAATAAAAACATTAAAAAACTCTATTACCCCACCCCACCCCATGGCAGCAACAACACAATTAGGTTAGCCACTTGATTGGCTCTGTTTCCATTTGTGGTCCCCAGACCTGCTGACAAACCCACATTTTTAGGGCCTTTCAGAAAATGAGCAGGATGTTGGGGGGAAATGATGTTTCATAACAAAGGAGCCACCACTGAGAAGTTCCTTTTTAATAGTTCCACCAGAGGACAATCCTTAATCAATAAGCCTCATAGCATGCCTTGCCTTCCACCATGGTAGGCCAGGTAGATGTAATAGGGGAGAGGTAGTCCTTCAAATAATCAGTTGCTAAGAACACCATTACACAGTGAATTATACCATAAGAAAAAATGAGTGAATATACAGTATACACCTCTCTCTTTTTCTACCCCTTCTCCTGATCATATTAAAACTGTTTCCAAATCTAGCCCTGTCAAGTCATTTTTCTTTAACAAATTTGTTTGTCCCGTTTTTGGGACACTCAGTGGCCTGAAATTCTAGTTATGTATTTCAGAGGAGCCGAGGTGGCGCAGTGGTTAAATGCAGCTACGGCAGGCTACTCCAGCTGACTGCTAGTTCAGCAGTTCAGCTGTTCAAATCTCACCAGGCTCAAGGTTGACTCAGCCTTCCATCCTTCCGAGGTCGGTAAAATGAGGACCCAGATTGTTGGGGGCAATATGCTGAACTCTGTAAACCACTTAGAGAGGGTTGTAAAGCACTATGAAGCAGTATATAAGTCTAAGTGCTATTGCTATTGCTATTGGAGGTCGAGTTCAATGAACAATTTTCAATCAGGAATAGATGCCATAATCTGTCTCATCTGAGTTAAAAATCAGCCCAATTCCCTTATTCCACACTTGAGGAAAGATTGAGATTTATGCCTTGAATCATCCTAGTTCTAGACTTTTATCAATATATGGCTTATAGTAGTATTGGTTTTTTAATTACATGTCTCTTCCCTGGCTTCTTGATTATCCAGAATTTCAGATCAAAAGATAGGAAGAATTTTCTAATAAAGAAGAATATTTGTAGCTCAGGGTTGACACGCAATATTTCTGATTAGTAAAGCATGGGAAACCAAGGAAGTTAAATATTTCCAGAGAGGGCTGGGCAAATGGAACAGTGGATATGATATTATCAACATGGGGTTAGTTTTAAGTCTATGCAAAGAGTATGTTTCTCAGGAATGCTCATATCAAACAATTAGAGGATTAGGTGTGAGCTCGGATTTATCCATGAATTTATCAACCCCTAGAAACTAGATCTCATTAATCACTTGATACTGTATATACAACCATTATTTTCAGAATGCATCAGTGCAGTTTCTGATCTCACTTTACAAACCACTTTTTTCTTATTGGACCAGTAAGCATGAAGTGAATGGGTAAGTGTTAGAGAAAAAAAGATGCTTTTATCATTTTCATTTTTTACACCATGCATCTATTAAAATAGGCATTTACATGAAAGCCCAATTCTACAATAAAGACAATTAATATGATAAATTACAGTATATTTATCTTGAGACATGTTTAAGTCCTGTAAGAGCAAAGGTTTTCTTTAGGAATGAATGATGAATGAATGAATGAATGAATGAATGAATGAATGCTATTACCACTGTTGGCTGTATTATACTTCTAGGGTACATGTTATAGGATTCCAGTGGCTAAGAAGAAAATATAATGGATGATGTCTTTATGGATTTATACGGGTAACTGATTGGCTATATAAAGCATCTTAGGACTATGATTCTCTTTATGTGGGAAGGAAGCAAAGGAATTATCCTGATTTAGGATAGTTGTGGTGCTCTGAGATTTTCATTTGGCAGTTCTAGGAGCTGGAAAAATGTTCCCTGTGCTGCCATTTTGGCATTTGCCATACTCTTTAGATTACTAAAACTGTTGGACAAGAGGGTTATGGTAGTGTGAAGTTAGAGAAAGCAGTTTTGTTTCACTTTTAGAAGGGGGCCATCTTTGAGGCCTTTGTAAATTCTCAAGGTGTTTTTATTTCCTGTTTTGCAGGGAGATAATTGATCCAACTCATCCCGCAGCCTAAATATCTTCTACTGCTGTATACCCATTATCTATGTATCTACTGTATGTATCTATATCGATCTATATATCTGTCTGTCTACCTAATTTAGATATCATCTATTCTGGGAAATTTACAAACAAAAGCTATAAAACCATAAAGAAATACATTTAGAAACAGAATTAAATCAAGTTAAAAGGTCTATGCCTCTCTCTCTCTTTTTATCTCTTTATATATGTATTGTGCATGTATGAATGTTTGTATGTGTGTGCGTATTGAATTTCAAATAAACAAGAAGAAAAGATAAAGTAAGAAGAAAAAGAACTGAAAAAATGAAAAAGTCAGAAAAAAATCAAGATGAAAGTGCAAAAAAGAAAAAAGAAAAGAAAACAAAAGGTATCTTCTAATTTTCTTTGGCACAGATATAAATAAAAAATACAACAAACTCTTACTCCAGAGTTAATAATAGTCAATATTATTTTCTAATCCCCTATAATTTTACTCATCAAATCCCAAAATCAAAATTTCATTTCATTTCTTCATTTCTCACAAAACATCTAAAGATGGTTTCCAAGAAAAAATAAAACTGGTCACAGACTATTTATCAAAGCTGTCAATTTCACCACCTCCGGCAATTCCATCAACTTCACCATCCATTCTTCCACTGTAGATATTTGTGAGTCCTTCCACATTTGTGCATATGGGAGCCTTGCCACTTTTGTCATATATATAAAAAAAAGTTCTATAAGGTCTTTCAATCTGTTTATCCATTAACCCTAAAAGAAAAATTTCAAGTTTCAATTGTACATTTGTTTTTAAATCTTCTGAAATACTGTATATAGATATGCATATGCATATACTTATACACATGAATGATTCCAATATTTCTTACATATCCATTAAACATGAAAATATTTATCTTCATTTGCATTTTCAACAAAAGTTTAAATTCCATTACACATTTTTAACAATTTATCTGATATCAAATACTAGTGGTACACATTTCAGAAAAGTTCTCTTTAATATTCTCTCATTGATCCAAATGTATGTAGTATAATCTTTAACGTTCATTCTCTTCAATTTTCAGTAAAGGTTTGTACATCTTAGTAATAATATTACCATCATTTGTACACAATTCCACATCAAAGTCAGTCTTACCATTTTCAAAGTTATAATTCATCTTATCAAATTGAAATATTTATACTAGCTGAGAATATGAAAACCAAAGACATGTATAACCTCCCTATTCCATGTTTTCTTTTGTTTTTAACTTAAATTCTCTGCAAAAAAAGGTGTATCAAAATAAATTACTGTAACCATTATTGTTTAATTCTCTTCTAAAAATAGCTTCTTGGGGGGTGACAATCATAAAGGGATTTTAGGAGACAATCTTGCTTTGTACCTATTCCAAATTCTCAATATGGCATGTCTAATAACATGATTTTTAAAATCTACATTAATCTTATGCCAATCAAATTTTAAATCATATCCCTCCAGTTCTAATAACCTATTTCTCAAAGTCACCCACTCTTTCATCCATATTAAACCAAAAGGTGCAGAATGGAATGGAATGGAATGGAATGGAATGGAACAGAACAGAACAGAACAGAACAGAACAGAACAGAATAGAATAGAATAATAGAGTTGGAAGGGACCTTAGAGGTCTTCTAGTCCAACTCCTTGCTCAGGCAGGAAACCCTATACCATTTCCAACAAACAGTTATCTAATCTCTTCTTATAAACTCACAGTGTTGGAGCATTCACAACTTCTGGAGGGAAGTTGTTCCACTGATTTATTGTTCTACCAGGAAATTTCTTCTTAGTTCTAGGTTGCTTTTCTCCTTGATTAGTTTCCATCCATTGCTTCTTGTCCTGCCCTCAGGTGCTTTGGAGAACAGCTTGACTCCCTCTTCTTTGTGGCAACCCCTGAGATATTGCTATCATGTCACCCTAGTCCTTCTTTTCATTAAACTAGACATACCCAATCCCAGCAATCTTTCTTTTTATGTTTTAGCCTCCAGTTCTCTAATCATCTTTGTTGCTCTTCTCTGCACTCTTTCTAGAGTCTCAACATCTTTTTTACATTGTGGCGACCAAAAACTGGATGCAGTATTCCAAGTGTAGCCTTACCAAGGCATTATAAAGTGGTATTAACAGTTCACATGATCAATATAGAAATATCAAATCTAATATGATAATATGATAATGTAATATGATCAAATATAATATGAAATATAATAATCCTAACCCAGCTCTTTCTTAAGCATCCTACAGCAATTAATATTTAATTAAATTGTCTTACCAGACAAATTCAGTGATATCTTTTTGCCATTGCTTAAATGGTACATCAATATCAGTGCAGATATTATCTGAAATAGAAATAATATTCTAGACAAAAACATTCATCTTGGTCACATACATTCTTCCCAACAATGGCAATTGTTATTCTTCATATCTCAACATATTTTTTTAAACTTCATTCCATACCTCAACAGGGTTATTTTGAAAAAAACAATACAATTCATATTAGCTAAAGTACACCCATATATTTAACCTTTTTCTCAATTTCAAAACCATATTTTTCATTAAATCTTCTTAATCTTATGGATTCATATTTTTATCAACATATTTTTTGTTTATTAATCTTAAGACCTGCTAGTGCGTCAAAGTCCTCAAAAACAACCTTGTCTTGTCCCCCTCTGGATATCACATAATTTAGTTAGATCACTGTCAACTATAATAATCAAAGCCTTCTGAGATGTGTACATTGACTTGAATCCTTGAATAAAATATCTTACTGAACTTTAAACAAAAAAGCCCAATTCAAATTATCAAAAGCTTTACCTGCATATAAAAAGATTAAGGTGGCTTGCTTTTTCTTATGCTGTTGTAAATATTCTATTACATCCTATACCAGTGATGGCGAACCTATGGCATGGGTGCCACAGGTGGCACGCGGAGCCATATCTGCCGGCACGTGAGCTGTTGCCCTAACTCAGCTCCAGTGCGCATGTGATTGCCCGCCAGCTGATTTTTGGCTCGTGCGGAGGCTCTGGAAGGGCGATTTCAGCCTCCGGAGGGCCTCCAAGATGGTGTGGGGAGTGTTTTTGCCCTCCCCAAGCTCCAAGAAAGCCTCTGGAGACTGGGGAGGGCAAAAAAATGGGCCCACCGGGCCCACTGGAAGTCAGGAAATGGGGGAGTGAGGGGGGTCACGCACACATGTGTAGGAGGGTGGGGGAAGTGAGGAGCTTTGAATTATGGGTGTGGGCACGCACGCGTGTGCAATAGCGCGCACACGCACTATTTTGGCACCCGAGGAAAAAAAGGTTCGCCATCACTGTCCTATACAGTTCTCACACTGTTTTTTAAATTGTCTTTTAGATAAAAAATCTACACTGATCATCATAAATATAAAATCTTGCAGATTCTTTTTTAATCTATCAGCCAAAATTAACATAAACATTTTATAATTATTATTCAATAAGAAAAAATTTATATAATTCTTAGTAGAAGTTAAATCTTGCCCTTTTCTGCAATATTGGTCTCATTTTGTGATTTTACCATTACATCTTCCTATAAAACAGAACTTATTACTTTCTAAAATGTTGTAGAAATTGATCTTCAAAACATTTATAATCACAACCTGATAATCCATTCAATCCAGGTGCCTTCCTTCTTTTATTTTATTTTTTTATGGATTCCAATATCTCCATAATAGTTAGCGAGTTATTCATAATTTGTCACTGGGATTGTGAGAATTTGGTAAACTCTGCTTTTTAAGATTCTCCTCAATCTTTTCCAAGAAAACATCTTACCTTTTTATAGAAATTGGAATAAAAGTCATAAAAAGTGTTCTGTATCCTTGCATTATCCATTAATACATTATTCCTTCCTGAATTTTCAATATAACTTTCTTTTCTTTTTGGCTTAAGTTTTTATTTTATTCAAAATATTAAAATACAAAATACAAAGGAAAAAATTAACAAAGACAAAGTAAAACAAGAACATTAAAAATGTGAATTAAAAGGAATTTTCAATATAATTTTTTCCTTCTTTTCTTAACTTATAAGCCCACCATTGGTTTATTTGCAAACTCAAAATTAACAAAGATATTTGTAGCTGTAAATGTTTAATCTGATATATAATACCATGTTTTCCCGAAAATAAGACAGGGTCTTATTTTCTTTTGACCCTCCCAAATAAGGTGGCTGTATTATCGGCTGTATTATCAGGGGGGGGGGTCTTATTATTTTGGGGATGCAAGAGGCGGTGAGCGTGGTCACCTGCTTGCAAGAGCGCAGCCGCCCGGCACCTCTTGCCACGTGGTGCCACCGGGCAGCTTGCGCACTCACAGCCGGGAGTCCAGCAGAGAGAGGCTTCCTCCATGTGCCACTCTCAAGCCCCCCTCCCACGGGGGAGGTGGAATGCAAGCGACCTGAAGGCACCAAGCCGTGCGAGCACCTGTCCCCCCCTGCTCACGCACCTCCCAGCCTCACCACATCGATGTGGGTGAAGCTGGTGAGCACCCGGCTGGAAGCCGCTGGAAGCGGAGAAGCTGCCTGCTGCCGAGTCTTCCGGGAGCCAGGGCAGCTACATGGAGTTGGAACCATAGAGCGGAAAGCACACTCCCAGAGTGGCTGCTGCCAGTGCAGAGTCTTCTGGCAGCAACCGCTCTGGGAGTGTGCTTCCTGGTCTTTGGTTCCAGCTCCATGCGGCTGTCCCAGCTCCCAGAAGACTTAGCATCAGGTGGCTGGCCCAACCGGCCTCTTCTCTGCTTCCAGCAGCTTCCAGCCAGGGTTTGGAAGCTGCAGAGGAAGCCATCCTCAGTGCTGGGATGGTGGTGGTGGCGGTGCAGACTCCCCAATGTGGGGCTGTGGCTCCCTTTGCCGCCGCTCTGCCCCGGCTGCCAGAAGACTCTCTGCCCCAGCTGCCGGAAGACTCGGCAGCAGGCGGCTGGCCCGACTGGTCTCTTCTCTGGTGCTCTGCCCGGCCGGAGGGGGGTTGTCCACTGGGTGGGCACCACATGGCAAGAGGTGCCGGGCGGCTGCTCTCTTGTGTGTGCGGCGGGAGTTTGCAGGCAAGGGGGTGGATGGATGGGAGGTAGGTGAGCGCCAAGAATGTTGGGGAGAGATAGAACAAGAGGCAGCTCCCGATCAGCTCAGCTGATCTGCGAATCACGATTAAGAGCCCCAGCTGCCATTAGCTGACCGGGGAAGGGAAGGGCTGCCTCCTGTGCTGGCCATGTCCACCCCTTCACTAGGGCTTATTTTCGGGGGAGGGTGTATATTTACGCCCACCCCAAAAATCAGGCTTGGCCTTAGTTTTGGGACATGTTGTATTTTCAGGGAAACACGGTAGTTGAATCTTTTTTTGTAAATCATCACTTGTTCATTGTTCTTCTTCAACAGCGCTATGTAGAACAATGATTCCATGTCTTTTTACAAGTCTTTCCCATGTTATAAATGTACCCCACTTTTAATTTGAAAACAGTTCATAGTTTAACCGTATTTTAAGCAGCCTGAATGAATGTGGATATGTTATTACTTTGAAGAAGACATTATTCTGAGATAATCATCTTCAACTCATAGCATCATTTGTGTAGTTTTCTTGTGATGCACACTTGGAAAAGTTCAATGTCTGTGAGCAGTAGATGGAAGCTGTATGGATGACATTGAATGAGGAATCTCATACTAAGAACAAAATGTACTTGAGAAACAGATTAATAGTGTGAGAATGACCTCAGCTCAATACTTTTGCTGTCCTTCAAAACCTTTATGTGGGGAAACAAAATGGAAAATTGTTATAGATTTTCCAAAGTTTTATTTTTCCCATGTAATATTCCTCGAACAAAGGAGCAAATAATTCTAATCAATACTAATCCAAAACTTGAACAGAACTATCGCAGTGGTGGGATTTAAATTTTTAAACAACTGGTTCTGTGGGCGTGGCTTATTTGGGGGCGTGGCTTGGTGGTCATTGGCTGGGTGGGAGCGGCTAGCTGGTCATGTGACCGGGTGGGCATGGCTAGCTGGTCATGTGACCGGGTGGGCGTGGCTACATGCATAGGGACTACTCAGAGGGCCGAAAAAAGTGCATTATGACCCGTCCTTGCATTTACGGTCCTTGCACTTACAACCGTCCTCACATTTATGCCCGTTGCAGCATTCTTAACAACTGTGTCATTCATTTCAGAACTGCTGTGCTTCTCTTCACCACAGTGACAAGATAGGGAACAAAATGTAAAATGGTAGGACAGTCGTAAGTGTAAGGACCAGTCAAAAATCACTTTTTCAACCCTCTGAGTAGTCCCTATGTGCACCCGGTGTGGCCAGGTGGTCATGTGACTGGGTGGGTGTGGCCAACTCAATGTCACTTACGTCGAGGGGTGCTTCTCCTCGCCTGGCCTCTTGTGACTGTGGGGATGCTGCAATGGTTGTAAGTGTGAAAAACGGTCATAAGTTACTTTTTTCAGTGCCATTGTAACTTTGAATGGTCACTAAATGAACTGTTGTAAGTCAAGGATTACCTGTACAAAAATACAAAAAGCTTCTTTGCTTGCAAAAAGCTGCCCTAAATACCAATTAGATTAGAAATACCTGCAAGCTGGAATTACAAATCAGACAGGGTGCCAGAGCACCTTGAGGAATTAAAATAGTTAAAATGCAATAATAACTATCAGCAGCCAACTCTTGCTCATAAAGTGAAAACCTTTAGCAGAGAGATAATTTCAGCTCTCCAGAAGGAGCACACCCAGGAGAAGTAATCCTTAGATCCATTTGCACCACTTAAAGATACCAGCTGGTCTCACTCACCTCATAAGATATCCTAAGGAAATCATCCAGATTTAAGGAAAGATCACATGCCCACCCAGAAAGGCAGTAAAAAAATCAGTGCCAAGCTTGCCTCTTGCCTCTTGTAAGTACACCCCAAAAGGACAGTGCCAAGAACCACTAAATCAGTGAAGGAAGATTCCCTCCCCAGATAGAAAAAGCACTTGAGATAAGCCTAACTAGAATGAAGCAAAGGAGCAAATGCAGTAGTTGTTGCTTGTTAAACCAATTACCAGAACAAATAGACACAGGAACTAGCCAGATTTCTGAAGCTGCTTCTTTTCAGGAACAGAGATTAACATTTTCCTTCCAAACAAAGCCGAATAGGGAAAATTATCCCATCAACAAACACAGGAATAAATATCACCAAGCACAGAATTAAACTTCACCAAAAACCAGTTTTAGACCAAAAGTCAGAAAGGGTATGTAAACTCATGTTTGAATGTCAATCTTTCTAGCTAGCCAAGAAGCCTTGCTGAATGTCACTCATCTTGGTTCCTTGTCATTAAAAGCTTATTTCTGGCAGGAAGAACTCCAACAGGGGAGTATTTCCTCCCAACAGCAGTGTAAAAAGCTTAAAACAACCCTTCCCCTTTAAGAAAGTCAAGCAAAGGGGGGGGGGGAGTACCAGCAAAGGAAAAAAACCCTCCGGAGATAGTAAGTCTAGGCGTACTGCCAAGAATGTAATAAGGGTTAACGGAGAGGCAGTTTCTGTAAGCAGGGCAATAAAGATTAGGCTATAGAAACCATACCAGAATATTGTAATTCCTTACAGGATTAACCCTATAAAGTGGAAAAACACCGGTTCTCCGAACTGCTTAGAAAGTTAACAACAGGTTCTAGAGAACCTGTTAGAACTGGTAGAATCCCACCTCTGAACTATGGTCACAGCAACAGCATGGCTTCTATTAATGATTCTCAAATTTGTATCAGAACTGATATTGACACAGTTATCAATAATTACTGGTACTTTGACAACTATATTCAAACGGTAAAAGATAATAGCACAGAGTTTAAATTTTAGAGATAGTATTTACAGGTAGTCCTTGACTTACAACAGTTCACTTAGTGATTGTTCAAAGTTACAACGGCACTGGACAAAGTGACTTATGACCGTTTTTCACACTTATGATCATATAATCAAAATTCAGACACTGACTCATGTTTATTATGGTTGCAGTGTCCAGGGTCATGTGACAAGCAAAGCCAAAGGGGAAGCCAAATACTAACTTAATAACTGCTGTGATTCACTTAACAATGTGGCAAAAAAAGTCGCAAATTGTGGCAAACTTAACAACTGTCTCACTTAGCAACAGAAATTTTGGGCTCACCTGTGTCATAAGTCAAGGACTACTGGTGTCACTTATCTCTCCTCTCCCTCTTTCTTAAGTAATGGTACATAAAATTCTACATAATATGCTGGTATCTTCTTTGAAGGGCTTTTATAAATAAAATAAATATAAAAAGACAAGTAACTTTCTCACCTAATTTACTTGCAGAACTGATAATTAAGTGTTGCTGGCTGCATCACCAGCACAAATTTGTGATACTTGATATTGTGTCTCTGCATATTTAGAGGCTAAAACCATTTTGCTTTTTTGCTGAGTAAAAACATTTAACATGCTTTCCACCCCCAGATAATGTCTGGCTCCTCTCTTCTAACTTTTCCTTCAAAAGAAAATTTCATATTTAGGTTAAAATTCTTCTATGTTGAGATCTTTAATTTTAGATAGTTCTTATTTAAGTCTTATTAATTTTAACTATTTTATATTTATCTTTTTACCATTTTGTAAGCTTCCCAGAGTCATTTTATCAGTGAAATGAGCACCATATAAATTTAATAAATAAATAATTAAATTTACTTGTTCTTGCACAGCACTGTGCTTTGTGGGTAAGGAAGAAATACAATAATAATAATAATATTACATGAACACCAAAGAAAGGTGATACAAAAGACTGTTCCAACCACGGAATCATAGTCTAGCCCTAGATACTACACAGGAATAAAATTCTCTTGAAGATAATCCAGCAATATTTGAATCCAATCATCATAAGAGAACTGCCTGATGTACAAGCGGGATTTCGTGAAGGAAGAAGTATGAGTGATCATATTGCCATTCTATGTTGGATGATGGAAAAAGCAAAGGAATACCAAAAAGATCTCTACATGTGCTTCATTGACTACACAAAAGCTTTCGACTGTGTTGACCATGACAACTCTGAAACTGCCTCAAAGAACTGTGAATATCACCACACCACATCCATCTCCTTTAGTTATTGTACTCTGATTAGACAGCCACTGTAAAAATGGAATATGAAGAACAAAATGGTTCAGAATTGGAAAAGGCAGTCAGTAATGTTGTATCCCATCATCTATATTACTCAACATGTACACAGAAATAGTTATGAGAAATGCACATTTGGAGGAATCTACCATTGAGGTTAAAATTGGCTGTAGGAATATCAACAACCTCCAATGTGCAGATGATACAACATTGCTCATGGTAAGCAAGGAAGATCTGGACTGGCTAATCTTGAGCATGAAAGATGAAAGCAAAAAAAATGAGCTGTATCTTAATATCAAGAAAAGAAAGATAATGGTGACTGCAGAGAACACACAGTTCAGAGTGTAGATCAATAATGAGACTATCAAAACTATAAAGAAATTCATCTTCCTGGGCTCTAAAATTGATCAAGGTGATGACTGGAGGCCTAAGATTAGAAGGCGGATAGCACTAAGAAGAACAATGCCATGTCCAGCATGAATGACATCTGGAAGAGTAAAGATATCAGTCTATCAATCAATACAGATTAGTCAACACAATTATTTCATGGCTACAAAACTTGGACTCTGAAAAAGGTAGATAGAAGTAGGATGGATGACTTTGAATTATAGTGCTGGAAATGACTATTATGCATTCCGTGGACTGCACAAGTCACAAATAAAAAATCAAAAATTTCACCCAAAGCCAAGATCACCAAACAAAGGCTGTCCTATATTGGCAATGTCTTGCAAGTGGACTCACCTGAAAAGTCAATCATACTGGGACAGAACAGTGGAAAAAAGGAGAAGGGATCATCCTAGTACTCATTGGCTAGACACTATAAAGGAAGACCCTTGTTATGACCATGGCAGATCTGAAGGATGTGAGACAGAGGGACATGGATCTGTAGAGTAAGGTCATACATGACTGAATGGCTGACAATGATGACGAATATTACATCTGCCTATCCCAGGTCCTTGAGAAAGATTTGCTAGAAAAAATTGCAAACTCCAGTTTAAACATCTGGCTGGGTGTGTCCAACCATGTACCATCAGTCCATTTGTCAAATACTATTTCTTGGCATTGAGAAAATCGCCATCAGTCAATTGAAAACACAGCTTTACTTGGAAAACTTACATCTTGCAATGATAGTTTTAAGATTTTAAACAACATCTGCCTATCCTTTGGAATAATTCAATAGGTAGATAAAAATGTCAAATCCAATCTAAACACCTGTCTCACTATGCAACCAACCAACCATAACAATTTATTTTTGATTGGTGAGTTTCCATTGATATACAGTTTTTGTGGAACTGACTTTCTGGGGAAAAATAATTCAATCAGATTTTTATTTATTTATTTAATTTGGCAACACATGTACAAGACAACAGGTATGATATAAACATAAACAAAAGCAAAGTATGTATAGGTAAATTTAGACAATAGGACAGAAGGACAGGGACGGTAGGCACGATAGTGCGCTTATGCACGCCCCTTACAGACCTCTTAGGAATGGAGTGAGGTCGACTGTAGACAGTCTAAGGTTAAAGTTTTTGGGGTTTGGGGAAGAAACCACAGAGTCAGGTAGTGCATTCCAGGCATTGATTACTCTGTTGCTGAAGTCGTATTTTCTGCAGTCGAGTTTCGAGCGGTTTACATTGAGTTTAAATCTATTGTGTGCTTGTGTATTGTTGTGGTTGAAGCTGAAGTATTCATTGACAGGTAGGACATTGTGGCAGATGATTTTATAAACTACATTTAGATCAGATCGAAGGCGACGTAGGTCTAAATTGTCTAAGCCCAAAATTTCAAGTTTGGTGGAATAAGGAATTCTGTTGCGAGTAGAGGAGTGGAGGACTCTTCTTATGAAGTAAGGGTTATGAAAAATAAGTGTTAATTCATAAAGAGGCATTTCCTTGTACTGAACCATGAAACTATACCAAAATTCTCTCTTTTTATTAACAGTTATTTTATATTTAGTTCTCTGCCTTTCAATATATGTCCATAGGGAACTGGCCTGCCACTTCCCCTTTGATATTTTGTAAGTCTTATTTGCCAAGTCAGCCTTGATAAAAATGAATCATTTTAATTTTGACTGAATTTTATTTCCTCAACAAAAGATCTGTATTTTTTCAGTGATGCACCAATTCCTGTAGCACATTTCTGCAATGGATCAATCACAATACAATGATTTTGAGTACATCATCTTTTGAGTACATCATCTTACATCAATATAACAGCTTACTTGCAATTTTATGATAATCTGTTCTACAATCATTTCATTCACAAAAATCATGGCTTCTCATCTTTCTAGTAGTTTCCCCGCATCATTGCTTGTTCAAGCAATTTCTCCAGATCGCACGCTGATCATGCCTAATCATTGCCCAATGATTAAAACTGAAAAGGAAGGGATCTGCAATGATATCCAAGGAAAGGGTGAAATTCAACAGGTTCTGACAGG
Organism: Diadophis punctatus similis; assembly: GCA_023053685.1. Taxonomy (NCBI): domain Eukaryota; kingdom Metazoa; phylum Chordata; class Lepidosauria; order Squamata; family Dipsadidae; genus Diadophis; species Diadophis punctatus. The sequence continues at coordinate 4,594,974 of JALIGW010000007.1, read as the reverse complement.
TTCTGGTATGTATGACTGAGACCTGGCTGGGCCAGGAGGGGGGAGTAGCCCTCTCCGAGATATGCCCAGACGGGTTCTCAGTGCAGCATCATTCACGACCCCAGGGAAGGGGAGGAGGAGTGGCTATTATAACGTGCTGGAATCTGCATCCTCGTAGGATCCCTGCCCCGGAGATTGTCGGGTGTGAGACACTCCTTCTGAAGTTGGACTTAGGGGTTCAGGTGGGCCTTCTGTTAGCGTACCTGCCTCCCAGCCATGTTATTAAGGCCCTGCCTGAGCTGCTTGAGGCGATAGCTAGTCTGGCTGTGGAGTTCCCCAGGCTTATGGTGCTGGGGGACTTTAATCTGCCTTTGGCGGGCGAAACCTCTGGTGCAGCTCAGGAGTTCATGGATTCCATGACAACCATGGACCTGACCCAAGTAATCCAGGGTCTGACTCATGAGGGAGGCCACACGCTTGACCTAGTGTTTCTTTCAGGGCAGTGGAGAGATAATCTGAATGTAGGGGATATAGTCACCACCCTGTTGTCGTGGTCAGATCATTTCCTATTGAGGTTGGGAGCCCCACTCCTTCCCCACAGGGAGGCGGGACCAACTAGGTGGTTCCGCCCCAGGCACCTAATGGAGCTGGAAGGATTCCAGAGGGAACTTGGGGAAATACCTGAAACCCTGGTACACAATTCGTCTGAGGCCCTGGTGGCTGCCTGGAACACTGCAGCATCAGGGCATTAGATCAGATTGCGCCTTTGCAACCTCTCCATGGCAGTGGATCCCGGAAAGCTCCCTGGTTTACCGAGGAGCTCCGGGAGATGAAACGCCACAAGAAACGTCTGGAGCGACGCTGGAGAGCCAGTAAAACCGAATCCAATCGAACACTTCTAAGAACTTTTATTAAGTCTTATCTAGTGGCGATAGGGGTGACAAAACGATCTCATTTTTCCGCTCTTATTGCATCCGCAGATTCTCGCCCAGCCGCCTTGTTTAGGGTGACACGCACCCTCATCGCTAAAGGGAGGAGAGAGGAACACTTGCAAGGTAGAGTTGAGGAATTCGCGCAGTTTCTGACGGATAAAGTCGCTCAGATCTGGTCGAATCTGGACTCCGGCTGGACAGAGTCCATTGAGTTGACAGGGGCAAGTCTTAGTCCAGCATTGTGGGAGGAGTTTGAGCCTGTCTCTCCTGATGACGTGGACAAGGCCATGGGTGCGATGAGCTCTTCCACCTGTTTATTGGACCCGTGCCCCTCCTGGCTGGTTTCGGCCAGCAGAGAGGTGGCACGCGACTGGATCCAGGCGGTGGTCAACGCTTCTTTTAGGGAGGGATCCATACTGCAGCCTTTAAAGGTTGTGGTGGTGAGACCCCTCCTTAAGAAGACTTCCCTGGATCCAGCATATTTGAAGAACTTTCGTCCGGTCTCCAACTTACCTTTTATAGGTAAAGTTGTGGAGAAGGTGGTAGCATTTCAGCTTCTTCGGCTATTGGAGGAAACTGATCATCTAGATTCCTATCAGTCGGGTTTCAGGCGCGGCTACAGTACAGAAACTGCCTTGGTCGCCCTGATGGATGATCTCTGGCGAGCCCGGGATGGGGGTAATTCCTCCATCCTGGTGCTACTTGACCTCTCAGCGGCTTTCAATACCATCGACCATGGTATCCTTCTGCATCGTCTCGGCGAGTTGGGAGTGGGAGGCACCGTTTTACGGTGGTTCTCCTGTTATCTCGCCGACAGGATGCAGTCGGTGTTAGCAGGAGGGCAGTGGTTGTCTCCTAGGCCCCTGACCTGTGGGGTGCCTCAGGGTTCGGTCCTCTCGCCCATCCTGTTTAACATTTACATGAAACCGCTTGGGGAGATCATCCGTAGACACAGGGTGAGTTTTCAACAGTACACTGATGACACCCAGCTGTACATCACCACCCCATCTCAATTCAGGGAGGCAGTCGATGTAATGTGCTGATGCCTGTACGATGTCAGGATCTGGATGGGGAGAAACAGACTCAAACTCAACCCCGACAAGACTGAGTGGCTCTGGATATTGCCTCCTAAGGACCATGTTGACTGTCCCTCCTTGGTTCTTGAAGGAGAAAAATTAACTCCCTCGGAACGGGTTCACAATTTGGGAGTTTTCCTAGATCTACAGCTAAAATTAGACCAACACCTTACAGCTATGGCTAGGGGGGCTTTTGCACAGGTTCACCTGGTGCACCAATTGCGACCATACTTGGAGAAGGAGGCTCTACTCACGGTCACTCATGCCCTTGTCACCTCCCGATTGGACTACTGTGATGCGCTCTACATGGGGCTACCCTTGAAGAGTATTCGGAGACTTCAGTTGGTGCAAAATGCGGCTGCGCGTGCTGTGGTGGGTGTTTCAAGATACACCCACCTAACACCTATACTCCGCCAGTTGCATTGGCTGCCCATTGGTCTCCGGGTACAATTCAAGGTGTTGATCATCATCTTTAAAGCCCTACATGGCTTAGGACCAGGTTACCTCCGGAATCGCATTCTACCTCATACTTCCCTTCGACCGGTCAGGTCCCACAGAGTGGGTCTCCTCCAGGTCCCGTCAACCAAACAATGTTGGCTGGCGGGGCCTAGGGGGAGGGCCTTCTCTGTGGGGGCTCCTGCTCTCTGGAACCAACTCCCCCCAGAGATACAAATTGTCCCCACCTTGCTGGCCTTCCGAAAAGCCGTGAAGACATGGCTCTTCCTGCAGGCGGGGTTTTGAGACAGGTTCATCTTGGTCTCCCTTATGTATGTGAGATTTTATATGCTTTTTAATTGTATTTTAAATTGTTTTAAATTGTATTTAGTGGTTCTTCAAATGTTGTACGCCGCCCTGAGTCCCCAGGGAGTAGGGTGGCATATAAGAATCCTAAATAAATAAATAAAAATAAAAAAATAAAAAAATGGTAGAGGAAATTTTGAGTAGTTCGGAGAACCAGCAAATACCACCTCTGGCTGGCCCCAGAGTGGGGTGGGAATGGAGATTTTGCAATATTCTTCCCCCAGGAGTGGGGAGGGAATGGGGATTTTATAGTATCCTTCCCCTGCCCACCAAGCCACGCCCACAGAACTGGTAGGGAAAAATTACACTGAAACTGTCAACTTAGATAGATAATAAATTTGCAGTTAATACACATTGTCTTTTGGAAGTGGATCAAAGGGTATCTCAGTTCCAAATTTTGATTGTCAATAAAACGTAATCAATTGGATGTGGCAAATTCCTTTCCCTCAAGTTGCAGTACTATAATAAAAAAATCACAGAGTTCAACCATGACATATTATTATTACTACTATTATTAATAATCATAACTTTTGTACTGTTAATCACATCTCTAACAATGTAATAAAGATAAAGGTAAGGCAAAGATTTTCCCTCTCCAGTCATGTCTGACTGTAGGGAGTAGTGCTCATCACCATTTCTTAGCTGAAGGAGCCATCATTTTCTGAAGACATTTCCGTGGTCATGTGGCCTGCATGGCTATATGCTGAGGCACACGAAGCACTGTTACCTTCCCACCAAAGTGGTACCTATTTGCATGCTTACAAATCATTAGGTAGGCAGGAATTGGGGCAAGAATGGGAGCTCGCTCCAGTGCATGGTGCTCAGATCTCAAACTTGGTTGTCAGGCTTTCCAGCTGATAAGCTCAGCATCTTTAATTGCTGAGCTATTGTGGCCCCTTCATTACTATTAATGTAATAAAAAGCAGATAGAATTATGCAAAACAATTAAAAACCACTAGGAAATAAAATAACAGTCTAGCCACAAAAGTGTGCTTTTCTTTAATGGAAAATAAGTAGAATGAAAAACAAGCTCGAAGAGACAAGCTGACCCAATAAGATAACTTTCATCCGCTTTACAATATTAACCAGTTCCAATTAGTGCAGAACTAATTTTTAAAGAGACAATTCTTTTCATCAATTCATCAATGACTTGGACGAGGGGACAGATGGGGAAGTCATCAAATTTGCAGATGACACCAAACTGGCAGGAATAGCCAACTCTCCAGAAGATAGGCTCAAGATACAGAAGGATCTTGACAGACTTGAACATTGGGCACTATCAAACAAAATGAAATTCAATGGTGAAAAAAGTAAGGTTCTACATTTAGGCAAGAAAAACAAAATGCACAGGTACAGTATATGTGGTACCTTGCTCAACAGTAGTAACTGTGAGAGGGACCTTGGAGTTCTAGTGGACAACCATTTAAATATGAGCCATCAGTGTGCAGCAACTGCCAAAAAAGCCAACACAGTTCTAGGCTGCATTAACAGAGGGATAGAATCAAGATCACGTGAAGTGTTAATACCACTTTATAATGCCTTGGTAAGGCCACACTTGGAATACTGCATTCAGTTTTGGTCGCCATGATGTAAAAAGGATGTTGAGACTCTAGAAAGAGTGCAGAGAAGAGCAACAAAAATGATTAGGGGACTGGAGGCTAAAACATATGAAGAACGGTTGCAGGAACTGGGTATGTCTAGTTTAATGAAAAGAAGGACCAGGGGAGACATGATAGCAGTGTTCCAATATCTCAGGGGTTGCCACAAAGAAGAGGGAGTCAAACTATTCTCCAAAGCACCTGAGGGTAGAACAAGAAGCAATGGGTGGAAACTAAACAAGGAGAGAAGTAACTTAGAACTAAGGAGAAATTTCCTGACAGTTAGAACAATTAATCAGTGGAACAGCTTGCCTCCAGAAGCTGTGAATGCTCCAACACTGGACGTTTTTAAGATGTTGGATAACCATTTGTCTGAAGTAGTGTAGGGTTTCCTGCCTAAGCAGGGGGTTGGACTAGAAGACCTCCAAGATCCCTTCCAACTCTGTTGTTGTTGTTGTTGTTGTTGTTGTTGTTGTTATTATTTATTATTTTATTATATTATATTATTATTATTATTATTATTATTATTATTATTATTATTATTATTATTATTATTATTATTATTATTATTATTATTATTATTATTATTATTATTATTATTATTATTATTATTATTATAGCATTATAGAGATTTACCAGTCTGATTTAGGACCTCAGTCTAGAATTATAGAACAAAATGATTCAGTCCAGGTCATTGATAATCCAAGTGAACTCTATGCTCAGAAAGCAAGGTCAGAATGGGGAGGAGGAGAGGTTCTCCCATCATCTAACATGAGAAAAGCACATTTTATTTTAACTCCCCCCACCCCCCCAGAAGAAAGAATACATTGCATGAATTTTAAAAGATCATGACATTAACTAACTTCTATAAAAATATGTGCAGGAATTTATAGCTTTTTTTAAAAAAAATCTGTTTTTGTAAATGGTTGCAATCTTATTGTTTATTTCTCATGTGATTAGGATAACCAATGTTGTCTTCAGGATCTTTTAAAGAGGCCCACAAGAAGAATTTGTCCTCTTTTTTTGAAAATAGAAATTAATAGCCCAGTAAGAATGGATGGGGAAATTCAAAATACTGAAGTAAACAGAGATCATATTTGAAATTATTAGTTTGATTGCCCTGAATGAAAAATAATGATCCATTTGATCATTTTTAAATGCTGAAATGTATCACCTTCTGACAACCAGTTCCTAGTCCTCTGCTAAAAAGCATTTGGGTAGGCTAATTGCTAGGATTGTGATGATTTCAGAGTAAACCCATTCAACAGTTCCTTTCCTCATTTCCAAATCAATGATGTAAGATTGTTTGGTTCTTATCTGCATAGTCTGAAGCTCCAGATTCCTTCCTCCACCCCAGATTGGGAATGTAACTTTGTAGAACCAAGTAAGCTTAGTTCCTATCTACTTTCCCTGCATTAGTGAAAATCTGTTCCAAACTATTCTGTTTCATCTTGAATCTGGAATTCAGAAGAGCCCCAAACCAAAACTGAAAAACAAAACTAAGAGACAAATCAAAGTGTTCAGTGGAATGCACCAGAGCTCTGAAAGATCTTATTGATTCCAGTGGCTAATTTGAATGGGTGAAACCATTTCAGGACCTGCCAAAGGATTTGTTTCAGTTCTGTGACTCATCATGTGAGGGTATTTCCAGATGGAGTTCCTGACCATACAAACAGCTCCTTTTGTGTGACAAAGTAAAGGGGATTTCTAACCCCATAAAATTCATGGGCTGCATGTTCCTTACCCAAATTTAAACAAAATGGTTAATTTGAACTGTCAGATCTTCATTGAATCAATAGAGTCATCTCATATCATCCCAACAAGGATTATGATCTCAAATTCTCTCCTAACCAAACTATTTTGGAGTTGACATGCAACATGTCAGGATAAGATCCTAGTGGTGGCATCCCAAATTAGAGTTTCTATCTTCAGATATGTTTATCTGCTATGAAGTTTTTGCTATTATTAAGTGACCCCCTCAATGAATTTAAGTCATTTTTGTTTGATTGCAATGACCTAGGTTTTATTATGGGGTCAGTTATTGAGTCTTTGGGCAGATTCTAAAGGATTATTTTTTTAAAAAGGCTGAAGTCTTGCAAGAAAGTTAGTCTCATGAGTTTCTTACACTTTCACTTGAAGTCTCACAAAATATTAATGTTCTCACTTGAAATTTCATGAAGTTTAGGCACTCTTACAAGATTTTTACCTGTTTTAAAAACAATTATTAATTTTGAGATCGTATGGATACCATCTGAATGGTCAGAAAGATCATAGCACCCGTGGGTGCCATGTTTTCAAAGCTCAGTATACAGATCATCTTGAGCAAGTCATGTGAGCAAACATCCAATCTTGCCTAATTTTATTCTTCATTCCTTTATTTCATTGTAAGTCAACAAACTACAAACTATAAAGTCATTATAATCTCATCCCACGTGACATTTTTGAGGAAGAATACCTTTACAGTAGATTTTACTAAATTAATATTGACCTAGGGTATGTTTTTAATTGTTTGCTAAATATTATCTTAAATCCCCCCCTGCAACACATACAAATGATACCTGCTGAATTTTATAGACCACCATTCCTATTGTCCTAAGGCAGACTATTTGGAAATTATTTCCAAATAATGAGTCTTGTAGTCCAAAACTCTGAATGACTATTTTAAAGCTTTCCCACCCAACAGTTGGCTAAACTGGCCATACCAGAGTTTTATGTATCTTTCTGTTTGTGTGCTTAAATATTTAAATATTTTGACTGTATCAGCTCAAATACATGAGAATCAAACTTTCTGTTTTCATTGAATTAAACCATGGAAAATATTTGCCTTTACTAACGTAATGTTCTTTATATACATCCAGAAAACACAATTGTTTTAGATAGAACTTTTATGTGTGGCTGTTAGTTTAAACCAAACAAATATTTACATAGATGCTGGGAGTTTATGAGTTTGGCCAAAACCTCTCCAAAAATTAATGTTTGTAAATGTATTCTAAGAGTTTGAAACTAGTTTGCAAACTACATTTCAATCAACAAATCATAGTTGCGGATAAAGATTTCCTTTTGGACCACAATGTAAAGCAGCGGTTCCCAACCTGGGGGTCGGGACCCCTTTGGGGGTCGAACGACCATTTCCCAGGGGTCGCCCCGGCATCCCAGCTCCCCCCCCACTGCCACAAGCCTGACCATGTTGGCTCAACTCGCCCGAGCCCTCCAATTGGTCGGGAGAGGTGCCATTCGGCGAGAGGCGTTTGTGACGCCTGGTGGCCGAGCTTTGAAGGCATCAGCTAAGGGGCGGGGTGTTGCAAGATTGCGCGCTGGAGATTGCAAGGCGGTGCTTAAGACATCTGTGGCCACCCCTGTCTCTTGCTCGCAGCGGCAGTTTCTTCCCGCTGGTGTTGAAGAGAAAGGGAGTCATGGGAGGGAACGGCCAGCCAACGACCACTTAAGTTTAACAGCGCACAACGCCGGGAAGGAGGACAGCTGAGTCAGGCTCATCTGTCTGCCCTCTCACCCTCACCTGGCGTGGAGACCCAGCGAACAAAGAGACAAACAGGGAAGGAGGGAAGAGAGAGACTGAGAGATATTAGCGCAGGGCTAGTCTGATCATACAGCCTCGGTGTTGAGGGTGCCACCGCTGGGGGCAGGAGGAGCTAAGCCGGAGGGAACTGGAGAGGGAGGTGTGCCAGAGCATGGTCCATCGCTGCCGCCCTGCTCCGTATGATCAGGCTAGCCCTGTGCTAATATCTCTCAGTCTCTCTCTTCCCTCCCTCCCTGTTTGCCTTTTTGTACACTGGGTCTCCGCGCCAGCTGAGGGCGAGAGGACAGACATACGAGTCCGACCCAGCTGTCCTCCTAGACGGGATTGCTGCATGGTGGTGGGGATTTGCAGCCCCCCATCTCCCAGGTGGGGTATGGATTGGACTAGGGAAGGGGTGCAGAGGGGGGAGAGAAGCAGGAAATTATGGCCAGGTTTCCAGGGCTGCTCTCTCCGGGGCATGTCCGGTTCTCTTGGGGCCAACCTTTTTTTTTGCACTGGAAGCTTTCTCCAAAGGGTTGCCCACAAGCGGATGGCGCCTTTTGGAGAAGGCGAGGCGCAGGTGGGGTGGGCTGGCTGGCTGGCTGGCTTGTCCGGGGGGACAAGGTCGGCTCTGTGGGGCAGCCTGGCTTTGCTACAAGTGGAGGCAGGGCGGGCAGGATCCCCTCCCTGCTCGCTCTGCTTTCCTGGAGTGACTGAATAACCACAATGCGCTTATTTGTCCAGGTTGCCAGAGAGTTTGGCACGCACGGATCTTGCGGTGCTGAGGCTAGGAGAGGGAAGAAGAAAAAAGAGAAGGAAGGGAGGAAGGAAGGAAGGAAGGAAGGAAGGAAGGAAGGAAAGGAGAGGAAGAAGAAGAATGTTAGATGGGAGGGTGGGAGGAAGGAAGCAAGGAAGAGAAAAAAGTGAGAAAGGGAAAGAAAGAAAAAGAAAGAAAGAAAGAAAGAAAGAAAGAAAGAAAGAAAGAAAGAAAGAAAGAAAGAAAGAAGAGGAAGGTTGGAAGGAAGGACGGAAGGAAGGAAGAGAAAAAAGTGAGAGAGGGAAAGAAAGAAAGAAAGAAAGAAACTGTTGAAAGAAGAGCCTTGCAAATTAAAATTGTTGTCTTTGCAGGGGTTTTGGAAAGGTGGGTGAGCAGGCCCCATGGGGGAGGAAGGAATATGGGGCTGTTTTAAGAAGAAAGAGCTTAAAAGAGGAAATTGGCTTTGGGGACCCTGGCAATGTTTTTGGACCAATCATGGGTTTTTTTGCCCCCTGTTTGCCTCCTGAAACTTTGGAGTCCTGGGAGAAAGCTACTAAACAGGGATTACTTTGCTGGAAGCTTATCTGATTTCTAGTTTTTCGACACTGCAGGCCACAATTTCTCAACCTCAACAACTTGAATATACCTGGACTTCAACTCCCAAAATTCTCTAGCCAGCTTTGCTTTGAATTCTGGGAGTTGAAGTGCAGGCACCTTAAAAGTTGCTGAGATTGAGAAATATTGCTGTACACTTGTTGGTTATCAAGTCTAAATACAGAAGTAGACTTGTTGTGGAAGATGATATTCCTTGTGCTCTTGCAAAGACTGGCCCGAGAATTTCTGATCTGGCATAATTACATATTGTTTTTGTGATTAATCGCTATGCTTTAATTATGTTCAATTTGTAACAATGAAAATACATCCTGCATATTAGATATTTACATTACGATTCATAACAGTGGCAAAATTACAGTTATGAAGTAGCAACAAAAATAATTTTATGGTTGGGGTCACCACAACATGAGGAACTATATTAAGGGGTCGCAGCATTAGAAAGGTTGGGAACCACTGATGTAAAGAAACAGATGAGGAAAACTATAAAAGGCAAATTTTAATCCAAACATTTGGAATAGAATTTTTAATTTGGAATCTACATTATGATTATAGCAAACCATAGTTTGCCATGATAAGTAAACTAAGCCCTTTGGTTGAAATTTTATTTATTTTATTTATTCCATTTATAGAACCACTATTTTTGTGATTCTGGGTAACTTAAAATTAAAACATAAATAATACAAAAATAAACACCCCAGTACAAACTGTACAAACATTAAAAAGTATGAATGGAAATGACACATAGGACCAATTACTTGGTGTTAAATTTATTGCAGATTTTCATTAACTATTGCAATTCAAGGTATGTATTCTTCTATCCCAGGAATAATAATTCAAAAGCACTGGGCTATTTATCAAATATAAGCTCATTAATTAAAAATTGTATAAAACATTTTATTGCAGTAAATTCTGGACATTCTGGACATAAACATTCATTTTATGAATAAATACAACTATTGTCAGAGATCTCTGAATTATCTCCCAATTCCTGGAATGAACCAAGCATCAACGTTCCCACCACTTTTTCTACTTTACCATCTTATAAGAAGATCACCAAATAGATGACATTTATCATAACAGGTTGATCCATTCAGCTGACAATTAGAAATCCCCTACGGCTGGCACTGAGGCCTGGTGTTTGTTTGTACTTTTCAGATTGTGTGTTTCTGCAATGCTTTGTTTCCATTGGTGGAAGCCAAAGGTCAACATCTAAATATACTTCAACTATATTTAACTCAATAATGGTATCTTCATAGCAGATTGAAAAAGACTTTGGCTACTAGACTTCATTGCTAGTGGAGTGTTAAAAGTTGATAAAGGTAATATACATGACTTGGGCTAAATTGGAATGTTTGCAAATATCAGTGTTATATCATACAACCATGAAACATACCAAGAGACTAGGGTGGGAAAGGGAGAAACAGAGGAGATTAATCCCACACAAGATGTATATGTCTCCAGAGATAGCTGGAGCTACATTTTATTGTATTTGTGATCCATTTTACTTTCTATTGTATTATCTTCCCATCTACATTTAGTCATCAAGATGTTGCCGAATGGAATCCTTCCAGATATACATGATTATCTTTCAAATTACAGATTGAATTCTTAAAAAAAATAACCTGGATGTGAAACATGTCAAGTTATTACTATTATCATACACACTACTTGCTCCAGATATTTAAAATATCATGTTTCTAGACCTCCAGAAAGTAGAATATAAAATAGATTATTGATGAATAAGACAAAATACAGAATGAGATTGCATATACACTTATTTATTCCCACTTATCAGCACAGGTTCAGTTGTCTGACATGACATGACTTAGTTGTATTTTCATCTTTGGATGAAGCCTTATTAAAATGTTTCAATTCACTGCTTCAGGTTTAATCACATCTGTATTTTTCTGCCTCCATCATCAACTCTCCTAGTGATAGTGGTGGGAGACATCCTATGGCAGTGATGACGAACCTTTTTTTCCTCGGGTGCCGAAATAGTGTCTGTGCGTGCTATCACACACACGTGCGTGCCCACACCCATAATTCAAAGCCCCCCACTCGCCCCACCCCCCTGTGCATGCGTGTGTGACCCCCCCACTCCCCCGTTTCATGACTTCCAGTGGGCCCGTTAGGCCCATTTTTCGCCCTCCCCAGGCTCCAGACGCTTTCCTGGAGCTTGGGGAGGGCAAAAATGCTCCCCCCTGCCACCCCAGAGGCCCTCTGGAAGCTGAAATCACCCTCCCAGAGCCTCTGCGTGAGCCAAAAATCAGCTGGCGGGCATGCACATGCACGCTGGAGCTGAGCTAGGGCAACAGCTCGTGTGCCGGCAGATATGGCTCCGTGTGCCACCTGTGGCACCCGTGCCATAGGTTTGCCATCACTGTCCTATGGCAAGATTAAGACATGAGAAAAGCGCAACAACCACCAACACCCTAAAAAGCCAATTTAACCCATTGCCACCAAGGACAGACAAAATATCAACAAGGAAAGGCCTGAAGTTAGAAATACTAGAATTAGTAGCAAATTACTAGGGGAAATCAGTAGAAACAACTAACAGAAAGACCATAGGGCAAGGAAGTGAAGTCTGGGGTAGGGTCTTTGGAGTACAAATAGTATATGTTGGCATTGTTGCTTCAGGCAGGGAACCCATCCAGATGAATATAACTGAATTGAGTGAGAAAGGAGAGATCTTATTTCTAGGGCCTATGGACCTAAACATATATAGTAGAAGTAACCTAAATTGCCTTGTAGTAATCAGCCTACTATTTCCAACCCAGCAGCTGCTAAGATATCTTTGGAATAGTTGGTAGTATATTAAAGGCAGTGGTGGGATTCAATTTTTTTACTATCAGTTCTGTGGGTGTGGCTTTTACTACCAGTTCTGTGGGTGGGCGTGGTGTGGCTTGGTGGGTGTGGCTTGGTAGGCATGGCAGGGGAAGGATACTGTAAAATCTCCATTCCAACCCCATTCCCTGGGAAGGTTACTGCAAAATCCCCATTTCCTCCCAATCAGCTGGGACTTGGGAGGCAGAGAATAGATGGGAGCAGGGCCAGTCAGAGGTGGTATTTACCGGTTTTCTGAACTACTCAAAATTTCCACTACCGGTTCTCCAGAACTGGTCAGAACCTGCTGAATCTCATCTCTGATTAAAGGGTAAACGTGCTTCAGAATAGTTTTACCAATGGTTTATCTTGGTCAGATTTGTGCAGTGCAGATATTGTAGCTTGAAGGTTATCACTTTTGGTTTAAGATTACATATCAGTCCAGGCAATTTTGGCATATTGAATAAGCCATGGTTAGGTATATGGTGGTTTAGCATAGTACCTGATCCATTGCCTATTTTCATCCCAAACCATTCAACAAAGATTAGTTGGCAAAGAATAAATCATACAACTGAGTGCTCATTTGCATGTAGTCATCAAGATGTAATTTCCAGGCTGAAATGAAACAGACATATAGCTTCATGACCCTCTTCACTGCTATTGTGAAGTGTATTCTACTTAAATTATCAAAGTAATTTCCAGAATAATATACAGTTTATGCATATAAATCAGTATGTTTTGTGTATATATGCATTTCTTCTTCCTTCGCACAATGAACACATCTATATAGTATATGACTTCCTATTACCATATGAAGATTCCTAGGAACCTTCTTTTTACACTATGATTTTAAATTGATTTTTTCTCTTCTTTCTGATCTCTTTGAAGTTCTTCATATTAGGCCCTCATCTGATTTGCAGCCTTGCCTTGGCCCATAAATATTTCTGTTTATATGATATTCTCATAATTCCTCAGGTAAGTAGAACTTTCCTCTGCAGTCAAGGCCAGATCACTTATTTGCTTCTTTTACCATATCTATACCCCCAAAGCAGACAAGATAACATTGCCTTGTTTAACATGCAGAGATATTGTAGTGCTAAATTCTTTAGACAAACAAGGGATCAGGCAATGCTAATTTAGGGACAAATTACCTTAGATAAAGGCTTCACCAGCAGTCTGCATGGATGTGGATTTGATACTCAAAATACTACTTTGAGTCCAACTGAATTAGTGATAAAAAATTAGGAACTCATATATATATATATATATATATATATATATATATATATATATATATATATATATATGTGTGTGTGTGTGTGTGTGTGTGTGTGTGTGTGTGTGTGTGTGTGTGTGTGTGTGTGTGTGTGTGTGTGTGTGTGTGTGTGTGTGTGTGTGTGTGTGTGTGTGTGTAAACTTTATTGTTATAATAAAATCATAGCATTCTTTCATCAACATGTGAGAAAGTTTATATTGCTTTCCTAACTTTCCAACAGGCATCCACAATATGATTGCCATTGTATGGCTGGCTATTGCCAGTAGTTTCAATTAAGGCAACTTCACTTCAGAAAAATCCCTGTCCAATGGCTGTAACACTATATGGCCTCCAGCCACTATTTCTATACCTTATGTGCCAAGGAGAATATGTCACATTTGAATTCCCATACAGTACTTCTAACTATAAAAACTGTTAAAACAATTTACTTCTTTTTATATCATGATTCCCTTCAGTGATTGTGAGTTGTCCAAAAGCTGGATAGTAACCAGAATGTTGCAACAAGCAACATTATAGAAATATAATATGACTTTAATTGTATAGGGCAATGGAACCTTTCCAAAAGTGCCATTGAGAACTTTCAAGTATGGATGTAAAATACTATAGAATTTAGCAAACATCTGTTCAGCTCCAAGAAAAGGTAGAGGAATCTTGTTATAAGACCCGAAAAAAACTATTATTATGACATATTATTCCTTTTGCAATTTGACTGGGGACCTGCAGCTATGTTTTATTATCCCGTCTTTTCAGCCAGCTTAATTTTTGGCCATTTCAATTAAGAACAATACAAACTGAGTGCAACATATCTTAGTTGGAGAAAGATGGGCCAGGAGATTAAATTGGGTCTGTTCCTTGGTCTGTCTAAACTTATTCTTTGGATATTTGTTGGGTTATATTTTTGTGTTATAATTTGGATGCAGATATAATCTAAGATGCAACCTATAGTAGGTTGTATCTTAGGTTCCAACACCTTAGATAGAAGGTCAGGTTGCTTGTCTTCTTTTGTTTGATCAGGACACCTTTTTTTTTCTTTAAAAAAAAGCTCCTTCATTCATATCTGTTTTAATAGTATAGTCCTAGCATGTAACTATACATTCACCACAAGATTTCTTTTTAAAGAATGTAGAAATAATGAAGAATAATTTGGGCGAACAAATATATATTTACAGGTGAAGGAAGATGGAAAGTTGAATAGTATCCCAATATATTGGTACAGGATTCTCGAACTGTCACCTTCACATGTTCAGAAACAACATAATCCAGAATTCCTACCCATTCTGACAAAATTCTTTCTGAGAATTATAGGTTTTATTATTCTAGTATGTAGCACAATAGAAGACAACTAAATCTGTTAGAACAATTCAGATTCCACTCATAGTTGAATAGAGACACTAGTTACTTTAATTCTGGCACTGTATGTGTAAGTATATTTCTGCTAACACAACTGTGTAATTTAATAGAAAGTTGATATGATGGTTCATCTTCATTTTTAAACTATGATGCAGTCACTCCTACTCCAACCTATTGGCAGGAAGACACAAAAAAGGTAAGAGCAGTTCCAGTCTCTCTCTCTCTCTCTCTCTCTCTCTCTCTCTCTCTCTCTCTCTCTCTCTCTCTCTCTCTCTCTCTCTCTCTCTCTCTCTCTCTCCCTCCCTCCCTCCCTCCCTCTCTCCCTCCCTCCCTCTCTCCCTCTCTCTCTCTCATGTCTCTAGCTCCCATTCACATACCGGTGTTTGAATTACCATTTTTGGAAATGCCATTCAGAGCAGGCTATTTCAGATGGAGTTCTAAGTATTTTATGCTATAAGCATACTAAAGGATTTAGGATGTGAGAAACATCACCAAAATGCCCAGGCCTGAATGGCACACATCCTCTGAGTTAAAAGGAATGAGTGCAGTAAATGCTATGTATTAGAATGCCAAAAGAACAGCAATCAAGCCATAATTGGTTACTCTTGCAGCCATTAATTTTGCTGGAACAATTGAATGCCATTCAGACAGTCTCAGCAGGTTTGCTGACACAGGAGGGGAAAGAAGGGAAGAAGGCTGAAATAAGACAAAGTCTGTTGCAAGGGAATACACAATGTTTACTTGCATGCTGCCTTCAGTGACTAGTTATTTTGAAAGAAGTAATGTGTACTGGACTGATCGCTGTAAAATTCAAGTTGTAAAATCCTATTGAAAATGACAACTTGTCCAAATAATTCTTTATTTCTTTTCCTTACCATTCTTTGTTTCCAAAGTATGAAAGTTCTTTCCAACAATATCTGATTGGACTCTGTGCACATACAACCGGAGGCTGGATTTTCTGATTGCATCTTTTTTCTTTTTGCTATTATTCCTAGAGAAATCATCCATACACAGAAGGGATGGAATTTTTCTTCCAGCATAACTAGCCACGTTGCTCTTAAAAGCTGCCTGTATCAGATGCACAGAGGACTTTTCCACCCTTTCATTTTCCATTTTAATTTCCTTTAGCAATTTAGCACCTCTTTGCAGCTCACACATATGGAAGAACCCAGGAAATTTCTTAACACCCCTTTTGGCAAGTTGTATGACGACAAACTGCTATAACATTTTTTTTTCTATTTTCAAAGCCTAAAGCAAGGAAGAATAAAGATCGAGCCCAAAGGTGTACCCACTCACTCACATGCATACAAGTAACTCTTCTAGTAACTCTCCTCTCAAGCAAATAGGCAAGCTACCTACTGGATGAAATCAGAGTCAACTTAAAGTAATATTTGCAGGAGTGGGAAGAACTTGAATCCTTGCTAGAAGATCATGAAAATCATCGAATATCAAAAATCTTAGAATACAATTCTAGAAAGCCTTATGCAAGTAGGTGTGGAATTTATAAATAAACAGAATGCAAAAGTGTCCATTCCAAGCATATGTACATAATTCCTTTCTCATTTCTTAAAAGGAGATAGGGCTTCAATCACATGATCTGAGCTTCACTTTTTTTTATCATCCTGCTCCCCAGTCTATCCCCACAGATGCCCCTGGATGCAGGTAAATAATTTTAAACCCTTTTTTTAGTCTTAAAAAAGCCTTTAGGGGAGATGAAAATTACTTCACAAGCACAAAGGAAAAGGTTTTCTTCCAATTCTCCCATTCTCTCTGATGTAAAGTCAAAAAGTAGAGGCATAATCATGAAATCCAAATAAAATGGGATAAAAATATATTTAAACCAACAAAAGATATTGGAGAAAAGGACATAATAAAAAATAGTGATAACATTCAGATTACTTTATTCATTAAGACAAGTAATTTATAGTTTTGAGAGACATTTCAGCTACAAAGCAGATCTATGATCAAGTCTTCTTAATAGAGCCCCAGACCATGGAAGTACCTGGACAGATAACCCAGAGATTACGGCTTCTAGTTCTCCTAGGTCTTGGGATAATCTGTGAATTAAGAAGAAAACTAGTCAGCCATTCAAATTCCCATTCTTAGCAACTTTGATCAGAGAATCACTATATCCACCAAAGCAACCTGGATAAACTGTAGAAGGTTCATATGACAAATGTCTACAATCTGTGCATACATTATGTGATAAAACATAATTTTGTGTTAGATATATGTATACTGGGCTCCTGTGATCTTCTCCTCTAACACAGATGTAAGCCAGAGTTTCTGTCATTTTCAATTTACACTTCTTGTCGTACTGTTTTAATCTCAGACTATTGTTTCTATAATCTAGAATTAATGCTCATCACAGTTTCTGATTCAATACAACAAATCACTGAATGTGTAACATGGAATTTATATTTCCAGTTTTATTCCTGCAGATTCACTGGAAAAAATGGAATTTATAAATCTTGTGTTTCTAAATTATTTTTCTTCATGGAAGCTTGAGTGCCAGGATCAAAACAGCTAGTAGGGTAGGAGCATCTTGGGGATGTTGCTCCACAGAAAGGTGCTGTGGCACAGAAAACTTGCTTTCTGGATCCTACCACTGTTAGCACTGTTTAGTAGATAGGACTTAGGGCATGTCAACCCTACCTGATCTTATTGGATGGGTAGAGGCAATAAAAGAAAGAGGATCCGTAGAATATCCTGTCCCAGGAAGGATTTGTACATTCAAACCAGCATTTTAAATGGCATCCAGAAGTATACTGGTAACTAGTGCAGCTTGTGTAATATTTGTATTATATGTGCATACCAAGGTGTACTCATAATTACATATGCTGATGGATTCAGGATGAATTATAGCTTCTAAGTGGTCTTTAAGGCATTAATGACTATGATCAGTGCTTCCTAATTCAGGAATAGAATAGAATAGAATAACAGAGTTGGAAGGGACCTTGGAGGTCTTCTAGTCCAACCCCCTGCTTAGGCAGGAAACCCTACACCACTTCAGACAAATGGTTATCCAACATCTTCTTAAAAACTTCAAGTGTTGGAGCATTCACAACTTCTGGAGGCAAGCTGTTCCATGGATTAATTGTTCTGTCAGGAAATTTCTCCTTAGTTCTAAGTTGCTTCTCTCCTTGATTAGTTTCCACCCATTGCTTCTTGTTCTACCCTCAGGTGCTTTGGAGATTAGTTTGACTCCCTCTTCTTTGTGGCAACCCCTGAGATATTGGAACACTGCTATCATGTCTCCTATATATGTCTCCTACATTGTAGGGATAACTACAACTGCTACACAAGATGGATTTGTGCAAAACAATGCTCCCTACACCCTCTGCAGCTCACCTGAAAGCTGTGGGGAGTGGCCTTATTAAAATTGTGTACCATATTCTCAAGGATTTACCCAAGCTAGCTCTGAAACTCAAAGAGAGCCATTAAAGACCTAGGATAGATCAGCTTCCTGTGGTAAGGATTAACACAAAAGAACTCCATATTATCATAAAGTGATCTCACCATGACAAAGGATACATGTTTATGGTGCCAGATTACCTTTTGGCTTCCTTGAGACAAAATCAAGCTAATGTGTGACACCTCTACACCTCCATGTGCATTGAGACTTCAATGAATTGGGTCAGGTCCACAGACACCTTGATAGCCATGAATTTCTGAACTGAATATTAGCAAATCACATTAGGTTCTGATTGTGAAATAGCAAGAGATATTAATTGAGATAGTATTGAAATACTGGAGATACATACGTATTTGAAATGGTACTTTTCATTAAAGACAGCACAATAAAACCAATAAATTAAAACATCCAAAGAGCCAGTTTTGAATTTCTTTTCTCATTCCTATTTATTGGGTCATTGATACCAGTGCACCATTAAGTATAAAAAGAAACAAACAAAAAATAAAAACTGATATTTATACTGATGCAGAGTTTAGCAAGAAGAAAAGCAGAAGGCTCAAATTCAAATTCTCAAAATTGGAAAAACTTTCAAATTTTTTGAAAAAGGCTCCAAGAATAATATCTTCTCTATGAAAAAAGAGCCAAGTATAGTCCTCCTTCAATACATATCTCTATATATAAAAGCCAAATACCACTCACTCATCACGAAATCTCCAGGACTGAAAGCCTACAAACTTTAAACTTGGCATGTATGTTCCTCTTGGCTTCTAGGTGCTCGCTAAGAAAGGATTTTTCAAAATGACCATCAGATCATTAGTATTTCTTATACAATATTATATTAACAAGCTCTGATGCTAAGGACTTAGATGTTCTACTCCCCCTCCCCACCTGAAAAGAACTCTGTTCCAACTGCCAGTTGCCTTATATTAACACACTCTGATGCTACCCCTTCGCTAAACTGGGCATGGGCGTGGCCAGTACGTGACTCATCCGGCCTGAGGACTGGGAGTTTGAACATTCTACTCCCCCTCCCCACCTAAAAAGAACTCTGTTCCAACTGCCAGTTGCCTTATATTAACACGCTCTGATGCTAAGGAGTTACACATTCTACATCAATTTTCAAGCTTTAAGTGTCACTGTATCAAGCTCGATCGTAACTATTCATTAATTTTCAAGCTTTAACTGTCAATTTATCAAGCCAGATCACATAATTTCATAGCGAAGCACGGGTATCCAGCTACTAGTTACTTAATATTTCCTTAAGCAGCTAAAGCAATTACTGGGTTTTTGAGCATGGGATATACATTTGTGATAAGTGGAGGGAATTAGTACTTCAGCTTTATTACTATTTTGTGTGTGAACATAGGAGAATTTCATGTACATTTGATATTGGTTTGTGTGTGTATATGCATGTATGTGGGTATCATTAATTGTTTCTTTCTTGGTATAAAATACAAATATAGTAAACATGGAAAGGGAAAGGGAACAAAGGAGATACGAGGGAAAAGAGGGGAAAAATTAAAAAGAGACAAAAAGCAGTGACTTCCATCTTTGTTCTGCAAGATACGTAGTAAGGTTATAGTATGATTTTTTTAGTTCTGCCAAATAATAACTACTAGCCATTTCTATAATAATAAACCACTTAATTATCAAAACCAAAGGCAAAATTTCATTTTTTTTCCCTTTCACACAGAAAGTCCGGATGATATTGGTGTCATAAGATAGACTCAGAGGCTGTATCATGCAATGAAATATGCCTAAAAACAAATTACCTCTCATTGTCCAGTACTACACCAACTGCTTGAATAGGCAGAAATTGTACAGAGGAAGGGGACAACAATGTGTATAAGTTAATAGAGAAGACTCCGCCTCCCTATCTTTGGTGCTCTTTATTTTTATTCTTTATTTAATTTAATTTAATATGTTTTATTTGTTTATTCTATTTAATTCTTTATTTAACTCATTTTAATTTTTTTAATTATGATTATATTGCATTGTAAGCTGCCCAGAATCAGTTTAAATAATGAGGTTGGCATCATATAAAATAAATAAATAAATAAATAAAATTAAAGTTAACAAGAGACAGTGCAAAATTATGTAAAAATGTATTCCAAGCAGTAGGAAATGTTAATCTTTTGGGTCAATACAATATCTTCAGGCGATTTAATTATAACCTGCCTGGTTGTTTAAAGAGGTGGTCAGAGATGATCAAGGAAAATCAAACTGAACTGGACCAGAAGTAATCTGAAGGAAGAACAATCATACCTATCAAATGTATTTCTGTTGAATCCTGGGCACTCTCTGAGCTCAGAGAACACTAAAGACTCCACAGTTCAGCTCTGTGCTTCACATATTCTCTTCGATTGAATTATATTTCTTCCCTATATGTCTATATCCACATTACCTTTTTCTCACTTAGTTGCTTATAACTATCTTCATTCTCAACCAGCATGAAATACCAAGTGTGTGAATTGATAACCAGAGCTTCTGAGGCAACAGTCACTGAGCAGCACAGGACAAGAACCATACAAAGAGCATTAAAAAAGTATGTAATTAAATTAAAGAGGAAAATGCCCCTCTTCCCAAGGAACTAATTCTTTTGGTTTCTTCTTCCTAGTATATAATAGTGTACTGTATCTTAGAGAGCCATAAACCAAGTATAAGCCTATAGTCTATCAAGCTCCTTTGAGCCACATATCTGGAGAAATTCTGCGGAGGTCTTGTCAATGAAACTGCCATAAATGATGAAGATGGGAATTGTAGTTTTTTATGCCTGGAAGCCTTACTTTAGATTGAAGAAACTTGATTTAGAATGGATTGTAAAAATAGTGGGACAATCTCCCCCTCTCTGTGGATTCATGTTTTATGTCAAAAGGCAGGCATTGTGTTTTTGTTTTAAATTCTGAAAAGTCAATGCTTAACAGGTATTATTACTAGTAGCATCACCACCTATAATGCTACTTTATCAATTTTCTCCCAGCTGCATTAACTAACCACAGCATAGAGTTTTATGCCCATCAAAACTGCTGCATTTTGTTACTTGAGTTTTGCAGATCCTGGAAGACTGAACAGCCTGGAGAACAATTATTAACACCTTGTGCTATAGTTAGCATTATGCAGCTGGGTGTTGCATTGTTACATATTAAATAAGCTGTGATAGCTCTCTTTGACCCTTTTCCAATTCTCCTGTATTCCATGCAGGTTCTTCAACAACACTGATCTTATGTGTATATATTGTTTTGGATCCTACTCTTTCTTTTTTAAGTATTCAGAATTATTGATTGATAAAATACATTTTAAAATTTTCTAACTACATATGTGGCTGCATGCCTATTGTAACCCATCACTTCAAGTCCTGTATCTTTTAATTTTGCAATGAGATTAATGGGGACTTCAATTGATTGTTGTATGACTGATTGACTGATTGCATTTATATCCTACCTATTCTATAGCAGCTGAAGGTGTATGTACTTGGAGGTCTCAACAAATTATATTTTCATAACAATAATCCTCTGTGAGTTTTGTAGTTCACTGGGATTTCAGTCTGGGTTTCCTGGTTTCCTTAATCACTATGCTACTGGCTGTCATGGATATGAACATAAGAAATGTAACCTGAGAGCAGAGATTCGATTTCTGACAGTGGCCAGCAGACTTTCCAAACATCTGACTGCTGAAGACTCAACTGCTTCACCTTCTATTTTTCTTTCTATGATCTCACTTAGATACAGAGGCATCTAACACTAGGATAGTTGCATAGGCATAAGACAGAAATGGCCTCAAAAAGAACCAGATAACTCAGATATGTTTGTAATTTGCACATGCTAATTTATGCTAATTCATATTGAAATAGAATTTACCATAATTTAAGAAAAATGTGAAGTATTTCACCACAGTGGGGAAGACAGAGCACTTTTTTTGACCCAGATATATCAGTAAGTATGATAATTTGGAGTGTTATGCCTCAGTGTATATTGCTTTATGCCAATATTCTCAGGAGATGCTCAAGATATTTTGCTGTCAGAGACTGCAACAAATGAATCTTCTCATTATGCACGATACCCACTATTCAAGACACTTGAAGCAGAAAATACAATTCTTCCTTATTCTTTTGGCAGTATAGAATGAACTTTTAATATAATTATAATTTACTGTCATTCATGACCACCCCAATATCTGCCTGAAATAATGGTATCACTTTGCTTAATGTAGAGGAACTCAACTTTAATACACCGTGGCCTCAAAAGTTTGGAATGAGGCTCCTGTAAGGAGTATTGAATTGAATTGAATACTTTATTTATCCAGTGTGATTAGACACACAAGGGATTTGTCTCTGGTGCAGAAGGTCTCAGTATACATGCAAAGCAATAGGATGATGATGATGATGATGATGATGATGATGATGATGATGATAATGATAATGATAATGATAATGATAATGATAATGATAACAACAACAACAACAACAACAACAACAACAACAACAACAACCTACCATCAGTTACCTACCATCAGTAATGATGAGAAGAAATCAACAAAATTCCACATTGGGTCGGTTGTCGCCCGGGTCAACAAGGACCGCGTCAGATGCTATGGCTCCTGAACATCTGTTGAAAAAGGGCCTACAGGGCTCAGTTGTTACTGCCAGGGAACCAGGTTATGCAACTGCAAAGTGACTGGAACCAAAGCGCAAAACTTGGACAACCGAAGAAAATCGAGAAATCATCAAATATTACTACCAGGCAGAACCAACAGCCAGGAGATTTCAAAAAAGAATGATGCAACTGTGGAAGGAAAAACACGCAGAAAGTGATGTAACTGAACAAAGATTAATGGATCAAAGATGCTTCATCATCCATAATAAAATTTTCACAGATGTGGAAATGCAACATCTAGAAATATTGGCTAAAAAGAAAACAACAAGTAATGATGAACAAGCTGAAGAAACTGCTCCAACACACGAACAAACTGACCAGCCAATGAAAGAAACCAACATATAGGATGAAGATCCTCCTGTGCAACAACTCGAAAATGTGGAGCTAAGTGATCTAGCAAAAATGCTGAAAGGAAAGATTGAAAACCACATCAAAGAAAACATGGAAAGAAAAAGACTACCTACCATTCGCGAAGTGCATAGCAAACAAGTGAAAGATCTGTTAACTGCCGTGAACAACATTTTAACTTCCATCCCATCCAGCACACTATATGAAACCAACCAACTAATGTATAGCACAGCTGCCATTATAACTGCAGAACTGGGTTATAAAATGCCAAAAAGGAAACCCACTGGAACACCAAAGTGGAAAATTCGACTTGAAAATAATTTTTAAAAAACTATGAGAGGATGTCAGCAATTTAAAGTACTTGAAAGAAGGAAAACTAAAGAACAAAAAGCTGAAAAATAGTTTACACAAAAAATACAACTTGGAGGAAATAACAATAACGGAAATCATGGAAGAAATAAAACAACATGTAATAGCAATAGGAAAGAAAATTGAAAGATACAAAGGACAAATAAAACAATATTGTGAAAATGTCCAGTTCAGAAGAAACCAACAGCTCTTCTACCGATTCCTTGATGAAAATCGAGTCCAAATTAATGTTCACCCATGTAAAGAAAAAGCTTTGAACTTTTGGAAAGAACTGTGGGGAAACCCAGTGGAATACAACAAAACTGCCTTCTGGATCAAATATATTCAACAACAAACAACATGAAACAAAATGGAAAATATGATAATAACAACTGACATGGTTGCAAAACAAGCAAAGAAAGTCAAGAACTGGAATGCACCTGGCCTGGACGAATTTGCATGGATACTGGCTAAAACACCTGACCATCATTGCATGGCCACTCAATTTGATAAAATGCTTCAAAATGCAACAAGCAAAGAATGGTTAACAGCTGGCCAAACATACTTGATAATGAAAGATCCAGAAAAGGGCACAGAACCAAGCAACTATCGGCCAATTACTTGTCTGCCAACAACGTTCTAACTTTTTACAAGAATACTGGCAAATTCAGTATTCAATCATCTGATGGAAAACTGTTTGTATCCAGTAGAACAAAAAAGAAATTATAAAAAAAATCAAAAGGAACAAAAGATCAGCTGCTCATTGACAAAACGATACTAAAAAATGCAAAACGAAGAAAAATGAATTTAATTATGGCGTGGATTGATTACAAGAAGGTATTTGACTCTTTACCTCACAGCTGGATTAACACCTGTCTGGAAAACTTTGGAATCAGCAAAAATATCTGTACATTTTTTAAAGGAAATATGCAAAAATGGAAAACAGTTCTAACAGCAAATGGGGAGAACATTGGTGAAGTCAACAACAGACAAGGAATCTTCCAGGGGGACTCACTTTCATCACTACTGTTCAGCATCACATTAATTCCACTGACAGTAATCCTACGAAAAAACAAAACTGGGATACCAAATCTCAAGCCAACATGGCAAGATAAACCATCTACTCTACATGGATGACTTAAAAATGTATGCAAAAAGCCCCACTGAACTTAAATCAATACTCAACACAGTTCAACTGTTCAGCAGTGACATCAAAATGAACTTTAGACTTGAAAAATGTGCTATGTTATCCATGCAGTGAGGAAAAATGAAAATAAATATAGAAGGAATAGAATTGGGAAATGGAAGCATAATGAATCTTGAATGGAAAAGTCAAAGAGTCAACACAAAAGGAATATATCAGGAGGGTCCGCAAAATATTAAAATCAAAGCTGAATGCTGGAAACATAATTAAAGCCATTAATACATGGACAGTTCCAGTGATACGCTACTCAGCTAGAATCATCAACTGGACTGTGGCTGAACTGGAAAACTTGGACCAGAAAACGTGCAAACTTTTGAATATATACCATGCTTTACATCCACGAAGTGACATCGACAGATTGCACCTGCCCAGAAAAATAGGAGGCAGAGGGCTATTACAAATACATCAAACTGTAGAAGAAGAAAAACGAAGTTTGAATGATTATGTTAACCAAAGTACAGAAAAATTGCTGCAGGCTGTGAGAACGTTATAAAAACAACAGAAACAAAGACAGAATATAAAGAAAAACAGCTGGATGACAGATTAAATAGATAGAAAACCAAAGCTTTGCATGGACAACACTTGAAAAACATTGAAGGAAAATGTGATGACAACCTTACATGAGCATGGCTTAAAATGGAAACCATCAAGAAAGAAACGGAAAGTTTAATACTCGCTGCTCAAGAACAAGCAGTACAAACTAATGCCATGAAAGCGAAGATACAAAAATCCACTGACAATCCAAACTGCCGACTTTGCAACGAGAAAGTTGAAACTGTTTCACAGTTAATATGTGAGTGCAGCAAAATTGCGCAAACTGATTACAAAGTTAGACATGATCGAGTTGCTAAATTAGTCCACTGGTCATTATGTAAAAATATGACATACTTGTATCCGAAAAGTCATGGAAGCACAAAGTGGAAAAAGTTACTGAAAATGAGACAGTGAAGATCTTGTGAGACTTTCGAATACAGACAGATCGTCACAGTTGTCGAGGGCCAAAGAGTACAGTTTATTGATATCACTGTACCAGGAGATGCCAGAGTCGAAGAAAAAGAACTGGAAAAAATTATGAAATATCATGACCTGGCCATCAAAACTACACGGCTATGGATGAAACATGTAACAGTGATATCCATTGTCATCGGGGCACTTAGTACCATGTCCAAGAATTTCACAAAACACATCAAGAAATTGCAGCTTCCTGCAATAACACCAGCAGAACTGCAAAAACCTGCGCTACTCGGAACATCATATATTTTAAGAAGATACTTGGTTGATACCTAGGACGTTGGCAGCAACCCATATCAACCATTAGCACCAGTCAGTGGTATTTGTGACACTTTTTTAAATGTTCAGTTGACTGAGTTTCATGTTTAAATAATAATAATAATAATAATAATAATAATAATAATAATAATAATAATAATAATAATAATAATAATAATAATAATAATAATAATAACAACAACAACAACAACAACAACAACAACAACAATAAACTGTTTCACATTTAATACTGATTACAAAGCTAGACATGACCGAGTTGCTAAATTAATCCACTGGTCATTACATTAAAAATATCACTTGCCTGTATCCAAAAAGTCATGGGAACATAAAGTGGAAAAAGTTGTTGAAAATGAGAAGGTGAAGATCTTGGGGGACTTTCAAATACAGACAGATCGTCATTCGGAACACAACATGTCAGATATCACAGTTGTCGAAAACCGAAGCGTACAATTTATTGATATCGCTGTACCATGAGATGCCAGAGTCAAAGAAAAAGAACTGGAAAAAATCACGAAATATCATGACCTGGCCATCGAAACTACTCGATTATGGATGAAATATGTAACAGTGATACCCATTGTCATTGGAGCACTTGGTATCATGTCCAAGAATTTTACCAAATACGTAATTATTCCTGCAATAACACCAGCAGAACTGCAAAAAACTGTGCTACTCGGAACATCGTACATCTTAAGAAGGTACTTGGTCGATACTTAGGATGCTGGCAGCAACCTGTATCAACCATCAGCGCCAGTCAATAATATTTGTGATACATTTTTAAATGTTCAGTTGATTGAGTTTCATTTTTAATGAATAAAAGATGATGATGATGATGATGATGATGATGATGATGATGATAATAATAATAATATCATCATCATCATCATAAGAGGGAGAGTAAAAAAGATAAGAAAGAAAATAATACTAGTACAGCCATACTACATGGGTTATATATGCATAGATATTGGACAGCTAAAACATGAGATTTAGGTGTTCAACAGAGTGATGGCATGAGAGAGAAAAAAACTGTCCCTGTGTCTAGTTCTTGAGGCATACAATGCCCTGTGGCATCGTCTCGAGCGGAGGAGTTGAAACAGTTTATGTGCAGGATGTGAGGGGTCTGCAGATATCTTCTCAGCCTTTCTGCTTAGTGATTGTTCTGCTCCTACCCACTTTATGGCTTCCAACATCCTATTCCAAAGAGAAGCTGGGTAGAAAGAGGCAAAAAATTTAATTGCATGGTCATGCAGATTTTTTTTCATGGAATGAAAGGAAGTACCATTCCCAACTGTTTTAGGCAGGGCTTCAATGGGAAGACCAATTCCCAAATATTTGCATCCCACCCCTTTTCTTGAAAATGCTATTGGAAATCTGCATAGCATTCAATGGTTTTTACCACTCTGTAGCAATCAAAATGCTCTGAAAATGTTGCCCCTGTAGTGTTTACCTATAATTTCAGATGAATATTTGCTATTATTGAACTCCAAACTCTACAGCTAAAGTCAAAAGTAATCATAATACAATGCAGAAAGATCTTGGTTACTATAATAAGTGCAAATTTACACTTGCATCTATAGAAAAGAAAGTATTTTTCAGAATAATCTATGAGAATTTTACTTAGTTTCTTTTTTAATTTTGATGCTCTTGTGATGCTGGCCCAAGCAGTGTGGAATGCCCTGCTGATTCTACAGCTAAAGGAAGTGGGGACTTCTCTTCATATTAAAGGCTGTATGTCTTTGTTTTACTTTTCACAAGTTCTCTTGATGTGGTATTTTAAAGGTTACAAATAAAAGAAATTTAGAGATAAAAATTAGCAGGTTTTATAAAGCACAAAAGAAAATTCCAGCACAACTTCACCCAAACAAGGGAAAAGCATAAAGTAGACGAATATTTTGAAGCAAATGGGAGATCATGAGAAAAAACCATGTGGGAACAACTGAAGTTTCATGCTTTGCTTCTTTTTATATTTCAGTTTAATATGTTTTTAGCATCCGTTCCTTCTAATATTCTTTCTGAATAATTCTTCCTTGTCCTGGTGGCAATCAACCCATGCAGTATAAAATGTTTTAAGGCAAGAATCTGCAACACAATTTAATTTCAATCTATGTAAATGTACTTAAATTCATCATAATACTTATTATATTATTCTTCAGTATGTATTTAATCAATTTTAACTTTCTGTCATATTAAAAAAATGAAAATTCAGTGACAATCTTTGAAGGCCTAAAAGGAGTAGTTGTCATTCATTTTCTTTGGTCATTTTTAAATTTAAATTTTATATCTTATTTTTAAAAAGTTAAAATACAAAACTCCAAAAGATTAAAACAAACAAACAAACAAAACATATTGCAAAAAACATTAAAAATAGCATTAGGAAAAAACCCTAACACCCATGTACATATTATCCCCGAGTTGAATACTAATTGATACATTACTACAATATTAATTTCCCACTCCTTGCAAAACAGGTCCAATTTTTTTTTAAAACTACTAAATCTATTTGCAAATTACTAACTTGCCATCTATATACTATATTAATGATAAAATAATTAACAGGAAGAACAATTTTGATAAAAAAGACAAGGTTAAAGTTTCAAAACCCTTTTTAACAAACTGTTATTGTAACCAGCTTGTAGAAAATTTTCCATGATATTTTACCATCACAAATCATCCCAAAAGGGGCGTTGGTCTTACCTGATATGCCTCTTCTCAGAAAGGTGGATATAGCATCAGGGAATGGGTTAAATCTGTCTGCTCTCTGATTGGACTGAGTCTGTCAAAGCTGTTCAGGTCCCGCCCTTGTTACTATGCTTGACAGCTTGAAACAAAGACGCGAAGCGACAGACTCCGTTGTGCCATAGTCAATCATCTGAAACGTGGGACTGATCATCCCTAGAAGAATAGTCAGACCCCTGCTCATAATCAGTAGTATGGCAGACTGGTGGAATTGATTCCGAATAATGTCTGTGGCCATGGTGACTACCCCTGTCGCAATGGCATTCATGCCGCAACTGATGAAGACCTGCTGCAATGCCTTGGCATATAGCTTTGGCTACAATGTCCTGCATATTGTCAGGTAAGACCAGCCGTGTCTCCTCCATAGGCCTAAGGCTAGCAGCCGTAGGAGTGAAAGTAGCCTCTGGCATGGGTCTATTATGGCTCACGGGAACAGATGGACGCACTGAAAGCCGATCCGGCCCCCCAAAGATCAGCATTGGAGCTTGAAACCACAGAGTCTAAGCGAGAGGTACCATCCTCTGGAGCCGTGATCCCCCGGTCAGTTGATCCCCGTGCGTGCATGCTCACACTGTGCTGCCTTGTCACAAATCTTATCCAGCACCTTATGGCGGTGCTGTTCTGCATTACTGACTGCCTTGGAAGACCTGGAGGAAGATGCCTCTCTCCTTGTCTAACTGGAGGAGCGGTCAGACTCCCCTGACTATGACGGCCCTTGCGGCCCTTGCTAGGGCCCGCTGTGGAAGAACTTGATGCCTTTGATGGCATGACATGTGTCAATAATGTAGGTTGATGTTTGTGCCTAAATTAGTCAGTGGCGAGCTGACCGGGCCTGCACAAAGGGATGGCAGTTTAGCCTAATGGAGACTACGAGAGTACCTTTGCCATGCTCTGGTGGAGCGTGGCCACGTGACAGGTCTGCCTGCTCTGGTGGAGTGTGGCACTTTAAATTGCCTAGGTTGGTATGGCCTTTCAGCCGTGCCCTGGTGAGGCATGGCAATATATTCAGAAGCCGTGCTCTTTTGGGGCGTGGCGCAGCCTGGGTCCCCTCTTTGCCGTGCCTTTGTGGGGCATGGCAAGCTGCTAATTGTGGGACCGTAAAAACTCCACCCAGTCTCTTTGTAATTAGCAGCTGTTCCTGGGGCAGCTATTTAGGAAGGCTGTCACCCCTTCCCTCTAGGCAGTATTACTGTCTGTAGTTGAAAGGGAGGCAGGCACACTCCCTGCAGCTCTGGGGCAGCTATCAAGGGGTTTACTCACTTCTCTGTCCAGACAGTCTTTACTGTTAGAGCTCTAAGGGAAGATTCACACTCCCTGGGCAGTCAGCAGGAAGTAGGGCAGTTCTGAGTCCAGCAGTGTCCTTTTATTTCACAGCCTCACACTCAACAGGAAAAAACGGAGCTTAAAATGGCCGGTGGCACTTTTTTTGTCATGTTATCAGTCCGATCGGACAGCCCACACGGCTGTCAAACGGGCCAAGGCCCTCCGGCCACTCTGAAACGCTAACAAGACAATCCAATGGCAAGGAAATAGGCAGCTTCAAGAACGAGCCGAAATTAAAACCGCGATCGTCTCCTAATACAGGCAGTGATGACAGGCTGCCTGAGGTACCTAGAGCCGGTGCTCAAGCCCCAAATTCAAACTGCAACTTACAGTTCACAGATCTCAGTAGTGAATCCAACAAATATCAGCCTCAGATAACTCACAGCTAATCTGGTCTAATTCAACTTGGCTAAATGGATGGATTAGCAACCAATAATAGGTTAATTGGCACAGGAGGAAAGAGTGGCACAATCGTCCTTGCTGAGCGACTGAGTGAAAAAGCTGGGAAGCATAGTAACAAGGGTGGGACCAGAACAGCTTTGACAGACTCAATCCAATCAGAGAGCAGACAGATTTAACCCATTCCTGGATGCTATATCCACCATGGGGGAGAAGTTAACAGTAATTGGTCCCAGGTCAAATATCCATGGTTTTTTAAAAGTCCATCTCTTATCAATGGTTGTCTGCTTAAATATAGTATGTCCAATCTCCAAAACTGACCTATGTTACCAACAAAATTTAGATGAAATTGGTTCCCAATTAATCGTGTGATAAATCTATTCTCCGATCTCCTTTGATCCTCCTAGGGAAGGCCAATTTCTCAGTTTTCCATGCAGTACAATTTCTGCTGTAAAAAATTGCAGGCTTGAACTTCAAAGAGATATATGCAATCAAATGAGTTAATTCTAAGTCTATACAGTCCAAATTTCTTTGCAACAGATTGACTAGTTCTAAATGTCTGTGGAGATTCTCAGTCATCCAGGTCATAGTTGTCTCAAAGGTGCTTTTTCAAAAGACAAGTGGACTATTTTTTCCTTGAGGAAGAAGAACAAAACTCATCCAAGAGGCTTCATCAGCAATAAATTCAAAAAAATTATTTGAATGAAAATTAAAACCAGGTGTGCTTAAGAAAACAAAATGCTGAAAGGAAGATGGATTTGTCCAGTGACTTTCTGATCAGTCCCACAGGAATTGGAATCTTCAAGACTCCCCTTCCCAGGTAAGTCCACAGCCATTCAAAAGCTGTTTTGGGTCATTTCTAAGTGCTTCCATTCAAATCCAGGGAGCAGCACTGTATGAAAACCAGCTTTGGCAGTAAAATCAGCAGATGGTCAGTATGAATAGAAAAAAATTCTACCATTCAGCAGCCATCTTTGGAAGGGACCTTTCTTGGAGTGGGTCTCATTCTTAAGGGGAAGGCATACAGTTCTGGGATCCAAATTATGCTATACAGTTTTAACATAAGTTCCTGTTACATGGAAATTAATATTATAAAACTAAGTTAAGAACAACTACTAAGAATACATTATTTCTTCCTTATGCTGATCCTTTCTTTAACTCCAGTGAAGTCAAGTAATGAAACGAGCTTTGTAACTGCAAATGAGAAAATATCTTCTGAAGAAAGAGTGTGGTTTTTCAAGTGGTAAAATATAGATTTAGTACAACCTGAGGAGCCTCTATAAAGGCTGTGAAGTGTTAGAAACCCACACCCCACATTTGCTCCAGCAGCCAATTTTATATAGCGCACACGTTTTCTGCCATGAAATCAGAAAGTTCATTTGAAAGGTGCAAATTTATAGATGAATCATAGCACTTATTTTAAGATGAGTGCATGTAGGGTATTCTCTCTGTGTATTTATGTGAGTGCATGAATGCATACATGTACATGCATTCATGAAGATAATATATGTATCAACAAAACCAAATTTAAATTTGCTAGATTATAAGAGAGTTTACTTAAAGCTTTGCTGTTATCACATCCTCATTAATACCACCAGCATCACTTGTAACCAATAAAAAAAGCAGTGAAATGAAATTGTTCAACAACAACATCATTAAGAACATTGGATTTTTTTTAAAAAAAAGATTTGTGTTTGATGCCTGAAACTATATAAGCAACAACATCAGGAGAAAATTCTGAAGAAAGAATTCCAAAGTTGAGGATGGAAGCAAGATGGCCCTGTTTTCTATTGTCCCAGGAAGAAAATTTTCCACTAAATAGTGTAGAAAGTTTACACCCACCCTTCTCCTAGAAGAATGAAATATTCTAGGACAGTGATGGCGAACCTTTTTTTCCTCAGGTGCCGAAATAGCGCGCGTGCGCGCTATTGCACGCGCATGTGTGCCCACACCCATAATTCAAAGCCCCTCACTTGCCCCACCCTCCTGCACATGCGTGCACGATCCCCCCACTCCCCCATTTCCCGACTTCCAGTGGGCCCGGTGGGCCCATTTTTCGCCCTCCCCAGGCTCCAGAGGCTTTCTTGGAGCTTGGGGAGGGCAAAAGCGCCCCCCCTGCCACACTGGAGGCCCTCCAGAGGCCGAAATCGCCCTCCCAGAGCCTCCGCGTGAGCCAAAAATCAGCTGGCGGGCACGCACATGCGCATTGGAGCTGAGCTAGGGCAATGGCTCGCGTGCCGGCAGATATGCCTCCGCGTGCCACCTGTGGCACCCGTGCCATAGGTTCGCCATCACTGTTCTAGGAAATATTAAAAGGCAGAATATTATACCTCCCTGGATGAGAAAAGGAGAAACATGCTCTTGGAAAGCAGCCCCACCTTTGTTAATAGCCCCAGAAAGACTGGTGCCAACCTATCTACAAGACAAAAGGCTGGGCCAGCTTATCTACAAAACAAAAGACCTTCACCCTCAGGACATAATAGGATTAGCCCTCTACCCACCACATGGCACCTGGTAAGATTGTATCACCCAGCAAGGTTCAACCAAGCCTGGGACTCAAGACAGCCTCTCTCTCTCTCTCTCTCTCTCTCTCTCTCTCTCTCTCTCTCTCTCTCTCTCTCTCTCTCTCTCTCTCTCTCTCTCTCTCTCCCTCCCTCCCTCCCTCCCTCCCTCCCTCCCCCTCCCCCTCTCCCTCTCTCTCCACCTTGTAGGCCTTCTGAAAAGCCATTAAGACATGGCTCTTCCTGCAAGCGGGGTGATTTGAGACCATTAATTCCTTAGGTCTCCCCCATGTATGTATAGTTGGTTTGTTTTTTAAATCTTTTAAACTGTTATTAATTTTACTAATATTGTTTTTATTGTTGTTCTTAACATGTTGTACGCCGCCCTGAGTCCCCAGGGAGTAGGGCGGCATATAAGAACAATAAAATAAATAAATAAATAAAGTGTGAAATGCTAACATGATACAAAACTTTGGTGAACTTTCTCCCAGGTTGGGGGTGGGGGGTAGGTGGGAGGAACCAAAAAAGAAAGCATGCAAAGAAGTTGCACAAACCAGCTCTGTATTTATGCCATTATGCATATTAGATGGTCAAGGTTGTGAAAATGTCCATGGCTCACGCCAACTTGCAGCAAGAAATTTTGGGTATGAGGTGGAATGTGAATTAAGTGAGATACCACCAACTCAAATTAGGTGAGGGAGCTCTAACATATGGGATCCCCTTTCACAGTCATAGTGAGGAGATTTGGATGGCATGGACCAAAGTTGGCATCCCACATTCAGGTAAGTATATTCATTTGTATATATTTGTATTTCTCCATCTCATGGCACAGTGTTCTCCAGATCTGATTCACATGTGGTTGTCAAGAAGACATTACAGATTACAAGTTGTTGTTAAATGTAGGGCAGAGAATAACAGGATGGAAAAGAAGCAAACACATACTGTACAATGTCAGCACTGCTTCTCTTCCTCCTCTTCCTTTAATACAGTTTATAGTCAGTGGATGATCAGTTGGCTACCCAGAAAGAGTTAAAGAAACTTGTTGTGTTTCTTCTTTAATTATTAAAACACTAACTTTTTCAGAAATCATAAAAGGATGGTTTATTTTTCCAGTAAGATGTGTTTAGCCTCAAGGCTCCCAAAGATAACTCCATTTTATTTCCGGCCGCAATGTAAGTGAATTTCAAATGGATAATTCTATGTGCTTAGAGAATCAATTTTATTTATCTTGAAAGATAAGAAAGATTATTTTGCTTCATATTTTCATTAGTAGGTTCTAAAATATTAGGGATGTAGGAGACGATCCAAAGAAGAGGGAAGAGGAAAATATATTGGTTATGCATATCACTTTAAAGCCTTTATTTCTTTTTGCTTCTGTAAAACCATTTCTTTCAGGGGATAAAACAACTGTACAATTTTACACAACTGCAATATTATTTATAATTTATTTTTCCAGACACATTCAATGTGCCCCATTTTTCCTTTTTAGAATCAAATCATGCTGATGTTGAGTAAGGGACATTTTAGTTTTTTATCGTGAAGTTTTTCCATCATATAATCTAGCTAGCTTCCATGATAGGCCAAAGTCATTACTGTTTGTGTGTCACAGCCAAGTGACTAGTCCCTCAGACTACTACTCTTTTTTTTAGCCCTTTAAGAAATCTCAACAGTCCTTTTGAGGTCTCCCTGTTGGCATTGTGATGGATTACATAAAGTAAGCTACCAAGGGAAGCATGCCTACATGACATTTTGCTCTCTCATTATGCAGCTCTGTGCTATCTAAAAGATCAGCCAAGAGATGTCATCTTAGGTTTGTGCAGCAAATGTGCATTACTATACCAGCTGTCTGTATGATTTCTTTTTTGACAGAGGTGAGAAGATGTTATGGCCTCATGTTCCGAGGCATCTCCTAACAAGCTGTGTATAAAAATCTCACCCCCTTAATAGCTTAGGATGCACTCTGAGAGCACGGCTAATGGTGCGCTGGAATAATGATAAAGAAAAATTGGTGCTCAGAACATGTAGATGTAATGGGGGACAGGTGAAAAATAGTCTCCTCTTCTATAAATGTTCTTACAAAAACAGCAGGCAGGCAGCCCAGCCTCTTTAGTTCTAATAATGCTGCATATATTTCAGAAGATTCAGGGCCTGGATGGAGTTCTTGTCATATGGTCCTTCCCATAAATGTGCCCCTCCTACAAATATCTTAATAATACCCCACCGTAAACAGAATCAGAACAGTCAAATCTGCTAAACCTTGATTGTTAATGATACTTTAAAACTTTTGAAAGGTTTTGCAAAAGGACTATATTTTGCCTAAAAGGGTTTCATGGCAATATAGTCCAGTAAAACATTTGTTATATTCTATGTAGGAACTGAATATTTTCCCTACCTTGGAACATCCTGTGGTTTTGAATATATTAGATAAAGTTTTCTTTAGCGATTGAAACAGTTTAATTATATTGACACTTAATAATTTTACTAAAATAAATAAATGTTAATTAAGAAGAAACTTTGAAAAATGAATTAGTTTTCCCTGTTTCCCCAAATCTGGTGGCCTCAGTGACTGAGGAAATTGATAAATTGAAACATGTTTCTTATTGTCTGAAATTTAGATGCATTCACCAAAAAGTTTTTTTTTTCAGGCTCTTGGATTTCTCAACAGTTTTTCAAAAAGAGATGGGTTATCTACATTACAAAGGAGATATAATAACTTTGAAGGTGCAGCAGTAGTGATACTTTGATATTACAATTTAATTATCTCATATCAGTTGAATATTCTTATCATAGTGAACCAAAATCTTAGGAGACAATTAACATTTAAAGAAATCCATGTGTTGTTAATTATATACCAAAAGCACTGGAATTTATAATGAAGAATGTGGATCAACCATGCCTGGATTGTGTCCTTGGATAAGTACTTGTACACCAAACAGCAACAATTGGCTTGATGAAACATGTTACCCTTTATCAACACAGTACGATGACTAAATGGTAGATGTAACTTGTTTAAAAATTGAACTATAATAATTGTGATATAGTTACAATTGTTGTGTCTTGCTTTTTTTCTTTTACTCCTTTTAATCTTTTTTCTTTTATTTGCATTCATGTTTTATGTTTCTTGTTTGTAGCTGCATAAAAATAATAAAATTAAGTTTTAAAAAGATAAAAAAATCTTATTAAGTTTCTTTCTCTTCCACACTTCTTACTGATAAGCCAGTCTTAACCTAAAATAGTAAATCCTCTTCACAGAAAGCACTACAATTTTCTGAATCTGAGATAGCTACATTGGATTTTTTACTTAGCTTGTCTATACTATAATGAATATACTTGGACATCATCATGGAAATGCAGTAGTTTACATATTTTCAGAACACATGAAGAAAAGGTGGCATTTGTATAACAATGTTATTAGATACATATTGATATAGCATCAATAATTAGCCTCATCAATGTTTGCTAAATTTCTTAATTCATCTGCCACTGGTGTGTTATGTGACAGACAAA
The DNA here is from genome assembly GCA_023053685.1 of Diadophis punctatus similis. Classification (NCBI taxonomy): domain Eukaryota; kingdom Metazoa; phylum Chordata; class Lepidosauria; order Squamata; family Dipsadidae; genus Diadophis; species Diadophis punctatus. The sequence goes on along the minus strand of JALIGW010000007.1, from coordinate 4,558,527 downwards.
TGCCAACCTGTCTTAAATCTAAGATTTACAAGACAATCATCCATCCTGTTGCACTGTATAGCACTGATTGCTGGGCAATGTTATCTCCATGCCATGGAAATGCGAATGATCCGTTGGATATCGGGCATCTCCCTTCTTGACCACACCACAAATGACACAGTGGTGAAATGTAAAAATTTTCCCTACTGGTTCTGTGGGCGTGGCTTGGTGGGTGTGGCTTGGTGGGTGGGTCATGTGACCAGGTGGGCGTGGCCAACTTGACGTCACTCACGTAACTCACTGTTAGAGCCAGGAGCTGCACATTCTGAAGCACATTCTGCCCTTCTGAAGCCCTCAACACTTTGAGTTTCCCTCCGCCATCTGGCTTGACTGCCCAAGTGAACCTCGGAGCCTTCTCTTGCCCCGCTCTCCATCCCGGAGGGCTACACATCCCCCTTGCCAATCCTCCGTACAAACCGCCTGCCCTGTTTCTGCAAAGGCAGAGCCCCCCCCGCAGGGTGAACCAAAGAGGGGAGGGGGATGCTGTAGAAAAGGCAGCCTTCCACCCGTGCCTCCCGTGCCGGCTCCAAGGGCTGTTAACAGATACTGTTAACATCGTCAGCTATATAAAAGGTAGTAATTCTAAATGGATTTGCAAGATGAATCCAAATTAAAAGCTCAACTACCAGAAAAAACCCCCACCTGCAAGACTATTGATATTTCAGATTTCATTTCCCAAAATCAAAGCAATGAAGCTGGATCAAGACACAGGAAAAGCACAAAACACTAGACAGTGTTGCAACGATTTTTCATTTAAAAGGGAAAAAAGGAGGGGAGGAAGCTGTACTTCGGCTGATAGATCCCCCGCCGCAGTCGTCCTCCTTCAGAAAACGGCCGTTCCCTGAGCTAAGAAGGCAAGAAGCTGCAGCTTGGCTCACCCAATTCCTAGGACTACCCCGAATGGTCCCAATTTGGCGTTGAGAGGGCAGCTCCCCCTTGCAATCCCCCTTTCCCTCGGTGCTTTGACTTCTCGTGGCCTGCCAGCCTGAATGCCGGGTTGGAGCACTGTAAGCCACTTCCCCATTTCTCAGCGGCAGCTGCTGTGCCAGTGACCGCAAGACCCTCCACCTCCTCCTCCTTCCCCAACTTCTCCCTCAGCTTTCTTCCTTCCTTCTTCCGCCATGAAATGAAAGTGAACAGCTGTGGGGTTGCTTCAGGCAGGCGGACGTCTGCATGCAGGCAGGGAGGGTGGTGAGAGTGGCGGCAGCGGCCCCTTCCACACATAGCACATGGAGGCGGGGAAGTGGGCAAGGCGGCTCTTGTGTGCCTGTTGCTGGGGGGGGGCGCAGCAATCGCTCGGCCAGGGCAGCCTCAGCGTGGCTGCATCGGCCACTCCACCCAGCTCTGGCCACATGACTACAAGTGGGGCGACCTGGTGAAGATGAAGGGCTACCCGCACTGACCCACCTGAGTAAGCGCCACCGCCTAGGGCGAAGGGAAAGCTCCGTGGTGGCATGGCTGAGCATGCCCTGGCCCTCTCCCCATGTGGGGGGGCTGCTGCCCTGCTGGCCACCGGCAGTTTCCGCCCCTCTTGCCCTGTTTCTTCACCAGTGGGAAGTGGTGCCGTGACTGAGCCTCCTTCCCCCAGAGTGCTGGACTCCGCAAACCGAGTTCCTGGAGTGGCGCCGGCAGTCAAAGAGAGCAGGCAGGTGGCCAGATGGGAAGCCAGTGGGCTGCTTTGGTGCCCCAAGCCTCATGGAGCTGGCATGGGAGACATGTGGATCCGGGTGGAAGGTGGCCTTTTCTGCAGCACCTCCCTCCCCTGTTTGGATCACCCTGCGGGGGGCCCTGCCTTTGCAGAAATGGGGTGGGTGCATGTGCAGCAGCCCCGGGATGTCCGCTTACCCTCCTGGAGCACTGCCACTGCCACCCCCTCAGCGTTTGTGTTTCTGCCAACGGCTGCCCGCTCACTCATTGGCTGGGCTGGGCACCAACCTTGGAAGGCAAGTAGTCATGGGGGACCGTCGGGAAGGCTGCATGGAAGGCAGGAAAGCATGTCAGGGCTGCGGGGAAGGAAGTAGGCTGCTACCTCCCTTCCCTGCCACCCCAACATGCTTTCCTGGCTTCCACATGGCTTTCCGCTTGCCTGCCTTCACAAGCTGGCCACGGGGACACCGGGAAGGCCATGTGGAAGGCAGGAAAGCATGTCGGGGCTGCAGGTCATGGGGTATGGAGTATGGAAGGCAGGCTGGGATGGTGGGGGGGGGGGCAGGGCCAGCTAGATAGGCCGTGACTTCTCAGGCTTACCTGCCAGGCAGATCAGGGGCGCAGCGCTTCAGGCAGGCAAGCTGCAGAGTGGAGACTGGTGGGGCAGGGTGAGCGAGCAGCGAGCGGTGGACTAGTTCGGGGGCATGGCCAACCAGCCATCGCTACTGGCTCAGCGAACCACCGGCGGCAGCCACTACCAGTACGCCCGATCCAGTCTGAACCGGGAGCATTTCACCCCTGAAATGACACCATTCGACAACATTTTGGTGTGGCACCAATTATAGAGAAAATGAGAGAAGGCCAGCTCTGCTGGTATGGACATATCCTGAGAGCAGCACCTCCCACTGTTGCCAAGACTGTTTACCAACCAGTGGTGGGTTGCTGCTGGTTCGGACTGGTTCGCCCAAACCAGTGGCGGAAATTTGTCCCCGCTCGCCGAACCGGCAGTGATGGCCAGCTGCCCACGCCCCCGAACCGGTCCTCCGGTCACCGCTCTTTGAAAGTGGCTGTCAAAGAACCTTCTGCACATGCGCAAAGGCTTCTGCACATGCACAGAGGGTCATTTTCCCAAAGTGACATAGGCGCACTTCTGACACGATGCGAACCGGTAGGGAAGGTAAGTGGAACCCACCACTGCTACCAACTAGAGATCAATGGCCCACGACCTCACGGGCATCCAAAACAGAGATGGCAAGACACTATCAACAAAGATATGTAAGCTGCGGGCCTGCGCCCTGGAGACGCAGCTGACCATACAAAGTGGCGTTCAATGATCCGAAAAGCAGACCCTGCACTTGCAGGAATACGCTAGGAAGAAGAAGATTGTTTGCTTAATTTCTGTTTTTATTCTTGTATGATTAGTTTCAGAAAGCATACCAGCTAAGCAAAAATTCTACTGATTTTTCTTCAGCATCTTTTGAAGAAGAAAACCAGAAAGGAATTTTCTTAAATCTAAGGGCCCCACAGCCTTTGAGGGGATGTATAACAAAAAATAGGAAGGCCAAGACTAAATTTGATTTCTTGATTGTAAATGCAATTTAAAATAAAAATGGTATATTTTAACTATAGTTACTTAGCTCCCCATGTATGCTATAATTTTTAATTTTGTCAATGAAGAACCATATTATAATAGTAATTTGGAAGATCTGGAAAGCTACACAGCTGTGCATTTAATCTTCTGATAGTTCACCATTGGAGCAATTGTCTTGTGTAAGAGAAATACTGCACTGAGAAACAGCAAAACAAACAACCCAAGCAGCCAAAAAGCATGAACCATCTTACTGTAACTATAGTCATCAAAGGCAGATGTTGATAAAATATGTATTCTTATCCATATATCTGAACTATTGGTTAACCTTTGATTATGAGCATTCCCTCCAACATACACATTGGTGTGTATTTCACTAATGCACATCCAAACAATAACAATTCACAGGGAAGCATGAACAGTGAGACTTAAATGGAATATATTCTTGGACTCATAAAATAAAATATTTGAAACTCGAGGTTCAAATGAGGAGTCCCCGCTGCTCTGTCCAATCAAGGAAATGCCAAACAAACTAACAGTAAACAGCCCAACCAAAGTGCCACCAAGACCACTGCCACCAACACTGACACTAGAATATAAATTGAGAGCAAACCCCACTCCTTGCTAGCAATGGTGAGGTTACCTAGTTTGGGTAATGAAACATCTGTAAGAAAACAACCAAGCTCAGAGAGCTCCAAGGGCCTCTCATTCTTGGGCTCAGGCTATCACAAAGTATCAGCCTCCAAAACTAGATAGGAATAACAGCACCAAATTGTTGCACTGCTGCAACAACATTGTTCTCTTCAACAATTCTGGTCATGATGGGATAACAATAGTAAAGGTAAAAAGGTAGAGAGCCGAGGTGGCACAGCAGTTAGAGTGCAGTACTGCAGGCCACTTTAGCTGACTGTGATCAGCAGTTCAGCTATTCAAATCTCACCGGCTCAAGGTTGACTCAGCCTTCCATCCTTCCGAGGTAGGTAAAATGATGACCCAGCTTGTTGGGGGCAATATAAATATACATTGCTTAATGGTGTAAACCACTTAGAGAGTGCTTGCACTTTGAAGCGGTATATAAGTCTCACTAATAAAATAATAAATAAATAAATAAATTCACACAGCACAGATCCACTTAGTTAAGTGTGACAATACATGTCTCTCAGCTGAACTTCAGGATTGGCAAAATATACTGGTAGTCCTTGACCATTTGTTTAGTTACTGTTAAAAGTTACGATGATGCTGAAAAAAGTATTCACAACCACTACTTGTACTTAACAATTGTCACAGTGCCTCCATAGTCATGTGATTGCGTTCCAGGCACTTGGCAACTTCATGCATTTACAATGTTTGCAATGCCCTGGGCTTATGTGATACTATATGCAAACTTTCCAGTCAGTTTCAACTAGCAAACCTTGTGATTCACTTAACAACTCCAATGATTTGCTTAATAACTGTGGTAAAAAAAGTCTTTAAAATTGGGTACAATTCACTTAACAAACACATCATTTAGCAATGGAAACTCTAGTCCCAATTGTGGTCATAAGTTGAGAATTTCCAGTAACAATCAACACTGATTTAAAAAGAGGGATAGTTGTGAGAACACAATGTTTCTGCACTCAAACTTTCATCTGCTATTTTCCTAGATAGCACACAAGCTTAGGTTGTAGTCAGGGGCGGGTTCCTAATTTCTTTACTACCACTCTGTGGGCATGGCTTATTTTGTGAGTGTGGCTTGCCGGCCATGTGACCCGGTAGGCGTGGCTTGCCGGTCATATATTAGTTATTTCAGAGAGATGTTACTATTTTTGCTATTTTATACCTTACATGAAAAGTTTTGCAACCGACCGCACCGATACTGTGACATCACCAGCGGGCCACTACCGGTGCTATAGAGTGGACCGCACCGGTAGGAACCCACCACTGGTTGTAGTTGCAAAAGTAATGAATGGGGCAGAAGAAAAACTAAACTTAATTTGATTTACATTTAAATAACAATAATACAGAACTGTAAATATGACAGCCAGATAATTTTTCTTAACTTCTGTTACAATTCAGTAATAGTTTATGGAGGTTTCTAGAGGCTAGTGCGATTTTTAAAAATTAAGACAATGGCCCCAATGCACATAAAAATGTGTGGAGCTTCAGCCATGATCACCACCTTTTGCTTTTTTTGACACATCCCTCCTCCCCTCCCTGAAACACCTGTGACTCTATTCAAGTCTTTTGGTGGCCATAATGAGTCTTAGGGCTTGAGGGATACCTTAAGATTTGTGATTGGTTTTAAGATGGATTGATGGTTTCTCTGTGTAACAGATAAAGCTATCTGAAACCTTGCTTGCCTTTTGTTATAATATACATGAAAGTGATGTGAATCCAACAGCAGTCACAGAAGCAAAGACATTCATATTTGTTCTTTGCAATTCTAAATTTTGTTGTCATGTTACAGCAAAAACTCTCCATGTACTCTCTTTGATCCTCAGCTTACCTTTGCTTCTCACATTCTGTCTCTCTGTAAATCTGCTTATTAACACTTCTTCTATATTGCCCTATCTTCAACACTGTCTCAGTCACACTTCTGTTGAAAGTCTTATTTGCACTTTTGTCTTCTCTAGACTTGATTATTGTAATTTTTTTTTATCCCTACAACCCTTCTTAGGAGTCTGTTCTTGTAAAAATCCTGGGATGTGATCCTACAATAGCAAATGTTCACATCAATATCTCACCTTCAAGGGAAAGGATCTCAAAGAGAGCTACGGAAACAATGGAGAGGGCACTTTGGAGACCAAAAACTGCAAAAGGACCAAAAAGGTGACTAATCATTCTAAAGAGACAGAATTTACTTTGGTAATGATAAAGATGTTAGCTTTACAATCCAAATGTTTTATTTAAAATACAGAGTGCAAGAGGCTTTTTACTTGGTAGGACTCACATATCTTGAAAGATGTTTCAATGTGATTGTAACAGTAGGCAATTAATAGTTTTTTATCTGTTAGCTGAACTACAACTCCCAATAACTTCAGCTAGCAGGGGTAACAAAAGGTACTTAAAAGAGTAGCAAGATCAGGAGAGCCCCAGTTTCCTTATTCTGTTTAAAAAGAATCATTCCTCCCTTAGAGTGATTATTAAAAGTAGACATAAATATCAGCGAGTTTAAAATAACAACAATAGAAATAATTCAAGAAATAAGGATACAAGCCCATATTACGTAGCTTTCCTGAAGTAAATTATCACTAAACTCAATGGGATGTACTCCCAAATAGAGAAGCACAGCATCTATCAATCAATCAATCAATCAATCAATCTATTACAGCATTTCTAAACAAGCCTAATTCTTCACAATTTAAAGTATTTAACATAGAATAAAATAAAAACAAAATACACTAAAAATAAAAAAAACAATCCAACTCTAGTGTTTGCTCATAAAAATATGCTGGAATAAGATTTTTTTTTGCAGCTGAAAAGCAACACGAGAGTTTCTCACATACTAGAATTCCATAGGATTCTATCCTCTGGATACCTATTAAGGAATAAGACTTATGTAACTGTAAGGTGGGCAAATATGATCACCAAATCTGTGGTCCTTGAGTTTCTTTTTTATAGCATTCAAAGCTCTTGCTGCCTTTTGAGATGAGAAAGATATGAAAACTATTATGTACCTTGAAAACAGGCATATTGCAACTAAAGTGCAGATCCTTCTATATAGACCTTTTATTTGCAACACAAAAGATGCAACCATATCATGTAGCATTTCATTCTGCAAAATATTAACCCTTGAAGGAAGTTAGCACCCACCCCCCTCCTAGAAGAATGAAATATTCTGGGAAATAAATGTTAAAAAGACAGAATATTATATTTCCTTGGATGAGAAAAGGAGAAACATGTTTTTAAAGACAAAGCAGCTCCCTGCAGCTCCCTGCCCCCCCTTCAGGTCCAGGGTGATGGGATTAAGACATAACCCTCAGGACATGATAGGATTAGCCCTCTACCCATCTAGCAACACAACTCATCACATGGCACCTGGGGAGACATCAAGATTCAACCAGGCCTGGGACACAGTCTACAAAGTTAGCAAAGAGCCCCGCCCCCTGGCAGTCTGACAGCCAATGGGATACATTTCTTACACAGGAACAGGAAGTTCTAAGGTGGGGCCCAACAGAGGGTATAAAACTCAGGCACTCTCAGCATCTCTTCCCTTTTTTTTCTTCACCCAACATCTGGATCCTGTCCACCATTAAACCATCTTCCCAAGTAGCCACCATGTTTCCAGTGTCTTTCTCCCCACTTGGAACTGAACCCAGAAGGATATTTCTTCCAACACCCTGAACCTTGGTCACCAAGAGATTCATCCCCTTGTCCCACACTTAATAATAAAATTTACTTCTTTTTAAACATGCTAAGGCTAGCACTAACAGACATTGTTTCAGGGTCAATAGATTTGAATAATACATTATTTTATTGCAATAATAAATAAGGTGTTATTGAAGGGACAGACTGGTTGGTTGAGTTATTGAATATATATATCCAGTATTAATTCCTACGTACTTTGATCCTAACTTTAAATACTAATAATATTATTTTATGAAGTTCTAAAATGCTAATCAAATGATTTGTTTTACTTATATTGGACAATTTAATTTAATTCTAGCTATCATAAACTTGCTAGAAATAATAGTACAATCCTATGATAGGAGTTCCATAGGAATTACTTCAGTTGCTTATTACAAGATAAGTGGAAAAAGAACAGTTTCATTCTAATAGTTTCATACTATGATTATAATTGTTTTATTAAAAGTAGTATGTTTTTGATAATAAACTAAAATGATTTAAAGAATTAAAAAATTGTAGTATGGATCTATGTTGAAAATAATAAAACAACTATTTTTAGTTATTTTTAGTTTTAGACTATTATTTAATATCTTTTTTATCCTGATTATAATCATAATTTAATAATTGATTATCAATAATCAGGCATTGACTGCATTCAAATATTCTATTATATAGTTTTGCTAATTGTAATTAGAGCTTAGTGTTATGTTATCAAAGCATAGTTTCAAACCATAGTTCCTCCAGTAAACCAGAAATAATTTCTCAAACATAGGACTTTACCAGGGGTGAAATTCAGCAGGTTCTCACAGGTTCTGGAGAACCGGTAGCAGAATTTTTGAGTAGTTTGAAGAACCGGCAAATACCACCTCTGGCTGGCCCCAGAGTGGGGTGGGAATGGAGATTTTGCAATATTCTTCCCCCAGGAGTGGGGAGGGAATGGAGATTTTGCAGTATCCTTCCCCTGCCATGTCCACCAAGCCACACCCAGAGAAATGGTAGGGAAAATTTTTGAATTTCAGCCCTGCCTTCCTCAAGATATATATGACTTTTTTGTATATGGAAGTTCAGTTTTTCCGGAGTGCGATCACTCCCCATGTGCGGCAGTGCCAACAACCGGTGTGCGCATGTGCGCTGGCCAGCATGTGCGCCAGAACCTGGAAGTTTGGCTTTTCTGGAGTGCGGCCCTGACAAGCGTGCATGTGCACAACATTTCTGCATGACATTTTTGGCACTCGGTGCTTAAAAGGTTCACCATCACTGCCCTAGAAACTCTGGCACACCTATTCCTTATTTCTTGCTATCGTTCCCCCTTACATTTAGCGTATTTTTCAGAGTATAAGACACACTTCCCCCCCCAAAAAAGAGGGTGAAAATTTGGGTGCATCTTATACACCAAATGTAGCCCTGCCCACCCACCTGCCTCCACCCTTTGGCCTCTGCCTCCCAGCAATTTGCATCCTTGCAGCAAACAGCAAACAGCCTGTTTCAGTTTCAGCTTCAGCACAGCCTGATTAACACAAGCAGTTGATTTGGATGGCCTCCCGACCACTAGCTGTTTCCAGCTGCAAGAATTACCATTGCCTATTGCCTCCCCTCATGCAGAGGCAGATTTTCTTCCCCTTGTGTTAATCAGGCTGTGCTGAAACTGAAAGTGAAAGTGAAAGAGGCTGTTTGCTGTTTGCTGCAAGGAGGCAAATTGCTGGGAGGCAGAGGCAGATTTTTCCCCCTTGTTTCTCCCCCCCTCCAAAAGGTAGCTGCGTCTTATAGTCAGGAGCGTCTTATACTCTGAAAAATGCGGTATTTGTTCTTGCAAAAAAATTCTTGAAATAGTATCATAATAGAAACCAACCAATTTGTTCTGAAGGCAAGAGGCACCCAAAGTATGGGGGCTCTAAACATATCTCTGTGATTCATTAAACCAGCCAGCATTTTAGGCTTCTATACAGGTCTGCAAAAGACTGCTGTTGCTTTCAGAGCTGCATTTAGAGTTCCTTAAAGCAGTACATCTTTTTTCAGATTCTTGCATATACCTGAAGAAAGCTGGGCTGCTTTAATAAATAGGCATGCTATTTGCTGAAGAGGCCAAAACATTTCTTCCACATAATTTTCAAAGCAGTTCCAATACTGTGAATGAGCTCCTTCCAGACATGCAATCCATGGCAATAGCTCTTCCCACAAAGCAGACAAGAAGCTCAGCAGAAACACAAGCTGTGATAAGAATAGGGAGGGATATGGGCGGTTGAGAAATATGAAATATATAACCCCCCCCAATATGCAGACCTCTAATTTCAAAAGCACATTCATTGTTGTTACTGATGATTTCTCAGCTAGGCAGAGCTGTGAGAGGAGGTCAGCAACTGAAAGGGAGGTCCCAATCTGTTCTCACAGGGCTGGGTCAGAGTTGCCCTGGAAATTGTGACTCAAACCTTCTGTGGGTACTGTGCGCTTTACTCCCAGGAAGTTCTAAGAAGTTGAAGCTGCAGCTTGGTTAAGCTGATGACTCAGAAGTGTGAAGATTCATATTTTAACACTTGGGAATCAGAGGTGGCCTTGAACAATTTAACAACATTTTTGAAAAACAAAGAATTTTGCAAGTGATATCAGCCACATTGTGCTTTAAGAAGCTAATAAAGCATTGCATTGGAAACCACATGAAAATCATAAGGGGTACTTTCCAAAAGGCCAGCGTTATTTGATCTTCTAGGAGAAGTCAAATGATTTTACAGTCAAATCAATTTTTTTTCTTGCTTCCTGAATTCTTAATGGAAAACATAAATTTGTCTCAAGGTTTTTAATCACACAGTACAATCTCTGAAACAAATAGTCTTTTCTATCCAAGAAATGTTACTACATTTCATAAATGATGGGATAAGAATTCACTGAAATGATAAATTACCTTAGCAGGGGCATCCATAACATAGAATAGGATGGTTGTTCCAAAGGTTCTTTTTTCCAAGAGGCAACTGGACTTTCTGGTTTTTCTTTGAAGACATTTCACTTCTCATCCAAGAAGCTTCTTCAGCTCTGCCTAGAACAGGAGTGTCAAACTCACGTCATCACGGTATCATCATGTGACTTATTGGGACTTTTTTCTGTTTCACTAAACCGTGTGTGGGCACCGCATGAAGCATCCGACCCATGGCCCAGGCCTAGATGGTGGGGAATGGAAGGATTTATACTCCTTGCAGACAGATGGTCATTTGCATTCTTTTAGAGAGTCATTGAGACCACCTGGAAGTTTATTGTATCGTCAGGATCAGCTGAGTGGTGCAAATGGATGTGGAGTCTTCTTGGAACTGTTGAAAGGACTGTGTTGTAGACTGGAGATAGATAATGTCATTTCCTTCCCCCTGTGTTGAGAGATGGCTGGCCTCTTTAACCCCTCTTTCAAACCAGTGGTCTTCTCTGTCCAAAATGTGGACTTTGCTATCTTCAAAAGAGTGGCTTGTTTTTTTAAAATGCAGATGGACTGCTGAATCTAGTCCTCATGTGTTTGTTCTTCTATGTTGTGCCATGCACTTATGAGGCTCCACACCTATTTGCACCAGTCAGGTGACCCTGATAACACAGATAAACCTCCAGATGATCTTAACAACTATCTAAAAGAATGCAAATGACCAGCTGTTTGCAAGGAGTATAAATCCTTCCCTTCCCCACCATCCAGGCAGACCTGAAGAAGCTTCTTGGATGAGAAGTGAAATGCTTTCAAAGAAAAACCAAAAAGTCCAGTTGCCTCTTGAAAAAAAGGGACAATCATGACCTGGATGGCTGAGAATCTCCATAGACAGATAGGATGGGAGGGCTGTTTCAAAGTTCTGCAGTCCTGCAAAAATGGGCATGTTTTCAAATATACAGATGCACTCAACATCTTAACTTTTTGGATCTCCTCCTTCTTCCAGGGATGCCCCTGATACGCAGATTTGCCAAGGTTCTGACAATTTTGCTCCATATGCATTGAATCATATTTCAAGATGGTGTAAACTCATGATGCCTTTTTTTTTGCCATGTAACACAAAGATTATTCCATTTCTTTGAAAAAGTCAAATCAAACTCAAATTTTAAAAAATGTATCATCCAAGTCGTTTGCTTCCTTCTTCCAATTTGTGTTTTGACTTCCCAGTATAATATTGCAGCCCTGGAATTCACTAAGTATTCCCTTCCAGTCAAAGGCAGCTCTGCATACTTTTTAAGATCAATCAAGGTCAACTAGATGCTGCCACCTGCTGTGGATTTTACATTTAAGTAACTGTGTAGCTTCATCTAGCCTTATTCACTTTTTATATACAAATCCATTGATTCCTTGATATTATTTGATACCCACTATTTCTATTCAATTCCACAAGCCCTATCACAAAGTCTGAAAGCAGTCACAATAAAAATAATAACTGTACAACTATTGGTACAGTTATAACATGCTTTTGATGCTGGGTTACTTCTAGCCATTACCTTCCTCCTGTAGCTCGTTTTTGTTTCTCCTGCAAAGGGGATGCAGGAAATAACTTTCCATTGGTTCAAGGGTTAATTATTCCAGGGTTTAAACACTTGGGTGTCATAAAAATACCTCAAGTACTATGAAAACATGCATTGATAATCACATGCATGAGAGATGTTTAGAAATAGGAAAAATAAATAAATAAATAAAAAAGAAAGAAAGAAAGAAGAAAAAAGGGAAGGAAGGAAGGAAGGAAGGAAGGAAGGAAGGAAGGAAACTTAAAATGAAAAGAAAAAATTTATGCACATGGCAAAAACATATACTTGTGCACATAAATGTATTGAAATGGCTGTGAAAATAACTCTTGAGAAACAGGAAGAATTGCCCATAACCAGGACAATGGTAAAATAAGAACTAGGGAGACACTTTCGCAAAATAAATTACCATTTTGGATTCAGATTTCTTTTATCTGACTGTTATCTTGGCTCTGACTCTTCTTCCTATACCTCAAAGTTTTTCTCATAGCCATTACATGTATGTTCAAAAATGTAAAGATGGAGGCCACAATGCTGTGACTGAAGCTCTTTCTATGTATTATATGCTGCTCCAATTCAGGAAGATGTCTGTTCCATTGTAATCTCAGGGTTTTGAGAATAGTTTACGTCTATAACTGTTGAAATGCATCTGGGCCCATTCCATAGCCTGGATGATCTAAATTAATTGCTCCAGAAAAAAAACAAGCAGCAAGCAAGAAGAACTGTGAGAAAACATGGTTGCATGAGTGAAATTAAGTGGTTTCTGATAAAGGTTTCTTCCTTAGATATCAAAAGAAAAGGTCCTAACCAAACTGCCCTATTATCAACCACTCGTCTTGCTAAACCTGGGGAATACCTTTGTATCAATCTCTCACTTCATCAAGTGAAGATAATTATTCCAGCTGAATTACTAGAGGAGTAAACAATTCCAAGGTGATGAAGAAAAAGAAAGGAGTTGCTTAATGAGAAAAAAAGTTGATCAGTTATTCTTCTTAACCCTGAATTTGGAAATAAATATCCAGTCAATTTCCAATTTCTCATTTTACTGATGAGATTAAATTGATGATCTTTAGAATCCTCAGCCTAATAGTTCTTTCTCTGTTTTAAATTAAGGTTGTCTTTTTATGCATTCTCTTAACTCAAGAAACAAAATATTAATTATTCCTAATTATTTCTGGAATAAAAGTAATTATGAACCCAGCTTCTCTCCCTCCCTCCCTCTCCCCTCCCTCTCTCTCCCCTATCAGACCTGGACTATGAATTCAGGATGAGCACTAAGGATTACTGTACAGACATACCCTTTACTGTTATCTTGTGGTTGCTGGAATTTTTGCAGCCCAAATCTCCTATCCCTATCCCCACTCCACCCCCACCCCAATGCTTGTGCAGAGGAAACTTCAGAGATTTTGTGTGTTTCTGTTATGGAGGCCTATGCTGCAGAGCTACAAAAATTTTCTTGACACTGGCAAGACCAATTTATTTTATGGGTGATAATGAGATATCTTTGTCGAGCTGCATGTGCCACTTTGAAGGGAGTCTAGTGAGAATGAAAGCCCTTGATTTAACAAAGCAGGATTGAAAGTGGTTTGCAGCAGTCTCTTGCATCCAAATCCCAACCATCTACTGTCAGGAAATATCTCCTCACTTATGGCCGTTAGCCACTGCCAACAGTCTCCAAAACACTACTTTTAATTAAAAACATTATTTCTAAATCTGGTTCACAGTTCATGATCTGGGGGAAAAGGGCTTCTAGCCCTATGAACATTTAGGCTGCCATGTTGCCAACTGAGACTGCCAGTTTTATTCCATGGTCTGTAGAAAAAAAGATAAGCGTTGACTTAAGCCAGCTTTCCCCAACCAGGTGTCCTCTAGAAGATTTGAATATTAGCTTTTTAATCCCAGGCCAGGCCAGTTAATGACTGATATCAGGAAAACATTTACAGGGTTCTGGAGGTTACACTCTGAGACATCCAGAGAACCAGCGGTGGGTTACAATAGCACTTAGACTTATATACCACTTCATCGTGCTTTACAGCCTCTCTAAGCGGTTTACAGAGTTCAGCATATTGCCCCCAATATCCTTTTACCAACCTTGGAAAGATGGAGGGCTGAGTCAACCTTGAGCCGGTCACGATTGAGGGAATCGAACTTCTGGCAATACTGCATTCTAACCACTGTGCCAGCACAGCTCTTATATTGTTTAGTATTGTTTATTAAAGCCTTTTACACAACTCTAGTAATCAAAGATTCCTGAAAGACATTTAGCAATTAGGAATTTCTTTAAATTAATTTTTTTGCTACTGCTTACCAATCCATGACCAATCGAAATCAGGAAACTGACAACAGGAAGAAATAGTTCTAATAATGAAAAAAATAGAAATATTAATTGGACTGCTGCTTTTCTAAATTGTTCACAAAAGATCTGGAATTAAGCATGAGCACTGAAGTGACCAGGTTTGTTGATTACATCAAATTATTCATTGTTAATCAAGCTCAAAGTAGCATGATCTTCCAACAGGCAAAGGCCCTTTAAAATGGGATTGGCAAATACAAAATGATGCATCCACTCAGCTTTATACAACTCTAAGGTACCAATAACCGGCAAGTTTGTTGGGGGTGGGAATTAAGTGAAAATGGAGCTGGCCTTTTAAGTGACTGCCATGAAAAAAATAATTTTCTTACTGGAAAATATTAGCAAAGGAATCAAAATTAGAATTGCCTTTGAGATGATGTATGGGGACTCGGATAGCCACACTCCATGTAAACTGTAAACACACTGTAAGTCTCTAGATCAGGGGTGTCAAACTCAAGTCGTCACAGCAGTGTCATGTGACGTATTAGGACTCCCCCCCTTCGTTAAACTGGGTGGGGGCATGGCCAGCATGTGAAACATCTGGCCCATGAGCATGTGCTCTAGATGTTTGCTTAAAGAAACTATAGATTTAGAAAGCAATAAGGTGATGAGGGAATCAAATTATTATTTCTTATCAAATGATTAAAATAAAATTAATAACATTAATTAATTCTTATTAAATACTTACTATAAGATATTGAAGAACTTGTGAGTGGTAACCACAGCCCCCCCCCAAAAGTCAAGATGGTGGTTTTACCTCATCATCACAAGCATTAAGAAAGAGGAAGGGCTTTGGTCATATGGTTGCAACTGCCATTTTTTAAAAATTCCCTTACTTATGTTAGTTTTGTAAAAGGAGGAATGGAGATCCCACAATATTCCAGACATTTGAGGAGGTATCATCTGAAGAAGAGCATAAGCTGCTCTTTATCATCGAGGAGAGTATGATGCAAATGAATAAACTTCAGCTACTAGCAGTGCTTCTCAAATAGTGGGGCGGGCCCTGGGGTGAAATGCTGCCGGTTCGGGAGGGCCAGTCAGTCGTTGCAGAGCTGATGGAGCTGGCAGCGATCGCGGCGCGGGGCTTCTCCCGCCCGCTTCCCCCGCCCACCTGGATGCCGCCATTTGAGTCCTTCTATGCTCTGTGCATGCGCAGAATGCTTTGCGCATGCGCAGAGGACAAAATAACCCAAATGGCGGTGTCCAGCTGGGCAGGGGAAGTGGGCGGGAGAAGCCCCACGCCGCGACCGCCGCCAGCTCCATCAGCTCTGCATCGACCGACTGGCCCGCCCGAACCGGCAGCATTTCACCACTGGGCAGGCCCCCCTGGGGGGGCGCAAAGCGATGCCAGGGGGGGGCGCATGTCCCCGGGGAATGTGCTTTTTTTTTGCCGCAGGGAGTAGGGTTTTTTTTGCACCAAACAATAGCACACAGCAGAGAGCAGGAGATATGAAGTGCAGATAACAAACCCTTAAGAGACACCATGGAAAAAATATTTAACAGGGATGAAAAGAAAGGAGGAGAGAGACAGAGATAATGTAAGTCTCCTGAAAGCTAAGACGAGGAAATATGACGAAGTGTATGTAGCGCTTGGCTTCACTGTGACTATGGTGGGAGATGAGGAAAGACCGGTATGTTTACTGGGTCTAAAAATGTTGGCAGCAGACAGCATGAAGTCAAATAAATTAAGGCATCACTTAAACACATTACACTCCAATCACGCTGATAAGCTGCTTGAGTTTTTTCAGTGAAAACGTGCCAAATATTGCAAACAATTGTCCCGGCGTAGAGTTGGGGGCGCGCGAAATGTTTACTTCTTCCTAGGGGTGGGGTGTAACAGAAAATAATTGAGAAGCACTGAGCTAGAGGAAGGCAGGTTTTGTTCGCACTTCAGGAAAGAATTGAATGTTGAAATTAGAAAGTAAGGTAAGTTCAATATCGGTATAAATTTTCTCCTCTGGTTGTGTTCAAGCAGAGGTTTCACATCTGGCTAATTCTCTAATTTGGAATCATGCATGGTTGGATTCAGTTGCTGAAATGGCTCCTTTGAATTGTATGATCCTCTGACATTCCACATCATTCTTGTGTGCTTCTCTTAGCCTCACAATGTGAGAAAAGAATGTTGGACTGGTCATCATTATTAGATATCTATTTTAAAAACACATAAAAGACATCTAAGATTAAGGTTGTTTGCTTTTTTTATAGTGGGAGATGAGGTTGCTGATCTTATGTGTTATTTTAAAATCATCTAATTGTATCTATTTTGATTCCATTCTCTCTATTGCTTGCAAGGAGGAGTATAAATAAAATGAAAACAAGGCAAACCTTGGTGGTATACAAAGCAAGGATATCCAGGGACTTAGCTGGTTTTGGACAGGGAATTGCAATTAAGAGTCTGATTGCTAAATTCACCATTTGAATTCCTCTTTCATGACTTGAAAGTGCCATTTGTTGCATTGATTGGAACACTAAAGCCTGAGTTTCTTTGGAATCCAAATTATAGCTAATGTGATGTCAAAACAGGCCTGGCCTGACTAACAGTGGTCCCGGGAGACATTCTATAGTTATAATAATAATACAGGCCAAGTAGAGAGGCAAGAATAGGACATGGGGAATCTGATATCCCAGTTCAAGAGGTCCAGGTGGACCAACATGATAGCCTCTGATAGGAGCAGAGTATTTGTGAGTAATATAAAGAAATTCCATAGGCCTTCTAGTTGTGAGGAGTGTCCAACTCCAGCACTTCTGTGAATGTAAAATGGGCACTTTTTCACCTCAGAGGACTCATTTAATGCAATGCACAAAGCAAGGAATATTAGTTCTGAAGAAATTAGGATGACCTTGTGGGCTTCATTGTTAGATTTTTCTGCTTCTCTGCTTCCATCTAGAGTTCACCTCCACAATTGCTTCCCAGGTTTCAAAATCCACATATACTGTTTAAATTCAGGCATTGTCAGAGGTGGGATTTGGACCGGTTTGGGAAAACCAGTTGTTAAAGTTCTGCACAGTTCGGCGAACCGGCTAATACCACCACTGACTGGCCTTGCCCTGACAGCCCCTCACTGCCCTGCCCCGCCCTGCCCACCGCCCTGCCCCGCCCTGCCCACCCCGACTCTTACAACCACTCCTTTTCTTGCCTCGTCTGCTTTGGCCGCTTGCTTGCCTTGCTCATTTTTGGCCCGTTTTCTTTTTTGGCCCCTTTTTGGCCTTCCTTCCTTCCTTGCTTGCCTTTGCCCCAGCTGCTCTCCGGCTCCTTCTGCCTTTGCCACTTGCCTGGTAAGTTGCTATCATGTACAAGGACAAAGGGGCCGGGTGGGGGCCTTCCTCCCCTCCCTCTTTTGGGAAGTTTTAGAAAGAAAGGGCTAGGAACTTAAAGCCAGGCATGCCCCACAGCTCCTGCCTCACCTCGCCCACCCCTGCCGGCAGCTCCGGGTTGGGCAGTGGTTCAGCTTTCCTGGCTGGCTGCACCCCTGATCTCCACCTGCCCTTCCCTTCCTGCCACAGCTAGTGGCAGAGAGGAAGATGAGCCAGGTTGAACTGCTGCTGCTCGGCACCCTCCCCTAGCCCGCATCTCGCTCCCACCCAGACTCGCCAGCCGTGGCTGCCAGCAGAAGGGGTGGCCAGGGGCTGCGAGGTTGCACTGCCTGGATTGCCCCTCTCCCACCCGCCTGCCCACCTGGTTAGATTATGGGAGTGCCTGGCCTCCCAGCAGCTCCCTGCCCTCTGGAACAGCAGCGGCAGCAGCAGGGAACATGGGATCGCCTGGCAGCGGGGAGGGAGAGGGAGAAGAGGGCGGCTGAGGGGGTGCTTCTGGGATGAGGGGAGCCAGGAAGCGTCTGGGTCCAGTTCACCCGGCCTCTTTTCCTCTCGCAGCCGTGTGTCCTCCAACCAGCATGGACGGCAACTATGGCCTCAACATGTTTTGCCAGTGCTTCTGCTAGTACGCCAAGGACATCAGCGTCATTAAGGTGAGGGGGAGGGTGGCTGTTTAGGCACCAGCCATGTGTTTTTGGTTGCTCACTGCTGACACCCCCTTCATTGCCCAGAGTTTCCTGGCAATGCTTATGACATCTCCTGGCTCTAATGGTCATGTGCAGGCTAGGGAAGTAAATCTGAAAACATGTGTAATGTTCTAATATACAGAAGTTATAGTTAAATGTATGACAGAAAGTGGATTCTGGGTGTGTGAAGTTGAATGTGTATAGTTTTAGAAGAGCGCTCTCTCTCTCTCTCTCTCTCTCTCTCTCTCTCTCTCTCTCTCTCTCTCTCTCTCTCTCTCTCTCTCTCTCTCTCTCTCCCTCCCTCCCTCCCTCCCCCCTCCCCCCCTCTCTCTCCATACACATACAGTATATATAGTACCGACTGTATCTTTTTGTGTGCCTATACACACTCTATACTATCTAATGTGTATGTACACATATGACATATATACATAGGATTAAATAGTGTATTTTGGATGTTCAGTAGTAGTAAATAAATAGAGAGGGAAATTGTATCTTGTTGAGGCCTTTGAGGTGAGTGGCTGGGAGGCAGGGCTGGGTGTGATGAATGACGTTGAGTTGGCCACGCCCACCCAGCCACGCCTACCCAGCCAATCATTAGGGCAGAGAACCGGTTGTTAAATTATTTGAATCCCACCACTGCATTGTGCTTTAACATATTACTATATGTGAAATATGAAACTAACTGAGGTTACTCAATAAACCATAGCTAAGCTACTAATAAACCATAGCTAAGCTACTAATGACTCACTGCAGGATGAGTGTTATTCTCCACAAAACAAGATGAGGCACAGCCAATCAGCATGAAAAAAAGCTGCAGCTACATATAGCCTATTGTTTGACAAGCCCTGCTTTTTTCAGTCTCCAGTATCTTTTTCAATAGTGGTCAGCTTGATGCCTTACATCAGGGCATAAAAGCAGTAGCAACTGCTATTTTGATAACCATTTATGCTTTGAATCAGTAATGATCTAGTTGCCTGGCTGTAATATACAATGGCCATGGGTATATTTAAAATATGAGAATATGAGGCTACATATAGTCAGCAGAAAAGAGGTTTTGTAATTTTAAAAAAAGATCTATGGTCTATCTTACTTTTTTAAACCTTGTTAGCATTTTCCCACAATGCAGGGTCCACTTTTTTTATCAACTTAGGGTTGACCCATTGGTTGCCATAGAATTGACCAACTGGCTTCTCACCTGAACCTGACATTGTGAACTGAGAGGGAGTGGCCCAAAGCTATCCAGCCAGCTTTCATGCTTAAGGTGGGACTACAACTCACGGTCTCCTGGTTTTAGTCTTCTGCCTTATGTGCTACTAACTTCTAACCAAGTCTTAGTGGACTAGTCAAAAACTTTGCTAATGCCTTCCCAATATGGAATCAAAGAGCTGGGTTCACCATATTAGAGTCTAATGATATTGTTGCTTTATCTTTATGCACATATGAAAAATTAAGATGTGAATGTTTGTGGGACACCTAGATCAAATTGCTCTCAAACATAATCAAAGCAATTTGATTTCGTCAATAATTGAAAGAAACAGGAATAGTCTATAAAGTTTGTTTAAGAAGTCAGATTTGCACAGATGGCAGGACATGTCACAGTGAGACAGCAGTCAGAAGGGCAGTGTGGCCACTGAGCTGACCAAGTGATGAACTCAACCACATGTCAAACCCTGAGGCAAGTCTGTGGTCACCAGCACAACAGCTGCCTTTGGACTTGGACAAGGAGCCAGATGCTGTGTCTTGGAATTTGTCTTGATACAGGTTGGCATCTGGATCCCTGGACTGTTATGCCTGTTTGCAATTTGGCACAACAAGGTAAACAAAAGCAGCTCTGGGCTCTCCCTGCCTCTTTAGAAACTGCTGTGTTATAATTAAACAAATATTGTCCAATTGCTTAACACAGTTAGTGTTTCTTAGGCAAGAAAAGAAAAAGGGGGTGAATGTAAAATAATAATTTAAAAAGCCTATAGAGCTACTGTCTATCAAAACAAGCAACCTCTCTTTATTCTAAAATAATTTATTCATCTAGACTCTCCTCTTCCAGATTAGATGAATACTCAATTTTTTAGAATAAGGAGAGGATGCTTGTTTTGATAAACACAGTCACTTTCCTGTCCCAGTGCCTGCAACACCAAGCCACCCTATTCACCAGCAGTAATCATAAGGAACCGTGGGACTATTAATTCAGCAACAACTGGAACACTACAAGCACAGTGCTGTTCATTATTGGCTAATCATTTGAATCACTTCAGCTATTGTTAAAAAGAGTATGAGATCTTATGTTTATTTCCTTGAAATTAGCTTCCCTGATTTCAGAAAAAAGTTCCACTGAACTCAAGTAAATTTCATATGGGATAGCAAATAGAGATTTTTCTAAACAACCTGGACGAATTTATATAAAATGCAGAGACACTGAGCTGCAAATCTGCAATGAATGAATTCCCAGGACATGCGAAGAAAATCCCAACTTTGGGGCAGCTGGTACAGAGGTGGGTTCCTCCCAGTTTGGACCACTTCTATAGAACCGGTAGTAACTTGACAGCCTGGGTCGCTGGAACCGGCAGCGACCCGGGCCTGCCACGCCCCTTAACTGGTTCTTTCGGCGGCACCATAGGCACCGCCATCTTGTTTTTAGCTTCTGCGCATGCGCAGAAGCTTTTTAATAGCACTGTGCATGCATGCACACACCAGCGCACAACACGCATGTGCCCCCACGGCATGCCACTGAGCGAACCGGCAGCGAGAAAATCCAGAACCAACCACTGAGCTGGTAGAGACCACAAACACTACCCCCAGTTGCTGCATCATCTTTTACAAATTATTGGCTCACTTCCCTTACCCTGCAACTCATCCTGCTCCTGGCATCCTGATTGAGCTCTTCTTACAAAACATCCCAGGTTTCAGTACCTGAGCATCAGTTTTCCAGCATCACCCAAGCTTTCTAATCCAATGCAATGCAGAACCAATGTTGGAGTTATATCTAAAATAATAACCCTAAGCCTAAGCCTAACCCTGGTGTAAACAATTCATAGCAGATATCAAGACTATTTGGGGTCAAAATAGTTAAAATGGTGGCCACAGCTTCATCCTCTTTTAAATGAGAGTTGGTATTTTGATTGCACGATACAGTTGCCATCCTGGCTTAACTACTTATTTATTTAAAGTAACACAAAAACTATATTAAAACTATTATAACTATGAATATTGAAAACAAGAACCTGGCACCAAGCCAAGTTCTGACATTCAGTCACTTCATGCCTACCCAGCATCTGGGGGACAAGCCAGATCCTGAGTGCTCTTCAGAAGGTTAGGAGGGTAGAGCCTGTCAAACATTGGGTGGGGGAGTGATCCATAGAGCAGCAGCTGCCACAGAAAAGGCATGCTTTTTAGCTCCCATAACGTAGCAATGTTTAAGGGAAAGGACTAAGAGCCTGCCCATCCATCTAATCCAGTGATGGCGAACCTATGGCACGGGTGCCACAGGTGGCACGCGGAGCCATATCTGCCGGCACGTGAGCAGTTGACCTAGCTCAGCTCCAGCGCGCATGTGTGTGCCCGCCAGCTGATTTTTGGCTTGTGCGGAGGCTCTGGGAGGGCGATTTTGGCCTCCGGAGGGCCTCCGGGGTGGCAGGGGGAACGTTTTCGCCCTCCCCAAGCTCCCAGAAAGCCCCTGGAGCTTTGGGAGGCCAAAAAACGGGCCTATCGGATCCACTGGAAGTTGGGAAATGGGGGAGTGGGGGGGTCGCGCACACATGCGCAGGAGGGTGGGGTGAGTGGGGGGGCTTTAAATTATAGGTGTGGGCACACACGCGTGTGCGATAGCGCGCGCACACACTATTTCGGCACCCGAGGAAAAAAAGGTTCGCCATCACTGATCTAATCTGTTTAGAATTACTCCTGTGCATGTCCTTAATGAGAATGGGCTCTTGGCTTAATTTAAAATTTGATTCTTTGGGCTAATACACAAAGGAAAAATATATATTTTGCTGATACCTTCTTTAGGAAGGAGCCAATGGCAAACTACTTCTGAAAAATGAAGAAAATTGCAGGGATTTATCCAGGAAGTCTCTAAGTTTCAGACACAATTGAACAGAAGAAAAAACAAAATCTTAGCAACACATCCCACATTCAATAACTATTCAGGTGGAGAGAAGTGTAAGGGCTTGTTTAAACCTAGAGATTGGATGGGAATGAGAAAGCAAGAGTTCGTTGCAAAGAAAACCAAGCCATCCAATTTCTGGTTTTTTAAACAGAATTTGTGGAAGTGACTATTTTTTCTGTACATGTTAACATGTCCAGGGCTAATTCAGGAGAGATGCAAAGTATGCTTATGGAAGGGTTCTCAATGAAAATTCCATTAGAGCCAGTTTGGTGTAATAGTTAAGGTCCCAGGCTAGAAAGCATAAGTTCAAGTCCTGCCTTAACCATGAAAGCCAACTGGGTGTCCTTGGGCTAGTCGCCCTCTATCAGCCCAACTCATCTTACAGGGTTCTTGTTGAGGAAAAAAATAAGAGGAGGAAAGAGTGTTGGATGTGTTCGCCACTTTGTATTATTTGTAAAAATAAAAAGTCGGGATACAAAATGTAAATAAATAATTCTGAACAGCACTGATGAATTTCCTGCTAAACCTAGTGAATTACCTGACTTTGTCTTTTAAAATAATGAAGAAATAAATTCCTATTTCTTGTCAATTCTAAACACATGATTACAATATTTCACAGAAAAGTGGGCATATTTGCACTCATTTATTGCTGTGCTTGAAACACACAGAGACACATACTGGAGTCTTTCACTACATTTAAGTTGGAGAAAACAGGACAATTCTTATAATTGTTGGCTCTAATGATGTTATGGGTGCATTGGGTCTTGAATGTGCCAGAGTTGTAATATCACAGATACTGGAAGAATGTGTGATTTGAGTTCAACAGAAAAAACAAAATGCAGAAACATGGAAAATCTACCATTTTTGTGCAAGAAAACAAACTGCTCATAAATTACCAATTGATGTTAAACCTGAACTTTTCTCAGCAAGGGAATAAGCTGCATTCATCTAACACTAAGCAATATAATACAACCCAGGGGCATTTCACCCTGGTTAAATACCAGATGCATTAAAGGCCATTGCTAACAGCTATGATGAATGTCACTTGGATGCAGTCTTATTGCTGGCCAGGTGCTATGAGTGAAATACGTCAGCCCTTCATTAAGGTCAGCCTAGATTTGGAATGGTTCATCTACGAGGTTTGGCTGGAGGCACCCTTGGGAGTACAGGAGCTGGAAAATCTCTTTGGTGCAAAGTGGGTTGGAAGAACAGGTCTTAAGAGTGTCAGAGAAGCGTCATTGTCCATCTGTGTGTTCATAAGCTAAAAAGAACAATTTGCCAGCAAAGGAATAAGGTGCAGTGGCATTTTTAGTAAGGTACAAAAGAAAATTGAAGTAACCCACATATCTTCTTGGCACAAGTAGGTATGATTCTATAACACTGTTTCATAAATCACCAATACTATATTCTCCTCTGGATGGATCTTGGATCCACAAGAGCCACTTTTTGTCATAACACTCAAATGAGCAAAACTATCCATTCACCCATCTTCAATTTATGGTTCTTGGCAAGCTGGACTGCCATACTATTCATGACAAAATCATTAGCTCCAAATATTAGAGTAATGATGAATTTCAGGGTTACACTATTAAGGTACATTTGTGGGAGCAATCTATCCAAAATTGAACATAAATAAATCATGCAAATTTCAAGGAAGAATTTCAGCAGGATTTAACTCTTCTATTGAAATTATAGGAGTAGGTGGATGTTACAAGCAGGTTGCTCTCCAATATCCCCTCTAGTTTCCCAGGAAGTTTTCTGACATCCCAGCTTATCTTTATCTTTTTTTCTGCATAACTGAATACTCTTCCTAATCAGCACCGAACTGCAGTCTCCTACACTGTTTATTTTCCAATAATGCTTCTGTGGTCTATTTGTGCTCTGTACCCATTGTAGTAAGCAAAATTAATGCCGAATGCTGACATTTCACTTTGCAACATACCAACTTCCTAATTCTTCTTTTAATTGTTATAAATATGGAAAGTCATGAAGGACCTACTATAACACCAAGAGAGGTAATCTGCAGTTATCTGGAGACAGGAATTGCACTGCCTCCTCTTGAATTGTAGAACTGTAGAACAGATCTAATTCCAGTCCTGAATTTATAGAAAATGCAAGATCCACATTATAAAATGCTGTTTGAGCTGGCATACTCAGTAATTTGATTGTGATTAACTAGGTCCCCTGCCTGGCCAGCCATATTTCATTTTGACTCTTCTTTGCCTTCTCTTGCTTATGAATATAATTCTCTGGAAGCAGCTTTTGTCTTTCAGGAGGAAGGATAACCAGTAGGTAATAGAAAGAGGAGCTTTAGAGGAACGTCAAGAATAAGCCTCTCCCCAAAGCATTGGCCTTTGATGTCTTTGTTCTGGGAGTTTGTGATGGAGCCTTATTCTCTTGAAAGAACTGTATTTCCCTGCTGGCTGGAAGTGCTTTTTCCCAGTATCTCAGCAATGTAGCCTTCAAGCTAAATAAGTACAATATGGTATGTTAGACTATCTTTAGTTGTTTCTGGAAATACATATTAATGCAGAATGTACCCACCAGTTGCTTCCAGAGACAGGCCACAGGGAACATCGTGCACTGGTGTTAAAGCACTTGCTCTGACTTACATGCTGTTGTTTTTGCGCATAATTCAAAGTGTTGTGCTGTCATTTTTAATTAAGCTATAAAAAAAAAACTGCTTGCCTCCACCCAGCTTGCCTTATCAGCTTTTTCTTTTACTGAAATATTCAAAAGATTCTCTTATTGCATTTCCTATTCAAAATAGGAATTGGAGGAAAAAGGAATTATAGTTTCTACAGTCTAGCCTGAGTGAGAGGGCTGGGCACTCTGGAAGCAGCTTGAAAAGCCATACATTATTGATTCACATGTTAATTATTGTAACAACGTTAAATACATTGTAGTTAGGAACAGTAATGGGGTGAGGCATCTAAAGTTTCTCTCTTCTCATGTGCCAAAACACTTGGCTGGCTTAGATTTTATGTGTGAATGCATGATGATGAGATGTTACAGAGTAGCAAAATGACTGAGTATAGGCCTGGACTTCTAAAGGCAATCATTTCTGGGCAAAGTCCAAATGACATTTGTTAGATGAATTCCCAGCTTGCAACTCCCACCTTTGTCAGATGAATTCCCAACTCCCTTCTTCAAATTAATGACACAGTTCTGATTTTTGACACATGCACAATGGGAGGTGATGATTTTAATTTGCTTTTTTATTAATTTTTATGTTGCATCATTGTCATTTACTGTTTTATGCTTATTTTTGTTTTAATTATGTTGGTTTTTGAAATAGGGTACATATGCTATAATTTAAGAAATTTGAAAAAAAATTAAGAGCTATTCAGAAAATAGTATTTTAGATGGTGCTGCAATCATTATTACCTCACCTTCCAATGAGGTCTACATGATGAGAACATTTAAATCACAGAGAAAATTTCAATTTTCTAAATTGAAACCCAAGAATTTCAATTGGTCCCATGCTATTTTGGTCATGGACATATATGGCCAGTTTCCAGGAAGATAAAGGAAAAGCTAGGTGGATAAGGAATTTCAATTAATTCAGCCTTCAAATTTACTAAATAAATATTACTGAGCAATAGATGATGACCATCTTTTGGAAATTCCTATAGATATCAAGAGTTTAAATTTAGATATCTTATATTGTCCTTTCTGTTACATTCTGTGATTGTATGACTTGGTGACTAATTTTATTAATTTGAAAGTAAGATATATGTTGTGTGTTCTTAAAATATTTTTTAAAATATTTTTTTACAAATGAATACATTTCATTTATTCAGAGAATAAATAATATGAAGATTCAGCACTGAGCTAAATCTCTCTCTCTCTCTCTCTCTCTCTCTCTCTCTCTCTCTCTCTCTCTCTCTCTCTCTCTCTCTCTCTCTCACACACACACACACACACACACACACACACACACACACACACACACACTGGACTGACACCATATTAGACAAGGAAATTAGGTTGAAATGATAATTTAATTGAATGAATTCCTTTGATTGTTTTATTAAGGAATATCCAATATTGTATGTTGACATTATTAACTTTCTGAAAAACTCTTGAAATGCACTTAGTTAGAAATAAATATTTTCAAAAATGTTAATAAAATAGCAAGAGTTTCATAATCTTGAATTTAGATGTAGATTTTTTGGAGTTTGTACCTTTAAATGCATCGTAGTAAAGATTTGGAGATAGGGCTGAAATAACTTTTATAAAGAATTGCAAACCCATTTACTGGGCCTGATGTCTTCCTTGGTGCAACAAACAGTTTTACATGGCAGAATGAGGCATTGAGCAATGTTTTCTATTCACCTAAGTAGCATCATTTTTTAAAATTCTCAGCTCAACAATTGCTTTTGGTAGCAGCAGTTCCGCCAGATGGCTTAGGTTTTGATAAGATAAAAGAGTCAGTTCCTTCTGCAATTAGAGGTACTTCATGTAAAGTTTTTAAGAGGATATTACAATTTAAGCCACTTCTCCCTAACTGAGTACTTTATATGTTAGATGTGAAATCCCACAATTTCCTCCCTGATTGGGAATTATGAGAATTAAAGTCAAACACATCTGAAAATAAGAAGGAAGCTTTAAGTGGTTCTGTATTTTTACCTTTTAATTACATAGCTTCAGTGTAATCCATATTCTTCTTCTCCAAATAAGTGCAAAATATGAGTCAGTATTCCACATATTGCATCCTAAAACCACCACTATAGTCAGAACAGATATTTCTGTATTTTTTTCTTTTAATTTGTATGTCTGCCTATAATCTGATAATATCATATAACATTTCTTAGTACAAACCATCTCTAATGGCTTGATTATGGAAGATAACAAACCTCTTCAATTCTTTTATACTGTAGCTAAAGGAGAGGAAAAAAGCAATGGGATAATCCTTCAAAACTCCATTTATTGGGATTCATAACTATGGATTTTGATAACTAATTCTATCCCACTCCACAGCTCTGATTAATTTGTGCCCCCCCCAACTGTGTTTTTATAGGGATATGAAATGAGAGAGAAAGAGAGAGGGAGAGAGAGAGAGAGAGAGAGAGAGAGAGAGAGAGAGAGAGAGAGAGAGAGAGAGAGAGAGAGAGAGAGAATTGACCCCCACCTTTTCCTTGACTTTCTAAGTGTGAAAGAAAGCTACCAACCTTCCACTTCTTATAAATGTCACATTAAACCCTATTGCTGTCAGGCCTAATGGAAATTTACAGGCCCAATAGTCCTTGAATTAACTGAAGAACTGTCAGGCTTTGTTATTTCCAGTGGGCACTGACAATTTTGTCTTAACAAAATAGAGTGTCAGTCCATTTTCCCTTGATGGCTGGAAAGTAACACAACATCTACATTTCTCCACTGAGGCAGTGGAGTTTTTGCAACTGCTATGGTCAGTTAGCATTTCCTGCCAAAATCAGAAAGACCAAACTTTCCTGCTTGTGAAGTATTCAAAGACAAATGAAGAAAGACAATAGTAATGCTTCTTAATTAAATAAATAATGGGCCTGCAAACAACCATATAAATGGTTTAATTTTCAAATTGACTATCTTGGCCAACAACCTTTCTGGTATGTTATATTCATGAAGATACTCCAAAAGGAGACCCATAAGCTTTTTCCTTCCTCATGAATGGCTTCCCTCACCTGGCATCTTCCAGATGTATAGGGACTGCAATTCCCGGAAGTTTCAACTTTTGGCCATTATGGCTAGGAATTCTAAAAACTGTACTCCTATACCACATCTGGAAGGTATCAGCTTGGAAAAGACGGAACCATGACACAATGTTCTCTCAGTTGATTAGCATTCTTTAAGACACAATGTCATTTACATATTACAGTGAAAACATTCTATTCTCATCTTTTGTTAGAAGCCTGCAGAACAGACTCACAGAAAGTTCAAGCTCTTGTTTTGCATCAAAATATTTTACTGCCAGGGCTGCCATTTCGCTATGCTACGCATTGCCTGCTGACAGCCTGCGATATGCAATGGTGGGGGGAGATCCATGGGTTGGGATAATGGGAGAGTTAGCATGAGGAATCAAAACCATGCATTATGTGTGAGAATCTCCGGCCCTTCAAAGGTCATGCAAAGGAATGCAGAACCAACCAGTCCTCGAAGACAGGGGCCATTAGCCATTTGTTAGCACCTATCTGGACACTTTTTGAAAACTAGGGTGGTGGATGGAACTAAAGGGAAGTTAACCATATGCTTTGGGCATGAAAACCCCAGATTCAGCTTTGTAACCATTTGGCTTTAGTGAAGTGTACTTTTGGTTAACCATGGGCCTGAGAGTCTTTTTTTCCTAACTGACCCAGTTGGCACAGCTGACATTTACTTATTCAATTTTTTTATCTTTATATAGGTAGTCCTCAACTTACAATCATTTGTTTAGTGACCATTCAAAGTTACAACAGCACTGAAAAAAGTACTTGTGACTGTTTTTCATAATGACTTATGACTTACGACCATTTCAGCATCCCCATAGTCAAATGTTCACAATTCAGACCCTTGGCAACTGGCATGTATTTATGACAGTTGCAGTATCCTGGGATCATTTGATCACTTTTTGAGAACTTATGTCAAGCAAAGTCAATGGGGAAGCCAGTTTCACTTAACAACTGTGAATTAATAACTGCAGTGATTCATTTAACAAATGTGGAAAGAAATGTTGTCAATGGGGCAAAACTCACTTAACAACCATCTTGCTTACTAACAAAAACTTTGTGCTCAATTATGTCAAGGACTATCCATAAGGCACTGATTATCACCTTTAAAGCTTTCATGGCTTGGGGCAAATTATCTAAAGGATTGTTTTGTCCCAGTCATTTCTACCCCTCCAATTCAATGCAGAGGATGGACATGTTATGGATTCTGAAATTTTGGCTAACACAAACCGGGAGACAAGACTTCTCTGCTGTAGCCCCTCCCCCTGGAACATTCTCCCTTCAGTTATTAGAATGACCATGACTCTGTAGCCTTTCGTAAGGGCGCAAAGACTTGGTTGCCTATCTGGGCCTAGGGCCTTGAGTGTGTTATGGGCTTTATTTCTTGGCTGTACTAATATTCACAGCAATACCGTAGTTCTACTCATTGACTATATATTTACTTTGTATTATTTTAAATTTGTTTTTACATTTTATGATGTACAGAAAGAATCAATTGGACAGGTATAGAAATCAAATAAATAAATACATAAAACAGTTCCGTAGTAGGAAAGAAAAAGAAACCATTCGCTTAATGCTGATCCTGTACAAGGAAGGCTTAAATAAGGAGGAAGGCATTAAAAAGGTATATTGTATTGTTTTCTATATCTTTCTGCAGGGACATCATCTGTTTATGTTTTTCTACTATGTAAAGCATTCAAATACTTGTAATAAATAAAAAGAAATGAATATACAAATAAGACCAATTTAATAGATGCTTCAAGATTTCATGAGAAAGAGTGCAGGCTACATTACACAAAAAAGTCTCACTGCAAATAATAGCTAATTGATTAGACTTCACACATATATTTCTTGCCTATCTACTAGAAAGCATGCCTTTGTAGGTTCTTAACTAATTAACCCTTCCAGATTCCTGACATTGCTTGAGAAATGGCAGTCTATAATTAAGATAGGTAACTAAGTATCTCCCAACTGCCATGTGTTCCAATGATTTTGGAAGAAATTAAAGCAAATTAAAACCACACGAGTCCACAGGACAAGACAAGTTCACAAGATAGAGGCAAGGCTAAGGCAAGTCCATGAGGTGAAAACAAGTCCGTGAGGCACAGGCAAAAATCTGTGAAATAAGTCTAGAGGTCATGGCATGAGCCAGGGTCCAAGGTACACAGTCCAAGTCAGGAAACAAGGTTCAAGGCAAGAGGCACGGAGGTTGATGAATGCAAGGTAAAGAAATGGATGCGTTGTTCCCAAAGTCATTTCACTCCACTTGTTGAGCTAAATAGATGCTCCCTGGTGCATCCCATCAAGAAGAGCAAGACTGCTGCCTCACAAGTAACCTGCCTGACTTTGTTGTGCCTGCCTCCTCTCAGCCTTACTCACTCTTTGTAGGGCGGAGGGGGCAGTTCTTCCTCACCTCTGCTGGCCAGCTGAAGCTGCATGTCCTCTCCTCCCAAAGCCCCTGGGCTTCCCAGCTTTAGCACAAGGTTAATCAAGGTAATCTGAAAAGAAAATGTCATAAAGGAATCAAAACTTTACAAATAATAATTCCTAGAATAGGATGGAGATGTTATTCTCATACTAGACAAATCCTTCCTTACTAATAATGACATGGCATTTTACATAATCCTATATGCAAATCAAAAGACAAGAAGTATTTATGTGTTCTGTATGCCCAGGTAAAAATTATTTCCATTATGTGGAAGGAGACAGGGTGGGTGCAGTTAAAAAAAAAAGTCTTTATCCCATTATGCACTACCCATTGAACAGAGAAAGAGAGGAAAGTGAAATCCAGAATCCCTGCTGCAGTATGGAAACAATTCACATAGAAGAAGAGTAGGAAAGTAATAGACAAGCAGCAACAGAAGGCTTTTATACAGAAGCACCTAATGGCTGAAGATGAATAATAGGACTACTTTCCCAGTAACTGTATTTGGAGACAGAAATGCTGAAACTGTACCTTTATGTATTACTTTAGCCATTTGGCTACCTTTGGTCTCTGTAGCAAATCTCTTTCTTTGTTACATTTTCACATTCTCAGTTTTTCACTCACTGTAACATTATTTCTTGCTTCTTTCTCTACGCAGATGTTCCTTGACACTTGTTTTGGATTTTACATCTGATATTGTTTGTAGTTTTCCTTGACTTAACCTGATGTGTGGCCTGAGCTTTCTAACCAGCTTTTTCAATTTCCCATGAATTTATAATATGTTCACAAATTTAATCCTACCATCTCAAAGTGGTGGTAAAAACTATCTGTCATAAATATTTTGCACACACCTCTTCTGCCAACACAGCAGCAACATTTGTTCTGTATTTACATCAGAGAGAGATATTTTGACCCTACAGAGGCTTTAGAACTGATGCAGAGAAGATGAGAATTATTCTATGTAGACTAACTTGGTAAAAAGCACATATGTACAATGGACAAAGGCATAGAAAGCTCTTAGCATTTATATTCCTGGTCTTATTTTTTGCATGTTTGCTAGTTTGAATCTAAAGATTAACAAATATCTTAAATCTATCTAGATATTATGGTAATTATTCTCACTCAGTTGACTGTGGGGTATTCAACATCAAGTTAATAGATGTTATCTTTAACATTTGGAACATATTTGATTGGAAAAAGCTGTTTTAGACACTGTGCAATAATCATAATATAAGAAGGTTGCCCTGAATTTAGGTTGATAAAAAAAGAGATATTTGAAAAAAAAACCTCATTTGATTTCAATACTGTATTGTCAGCAACTTTAAAAATTTACTTTAATTTGAAAATTTAAAAATCAGAGAGAAAAACTCTTCATCCTTTCAGCTAAATAGAGTGCTGCACTATTATTATTCTCAAACTGGCTTAGACATGTAATTTTAAGTACAATTTTCCCTGCCTACATGTTCCACATGCTTTCCATTTCTACATCATGTTAATAGGGCTAATTTTCCAAAACAAAGAATTGGGATAGAAAGAAAAAAACAGATTAAAAGCATTTTTATTATTGTTTTTTATTGTTATTCTCTTTTTTTTCTGCAGTTCAAAGTGAGTTACAAAAGCAAAACAACACAACTTAAAAGATGGGCCATATTTTAAAATAGCCATTGGGAAAAGCAGCAGGATAAAAACAAACTATTTTATCAGTTATGGTAATCCATGTATATAACAGATAATTAGATAAGCTCTTTTTAAGAAAGAAAAAAAATGTTCTAGGAACAATAATGGGCTACCCTACCTAGGGAAGGCTTGGTCATCTCTATAAAAAGATCCAGTCCCACACTTGTCCATCATATCTCATATAAAACTTGGACAGACATTAGAGTCTTCAGTGTTGACTTTAAGTTTTGTAGTGGCATTATATATGGAAAAAGACAATTCTTGAGAAAGGTATTCAACCTTTCAACAGGTCAAAAATGCTATTTAATTGTATACAGGACATTCTAAAACTGAAGCCAGAAACAAGTAGGAAGGCAGTGCAGATGATGTAAGATCAAATCAATATTTTTTGGTCATCAGTCTCAGGTATCACTTAGGTTACATTGCAGTAGCGAGTAACAGTGAGCTAGGCAGAAAGCAAAGAGAGAAGGAATTATGTTTCTAAGTTTATTTTAACTAGGAAAGTCCATTGTGTGATATTAGCTGGAGCTGATAAAAGGTGTTTAGCCACCGCCATCACCTATACATCAAGTTCCTGTTCCATAAATATCCCCAAGATATTCTTCCCAGAAAGAGCAATTTTATCCAGAATAGGACAAATATCTTTATCCAGATTAGAGTTGCTGACTAATCTCCATTACACCTCCATTATATTTTACTTGTTTGTCTTCATCTGTTCTATAACTATCACTTTTATCATTTTTACTACTAGCTACTTCCATTTGTCTTTCATTGTTCAATGTTTAGATGTGTTGATGTTCAGAATGCAAATTATTTAAACATGTTCTGAAGCCAGGCTAGTAGCCATATCTCTACTTAAGGAGGTACAAGAATTCTGCAGCAAGTAACTGCAGAAACACCCGCCTGCTATCAGTATCAATCATATCAATATTACAGACAGAAAAATGCTCTTCCAGGCATGAATGTTACAGGCAATCCTCGATTTATGACCACAATTAAGCCCAAAATTTATGTGGTTAACTGATAAATTTGTTGTGAGTTTTGCCCATTTTACGACTTTTCTTGCCACAGTGGCTAAGTGAATCATTGCAATTGTTAACTTAGTTACAAAGATGTTATATGAAGCTAGCTTCCCCATTGACTTTGCTTGTCAGAAGGTCACAAAAGAGGATCATATGGCCCTGGAACTCTGCAACTGTCATAAATATGAGTCAGTTGCCAAGTATCTAAATTTTGATCACATGGCCACAGATCGTAAGTGTGAAAAATGGCAAGAGTCGTAAATGTGAAAAATGGTCATAAGTCACTTTTTTCAGTACTGTTGTAACTTTGAATGGTCACTGAATGAACTGTTGTAAGTTGAGGACTACCTGTATCGAAAAGCATGGACAATGGCAGAACTTGTAGCCCCAGCATTTCCTGCATTTTTTCCAAATTGGCTGGGTTTGAGATGCTCTGTACAATATTAGAGTTTTTATTGAAACTTCTGGCAACAGAGTTTTGTACCCAACATAATAAGCTACATCAATGCAGATATGTGCATAAATTATACATTAGTACAGGTGTGTGCATGAATTGTAGGATTTGTTTATTCATTAATGTGATTGTTTGATTATTAGTATAACATTTTATCCTAATCAGTGCTTTGGCATGAATACCTATTTCTGCACTCACTGAACTGCCTAATGACATTCTCTCCCAGTGATCTTCACTTTATAGGACCTAGTCTAGCTTTTGGAACTACTCTAAAAACTCTCAGTTTTCAAAATTTAGTTCCTGGAACAATGTAGACCAGCAATTTGCCAACTTGAACAGGTTCAGTATTCTATTCCTTTGCTGGATTTTGCATGCTCAGCCTTGGGTTTTGTTTGCAGTCAGTCTTATACTGTGGACTTAACTTCATGCTGACTTTAAAAAGCTTAGCTGCTCCAGGTTAACAGTTTCCAAATAGTTTGCTGGGACCACCTAGCCTATGTAATTCTTCTAAAGGCTTTATGTCTGTGGGGTGGAAAGCATAGATCAATTTCCTCTTCCCTCTCTTGCTTATTTTCTAGGATTAGTTTGACCTGTCCCACCTCTGGCAAAGTATTTAGACATCTAGAAGCTTACTAGGGATGTTGTCAGAAAGAGATCATGGGAAAAATCAATACTGCAAATTCTGTTCACAGAAAGATAGATCATCATGGTGGTAGTTAAGGAATACAAGTGCAATGTGAGAAAATCCTTTGCAGGATGAAGTCAGACTTGAAGGCAAAGCAGGAACTTCTATAGCCAGTGAAAGCATAATGCCATCTATCAGACAAGGGGAAAAAGAGGTTGTTAAAAATACTTAGGAAAGTTTTGGGCCAATAGGCGGCAAAAGATACAGTATATCAAATGAAGACGTGTGTAAGACATAGATGGGCAACCTGAAGCACTAAAATATATGCCACCCAATTGATTTTATTTCATTATTTCATATCATTTATTTGCTATAGCTTTCTGAGCTCCTTCAATCTACTGTTTGCTATAGCCTTCTAAGCTCCTTCAATCCATTTTGTGGAAAATTAGCAACATGTTCTTGCCATTTTTATATGGAAACCTACAAAAATTGCAAGGATTAAAATAGACTTGACATTTAAAATAAAAGACCGGGAATACCCTCCAAGTTCTCTTCCAACTCAGGAAAAATATCCTGGTGCTCTTTGTTCACTTTTCATTGTCACCCTAACCAGTAAGGACCTTGACTTATTAACTTGGCTTTTGGTTACTAAATTGATTGCCAATTCCTGGTCTAAGGATCGAAACTGGTATTAATGGCATTATCATGAAGTGAATTGTTTTAAGACTCAAAGCCTTGATATAAACACTTTTCAGTTCAGTCCACAGTTTTCAGTGAACAATTCTATGAATTGGCCATGTCCTTGTTTCCTTCATAGTGACTTCCTGCCTAAAAATATTAAAGCCACGTCCTAAGAACCCTTTTCTGAAGAAGCAGTCAGCCACTTTATTTCTTTTATGGAATCTTGTTCTCCCCAATTCCCAAATCATTTTAAACAACAGTTTCCAGTAAACAGTACACAATGCCAGAATGAGGCATTTGCTTTAGCAACATGTTGATGGAAGACAGGTAACATCTTTATGCCCAGGAGATACCTGCCCAAGAATAAATTGTTTAAACTTAACACATCTCCTAAAAGGTCCTTACAGACTACAACCATGAAGGAAGTCTGATCCTCTTACTCCTTTCATCTACCCAACCTTCTCCAACAAGGGTACCAGATTTAAATACTGAACTGCAGAAGGCTCAGGGCTGACCCTTGAGTGCACTTGGATTTTACAAACCGTCACATGGCAAGATAGTGATTGGTTTTGATGCTGTCACCTTTTCAGTCAGTCCAGATGAACTAGAATCACCATTTCAGTTATATCATAGCTTGCGGGCGAGAACATGTCACCCTCTTTATTTCCAGCTCAGAACAAGCTGCTTAGGCAGATGCTAACTGTGGTCCTCCCTGCCATGTTCTGTGGAGTGGCCTTTGTCTGGGTTAATTGAGTCCCCACTCCATTTAATAGACTGTTGAAGCCTTATTGAAACGGAGCTAGTGCCGCAGGTTAAATATATTGCCGTGCTCCTGTTAATCCCCTCATTAACGGAGTTGTAAAGCTTGTTGAGAGCTGTGAGCTTGCATATATTAAAGAAGAGTTCTTTACTAGAATGCTATCAATAAAATGACAAAACCAGTTTGCAAATAGTGAAATTAACAATGACAGTGAGCTACATGTTTTAGAAGAAATAAACATCTTAATAACAGATAACTCTTATTTTCATAGTGGGAGAATTAAAGAAAAGGTACCTGAAAATCATGAGTTTTTGATCATTAGCTCATTTATTCATTAAACATGAAACTCAGTCAACTGAACATTTTAAAAAGTGTCACAAATACCACTGACTTTTATTATTATTATTATTATTATTATTATTATTATTATTATTATTATTATTATTATTATTATTATTATTATTATTATTATTATTATTATTATTATTATTTGGAAGTACAGTAAAGATAATAAATAAAAAGGTCGGGTAAGTTGAAATGAAAGAGCAAGCAGAGGAGAAATCTATTATTTCTTCCTGATTGCATTCTGGTCAATGAGCCATTTGGTTAGCACCACACTTACAAGGAGCACCGAAAGCAAATGCATGTTTCAAACAAAACCTGAGAGAATGTGAGATGCAAGAATCCTTAGAGATTAGAAAAAGCCAAATACAAGAATGGTGGATAGAAAAGACTTGAGATACTAAAGGAGAAAATCACTAACAATTCACCAATAGGTGGAGTAGAAGAAACTACACAGACATGATTTGTGGCAATCATAGACTAGATATGTAGAATTTACCAAGTTTTAAATAGCCCTGAATTTTTCTAATTTACAGACAATTGTAACAGTGATGGATTCTGTTATGATCCGGAAACAAATGTAAGGAGAAATAACTTTAGCTAATGGGTGTGATGGAATCACATGTTGAGTGTAATGAAGCAAGAAATATGAATAAAATGTGCATGATAAGGAAACAACTTTTTCACCTGGACCATAAAATTCCTTCAAATTCAAAATTCATAACTGAGTATGTATATGAATCAACACTTAGAAAATGTCTGAGCAACAATCAACAAGACTTCCAAATAATGGCAAAGAAGGGATTTTTTTTTAGTTAATTCTTAAATCAAGGTAACTCACTTCCAAGTGGATGTAGATGAGAGAATGTGGGAATGAAATAGAGTGACTGAATGTTCTATCTTCTAAAGACAAGAAATTATAAATTATTATTTGTATAGAATATACTGAGTCCTTTGTCTACAAATGTAATTTATATATAAAATAACAAGGAAGGGAGGGAGGGAGGGAGAAGGGAATTCAGGTGTTAAAAGATTCTAATTTCAATGCTTTTATACATTTATTTATTTATTTATTTTGTGAGATTTATATACCGCCTCACAGTGCAAGCACTCTCTAAGCGGTTTACACCAGTAAGCAATGTATATTTATATTGCCCCCAACAATCTGGGTCCTCCTTTTACGTACCTCGGAAGGATGGAAGGCTGAGTCAACCTTGAGCCGCTGACCTGCGGATCAGTGTCAACTAAAGTGACCTGCAGTACTGCCTCTAACCGCTGCGCCACATCTACGCTTCTCCTTTAATTTACATTCTGCATGCATCATAAGTTTTGCCTACAAAACAATCAACAAATAACAATGGGCCAAGTTTCATCCAAAATATCACAATAATGTAAGTGTTTTTCATGTGCTCCATATTCAGCAAGTAAATTTCACTATCTCAAATAGTGGTCTGGTTTGTCTGGTTTGAATCCTAAATAAGATGCCAATTCAATTTGCATTGAATGAAAGTATATTCTGAAATACCAGCATGATATACAGTACTTCTCAGGAGAGAAATGCCATAAATCCCTTTAAAATATAGCACTGTAGAAGTAGGGAAATGATACAGGACTATGATAAATACAGCCCAGTGAAATTTATCATTAAGCTTTAATCTCAAAGAGTAATAATAAGGGAACTACATAAAATATAAAAAGATATATTCATAAATTGTCTTTGACCCAAAGGTATATATTATGATTACATGAATCCTTGCTTATCCCTGATAAATTGCATCTGTGTTGTACAAAAGGATTCTCTTGTTAAAATTATAGGGGTTGAGAATCCTTTGTTGAGCAACCTATGGCCCATGAGGAGTCATTGTATTATCAGACCCAGTATTTCCTACCATTGGCAGTACTTTTGGAAATTGTAATGCTGAACCTCTGCACCACCACATTAAACAAAACAGTGTTAAGGGATTTAACCCATTCCGAACTTTGAACATCAGTAGAACATGGCATTAAAAAATCATCATGGTGAATACTGTAGAAGAGCTATTATCTTTTATAGGATCACAATTAATGTTTTTAAAATGAATCTGTTTGATTGAAATAGTTCCTTCAGAAGTTTGGTATTTGTAACTCATATATAACTTATATTTAATAAGAAATCAAGTATCAACAGATGGCAAGATGTCGAGCAGGCCATAAAGACACATAGATATGTATGTATCTATCTATCCATATGTATGTATATATACTGTGTGTGTGTGTGTGTGTGTGTGTGTACAAATAAGCATTGCAATCTAGGTGAATTTTGGCTTTGGGAAATGTTCTTGCTTTATTAGACTGACTGTGTGATTGTTTTATTAACACCCTTTTCATTTTCAGCTCTTTTCACTGTTGATAGTCTTTACAAATTATACCCTCATTTTGCTAAATTTGGATTCCCCAAGAACTTGCAGTTGTCACATTCTACCAGTGCTAGACTTCTGCTGCTATGAATTAATGGCAATGCTTGTTCTGGAGCTGGCAAAGCAAATCCCAGTGGAAATTATATTCATCATCTTTAACTGTTGATATTCACAAATCTCTGAAAGAAGATCCCCAAATGCAAAGGTAATAAGTGGATGTCCCATATCCAGGCATGCCTTTTCCTGGGGTACTTCATTCTTTTGAAAAAAGAAAATATTTCTATCTTAGGGTTAAACTGTGGGGACCTTGGTGTTCTCTGGACTTGTTTTCTTGCAGATGTTTCATTACCAAACTAAGTCACACCATCACTGTTAGGAAGGAATAGGGTTTGTTCTTATTTTATATACTAATGGCTTGCCCTGTCAGTATTTGTGGAAGTAATCTTGGTGGTTCCATGATTTGGCTGTTGTTACTGTTAGCTTTTCTATCTGAGTTGGTGGTTCCTTGATTAGGATATTTACTTCTTGATTGTTGGTCTAGTGTTAACCTTAGTATTAATCTCTACTGATGTGGATGTTCATTCAAAATTAAATTAAGATCAATACCTACAAAAAGAGGAATCACCATTATTTATTTTATCACTTCTGGCAGAAGCTGTTGCATGCTCCATATTTAGTGCAGGTTCCTCCATCTCCACCAACATAAAGACAAAATAATAAAGTTGAGATTCTAGCTGACAAGTCCAGGCTTATTTTACTGAGCTGAGAACTCCTGCTGATGAGGTAACTTGATGATCCTTATTGTCCCTGTTCAGGCTCTCCTCCAAGAACTTAAGGCCCCAGTAGATCCCACTGCATCAGCTGCATGCAAAAGATGACAAAGCTTTGACTCCTCATCTCTCCATTTCAACTGGAGCAAAAGTGTTAATAGAGTTCATGCCATCTTATTTTCTCACTTTGGTTCAATAGGAAGTAACCAAGCAATGAATGTGAATCAGCATGGGAACAAGGACAATTGAGAGTTGAGGTCACAGAGGAGACAAGGGGCAGGAGTTCAGATGTTAGCCGGCTGAAAACACTGATGCTCAATCTCACTCCAATATTTTATATTTTTGTGGGTTTCTTCTAATTAGGTTTACCTATGACATCTTGCCTTCTGATAACATTCCATCTTTTTGTTTTCTTGGAATGACAAAGATCCATAGCAGTAATAGAGTCATCCAACCCACATCAGCCAAGGATGTAATAAATGAAGTGTCAAAGTCAGGATATGGAGTAGAAGATAAACTGAAATCAACCATCTGCTTTAGCTATTTGTACTTCTTGTATGAAGCAGCACTAAAAATCAA
Source organism: Diadophis punctatus similis (assembly GCA_023053685.1). Taxonomy (NCBI): domain Eukaryota; kingdom Metazoa; phylum Chordata; class Lepidosauria; order Squamata; family Dipsadidae; genus Diadophis; species Diadophis punctatus. The sequence goes on along the minus strand of JALIGW010000007.1, from coordinate 4,518,586 downwards.
ATTTTAATTTTTTTAAAATTTTACATTACATTTTTCACATAACTATCTTTATGTAAGTCAAATAATGTAAACTACAGTATAATATTAACCTACCATTGGCATCTATGACATAAAATTTTCTCATTTTCCCTCTTAAAACAATACAATATTATCATTCTGTAAAGAATGGCAACTTTGCAAAAAGGTTTTACAAGGTGGAGAGTACTAAATTTGTCTATAATTCAATAAACTCAAATTAGTTATTATTTTTCTTTTTAAAATATGTTGCTTTGCTGTTTAAAACCAAGTTTTACTATGTTGATTTGTAATATATTAAAATAATAATAATAATATAGACTTATTGCAACGGCTTCAATTGGAATTAAGAACCAAAGATAAAAGTTAAGTATAATTAATTTAAAAATTAGATTAGATGCATATAATAATTTAATATATTTTCCATGTTACAAATTTCAATTCAGTAGCATCTCTTGCAAGGGATCTAAAGATCGCAACAAAAAGCATGTGAAGCTCCCATATTCATTCCTTATCTGCCTCTTTTAGTTCTTCTGGAACATTGGCACAATACAGGAATACTTCTAGATTTTAGTTTGAACTTTGAACAGAGAAAATTTACTGTTTTTCTAGTGAATTCTCGTCAGCAAATAATGGAATCATGTGAAACCCAAGCCAGATGTGGGAGGGATTGTTGTAGGTTTCATGCTATATACTCTCTATACCCTAGGGACTGATCAGTGGTCTCTAGGAATACTGCAAATAATTTTTGATGCAGATATACATACATACAAATAAACAAACAATCAAACACAAATCTGTCTTTCATCTGTCATCTGTCTGTCTGTCTGTCTAGCTATCTAGCTATCTAGCTATCTAGCATCTATCTAACATCTATCTAGCATCTATCTATTTCTCTCTCTCTTTCTCTTTCCAAGAAAACTGCAGGGTCTTGCAGACAGACTCCAAGAATCAGACAAGGAAGGGAAACATAATCTGCAAGGTTTCACAACAAGATAACTATTATTTTTTTCTTTTTATGCCATAAAAAGAAACCCTGGTCACGAACGCTTCTGACCACGACAAAATCGGGTTCTGACCAAAAAATGCACTTTTTTTTGCGGCTGATTTCCCCTTTTATGCCATTCTTTTTGTAAGCACCAAATTTCTAAAATTAGGTTCGGGTCATGATCAAATTGGTTTGCGACCAAAATTATGGAACGAATTATGGTTGTGACCAGAGGTTCTACTGTGTAGGCAAAAAGGCATATCACTTATACTTTTATTGAAGGGGTCATTCAGCATATTAAGCACTGAATGTGAATCCATATCATTGCTAGAGAAATAGGTCTGGCCAAAAGAAAATGTGAAGAGAAATTTGGACATGATGCTATATAAATTCCTTTGAATAGGGTGAATGGGAAGGAAGAGAAGTTAGGGTAGAGGGTTATGTAAAGAAAATTTTCTACAGGATTTAAGATTTTTTACATTTGTTTATTTTTTTAAAAAAAATAATTTTGATTAAGGTATAAACATTAAAAAAGACAAACATACATTGTTTATGTTTATGATTTGAAAGCGATCATGGACAAACCTTCATTGTAAGTCAAAAGTATTATCTGGATATTTCTTAAATAATGTGGAGAGAAATATGTTAGGCAAGCGCTTTGTTTCTTGATGAAGATAGATGTCTGGAGAGTTCAAGGTTGTTACTGAAGAGCTGAAATTCATGTTACTGATTATATTAACCAAGCTGGAACAGGCTTTATGGTTAGGATAAATGACTGTTTTCTTTCACAAAGGATGAGTGCCCTCAAATTCAAAGTCAATAATCAGACTTTTGTTAAGTAATTCTACCTTTTGCCAAGTAAACCTGGAAAACTGTGGGCCAATCTCAAACAACTATCATCATCATCATCATCATCATCATCATCATCATCATCATCATCATCATCATCATCATCATCATCATTTTAAAGTAAGTGAGGTGCCTCAGTGGGTTATAACCTGCAAAGTCATCAGATGATAAGCTTCATTGAAAATTGATGCCAAAGGATAAATCTCAAGTTATCCATATCTTTTGGGACACTTTTGCTGCCTCTTGAAGCAAAACATACAAAACAAAGCTTCCAAAATTCCCCAGCAAGATATTTCATTAGGTTGAGATTTCATAGATACCCTTGTTCTTTCTGTACATTTTGGATTGAAGGATTAGAGATTGAGCAAGATTTAAAGGAAAGTTAAGTATTGCTATCACTGCTAGAAAACATATACCGTATTTTTCGGAGTATAAGACGCACCTTTTTACCCTCAAAAAGAGGGTGAAAACTTGGGTGCATCTTATACACCGAATGTAGCCCCACCCAGCCACCCCACCCTTTGGCCTCTGCCTGCCAGCAATTTACCTCTTTGCAGCAAACAGGGCAAAGCACAAGAAGAGCACAAGAAGAGCTGATCTGCCTCCCGACCTACAGCTGACAGGCTTGCAAGCCACACGGTAAAATGAAACTAACTACGGTGGCTGTAATGAGAAAAAAAGCTGGGAGATAAACTGCTGGCAATATTAGACTGCTGAAATTGCAAGGAGGCAAGCTACAGCTGCTATGGCTCAAAGGTAGAGCTCTTGCCTCACAATCAGGAGGTTGTGAGTTCTATCCTAGGTAGAGGCAGATTCTGTTAATATGTTATTTTGTTAAATGTTTGTAGAGTGTTCAAATTATTAGACTTATTTTTTAAAGACTGCTTTATTATTGTTCTAGACAACTTAACAAAATGAAGAAGCTTTTTAAAATAAATGCTTGCTCTGAAGAGGCCCAGTGCTATTGTATCTTCTTTTAAATAGCAGAGAATACTTCCAGAAAGCCACATCAATTTTAAAGATCTGTAAAAGTATAATCTGAAATGTCTGTTTTAGTATTAAGTATTAGTATTAAGTATTAGTATTAAAAGAAGGCAGCTGAGAAACCCTGACTTAGTCATGTTTGGAGTAGATCTATTTAAATAATTGGGAAGAGTTAGTGTGATTATATTTAAGAAAACTTTCTGGGATTAATATACTGTTATAAATGTACATTTCTCCAATTCTTTGCCATTTCTATGGGTCAGGCACACATGCACAGAAATACACAGCAAACAGTGTATATCATCTGTACTGTTTACTGTTTGGCAAATTGCTGGGAGGCAGAGGCCTTTTTTCCTTGTTTTCCTCCCCCAAAACTAAGGTGCGTTTTCCTCCCCCAAAACTGCGGTGTGTCTTATACTCCGAAAAATACGGTAATTCATTGGCTTCTTGGAAAAAAGGAAGTATCCATACTCTTTCCTGTGCAAGAGGCCCCAATGGCAGAAAATGAACAAACTCTGGGGAAAAGTCATATGTGACCCTGAAAGATGGGTTGTTTTGGTGTGTTGGAAGAAATATCCATCTGGTTCAGTTCCAAGCTAGGAGAAAGATACTGGAAACACGGCAGCTGATTGAAAAGATGGTTTAATAATGAACAGAATCATCAGTGTTTATAGTTCTGGTGCAGCTGATAAAATGGAGTTGAGAGTGGGGGTTTGTATTAGAGCTCTGTGCAAGAACATGTCCTTTAATATTCTATTTTTTATTTTTATTTTTATTTATTTATTTCATCAGGCATGTATTAGATAACAGATGTAAGTATAAACATAATTATGAATACATGAAATGGATATGAATAAAAGGGAACATTAGGACAGGGACAATAGGCATGTTGATGCGTTTATGCACACCCCGTAAAGACCTCTTAGGAATGGGGTGAGGTCAACAGTAGACAGTTTAAGGTTAAAGTTTTGGGGGGTTGGGGAAGAAACCAGAGTCAGGTAGTGCATTCCAGGCATTAACAACTCTGTTACTGAAGTCATATTTTCTGCAGTCAAGTTTGGCACGGTTTACCATATGTTTGAATCTATTATGTGCTCATGTATTGTTGTGGTTGAAGCTGAAGGAGTTATTGACAGGTAGGACATTGTAGCAGATAATTTTATGTACTACATTTAGGTCGGACCGAAGACGGCAAAATTCTAAGTTGTCTAATCCCAAAATTGCAAGTCTGGTGGCATAAGGTATTCTGTTGTGAGCAGAGGAGTGGAGGACTCTTACAGATGAGCTGCATTCAAGAATTGGTCTAGCAAAAGTTTTGTATGCCGTAGTTCAGTGATGGCAAACCTATGGCATGCGTGCCACAAGTGGCACGCGGAGCCATATCAATGGGCATGCGAACTCAGGTCTGGTGCGCATGTGCACGCCGGCCAGCTGATTTTCAGGCCTTCTGGGCCCACTAGGAGTCGGGAAACAGGCTATTTCCAGCCTCCGGAGGGGGTGGGGAAGGCCCGTTGTTTGCTCTTTCCAAGCTCCAGAGCCTTTCTAGGAGCCCGGGGAGGGCGAAAACGGCCTTCCCCACACCCCGGAGGACCTCCGGAGGCCAGAAACTGCTCATTTGCCGACTTCCGGTTGGACTGGAAGTCCCATTTTTTTGCTCTCACCAGGCTTCAGAGTCTTTCTAGGAGCCTGGGGAGGGCATAAAAGGCCTTCCCCATTCCCCCGGAGGCCCTACAGAGGCCAGAAATGGCCCATTTAGAAGTTGGGAAATGGGCCATTTCTGGCCTCCGGGGGGGGGGAAAGGCCATTTTCACCCTCCCCAGGCTCCTAGAAAGGCTCTGAAGCCTAGGGAGAGCAAAAAAAAAAAGGGACTTCCGGTCCAACCAGAAGTTGGCAAACGGGCAATTTTCTGCCTCTGTAGGGCCTCCAGGGGGGTGGGGAAGGCCGTTTTCACCCTCCCCAGGCTCCTAGAAAGGCTCTGAAGCCTGGGGAGAGCAAAAAATGGGTGTGCCATCGCATGCTGGGAGAGGGGGCGGGTCACGTGCTCATGCGCACAGGGGGGTGCATGGAATTATGGGTGTGGGCACGCAGGTGTGCGACCCCCCTGCACTCCCCCTTTTGGCATATGAACCAAAAAAGGTTTGCCATCACTGCCCTAGTTTGTAGTTCAATATTACCAGAGAAGAAGCTATGCAAGATTAGGTTCACAACTTTTAATGCCTTTTTGGCAATGCTGTTACAGTGAGCTCTGGCACTTAGATCATTTGAGATGAGTACTCCAAGGTCCTTGACAGAGTGAAGGTCATCTACAAGGTCGTATCCGCCCAGATTGAATTTTGTGTTCTGATTTTTTTTTGCCAATGTGTAAGACAGAGCATTTATTGGTTGAGATTTGGAATTGCCAATTGTTTGACCATTCTGACAGATAGTCAAGGTCTTTTTGTAGCGTAGCAACATTGTCGGTGGTGTTGAATAGTTTTACATCATCAGCGAAGAGAATGCAGTTGCTTATAATATGATTGTAAAGTATAAAGAGTGTGGGTCCTAAAACGCTTCCTTGGGGGACACCACTGTTAACAGGTACAGGGTTTGATAGGGCATTCCCTATTTTGATTACTTGTTGCCTGTTTGATAGGAATACAGCTACCCACTTATGCAGAGATCACAAAATGCCATAAGATTTTAGTTTTAGAAGTAGTTTGTCATGTACTATGGAATCAAAGGCTTTACAGAAGTCTATATAAATTGTGCCTATTACTTTACCCTAGTCGAGCTGTGAAGTCCAAATGTTTCTGCAGTGTGACATCTGCACTGTCTTCGGCAGTGTTGCAACCAGTGAACAGAGTTTGTCAATTGAGAGATGAGAGGTGTCAGTTATGAGATCAGAGTTGGCTTTTCTAAAGTTATACTTTAGGCTAAAACATATGAAGAACAGTTGCAGGAACTAGGTATGTCTAGTTTAATGTTGGATAACCATTTGTCTGAAGTGGTGTAGGGTTTCCTGCCTAAGCAGAGGGTTGGACTAGAAGACCCCCAAGGTTCCTTCCAACTCTGTTATTCTATTCTATTCTATTCTATTCTATTCTATTCTATTCTATTCTATTCTATTCTATTCTATTCTATTCTATTCTATTCTATTCTATTCTATTCTAATAAGAGGTAGATTGTAGTCACCGAAAAAGATAAGAGGGTGTGGGCAAGAGGCTGACCATGTTAGTAGTGAAGTTAGTTTGTTTGCATATACAAGATCGTAATCAGGGGCTCTGTAACAAAGTAAGAAATGAAATGTGGTGTTTAGGGACAGCTCGCATATGATGGTCTCCAGAAGAGAAAGCTCCTGTGTAACTTGAATATTTTTTAGATTTAGGGAATTTTTATAGAAGATAGCAACACCACCTCACCTGCGGATTTCACGGTCAGACCGGTAAACATGATAGTCTCTTACTGTGGTAATGGAGTCAGGGAGGGATGAATTCAGCCAAATCTTGCAGACAAATATAATATCGAATATAGCCATATTTAGTAAGAGGAGGAATTCTGGTATTTTGTTTATGAGGCTTCTTGCCTTAAGTAGTTTGCATTTAAGGTGTGTGGCGGTGGATTTTGAGGAAGTTAGAGGCATGCATACCTAGTGTTGGTTATTGGAGTGGTGGTTGTTGAGACATGGACTTTATTACTTTTAATACAGTCAGCGCAGTAGTCAATGGGTAAGTCAGTTTCACCCAGGTCTTGGCGTCTTTTGAGGAATCTGTTGTCAGATTCCTATAGGGTCATGTAGGGGTTATGTAGGGATCATGGCTGGCTCTATAGGCAAAAGAGGAAATGCAAATCCCAGGTGCTTGTCTGAGGTAATCTGGTCAGCCTCTGGCTTATTGTTTATCTGAGCTCCCAGGTGAAGTTTGGACTGCTCTGGGGATCACATAATGAAGGGGCTTGTGTTCTGAAATGGTGTTCTCTTCTTTAGGGAAATATAATATTCTGCCTTTTTTAATATTTCCCAAAATATTTCATTCTTCTAGGAAGGGGGAGGCTTTCCAAAGAGGAATTTAAAAAAATGAAGTTCAATGATGTTAGGCTGCATTTCAATTTGTATTGTGAGTTTAATATGATCTATTGCCTACAAATGGCCAAATATTGATTGAACACATTTTTACACTGATAGTGTACTTTACGCAAAATGGCATATATGATATGATAGAAACTGGAATATTCTATGCTGATTTCAGCTATTAATTTTGGCTATTTGTTTAGAAAAACGATGGCAGGAATGCTTCTGTGAAACAGGTATAGTAATCAAGTCATTCAAGATCCCAGGTTAAAAAACTAAACTGCTTTTAACTGCTGTGCCTTACAATCAGATCTCCCATCTTATGTATGTATGTATGTATGTATGTATGTATGTATGTATGTATGTATGTATGTGTGTGTATATATATATATATATATATATATATATATATATATATATGTAGGTAGGTAGGTAGGTAGGTAGGTAGGTAGGTAGGTAGGTAGGTAGGTATATATATATATATATATATATATATATATATATATATATATATATATATATATATATATATATATATATATATATATATATATATATATATATATATATATATATATATATATATATATATATATATATATATATATATATATATATATATATATATGAAGACCTCTGCTTTAAAGGCATGTTTTGCAGAAGTAGAGTTCCTAAATTATGAGCAAGCTGTCAACAGAAATCCTGATTTCTGCATTGCTCAGCAGCGCCCCAGTCGCTCCCTCCCCGCAGCGGCTTCAACGAAGAGGTTAAGGGCAGAGAGCTTTTACGCCTAGAGGGGAGGTAGGAAAGGGGAAAGAGGGGGTTGGGAACCAAGTTTCCTTTCCCTCCCGTCCCCCTTAGTGGTCTCCCGACGTCCCTTACACCAAGTGCGGCGGAGATCCCTTCTCGGGGATGGGCACTCAAGGGGGCCTGGTAGGCAAGGACGCTGTGAGTGGGGGAGGGGACCAGGGGGGCAAGGAGGAGGAGGGGGAATCCCCAGGTGCAGGAGGGAAGGAGAGCGAGGTGAAGTTTCCCCAGTTGCGCCCCCTCCCCTTCCGAGTCTCCGCCTTTCCTTGCAAGGTTTTCTGCTCTGTGGAAACCGCTGCGCCGCCGCTTCTCCTCCTTGGTTGCTGCATCTGCGAATAGCTCTCCGATCCCCTTAAAATCCTTCCTATGAGCCCCCCTTTCCCCCCCAAAACCCAACATTTGGTGCAGCCCAGCTCCCAGTGGGAGGCTGCCTGATGTTAAGACAATACCCGGTGTATAAGACGACCCCTGACTTTTGAGAAGATTTTCTGGGTTAAAAAGTCGTCTTATATGCCGGAACATATGGTACTTTTTTCTTCACAAAATATGCTGCTACTTCAATTGACCAAGTTATAGTCTTTGTAATTGTTCTTGTACTATAACAGTGTTTCCCAAAGTGTGGTACGTGTACCCCCAGGGGTACGGGAAGAGTTTGGTGGGGGTACATGTTGCACCGGAGTTTGGTGGGGATCACGTGGGAATATCCACTGCACAGTGCTTAGCTGCGCCCACAGAACAAGGAAAGAAATAGGCATGTATCACAGTTTTTACATGGGAACTGGGGCCATCATACATTGTATTGCAACTCATTATGGCGGGAACTTCTGCGCATCCTTCGCGCAGCTCAGGTTCGGCCATTTTTAAACTGCGGGAACATTAACAGTTGACGTTGAGCCGCGGAGCTGTTTAAACGCTGGAGAATTGCAGTGTTATCTAACGGTTAGACAGTCTTGTGAGGCGTGACACGGCGTGAATATACTGCACTTCGTTACAGAGACAACTTACTTCTTTAATAGTTAGTTCCGGGCGCCTATTATTGTGCTTTAGTAAGTTCCACTGATTTTGATTATTTTTATAAAATACAATTTTTATCCCTAACAGAGATTATGGATCGCTGGTTGAAATCTGGAACTACTAAACCGAAAGAAAGTAATGATTGTAGTAGCAATCATTAGAAAAAATAAATATATTTTGATTTTTATTAAAGCATATGTTTTTTTATAAGGGGTACTCAGTGTTACGAAAATTATAGAAGGGGTACACATATGTCAAAAGTTTGGGAAACACTGTACTATAAGTTTCATGATGGGGAAACTAAGATATTTGATTCTGCAAATAACATTTTTTGCAAGTTGTCCATTTTATTTTCCTGCTTTCTTTTTTATTTGTCCTTTGTATATGCCCTTCTTTATATGAAACACAATAGTTTATTATTTATCTTTTCATTACCATTTTTTCTTATCATTGGAAATGACTTCCTTCTCTGTTATAAGATACAGTCTCTGAATCTCAGGACAGTTGAGAGACATTGGTTTAGGGCAGAGTATGACCTACTCAGTACCTCATTTGCATGCCAATGGAATTCCATAATAAAATAGCCAACGTAGGAATGCAACTTGGGTAAGGATCAGAGTTGTTCTAATATCCTATTTTTACACTAACCTTTCTTCTCCTTAATATTTATTTTTTAAAAACAATCTCCTGAAACCAACCCTTTTTGGTGGCATCCCAGAGTCAGTGGGCAGTCTTCTGAACCTGGGCCCTATCTCTTCAAGCAAAGCTTATCTCTAGTTTAGGACTGGCATGTCCTAAACTGGCCCTGGCAATTTAGCATATTACTTAATCTTAGAAGCCACCCCTGCAATGTCTAATCTTTCATCATTATTCTTCATACCCAAACAGCATACTTGACAGTTTTTCTACCATAGTAGAAGTTTTTTTCAAGTAACATGTCTAGAAAACGAATGCTGAAACTATTGCTTTCTTATACTATTGCTTGGAAGCAAGTGCAATAATTCTAATCTCTACCATTATCACTAAGGATGTTCTGAAGAGCTAGTGAACATATTTGTTCTGTTGTTCTCTTTGCATCTAATTAATACTATTGCATAATGTCTTATCAAGATTTTAAAGCTGTACTGAGAAATAATACAGTGTTAGTTTTGCAATTTAGTATATAGAGCACTGTAGAAGCAGGAACATGATCAGGAGCAATTAATTTACTATTATTGGGCAAAGAATGTGGGTATTGCCTGTTACATGCCCATTGCCGTAGTTTTGTATGTATGGTGCTATACAGCTGAAAGTCAGTCCTGGCAGAATGCCAAATTGGACAAAGCTCCTACCATTAACACTTAGAAACCAAACTGTTAGGGAAACTCCCATGTGTTGTTAGCTGGCTTCAAGACCTTCTGAAATTTGATTTCCTTGATAGAGATCATCCGATCATGGATAGCATCTCTTCCCAATATCCAAGGATTATCTTTCCTCTTGCCCAGCACACAGATATATTTGCTCCCATTCAGTAGATATCTCAGCCTTCTGTATAGTATTTGATTGATTTGGAGAATAGGTATGAGAAATCTAAATTTGCTCTCCCCAATATTATGTCATCTTCCAGATAGCTTGCACCAGCTCCAATAGTTCCTAATTAGTATGAGTCACCGAATTATAGGAATTGAAAGTTATCAAATCTGGAAGGCATTGGGTTAGGCAAGATCCATCTCAACAATCTGAGATTTGAACATACAGTTATAGCTACCAACTTTATTCCCCACATTCCCAAATGCTCTTGCATTGAGATGTGACATTCAGATAAGATAAAATTATGTTTCTTTTAGTGTATGGCTGAATTCAGACAACAAGCTTAACTTGATTATAGCATTACTCAATAGTTGCATTTGTAGACACACACTCACCGCCTCTTGTGCTGGTCATACCCATCCCCCCGGACTTATTTTTGGGGTAGCCTTGTTTTCGGGGAAACACAGCAGATTATTAACCGGGCTAGTTAAGAGTGTTCTATGAACATAGTTTAATAACTGTACTCCAGCCATCTGGAGAGCATTAAGTTGAAGAAGTTTACTAGAAACAATGGTCTGGGGACAACTTGAATTCAGTGAGGTGATTTTTGAATATACATGCATAAATTTTTAATTTTAACAAACAGTGTCTTTGCAAGAGTCACATTGTAGAGGAGATGGGTGGCATGAAAATTTAATAAATAATACAATTTCATAAATGAAATGAAATAAAAATATTATTTCTAAAGTCAAATGAAAATGGTTTTCTGAAATTAAATGAACATGTGATGCTCACTTCTTATTGTATATTAGCAACTCTAAAAAATATTCTTGCATCATTATCCATGGGGCTCAACCTTCTGAGCTAACACACATTAAAATTTTTCCAGTAAAATGATCCAACATAGTATAGCACGGGTTTCAGCAACCCATGGCCCCAGACCCTCATGCGGCTCTTTGACCCCTCTCCTGTGGCTCCCTGCCGACCCAGTCATGCGACCTGCTCTCCCCCCAAGAAGGCACAAGCCTCTCCACAGAGCCATGTGGCTGAAGCACTCCTAGCATGTTCTCTGCACTGTCCACAACTGGCTTTTCGCGATTCCGCGTCCTTTGTGGGTAGCTCAGTGCCAGCCGTGGTCACCTTCGTGTCAGCTCAGGAAGGAAAGGAACAGGGAGGAGCAGCAGCCACCATCGCCAGATGCAGGGAGGGAAGAGGTCCAGCTCTCCTGCACAGCACGGCTCTCCTGCACTGCGCAGTGCAGCCGACTACTCACCTCACTGCGCAGTGGCGGCAGCTGGAGGAGTCGTCACTGTTCCTGCCGCCTCCATGATACCGGCCAAGGAGGGTATCCCACTTGTGCACGCGCGAGAGAAAGAGATGAGAGAGAGAAAAGGGGAGAAAAAGAGAGAAAGTGAGAAAAAAATGAGAAAATGATGGAAGGAGAGAATGAGAGAGAGGAAAGAGAGAAACAAATGAGAGAGAGAGAAGGGGGAGAGAGAGGGAGAGAGAAATGGGCGAGCTGGAATGAGAGAATGAGAGAGAGGGAAAAGAGCGGGAAACAAATGAGAGACAGGGAGGGAGAGCAAGAGGGAGAAAGAGAGAGATGAGATAAAGGGAGAGAAGGAGAGGGAGAAAGAGATGAGAGAGATGAGAGAGATGAGAGAGAGGGAAAAAGAGATGAGAGATGAGAGAGAGAGAAAGAGAGAGATGGGTGAGGGAGGGAGAGAGAGAGATGAGAGAGATGAGAGAGAGAGGGAAAAAGAGATGAGAGATGAGAGAGAGAGAAAGAGAAAGAGAGAGATGGGAGAGGGAGGGAGAGAGAGAGAGATGAGAGAGGGAAGGAGATAGGGAGAGGGAGAGATGGAGAAAGAGAGATGAGAGGGAGGGAAGGAGAAAGAGATGAGGGAGGGAGAGGGTGAAAGAGAGAGATGAGAGGGAGAGGGAGAGAAAGGGAGAGATGAGAGGGAGAAAAAGAGATGAGAGAGAGAGAGGGCGAAGGAGAAAGAGAGAGATGAGACAGATGAGAGAGAGGGAGAGGGAGAGATGAGAGGGAGAAAGAGATGAGAGGGAGAGAGAGGGAGAGGGAGAGGGAGAGAGAGAAAGGGAGAGGGCGAGTGGAAGAGAGGGAGAAAGAGAGAGATGAGAGAAGGAGGGAGAGAGAGGGAGGGAGGGAGGGAGGGAGGGAGAAAGAGAGTTAAGAGAGATGAGAGAGGGAGGGAGGGAGATGAGAGGAAGAAAGAGATGAGGAAGAGGGAGAAAGAGAGATGAGAGAGAGATGAGAGGGAGGAAGAGAGAGAGGGAGAAAGAGATGAGAGAAGGAAAGAGAGAAAGAGAGAGAGAAAGAAAAAGAGAGATGAGAGGGAAAAAGAGAGACGAGAGGGGGGAGGGAGGGAGAGATGAGAGAGAGAGAAAGAGAGATAAGAGGGAGGGAGGGAGAAAGAGAGGAGAGAGGGAGAGAGAGGGAGAGGGAGAGGGAGAAAGAGAGAAAGGGAGTGGAAGAGAAGGAGAAAGAGAGAGAGAGAAGGAGGGAGATGAGAGGGAGGGGGAGAGAGGAAGAAAGAGATGAGGGGGAGAGAGGGAGAGGGAGAAAGAGAGATGAGAGGGAGGGAGGGAGAAAGAGATGAGAGAAGGAGAGTGAGAAAGAGAAAGAGAGAGAAAGAAAAAGAAAAAGAGAGATGAGAGGGAGAAAGATGAGAGAGGCGGGAGGGAGGGAGAGATGAGAGAGAGAGAGAGATGAGAGGGAGGGAGGGAGGAAGAGATGAGGGAGGGAGGGAGAGAGAGAGAGTGAAAGACAAAGAGAGATGAGAGGGAGAAAGAGAAAGATGGCAGAGAAAGAGATGGAGGGGGAGGGGGAGAGAGAAAGACATAGAGATGAGAGGGGGAGAAAGAGAGATGAGAGGGAAGGAGAGAAGGAGAAAGAGAGAGAATTGAGGGAGAGAGTGAGAAAGAGAGATGACAGAGGGAGGGACAGAGGGAAGGAGAGAGTGAGAAAGAGAGATGAGAGAGAGAGAGAGAAAGAAGAGAGAGAGAGAGAGAGAGAGAGAGAGAGAGAGAGACAGAGACAGAGACAGAGACAGAGACAGAGACAGAGACAGAGACAGAGACAGAGACAGAGAGAGACAGAGATACCTGTTTCCCATAGAAAACACTGGGTGCCACAAAACCTGGGTAGGCATTTTGTTTTCTGAGGGAAACAGATCCAAATGGCTCTTTGAGTGTTTAAGGTTGCAGATCAGAGATGGGTTCCTACCGGTGTGGTCCAGTGCTTAGCTCCGGTAGGGACCCGCCAATGATGCAATTTGCGCGTGACAGCTCCGGTGCCGTCTTCACCGGACAGTCGTGTGCGTCGCCATCTTTTTAAAAGAATTTTTGGGCTTTTTTTGCTTCTGCGCATGCACGGAAGCAAAATCACGCTGAAATCTCGTGCGAGCATGTGTCCCCTCGTGAGATTTTGGTGAGATTTTGCTTCTGCGCATGCACAGAAGCAAAATCGCATGAGGGGGCGTGCACATGTACTGAGCGCACACGCACACGAAGCGTGGAGATGCGCGCGCAGTGCACCGGTATCGGTAAGTGAGCAACCCGCCCCTATTGCAGATTCCTGGTATAACTAAACCACTAACCGAACAATCCACTCTGCCACCAAACAAAGAAGTTTATTAGCATCCATTATATACCTGCTTTCATTTAAATGTGTACATTCTTTAACAAAGGAAAATTCAAATTTAAATCCACAACAATAATGCAACTGTTGACTACCTTTACTGTAAGTTTAGAATGCCTTCCTTAGTCCTTTCTCAAACCATGTTGGTATGTTTGACTCATGTTTGCAAAGTTTCATAAAAATGCCACTGTTTTTTATACTCTTCATCCTACTGTTATTCTAGTTATTAGTTTTTCCCCATACTGACTTGTATATATCTTTACTTGTGTTTGGATAGAGTTTCATTTGTGAAGGTGGGAGTTTCTCTTCATGAAAAAAAGGCATGTTTCAGTTTGCTCTTCAAATTCAGTTTGCTATTCAAATGATGTCCTCACTGGTGTTCCAGATATTACAAATACAGACAGGGGCATAAAGCAGTCTACCAAATTGTAACCTGCAAGGTTTGGAATATTTCTGTCATACAATGCTGCATCTGTAAATCTGATTATGTATTAATCCCAGTTTTGGCATTTGGCCTGTTGAATTGTGCTTTACATAAATACTTTAATCAGAGCAATTATCATGCCTTGCGCCAAGGAAATACAAAATGAAAATATGTTTATATATTTATATCTTTAGAATCTATAAGCACATATAGTTTTTAAACATTAATCAATTATATTTATAGATTTCAATGATGCTAAATTCATAGAATGAATTTATGGTTTTTATGTACATTATTTCATTTAGGAAACAAGAGCGCAAGAGTGATGCAAAATATTTTGCTCTCAAAAATGTGGGAGGAAGGAATAAAAAAATAAAATAATTCTTTACAACTGTGCAATGGAAGCCCTGACCCATGGTGGTCATGGACACCATCTTGTCTTTCAGACCTCTTTTCCAGGATGATAAGTACCTCCTTACTTTACATTGGGCAAACCTTTAACGGCTGGACCTGCACTTTTTAAATAGAATTATTGTTTTATCAAAACCTATCATGAGCAAATCAATAATATTATTAATGACAACTGAACTGGAATTTTCATCCTCATTTATGTGCATTTCTGGATATTGGAAGTATGTTAAAATTTTAAAGATATATTAAATCTGTCAGAGACTTCAACATCTTAATTTTTTTTCATTCAGCAACACAATGTGGTAGAAAACCATATTGTTGTTGCTTGGCAATTTGAATGTTGTAAGCACAATCTGGGAATAGGAAATTCCAAGAGTCATAAAAGGGACTACGGACCCACGGAGTGCCCATTTCTACCTGTGGATGTTAGCTGGACATGCATTGATTTAATACTATTTAAAATTTGAATTTGAAGAGTAGCAGAATGCAAGATAATCTGTATTACTGTATGTAACAAACCTAGCTCTTTTCTGCAATAGAGAGAGCTTCCAAGGTGTTCTGGGGGAAAAAACAGCTGAGGACATATATTGCCTCTCAGCATCTCCTGCATGAGCTAGTTCTGCATAGGAAAATAATGGAAGATTTACAATATTTGGCATACAGTATATTGTTCCAGAAGCCATGACGATCCTCCTTTATCCCATTCCAAGTGCTGATGATCCACTGAACAACTGGGTGGGGGAATAGATGTTATCTGGACAAATAAAAAGTAATCCAAATTAATTTCAATAGAAATAAATAAGCAATCAGTTTCTACCCTTCATGTATGATTTATATAAAACCACATATTTGTTCAAGTCACTGTCTTTATGCCTAAAGATAAAGGAATAATCACCATTCCACCAACAAAAAGTTATTGTAGAGGTGGAAAAGCACAGAACACAGGAACCAAATGATCAAGGCTTCAGAATAATTTCCCTATGATAAAAATTAAAGCATGTATGACATTTTTACTTAGAAAAAGGATCAGTAAGGAATTTATACAACTATAGGTAGTCCTCATTTAGTGATTGCAGATATGACAGTGATGAAAATAACCAATCCTCACATTTATGACCTTCAAAGACCTATAAAGCATGGAAAAGTTGAAATAAGATCATGAGCACAGAGTTTTACTTTGTGATCATTCCGCTTAATGACTGAATTGCCAGTCTCAATTGTGGTTGTTAAATGAGGAGAGTGATTGGAAAATTCCTAGACTGGAAAAATCCCAGGTGAATCAAAATGGTGGAAAACATAAGCCAGATAATAAGTACTTCATTTATTTTTATTTATTTAAAACATTTGTATGGCTGCCTGTCTTAAAATACAACTCTGCGAGCTCACAAACACAATAAAAATCCAAGTCCTAAAAACCCTAAAAACATAAAACCATAAAACCTGACACCCTTGGGATGCCCCAAAATATCCTCACTTGACCCCAGTGCCTGGTTAAAAATCCAGATCTGGATAGTCTTCTACAAGGCTCCAAGGCTAAAATGTGTCCATGTGGAGGGAGGGGCTGCCAGATCATCAAAGGGTGGGGGAGTGTTCCAGAAGATAGATATTGGCCACACAGAATATAGTCTCGGCCATCCCTCCTATAGAGGCAACTAGCTCAGTCAGCAGATGCCAAGTTCTCATGAGTCTCCAGATCATTCTCTTTCTTTGGAGAAGAGAGATGTACAGTATATTCCACAGAAACTTCTTTCCTCCCTAAATAGCCTCCCTGCCGAAGATTTTTTGTCCCAGTGATAGTGAGGTTTCAATTGTCAATCCTTTCACCATTATACACAGAATAACACACGATGCCTTCATGTACTTTGCTTAGGAAGCCAAATCTCTTGGCCCACTCCCTGTCATATTAGCAGGAGTGAGAACAGTTGACCATTGTTCACAGGCAACTTTTATACCTTCTTAAAACAAGAAAAAGTATACAAAAATCATTAATTGGTTAATGCATGCTCACAAATCTAGCACTTGCATAAACCTTTGTCTATCCATTTTCTTTTAGCATGTAGCATGTTTCCCTCATTATAATACAGAGTGGTAGGTTGTTTTTTTAATATTATAATAAAACAAAAGTGTAAAAGTTCATTTAGCACTGGAGGGAACCAGCCTGTACAGAGTCAGTCACATTCCTTGTGCTTATATTTCACAGTGTATAGGTGAAGACTTCCCTTTTAAGTTTCTCAGGGTTGGGTTGTGAGTATTGCTAACATAATAGTCACTAAGCAACCAGTCATAAATTTGAGGACAACTTGTGCTTACCTGCTTGCAGCGGCTTAATTATTTCCGATTACCTGCTTCTTTCATCATTCAATAGCCTCGTGAGCATGTGCAGAAGCCTTGAAGGTAGGCAGCTGATGAAACCAGAGCACACTGCCTTCGATCTTTAATGTGAAACAAAAGGTGGATTGTACCATTTTGCACAGGCCTGCTCTGAAGCTGTAGAATCTACATTTAAAGTGCCACTAAAATGCACACATAAACACACACATGTACATCACAATTCCCCTTTCATTCCTTACTCATTTCCCCTCCCAAACTACTCAGCTGTGGCGGCTTCGAATTTCATATTGTCAGACAGTAGCAGTTGGATGGAGATAGAGCCAGCCAGACTGAGAGGCAGACTCCCTGCTTCACAAAGCTGAATTTAATAAGATGAGAACAGTATGCCAAGATGGTGAGCTCCCTCCCTAGTACTTATCATGACACTAGTCGCACAGCGGGGCTCTTATTGGAGCAGCAATCTGGGTGAAGCTGGCAGAGTCTCCTGCATCCAGGTTCAATATAATAGAACAGCAGGGCCCTGGGAGGGGGGCTGGCAGAACAGCTTAACAAACTTAAAACCTATTACACCATGCTTGAAGGAGGACGAGATGAGGAAAAAACAAAGCCAAACAGCAGCTCACAAAATGGGCTATACAAGCACAGGGCCGAACACCATCAAGGGCCACGGACTACACACTCCTTTCTATAGTAACACATTTGGTACAGGGCAATTGAGCGAGACAAAGGGAAATGGTTGCGATGCCAATTGAAGTGTTGATGCAAATGTATCCTGCTCTTTTCTGGAGTGGGAAATGCACCATATTGCTGAAAGAGAGTTAGGAATGGTTGCAAATTTCCCTTTCCATGTCCTGCATTCTTTCCAAAGTAAGTGGTATTCCAAAGAGTAGAGGTGGAGGAGAACATATTGAAGCTCTAAAATATTAACTACTCCTATCATAGGTAAGCAACCCTAGTCCTGAAGTTTACAAATATATATCCACATTTATCCATTTATATAAGCGTTTGCCCACTCCATTAATGCGCACTTCATCCCTCCCCAAGATCATCCCTCCCCAAGATCTTTTAAGAAGATACTGGACTGCCACCTGTCAGAAATGGTGTAGGGCAGTGGTGGCCAACCTTAAGCATACCATCCGCCAAATTTTTTCGTAGACGAGTTCAGATCCGCCATTTATTATTTATTTATTTTTTTGCTTGTTTTTGTATGCCGCCCCACTTCCGTAGGACAATTCTGCCTCTGCCTACCAGCATGAGGATCAGCGGCATCCTCACATCCACTCGGATTTTGATAACGAGCAGCACAGATCTTTTTATCCATTTAAAACAAACCCTATCACTCTATGGGCATTTAACTGGAGTGGGTGGGGTGGGGTGGGGGATGATTTTCATGGGGGAAGAAGAGAGACTTGGCACCGAAGGCTTCCTACCTATAGATGTAGGCATTGAAAGCCTGGCTTTCTCGCAGCAAGGTCTGATAGAGAGGCAGCACTTCAGTCCTCCTGGACGCTGCCATCTCATAAACACATTGCTGGGCTTTGCCTGCCCCTTTTCCAGACAACCCAGGCAGAGGGCAGTCGGCCTCTGCTTCTGGCCAGGAGGAAAGGGAAAGTGAGTCTGCAGAGAAGGAGGAGGAGGGCATGCAGCTCTGCAATGTGCATCGGGGAACCGGGATAGGAACGCATTTTTGGGTGGCAGCACCAGCTGGAACTGCCTGCCGCCTGAAACACAATGCACTTTTTTGGCTTCCACATGCCCGGTTGAAGATCGTGCTTCATCTGGATGGGGAAGCCACCGGCGCCAGCGGGCACCAGCAGGTTGAGTGGAGCCGCCTGCACCATGGAGGAACCCCCCACCCCGTGCCTTCCCCCCTCCCCTGCCGCCAGCTGCTTCACCTTTCTCTGCACGTGGTGGGGAAGGGCTCAGAGAGGAGCCCGGGGGTGGGGAAGCGAGCATGGAATGGGGGGATCCATCCTCCCCAATCCTGATCAACCAGTCCTCACAGGCTAGCTGCCAGGGGCATGATACGCATGGTTCTCCGGCCAGGAAACTTCGTAATGGGAAGAGTAGGGGGAAAAAAACCACTCCAGCTGCGAAGCCCGCACTGGGAGACAGAAGCCGGAGCAGCCTTCTAAAAGCAAGGTTTTTTAAATCGTGGAGGAAAGCCATTTGTTGCAATTCTGATTTCTGCTATCGGGACGGACGGCGCGAGGTTGTGGTTCCCACCGAATCACTGAAAGTGGGTAAAACAGGAGACGTTCGCCTGGTGCAGTGCTAGCGCTGTAACGCACCCTGCGTCCCGATCACAGAAATCGGAATTACAACAATGGCAAAGCATCACCGTGGCTGGTTTACCCCACGCCTTGCACCACATGCACCTGGACAAACCCTTCCATCTCACAGGCAGCCTTGGCAGCAGCAGAGTTCTCACG
Source organism: Diadophis punctatus similis (assembly GCA_023053685.1). NCBI lineage: Eukaryota > Metazoa > Chordata > Lepidosauria > Squamata > Dipsadidae > Diadophis > Diadophis punctatus. Next base: position 4,499,113 of record JALIGW010000007.1, on the reverse strand, counting down.
AGAGCAATCAGTGAAATGGAACTCAAACGGCTTTGGAAGACGCGCCCGCTCCTAGCCTCGTCCAAACTTTCCTCCCTGATTCCAAAAACCTTGCTTTTGGAAGGCTGCTTTGGCTCCAGTTGTCCAGTGCGGGCTTCGCAGCTGGAGGGGTTTTCCTCCCCTACTCTTCCCATTACAAAGTTTCCTGGCCGGAGAACCACACAGATCGTGCCCCTGGCAACTGGCCTCCGAGGACTGCTTGATCAGGATTGGAGAGGATGGATCCCTGCATTCCACGCTCTCTTCCCCCCCACCCGGGCTCCCCTCCTAGCCCTTCCGCACCATGCATGGAGAAAGGCAAAGCAACCGAATTAAAAGAAACTCACCAAGTGCAGGTTTCCCAAGATGTCCTTTCTATGACTCATGGACTTCAACTCCCAGAATTCCTGATTGGCTCAGGAATTCTGGGAGTTGAAGTCCACAAGTCATAGAAGAGCCAACTTTGTCGCTTCGTTTCATCACTGCCGGAGTTTGACTTCGAACTGCGCGCGCTCTCCAGAATTATGCAGGAAGAAGGGGATCGGACAATAAGAGGGTCGGAATCACTTTCGCTCACTAAATTTTAGTGAAAGTGATTCCGACCTTCTTATTGTCCGATCCCCTTTTTCCTGCATAATAAGCGTCAGCCTTTTCTATCCGTTGGATGATTGCAATGCGCCACTTGCAATCATCCAATGCGCCACGTTTGGCGCATGCGCCACGGTTTGGCCACCCCTGGTGTAGGGTCTCCTGCTTCAATAGGAGGTTGGAGATAACCTACAAGGTCCCTCCCAACTCTTTTATTCTGTTATCATGAGGCTTCCCACTGATGCACTGCAGATTAGTGGGTTATAAACCAGGAAATAGATTTCACAGCCAAGTATAACTCTTCAGATTTCAGCTTGCTACTGATTAGTGGCACCAAGGAATTGACAATTCATTTTGTCTTAGCTAGGTGATTGTTCAAATCAGCTGACAAAGGAAAAACTAGATGCTATCCATGCAACTTCTCTCCACTAAATTCTTGGTGTCCCCTCATTTGTATTCTAGCAAGCTGAAGATCAAGAGGTAAAATTATATAAATTGTTTCCTGAAAATGTTATCACAAAACAAAATTTATCAAATGGTCTTCCCAGCCATGACAAATGCATGGGAAATGACAACTACTATACTCTTTCAATATTTTACTTGTGAAACTTTTAAAAAAACTTTTTAACTGAGTCTCTGGGAACACAGATATGGAAGATTAGGCTAAAACGTTTTTGTGCCTGGTAGTCTGGAAATCAAAAGAAAGGGCCAAAGTAACCAAACTGAGGACAAAAGCTAATAAATCAATGCTGATACAAAGGATAGGTAGATAAATAATTAAAGAGATATTTTACATCAACCTGTCAACTTGTTAAAGAGACAACATACAAATACTGTATACATAAACTGTAACAAACATGATATGAACATTCCCCTTCCCCCCTTTTTTATTGTAATGATGAATACAAATATGCCATTCCATTGAGATTACATGTTCTCTTTTTGTCACATGGTAGAGAGTCTGTGCAGTGTAGTAGTTCAGATATTGAACTGGAACCAAGAAAAGCCAGGTTTTTGTCCAATCTTAGCTCAAAGCTCCCTAAGCAGTCTTATGTCATTCCTCTCTCTCAGTCCAACTTATCTCACAGGACTTTTGTTGCAGGAATTTCTCGCAACAGTCCTAACTCAGCCTAACTTATTGAACTATTAGATGCTTTATTCACGTTTTCAGATGGAAATAGAAATAAAACAAGGAAGCTTTTTGTTTTCAGGGCATTTATTAGAAACCATGATTTTATCGGATATTTCTTATAATCTACCAATCAACAGTGAAATAAAAGGATCTTAGGAAACTTTATGGAGAGTTTGGTGCAGCCTTTCCCATATAACAGAGGTCCTCAACCCCCAGACTTAGTGCTGGGCCATAGCCTGTTCAGAATTGGGCCGCGGAAGTGGTGGGCAAGCGTACATGCAGCTCCACTTGCACAGGGGGTCAATGGGCAAGGGTATGCATCTGAAGCTCCATTTGTGTGAGCGGCAGGTGAGTGCAATCATCTGCCGCTATAATGTTCTCCAAATGTGTTCAATTACAGCTCCCAGAGTTTCTCATAACATGGCCATCAAGGGGATTGATACATACAGTACATCATTTCTGAAATATGCAGAATGAAAGATTATCATAATATATAAACTGAATTATCATCTATATAAGCCTTCTCATATTGTCCCCTTCCTATGTTGGAGTGAAGAGTTTCAGATAACCTGGTGCCATGCCATTGAGGGCTTTTGTTGTGGCCCACCAGCAATCCGTGCAGCTGGTAGCTGATTCCAAAGCGAAGAGGCCGATGTGGTGATGCACCAGCGGCCTGTGCAGCTGGCACCCGAGTCAGACAGTGAGGAGGCTAGAGAGGACTCGGTGCCAGAGGCAGAGATTCAGCCAGGGCCTTCGGAACCTCCAGAAGCTCCCATCAGTGATGAGGAAGAAGAGGAGGAGCCTATTCTCAATGCATGGGCACGCAGAGCTGCCAAAAGGCAGGAATGGTTCCTCAGGAGGAGGTCTCCTCAGGAGTAAGACTTGGGGCTAATTAGCCACTCCCCTAGCCTATTTAAGGGATGACAATGAAGGAGCCAATTTGCAGAAAACAACTTTGTTCATATTCCTTCGTGTCTTGCCTTCAGAAACGTCTGATCGGCTCTTGTTCTCTCTCTTGGCATTTTTCCTGCAAATTGCTTCTGGGCATTTTGCCAACCACTGTAAGATTGCTGTTATCTACAAGACTGTTTACTCAGAATTGAGTTATTATTTCGTGGACTCGTGAAGTTGAATTAAGAGCCGGTGTTCAGAAAAGACTGTATTTGTGCTTGATGACTACTAAAAAAGCTCATTAGTAGTCCTTAATTAGTAAACTAAGGTTTGTACAGACTTTGTGTGTGCTGCGTTCTTTGTGGTCCGTAGCTGGGGCAGAACAGCTTCATAGGTTAAAACCAACTCTTTAAATTGCACTCAGGCACTTTAGTGGTGTTTGGTTGGAATGCAGTGGTTAGAACGCTATTGTAGGCTAACTCCTCCCACACACCAGGAGGTTGATCCTGACCAGCTCAAGATTGACTCAGCTGGTAAAATGAGGACTCAGATTGTTGGGGACAATATGTTGATTCAGTAAACTGCTTAGAAAATGCTGTAAAGCATTATGAAGTGGTATAAAAGTCTAAGTGCTATTGATATTGCTACTGAATTCAGAGACACACATCTATCAAAAATGGAATATGTGTGCTTTCATTGTCAGTGAGACAGTTATTTGAAACTGAAACACCAACAAACAAATTGGCAGCTGGCACAGCAATGAGAAGTGTTAGCCATATGGTGCTCACAAACTAAAATATTTATTTGATGTGTCTTCAACAATCTAAAATGGCCACATGTGCTTTAAAAATGAGGACATTTTCTATTCTACACATTCTCAAAATAGGGATATCACTTGTAAAAATGAAGCTTGTATCACTTCAAATAATATGTAATTTTACTTAAGGCACAATGTTTAGAAATGTGCTAATAATTTCTATTTCCTGCCAAAAATGTATCCCTCAATCTTGCATAGAAAGCTAAGAATGAATAGACCTTCTCACTCAATTTTACTTATGTCATCCACTTTTTAAAACATTTTCAAACAATGGGAATAATCTGAGTAATTTCTTCTAAGGGAGAATTTACAGTAGAATATATTTCAAGGGAAAGATCTTATTATAGTATTAAAATGGCTCAGTTTCAAATTTGAGCAGGAGGTGCATATTGAAATATAAGTGGGGAATTGAAAAAAGTCATTTATTTGTATAAAATGTAGAACTGAAATTTGCAAGCTCTAATTGCTGATTTGGTATGGTTGCACTTTTTATTGCTTTTATTTATTTATAAAAGGGGGATGCCATTTTGCCTAATAGGTGGGGCACTGTAGGTTGTTGTCTGCCACACATTTCATTGCCTGCCCAGCTATTTCCTTGTAGCACTAGACAAGAGAGTTCACTTGTTACTGGTCAGTGATCGCCACTGATCGTTCCTGGTCAGCTCTTCCTCCATGCCTGTGACATGAGTTTAATGCTCTTTCAGAAGATCATTAGATCAGTGCTCAGAAGTTGCTGATTGACAAGTCACAGAAAGAGAGCACTTCATACCTGTAATTTATAATTTATATAATTTTGCAAGTGGCTAAATCTACCATTCAAAGCACCCATTTCTCTTGCCCTGTTCCCTCCCATGTTAAGAAGAGTGATTGGTGGTTGTTTTTTCTGATATCAGGTGACACTTGGCAGCCACAGAAACAAAGCCAGGGAATTCACCAATCATTTCCTTTAACTCATCCCAAATTTATTCTTTAAACATAGCACCACTCACCAGTCTCATTATTGAGGCAGAATAGAACTAATCTACCTAGGTCACACAATTGATGCTGGCACACTTTCCTGCTGGCTCAAAGACTGGTGGATTTCATCTGAATGGAACCACTTGGTTGTACCTTAATTCAGTTCTTAAGACATGTTTTTTAAAATTATCTCTAAACTGTGTTTTATGTTGTATTTTTAAAGCAGAGAGAGAAAAAGGTAGAGAAGATAGGAATAAGATTATTCCATCAATCCAAAGAGCAACTCGAACAGAAGAGATGAGAACACCATCTTATTAATGGGTTCCCAAGGAGAAATACTGTGCCCTACATTTCTGTGTCAACTTATGGATGGATCCCAAACAATAGATGAAACGTCTCTTCAGAAATGTTCCATGCCTGGGACAGCACATCTGGATGAATCTACATGGAAACACTTGCATCAACCTTGCTGACAGCCAGTTCTATAAGGTGTCTCCTCTGTTTTTGCTTGTTCTCACTCTGTTCTGTATCTAGTTTTTACTGGGATAAGCATTTAATTTTAAACATTGGGATATTAACTTCCTTTTTCCTCTTCTCTTTACAATCTGTTAAATTCTATGCTATGACATTTCAAAATGTAGCACTGGGATTAACTACTATCCTTTTTTGGAGGAAAGACTGAATTGCCATTACTGTAAAGATAAACAGATACACAGTAAAATAGATCACAATTACTGTATACATTTAAATGCAATCTCCATAACACATGTAATAACATCAAAAACAGAAAGGAATAAAAGAAAGAAAGATAACACATTTGCCAGCATAGTGGATCACACCCATTTATTCTAGAAGAATATGGAATTTACCTGTTCTTCAAAGTGTTCTTCAACCTGTTCTTCCTAGAAAGTTGAGCAATAGGAAAGGACGAAATTACATTTAAGATTAGAATCATACAGAGACATTTTGCATGTTTTTAGCCACTTCTTATTCATGAAAGTTTCCCTTCCAAATTTCTTCCAAAGGGAGAAGAAAGTGTCTGTGAACTCATCTTGAGTGAGGTGTTCTGGAATTTATATAAGTTAGACAAGGTTGCCATGAAGTGGATGCGAGTATTCTGTCTTGCACTGTATAATAATTTCTCAAATACGTAGCAACCTCCCAGGCTATGCATGCTTCAATTATCTCCCAAGGGAAGACACCATCAAAGAAACTCCCTGGAGACTCCTCAGACTGGGAATTGTAGGCAGACAGGGAGGCTTCAAAATGATGAAAGTTGTATACTGTGGCAGGAAACAAATGTTTCTATGGCATAATGGAGTGAGAAAGATATGATAAATTCTTGTACATTATTAGGATCAGTTTAATTTTTATGATCTTCCCACACTCCTCATCTGTGTTTATGGATAGGGCCACCACAGCTTGGTGTGCAAATTGTGTGTCACATAGGAGAACCACACAAGGGCACCACCATAGGCAGCACTTGTATGTGAGTGTACTTTGATATATTTTCTATTTCAAACTCCTTGAACCCCTTTAATGCGGCCCTTATTTCATAGACTTAACTGCTATTTTTACCATTGTTCTAGCCCTGCACTTGATTTCACACAATTAGATACATTCCTTGTTATTGGATCACCATCTCAGGCTTCATTCAACAAAAAAAGTTTATATGTATGCACAGAAATGCTGTATATACCATATTGTTTTATGCATCTAGTCTTGAGCATTTTGGGAAGAAAGAAACTTTGATCTGGAACAGAACTGCATTGGGGAGTTGAACAGGCTCGAGGCAGCAGCTCAGCTTTATCTGGGAAACATAAAAAGGCTTCAGGGAAACATCATCCCTGAGCGATCATAAAAGCACCACTTGCATGTTTCCATATGAAATATTGTAAGAACCTTGTTCAAAAGCTCCAAAAGCATTGAGAGGCAACACTGAGTGGTTGTGGTACCCAAAGGATTTCAGAGGGAGAGATGCTGAACATGAAATCCAAACAGTCTGGGTAGAAAAAAATTGGGTGTAAATGCAAGACTCATAATCACATTCCCCAGGGGCCAGCTAAGGCCAGATTCAGGGTTGCTGAGCAATCCACTTTGACTACAGTTCACCTCCCACTGAAATCATGGGAAATGGCTTTGCAAGATATCCTATACGGAAAAAAGGTCATCCACAAAATGTTGATGCTGTGGATGCATTCAAATTAATAATTCAATTTCACTTCAGATTCATAAGAGAACTAACTGATTGAATTTCAGAGATTGAGTGGTCATATTCTTCAATCACAGATTTTACAATGTTTAGAAATCTAAGTGCGGCCTTCTGCTTAAGCTAGCCATTTATTATTATTTTATTTTTAAAATTATTTAGGGTCAAACAACTTGGGAGACTCTAGAAAGAGTGCAGAGAAGAGCAACAAAGATGATCAGGGGACTGGAGGCTAGGAACTGTCTAGTTTAATGAAAAGAACTAGGGGGTGACATGATAGCAATCTTCCAACATCTAAGAGGCTTCCACAATGAAGAGGTGGTCAAAAAGCACCTGAAGGCAGAACAAGAAGCAATGGATGGAAACTAATCAAGGAGAGAAGCAACCTAGAAGTAAGGAGAAATTTCCTAACAGAACAATTAGTGAAATGACTTGCCTTCGGAAGTTGTGGGTACTCCAACACATGGAGGTATTTTTTTAAAAGAAGAGATTGGATAACCATTTATCTGAAATGTTATATGGTCTCTTGAATGAGATAGGGCTAAAAGACCCCCAAGGTCCTTCCCAACTCTGTTACTGTTATTCTGTCATCATGCAATGTTGTTTTGAGTGCAACCTGGGTTTGGTGATTGCTGAGGTTTTGCTCCTGTGCACCTTACTGCAGCCCAAATTCCCACTGGAAATTTGCACTAGAAATGTGATCAGGCAAGATCAGAAGACTTCAATCTCTTCATAGCTGACAATATTTGGCCAGATTAAACCAACTGTTCCCCAATGTGATGAAGTTTTTAACTGTTGTGTAAAACTGACTGCCACTCAGGCGGGCTAAAATCCCCTGAAAGTACCACAAAATGGCTTTTCAGTTCCATAGAAATCTTGATTAACCAATTTTTCCTGAGATTTAATGTGTATCATTCTTTCTGGTAAATATTTGATCCTGATTTGTAGCTTGGTTTTTAATTCTTCTTCTTTGTTCTCTCCTTCTAATGTAACCTTACTTAGATTTCTAGCCTAGCCATAGCAGCTGATATTCTCTTTCAGTTTCTGGTTATATACACACAACAACAACAACAACAACAACAACAACAACAACAACAACAGGCAGTTAGGCTGCTTCCCCCCCATCCCTGATCCTGCCTTTTGCCACCAACAGGCAGGTAGGCTGCTTTCTCCCCACCCCATTCCTGATCCTGCCTTCTGCCAACAAACAGACAGGTAGGCTGCTGTGGCTGGGCCTGGACAGCTATCTGGTGCGGTTCCTATGGTTATGGGATTACCGTCTTTGGATCAGTAGTGACTTAACCACCATAAACCAACCCAGGCACCTACCATCACTAATGATGAGAAGAAATCAACAAAATTCCACATTGGGTCAGTCGTCGCCCTGGTCAACAAGGACTGTGTCAGATGCTATGGCTCCTGGACATCTGTTAAAAAAGGGGTTGCAGGGCTCAGTTGTTACTGCCATGGAACCAGGGTGTGCAACTGCAAAGTGACTGGAACCAAAGTGCAAAACTTGGACAACCGAAGAAAATTGAGAAATCATCAAATATTACTACCAGGCAGAACCAACAGCCAGGAGATTTTTAAAAAGAATGATGCAACTGTGGACGGAAAAACACCCAGAAAGTGATGTAACTGAACAACGATTAATGGATCAAAGATGCTTCATCATCCGTAATAAAGTTTTCACAGATGTGGAAATGCAACATCTAGAAATATTGGCTAAAAAGAAAACAACAACTAATGACGAACAAGTTGAAGAAACTGCTCCAACATATGAACAAACTGACCAGCCAATGGAAGAAACCAACATACAGGATGAAGATCCTCCTGAGCAACAACTCGAAAATGTAAAGCTAAGTGATCTAGCAAAAATGCTGAAAGGAAAGATTGAAAACCACATCAAAGAAAACATAGAAAGAAAAAGACTACCTACTATTCGTGAAGTGCATAGCAAATGAGTGAAAGATCTGTTAACTGCCGTGAACAACATTTTAACTTCCATCCCATCCAGCATACTATATGAAAGCAACCAACTAATGTATAGCCCGGTTGCCGTTATAACTGCAGAACTGGGTTATAAAATGCCAAAAAAGAAACCCACTGGAACACCAAAGTGGAAAATTTGACTTGAAAATAAAATAAAAAAAACTATGAGAGGATGTCAGCAATTTAAAGTACTTGAAAGAAGGAAAACTAAAGAACAAAAAGCTGAAAAATAGTTTACACAAAAAAATACAACCTGGAGGAAAAAACAATAATGGAAATCAAGGGAGAAATAAAACAACGTGTAATAGCAATAGTAAAGAAAATTGAAAGATACGAAGGACGAATAAAACAATATCATGAAAATGTCCAGTTCAGAAGAAACCAACAGCTCTTCTACCAATTCCTTGATGAAAATCGAGTCCGAACTAATGTTCACCCATGTAAAGAAAAAGCTTTGAACTTTTGGAAAGAACTGTGGGGAAACCCAGTGGAATACAACAAAACTGCTTTCTGGATCAAAGATATTCAACAACAAACAACATGAAACAAAATGAAAAATATTATAATAACAACTGACATGGTTGCAAAACAAGCAAAGAAAGTCAAGAACTGGAATGCACCTGGCCTGGACGAATTGCATGGATACTGGCTAAAACACCTGACCAGCCTCCATCATCACATGGCCACTCAATTTGATAAAATGCTTCAAAATGCAACAAGCAAAGAATGGTTAACAGCTGGCCAAACATACTTGATAATGAAAGATCCAGAAAAGAGCACAGAACCAAGCAACTATCGCCCAATTACTTGTCTGCCAACAACATTCAAACTTTTTACAAGAATACTGGCAAATTCAGTATTCAATCATCTGATGGAAAACCGTTTGTATCCAGTAGAACAAAAAGGAAATTATAAAAAATCAAGAGGAACAAAAGATCAGCTGCTCATTGACAAAATGATACTAAAAAATGCAAAACGAAGAAAAATGAATTTAATTATGGCGTGGATTTATTACAAGAAGGCATTTGACTCTTTACCCCACAGCTGGTTTAACACCTGTCTGGAAAACTTTGGAATCAGCAAAAATATCTGTACATTTTTGAAAGGAAATATGCAAAAATGGAAAACAGTTCTAACAGCAAATGGGGAGAACATTGGTGAAGTCAACATCAGACAAGGAATCTTCCAGGGGGACTCACTTTTACCACTACTGTTCAGCATTGCATTAATTCCACTGACAATAATCCTACGAAACACAAAACTGGGATACCAAATCTTAAGCCAACATGGCAAGGTAAACAATCTACTCTACATGGGTGACTTAAAAATGTATGCAAAAAGCCCCACTGAACTTAAATCAATACTCAACACAGTTCAACTGTTCAGCAGTGACATCAAAATGAACTTTGGACTTGAAAAATGTGCTATATTATCCATGCAGCAAGGAAAAATGAAAAAAAAATAGAAGGAATAGAACTGGGAAATGGAAGCATAATGAAAGCATTAGCAAAGGATGACAGTTACAAATACCTAGGCATATTAGAATCAGATAACATCTTGAATGGAAAAGTCAAAGAGTCAACACAAAAGGAATACATCAGGAGGGTCCGCAAAATATTAAAATCAAAGCTGAATGCTGGAAACATAATTAAAGCCATTAATACATGGGCAGTTCCAGCGATACGCTACTCAGCTAGAATCATCAACTGGACTTTGGCTGAACTGGAAAACATGGACCGGAAAACGTGCAAACTTTTGAATATGTACCATGCTTTACATCCACGAAGTGACATCGACAGGTTGTACCTGCCAAGAAAAATAGAAGGCAGAGGGCTATTGCAAATCCATCAAACTGTAGAAGAAGAAAAACGAAGTTTGAATGATTATGTGAACCAAAGTACACAAAAATTGCTGCAGGCTGTGAAAACGGAGAACATTATAAAAACAACAGAAACAAAGGCAGAATATAAGGAGAACCAGCTGGATGACTGATTAAATAGATGGAAAACCAAAACTTTGCATGGACAATACTTGAAAAACATTGAAGGAAAATGGTGATGACAACCTTACATGGGCATGGCTTAAAATGGGAACTATCAAGAAAGAAACGGAAGGTTTAATACTCGCTGCTCAAGAACAAGCACTACAAACTAATGCCATGAAAGCGAAGATACAAAAAACCACTGACAATCCAAACTGCCGACTTTGCAATGAGAAAGTTGAAACTGTTTCACACTTAATATGTGAGTGCAGCAAAATCACGCAAATTGATTACAAAGCTAGACATGATCAAGGTGCTAAACTAGCCCACTGGTCATTATGTAAAAAATATGACATACCTATATCCGAAAAGTCATGGGAGCACGAAGTGGAAAAAGTTACTGAAAATGAGACGGTGAAGATCTTGTGGGACTTTCGAATACAGACAGATCATAATTTGGAATACAACACGCCAGATATCATGGTTGTCGAGGGCCAATGTGTACAGTTTATTGATATCGCTGTACCAGGAGATGCCAGAGTCAAAGAAAAAGAACTGGAAAAAATTACAAAATATTGCGACCTGGCCATTGAAACTACACGGCTATGGATGAAACATGTAACAGTGATACCCATTGTCATCGGGGCACTTGGTATCATGTCCAAGAATTTCACAAAACACATCAAGAAATTGCAGCTTCCTTCAATAAAACCAGTGGAACTGCAAAAAACTGCGCTACTTGGAACATCATATATTTTAAGAAGATACTTGGTTGATACCTAGGATGCTGGCAGCAACTCGTATCAACCATTAGCACCAGTCAGTGGTATTTGTGACACATTTTTAAATTTTCAGTTGTCTGAGTTTCATCTTTAATGAATAAGAGAGATAATAATAATAATAATAATAATAATAATAATAATAATAATAATAATAATAATAATAATAATGATGATGATGATGATGATGATGATGATGATGATGATGATGATGATGATGATGATGTAGTGTTTAATCATTATTAATTAAATAATCTATAGTGGCTTGGTTCACACAGCACACTAAGCAAAGGGCAGCAAGCCATCTTTTGGCTTAGCATGTTATGTAAATAGTATTACTGAAAGATAAGTCAAGAAATTTGCTTAGCTTACCGTATTTTTCGGAGTATAAGACGCACCTAGATTTTAGAGGAGGAAAACAAGGAAAAAAGTATTCTGAACCAAATGGTGTAGTAATATATTATTTAATAAAATACCAGTGTAGCAGAATACTTTTTACAACCATGTATACTTTTTACAACCATGTACACTTTTTACAAACTTCAAACTTGACAGCTTTAAGACTTGTGGACTTCAACTCCCAGAATTCCTCCTCCAGTCATGCTAAATGGGGTAATTAGAAGGCAAAAACACCCCCTTTATTGCAAAAAACGGCCCATTTTTCGCCCATTGTTTTGCAAAAACAAGGCATGCAGAGGGTTTGGGAAGCCTGCAGAGTGCTCCTAGGGGGTGGGGGAAGGCAAAAATGCCCCCATTTTTGCAAAAAATGGCCAATTTTTCGCCAAAATGGAATGCAGGGGCGGGGCTTCGGGAGGCCAAAAATGGCTGTATTCAGTGTATAAGACACACCGACATTTCTACCTTCTTTTGGGGGGCAAAAAGGTGCATCTTATACTCTGAAAAATACGGTAGTTAAAATAAACAAACAAATAATAATAATAAAAACCATTGGCATCATCTGGCTCTGGGGTAGATCCATTTTAACAAGTCCCACAGAGGTCTTTAGCAGCTGCAATTCCAAAATTGACCAAAATGTAATTTAACCATAACTGCAGTTTTTCTCATAATTCCTCCATTGTTAGATCACCAGAACTGGCCAAACAGAACACCAAATCCAACATGCAGACTACCAATTGAGTTTTCCTGGAAGATATGAAATCCTAAATTATTCTTGATTGGACATTTGGACAACTTCACATAAGAGAAAATGTTCAAATCTGCCAGACTATCATATTGAGAATCAGGTCAGTGAGGTGTGTTTTCTACTGACCAGAGCCACACTGCCTCCGCACCTCTCAAAGACTCTCTGATCTATGATCTCAAAGCCACATCGCAGCCCTGCAAATTGCAGAGCTTCTTGAGAGCTTCTAATTAAAGTTGTCATCAAACTATATACATTATAATGTGACTGGGACTTCTTTTTAAAAGCCAGGACAGTAATTCTATTAATTGTATTTCATTAATTCAGTTTAAATTTAATGACATCAAATTTCCAGCAGTCAGTTTTGGAGTGCAGCCTCTGGCATGGAGCTACAACTACACGATCTACACGATCTATAAACAAGAGCTGCATCAATCTCAGATCAGGAGCACATCCCCTTTTCTCCACAATGCCACAGGGTATGCAGTGATGTTCTATAACGGAACAAGCTGACTTCTGGCTTAGCAGTTGTTGCAGAGAAAACATAGCAAAGAAAATTGTTCAGATTTCCTTTGGAGCTTCAGGATAAGTAATTTCCTATTGGCCAGAACTCCTATCTTATCCACCCTCTTGGCTTCTGGGAGTTGTAACCCCCTCCCCTCCCTCCAGCTAAAGTCAAGGTAAAATTCTGCCTTGGCACCATTTCCTTATTACTCCTGACTCTTCCAATACACTAGTGGGATTTTTATTGTTTTTTTTTTCTTGCTAAGAAGCAAATATAATGGGGAAAGTGAAGATAGGGCATTAGCTGGCTGCCATTTTCACTCCCTCATTGACCAGCTGGAGGTGGAATCAAGGGGTCAGCCGAAGGATGTCTGGAAAGGCCTTCAAGTCAAAAACAGTTTTCCCTTGACCTTAAAGTATTGGTACTACTCTAGACCATGGATTTTTTTAAAGAAAATGAACTGTAAGTAACTCTTTTGCATGCTTCATAAGCATGATAACTATTATGAAATTTACACATAACAGACAAAGCAATTCTTCAATTCTTTAAAAAAAATAGAAATGGAATAGTGCCTTCTCCCTCCACCTCATTATTTTAAAGAAATTCCTGTCAGGCAACATAATAGCAATCTTCTCAAGTGATTAAAGAACAAGAGAAAGATTCATTTAAAGCAAAACTAAATATTCACTTCCTGCCTGCAGAATCTCAGCAATCTGTAATTCTGTAGTAAAAGGTATCCCAACAACTAAGGACATGAAAGCTAAAAACCTTGTTATCATATTGTACGCACATACCTCTGGAAGCATTAAGAACAAGGTTCCTACTACATCAAAAATTAAATTAGTCATCAAATGCCATATTTCTATTTTCTAATATTTCATATGTGTGAAATACTTTCTTGTACCCTTCTATATCTGTCTTATTTATGCCAATGATTTTCTGACAGGCCAGTAAAGACACATCAACAATAGTAGGATCATAGAAATTTTTTAGACAAATGGACTGTGCTCATCATTGGGTTTTAAATGCTTAGTTCTCCATTAGATATTGTACTAAGTTTACCTCTGTTTATGATCTCAAATCAAGTGTACAAATTTCAGCGTGATGTTCCAAGCATAGGTGAAAAAGAGTTACAGCCCCCTTTAAATTAAATAGCTTTATTTTATTATCTAGTCCAGTGATGGCGAACCTTTTTTTGCTCGGATGCCAAAAGGGTGCACGTGCCACACCCATAAAGCAATGCCCTCCATCCTGCACATGCGCGCGCTTCCCCCCCTGCGCTTCCCCCCCCTGTGCATGCTCACAGGCTCACTGAAGCCTCTGGAGCCTCTGGAGCCTGTGGATGGTGAAAAATGGATTCCAGCTAATTTTCAGCCTTCCGGAGGGCTGTGGGAGGTTGTTTTCGCCTTCCCCAGGCTTCAAGGAAGCCTCTGGAACCTGTGAATGGCAAAAAACGAACCCAACAGCCCAACCGGAATTTCGGAAATGAACTTCAGGAAAGCCTCTAGAAGCCTGGTCTGGGGAGGGTGAAAAATGGCCCAATGGCCCAACCAGAAGTTCATTTTTGAACTTCTGGTTCGGTCGTTGGGCCATTTTTCACCCTTCCCAGACTTCAGGAGGCTTTCCTGAAGCCTGGGGATGGTGAAAAATGGCCCAATGGCCCAACCGGAAGTTCATTTCCGAACTTCCGGTTGGGCCGTTGAGTCCATTTTTTGCCATCCACAGGCTCTGGAGGCTTTCCTGAAGCCTGGGGAAGGCAAAAATGATCTTCCCCCACCTTCTGGAAGGCCAAAAATCAGCTGGCCAGTGTGCACATGCACGCTGGAGCTGACATAGGGCAACGCCTCATGTGCCCTCAGATATGGCTCCACGTGCCACCTGTGACACGCATGCCATAGGTTGGCCATCATGGATCTAGTCTATGTGACAGTTATTTCCTAAGCTCAAAATATTAACATAGGATCCAGCTTTTAGTACTTTTTATTGTACATTTATCCTTCCTATCTCCACCCTGCTATAGGTTGGCTATGGGTTCTTGACAACTGTACCATAATGTGGAGTAGCTAAAATTATGTACTAAGGACCTGGAAACATCCCAAAGGGCAGTTAAATGCAGTTTTCCATTCATCTCCCTCCCTGATTCTCACCCAGTAGTAGGCTTCTTGCAGGTCCAGTTTAGTGAATATTTTGCCTTTGGCCAAATAGGCTAGCATGTCCTTCATCGGGCAGGAGGTAGACACTCTCCACATAAACATCATTTAGCCATCTATAATCCATGCATAGACGAAGCATCCCATCCTTCTTTTCATGAAACAGGATAGGGGTTGCTATGCATGGTTGAGCCGGTTAAATGAACCCGTGGACTAAATTTTTGTCAATTAACACCCACAGTTCATCTAACTCTCTTGGAGTCACTGAATGGAGTCACTAACTTCAATTTAGGCAATTTATCCCCAGGTAGGATTTCTATGGCACAGTCGGTTGGTGAGGGGGGAGTTCATCCAAACCCTTTTCACTGAACACCTCT
Source organism: Diadophis punctatus similis (assembly GCA_023053685.1). NCBI lineage: Eukaryota > Metazoa > Chordata > Lepidosauria > Squamata > Dipsadidae > Diadophis > Diadophis punctatus. The sequence goes on along the minus strand of JALIGW010000007.1, from coordinate 4,483,576 downwards.
CTTAAGACCCAATACTCTTTGGGATAGTGGGGAGGTCCTTTTCCGCCACTGTGCCACTGCCCTGATTTCCTGCTGTGGGAAGGTTGCCTTCCGGTTTTCCTTTTGCTCTTGGGTAAAGCAACTCGTTTGAATTTTTAGCAGACTCACTGAAACTCCTGCCATGGTGGCTAGTGCCAATGTTCATCCTCCATATTTCTTTTCTTGGGTCTGTTGGGCCTCACTGGTGGCAGCCGTGGCATATGGTTCACATGTCTTCATGGTTTGGAAGACATGCATCATGAACCGCATGGCTTGCTTCATCAGTAGGTCAATGTGACCAAATTCACCACCTTCTTCCTCCTCGCCCTCAAGCTCTTACAGCTCTGGTTGCCTTTCTCGCCATCGGTCGCTTCAGCTACCCCAGGTAATGTTCACCCCTCTGGTTCTTCCTTCCCAGTCTTCTTTCTTTCCGACTCCAATGGACCATCTGGGTTTCAATGAATCACCCAGGCTCCTGACCTCCTCCATCCACTTGATGAGGTCCAGCACAGGGAGAAGCCTGGAGGATGCTTCCCACCACCACTCAGCTTCCTCCTGGTCAATGCCTTGTGCTGACATGGTCTGCACAGTCCCATGGTAGGGCAGTATGCTTCTCTGGGTTGGTTGACTTTGCAGATTTTGCCTAATGTAAGGACCTGCCCCCTCAGAAAAGCAAGACTCTTGACTACATTGAGTTGAATCAAAAGAACTTTTAGTGAGAGAGTGGTGGTTGCAGTAAAGTCAGGTGAAATCTGAGAAAGCCCGCACAAGGTAAAAAACAATTCTTTTGTCCCCAAACCCAACCCCCCTGGCCAGTCCACTGGCAACCAATGTGATGCCGCAAGGTTGTTTTGAGAACTCTGTGGTGCTAGGCAAATAAGAGTTCACTTTTGGGGCATGACAGCCTTGAATCCAGGCTGGAACCGGCTAGGAGAGAGTCTGCTCCGTCTCCCAAGATAATCCCCCTCCCTAATTCTCAGGCAGTTACAGCAAAAGCATGCGAAAAATGCCAGCAGCCGGCCTCCCCCTCTTCCAACAGAATGGCAGGACACAATGAGGACCTGACATTACGTTTGTCTCCGAGCCATATAACTTAAATTTGATCTTTTGTAAATATTCTATATATCAATTTAATATTCCATTTCATTAAGTTTTTTGACACCAAGACTACACTGATTATGAATGGTGCATTTCAGCAATGGTTAAGGCTCTCCATTTGCTTACTTTACCAGCTTCTTCCTCACTGTGGATTTGGTATAGGTTTTCCATGCCCTTGCCTACCACTCAAAACTCTTTCCCATCACTCTGTCTATCCTCTCAGTAGGTACATTTGTGACCCTTCTGTTCAGATGGAAACTATCCCACCTGTATAGGCACCATCTGTTCCAAAATGCCCAAATCATTAAAAGGAGGATGGAGGAACAAAAATTACTGATTGGAACTCTCCCGAGTTTTGGAAATGTAAAGTAGCTCCTCTAACAAATCCAACACTTTTGCTTGCTGCATAATGTCTGCTATAAATAAAATCATTTGGAGCACTTATCAAGTCATTTCTTCCCCCACCTTTGTTTTTCTACAGTTGAGAGCTTAAACTTAATGTACCTCCAAACTGTCACACTTGTTATATTTCTGCAGCTTAGATTTTTGTTTTTATTGTTGTTAACATTTTATTATAAATACTATCATTCTTTTTCAATTTCATACATGCACATGTTATAAATGATAACCAGTCTCATTCAGTAGTCTATAATGTTAAAAAAGCAAGGCAGCGAATATCTTGCTACATCAACAACTATCTTATTTTTAAGGTGTGCAAATCCAATACTTATTTTGTTACTGTGTGATGAGCTTATTGACTGTTGCCAAGTTTGTCTCCTTACAGAATGCCACTTGTTTGCTGGAAAGCTTTCTGCAGTGAGTAAAATACTTTCAAAATAGAAAAGAACAAACAACAAACGTTAGGAAATCAATGTGAAACTCACACACATTGAGGAGCTCAAAATTAAGACTGAAATCAGACAGACAGCTGGAATTAACCTGCTACTAGGTACAACAATAAAGTTATATATTTCTGCATATACCCATAGATCCCTAGAATGCAGGAATATTTTATCATGTGTTTAAATGGAAAAAGGGGTTTTATGGGTGGAAGAATTACAACTTTTTCTTTAAAAAGGAAAAAAGAGGTTTTTCTGAGAAAGAACAGGGATAGAATGAAAAGTAGTGTTTGGCTTGGAGAGAATAGCAAAACAATAATAAAGATAAATTAAAATATTTGCATGCAAAATGTATTTTTAGACTCAAGAGAGAAAGATGATAATCTCATTTTTATTTTGTTTTTTTCTTCTTCATAGTCTTAATGTTGGTGATGAAGGAAACTGCAGATTAGATTCTGGAATGAAATTGTAATCTAAAAAACAAAGTAGAAACCACACACTTAATACAGTACATGGACTTACTTTAAAGATTTACAGAATAAGAAGAAGCTGCAAGATTTCTTTTCTTTTTAACAATAAGTTTAGATGCTCAAAATGAAAAAGCAGCAGGAGGCCTCTGAAACCCAAAGTATTAGATTTGTATGGGAAGATGTCAATTGTTTGCGATTCTTACTCTCATATGTGCCCTAGATCCTGTCAGGTAAGAGCGCTGCAGCTTTGTTTATCTGCTCCCTCCCAATATTGTCAGGATGCATTTCCAATTTCCAAGTGACTGCTGCCACTGTGCTACAATCTGTGCTTATTTCTCGAGCAGCTAAACCCTTTGACACTGTGGTTTTTAATTAAAATTACATTAAAGTTAATCAGCCAGAAAGAGGCTTCTGTAGAAGGCAGGTTTGATTGCAACCTGCAAAGGGCACTGAGGCTGCCAACTTGCTAAAGATGTGCCGGCAGATGCCAAGCTGTTTGTGCAAGTCCAATGATAGTAGCTGAGTTGTTGAAAGAGGTCACGTCTGTTTTACTTTTTCAAAGCACTGTCCTGCAACTAGTGCAAGGGATGTCAATTGTGAGTAAACAAGGATCGATTTCATGGCATGTTTCTTTTGACTTAAGAAATATTAATATTCTTTATTCCATTTAATCCATTTTAAATATTCTGCTTATTTTGTTTAACATCCTCAAATTGTACGTTAGGATCACAGGGTAGACATATATTCAGAAAAAAAGTGATTACTTTTTTTCATATCTCCAATGCTAAATAGGGATGTTGGATACTTTTCTGTGGGGCACTTTTAAAAAATTAGCTCATTTGTATGTTCCAGGGAACTATGTAAATTGGAGCTCAGTTTTCACTCAGCTTCTAATGATCTCTGAATTTTGCAGGATAATTCTCATTTTATATATGACTTTTTTAATCCAGAAAAATTAGGTTATTTAAAAAGTTAGACTGTGACTAATCACATACAACCCTATAATAGATTTAGATTGATTTCTATATTCTATATTATCTAACTCTAAGCATTCGTGCCTGACTGATCTCATTATACATGCTTCTAAGTAAAGATACTCAGGGTTAGGTTATAAAGCAAACTACTGATATTCAGAAATAAAGCTTCAGAGAGCAGAAAGTATTTATTTGTTTGTTTGTTTGTTTGTTTGTTTGTTTGTTTGTTTGTTTATTATTTTGTCAGGCATGTATTAGATAACAAATATAGGTATAAACATGGTTATTAATACATGAAATGGATACGAATAAAAAGGGACATTAGGACAGGGACGGTAGGCACGTTGGTGCGCTTATGCATGCCCCTTAGAGACCTCTTAGGAATGGGGTGAGGTCAACAGTTAGCTTTAGGTTAAAGTTTTGGGGGTTTGGGGAAGAAACACAGAGTCAGGTAGTGTATTCCAGACATTGACCACTCTGTTGCTGAAGTCATATTTCCTGCGGTTTACCTTAAGTTTGTATCTATTGTGTGCTCGTGTATTGTTGTGGTTGAAGCTGACAAAGTCATTGACAGGTAGGACATTGTAGTAAATAATTTTATGTACTATGCTTAGGTCAGACCAAAGGCAGCGTAGCACATAAACTCACTACCTGACTCTGTGGTTTCGTCACCAAACCCTCAAAACTTTACCCTTAGATTGTCCACTGTTGACCTCACCCAATTCCTAAGAGGTCAGTAAGGGGCGTGCATAAGTGCACCAGCGTGCCTACCGTCCCTGTCCTAATGTTCCCTCATATCAATACCCATCTTATGTATATAAACAATGTTATATCTATGTATATTACCAACACGTACTTGACAATAAATAAATAAAATAGTTCTAAGTTGTCTAAGTCCAAAATTTCAAGTCTGGTGGCATAAGGTATTCTGTTGCGAGTAGAGGAGTGGATGACTCTTCTCGTGAAATATCTCTGGACTCACTCAATGGTATTAATGTCCGATATGTAGTGCGGGTTCCAGACAGATGAGCTGTATTCGAGAATTGGTCTAGCAAATGTTTTGTATGCTCTAGTTAGCAGTACAATATTACCAGAGAAAAAACTACGCAAGATTAGGTTAACAACTCTTAATGCTTTTTTTGCAGTGTTGTTGCAGTGGGCTCTGGCACTTAGATAATTAGAGATGAGTTCTCCAAGGTCTTTGACAGTGTGAGGGTTGTCTACAAGGTCGTGTCCATACAGTTTGTATTTTATGTTCTGATCTTTTTTGCCAATGTGTAAGACAGAGCATTTGTTGGTTGAGATTTGAAGTTGCCACTTGTTTGACCATTCTGACACATAGTCAAGGTCTTTTTGAAGGGTGGTAACATTGTCGGTGGTGTTGAATAGTTTTACATCATCAGCAAAGAGAACGCCGTTGCTTCTAATATGATCACAAAGGTCATTTATGTAAAGTATAAAGAGAATTGGTCCTAGAATGCTGCCTTGGGGGACACCGCTGTTAACAGGTACAGGATTTGATAGGGCACTCCCTATTTTGACCACTTGTTGCCTGGTTTGACAGGAATGCAGCTATCCAATTATGCAGGAGTCCAGAAATACCATAAGATTTTAGTTTTAGAAGTAGTTTGTCATGTACCACTGAATCAAAGGCTTTACAGAAGTCTATGTAAATTGCGTCTATTGCTTTGCCTTGATCGAGTTGTGTAGTCCATATTGGAGTGTAGGAGTTGCAGTGTAGGAGTTGCAGATTACAGGATAATTTTTTTCTGAAACCAAATTGTTTGTTAGAGAGTAGGATGTCTGTCTCTAAGTGGAGGGTAATGGATTGGTTAATGATTGATTCCGTGACTTTGCAGGTGATGCAATATAAAGAGATTGGTCTGTAATTTTCAACTAGGCTGGGGTCTCCGTTTTTGAAGATGGGGATGACCATTGCTAGTGACCATATGTTGGCCAAGGAGCTAATCCTGAAATATTTTTCAAAGATTATGCTTAGAGGTTCTGCTATGGCAGTGGAAAGCTTTTTTAAGAAGTAGGCACATAGTCCATCAGGTCCAATAGATAGAGATGATTTTAGACTGTGCACTGCCTTTCCAATGTTATCTTCTGTAAAGTCGATATGTATTAGATCGTTGTAATTATCTGTGGTACAACTAGGAAATATTGGGCATGAGCCTTGCTGTTTACAAAGACTGAGCTGAAGAATATGTTTAAAAGGTTGACTTTAACAGATTCATCATTACAGTCTTTACCATTAGGTCCTTTTAGGGGTGGGATGGATCTCAAGTCTTTGAGTTTGTTATTTACAAAATTATAGAAGGCACGGGTGGATTTCATACGCAGGAGATTTTCCTCTTGATTGATGTGATAATTAGTGCATTCAGTCTTTATCTGGTAGCATAAGTTTTTGTAGCAGCTTTTGATTTTTCGCCAAAGAGATTTTTTCGCCAAAGAAATTCAGACATAGCACCATATCATAATTTGGTATTATGTGGGTAAGAATGGAATAGCCTCAAGGTTACCCCATTTCCTTTTTTTTTGAGTGTGACAATTATTTTTTCCAGATCTCATTTGAGAACAACTCATGACTTACCACTTTTCCTAAACTAGTAAATTTTGGTTTGCACTTGCCCTGCAAAGCAGAATTGGAAATAAAATTTTCACGGATAGCAGCAGACTATAGTTTGCTTTAATCCAGGATCAGAAAAAGATATTAATGCAATATTTTCTAGAGTTATTAGCCCCTCTTTTTTTAAAAAAAATCTTTATTAGGTTTTTTCATTAAAAACAACATATAAAACAGACATACAAAAATACATAAAACAAAAACAAACACAGGAATAACTAACCACTATTACAGCTTTTTCAAATTATTTCCAAATTTATTTACAGATTACAATATTCTTATTTTTATTTTAACATTTATTAATTTTTATCTAAGTCTATCTTTAAAGGATTGAGTCTCCTAATATATTTTCCACATCTATTTCTTCCACTTTACTTACATATAAATCACTTATTTATCATAGGAAAAAGAGAGTAAGAACATTTACAATTTTGTCATGGATAGACCTCATTTTATAACCAATGAATAACCATTTTATTGTGTTTTGACCACATATACCATTTGTTCCATGGTTCATAGAATTCTGTATCTTCTTTTTCATGTATTGCCATAGTTAATTTGCACATCTCGTAACATTCTAATAATGTTCTAACCACCATAGAGGATGTAGGAATGGTATCAGTTTTCCAACTCTGTGCATATGCAATCCTAGCCGCTGTGCTTATGTGCAGTATTAAATAACGGTCCTCTTTTTAAAACTTTCATCTAAAAATTCCCAGCAAGAACAATTCCGGCTTCAACTCAATTGTCTGTTGTATAATTTCTTCCAACCAGTTCCTTATTTTGTTCCTATCCTCCTCTGACACGATTGGCAATTTCCTTTCCTCCAAGTAGTCTTTAATGTCTTCTTCTTTAATCTTTCCTTTCTTATATAATTCTGTAAAAAAAACTGTGGACAATGGTTTTTTTTCTCTTCTGACCTATTATGTAGTTTCCCATTCTCATCTAATAATTGTTCAATTGATCTCTCTTCCCTCTCTTTTCTAAGTTTGTAATCCAGCCACCTTCCTGGTTTATTTGCAAATTCAAAGTAATTTTGTTTAGATATCTTAATTTTCCGTGCCAATTCCTCTTCAGTTATCAAATTAATTTTATGTTTGGTTATAGTTAAATCCTCCTTGGTTTTACAATATTTTGGGTCATTCTTTAATTTATTCTCTAATTCTTTGAGTTTTGTATATAATAAGTTTTGATTCTTCTTCTTTTCTTTGTTACGATTTGCTACATATGCTATCGTTAACCCTCTAATGTAGGCCTCAGTGGTATCCCACAAGTTTTGTGCCGAAGTTTGCTCCTTAGTATTAATGTTAATATTCTAGTTCTTTCTCTATCATCTGTATATAATTTTTTTCTTTTACAACTCTTTGATCTAATGACCATCTCATTTTCTTTCTTTTATCTTGCCCTTTCCATTTTATTATCAATGGGTTATGATCCGCCCAAGCATTAGGAAGTATTTCTATTTCTATTGTTTCATTCATTAATTTAGGATTCATCCAGGCCATGTCAATTCTGGACCAAGTTTTGTGTGGGTGAGAAAAAAAGGTATATTGCATACCCTCTGGATTTAAATAACACCATCAATCCCCCAATCAAATTCTTGCCTAATTTCGTCGAATGATCCTGGTAGTTGTCGCCTCGTCTTTTTCCTATTGTTACTTTTGTAATCTTTCCTTTTATCTGCTATGGCATTAAAGTCTCCAATTATACAAAGGTTTTCCCATTGTAATTCTATCAATTTTTTTAATATCTTAGAGTAGAATATTTTCTGATTTGTGTTTGGTGCATAGATTACTACCAATAATATTTTCTTGTGTCCTGATGTTATTTCAACTATTAATATTCTAACTTCTTTGTCACTATATCAATTTTGGATTTAACCATTTTTTTATGTACACTACCACACCTCTTTTCTTAACTTTTGATAGGGCCAAATATAATTTACCCAATTTTGAATATTCCAAAATAGTGCTTTGTTCTCTTTTAATATGAACCTCTTGAAGACATGTGATATCTGGATTTTGTTTTGAGAGTCTAAATAATATTTTCTTTCTTTTAATTGGTGAGTTCAATCCATTTATGTTCATTGAAATTAGGTTATTTCTCCTTACTCCATTTTTTCACTTTGCAATTTCTTTTTGGCCTCCTTTCCTATACTCTGTCTGGGCTCTTGTTCTTGCACCATCTCTTTCATATCTATCTGTTATCTTCTTCTTCCTCTTCTCCTGTACTATCATTTTATCTTCCGAACTTAGTTCCTCCAAGCTTACTCTTTCTCCTTCATCTTTACTCTCATGTTCTTCCTCGCCCTTAATGTATTGTTCATAGAAATCCCTAGCCTCATCAACCAAGGTTATTCTAAATCTTTTTTCTGCCATCGAGATCAATAGCCCCTCAGGAATTAACCATCTGAATGTTATTTTCTGTCTTATTAGTTGTGAGGACAAAAAATGATATGCTCTTCTTTTATCTCTTATTCTCTGAGGGATCTGTCTGAGAATGATTATTTCTTTCCCTTTAAAAGTAAGTGTATTCTCCCTTGAGATATTGTATATTTCATCTCTTATGTTTTTTTAATAGCCCTTATATGAACTTCCCTGGGCAATTTGTGCCTACGGGCATAGTTGGTATGTAACCTATAGACCTCATCCATTTCCTCTATTATTTCTTGTTTGGTCTTATTTCTTAAACCAGCTATTATTTCTGCCATTTTTTCAGGGAGATTCTCGTCCTTGTCTTCTGGTATATTCTGGAACCTTAAGTAAAATGCTGCTTTCTCAATTTCCAGATGTGAAATAGCTTCCTCAAGGTTCCTATTTACCATCTCTAATCTCTTCTCAGTTCCTTCTAATCTCTGGTCCATTTGCTCAGTTTTTTCCTCGTTTTCATTCTCTTTTCATTATTTATTAATACTTCCTGAATTGTTCCCATTCTTTCATCTAATTTTTCCATCTGATCATCTACTTTTCTTATATCCTCCTTCATTTCCCCCATATCCCCTCTCATATCTTCATAATGTCTGTCCATAGATTCCTGCATCTTAAGTATCATTTCTTGCAACCCCGTTAATGTGGCCTGCATATTTTGTAGATTCATGCTAGCACTCGCTTTCTCTCCTGTAGTATTATCTATGGAACGTTGACCAGTGGGGAAGGGAGTTGTAGAAAATATTTTTCCTTGTTTTAGAAATTGTTGTAATTGTGCTTGTCATCCTTACTATCCCCCAAACTTTGTTCCACTGTACCATATACAAATTATAAATATAAACAATATTTTAACTCTCCACTCTATATAGAAATGATCACAATTGGGTTCACTAGTATTCTATCAGTTATTAATTAAAACATTTATTCCACCTAAATATCTACACTCAATTCATTAATTCATTAATTATATCCAATAGATAGCTTTTGTTTAACAAGTGTATATATTTATTGTTATAATTCTACTTTCACCAAAATATATAAAAAGAAAGATTACGTTTCAATTCAATCCACTAGTAAATGTAAATATATATATATATATATATATATATATATATATATATATATATATATATATATATATATATATATATATATATATATATATATATATATATACATACATACATACATACATACATACATACACATACACATACACACACACACATATATATATACATATATATATACATATACATACATACATACATACATACATACATACATACATACATACATACATACATACATACATATATATATATATATATATATATATATATATATATATGAAGAAAAAGAAAAAAATTCAATAATCTAATAAAAAATCTTATTCTCTATATCTGTTAACATATATAATCAGGAACAAGATTCCTTTAAACATGATAAATTTTAATATCGTGTGGTTAATTAATTCCAATATTCACTTATAATTTTGAACGATATAATAAGCAAGTCTATTTGTTATTATCTATTATATTTTTAAATTATAAAGTTCCTTGTCCAATGCAATTACCACACTTCACAACTTTCTCAGTCTCTATACGTCTATTCTTTTCCAAGATGTCTCCCAGTCGTTTCGCTTTGTCACCTTCCGTTCACTCACGAGTGCTCTTCTTCCTCTTCCACCAACTTTCTCTCACTTTCTCTTCCTTTCTTCACTTTCTGCTGTCCCTTTTACCACAATCCTTTTCCAATCCGTCTTTTAAGTCCTTTCACAGTATGGTTTATAGCTCAAAGCAATCCTTCACCTCTCCTCCACTCTATTACTCTTTCAATGTCCATTCCTGCAGCTTCCACTCCCACCTTCAATTCACTGCTTTTGCCTTCCAGGAGCCACTCTCTGTCATCTTTAATATCTCCAACTCCACCAAAAGGGATCTCCTCGCTTCTTCCTTTATATGTTAAAAATCCGCTTTCCTTCACTTTCTCACCACTCGTTCCAGCTGTTTTTCACTCAACGCTTCCCTCTTCTCATCACTCTGTCACGCCTCCAGATCGGCTCGATGAGTCAATTTCTTTTGCGACCTGATTCCTCTCAGTATCTGGGGAGATTGCCTTTCTCATCCGATGCCTCGAGGTTTCCCCTTTCTGCCGCTGCTCTCACCAAGATCAGCTTTGTCTACAGGCCTCCGAAAATAACAAAAAATGCGGCGGCAGCTCATGGAGCTCCGTTTGCTGCTCCGCACTGGCGTAACGTCAAACTGGAAGTCGTTATTAGCCCTTCTTAAGGCATAACACTTCCCATCCAGGCTGAAAATGGGGCACGAGGGGGGCACACACGGCCTCCCTTACCCCGTTTTGCCTGCCAGAGGCATGATGGGCCAGTCCTTTGCTATTTCTAGGCTGGCCCCATGGGCCAGATTTAAGCACTTGAGTTTGACACCTCTGCTTTAGATGATTGGTGCTTTAAGAGCATGGAGGTATTTCACTAGTTCATCTCTAACTGAATTATCAATTCAAGGTTAGGCTGTTGAACTTCATCTATATTCATAAATGTTAGCTAAAGCTGTATAAGTATTTGAAATTCTTTGAAAATCAGTAAACCCAAAACAATAGATTTAAAGTAGTTTAAATTGAATTCCAAATAAGAAGCAACACTAGAAGCTTATAGAATGAAACTTATCGAAGCTAAATTGCTACTCAGAAATATTTTTAAACAAAAAATACCATATGTTCCGGCGTATAAGACGACTGGGCATATAAGATGACCCCCAACTTTTCCAGTTAAAATATAGTGTTTGGGATATACTCGCCGTATAAGACTACCCCTCCTACCATCTTTCTTTTTCTTTCTGTCTTTCTTTCTTCCTAACATATTTCTTTCTTTCTTTCTTCTTCTTTCTTCTTTCTTCTTTCTTCTTTCTTCTTTCTTCTTTCTTCTTTCTTCTTTCTTCTTTCTTCTTTCTTCTTTCTTCTTTCTTTCTTTCTTTCTTTCTTTCTTTCTTCCTTTCTTCCTTCCTTCCTTCCTTCCTTCCTTCTTCCTTCCTTCCTTCCTTCCTTCCTTCCTTCCTTCCTTCTTTCTGTCTGTCTGTCTGTCTTCCTTCCTTCCTTCCTAACTTCTTTCTTTTTTTCTTTCTTTCTGTCTGTCTGTCTGTCTGTCTTCCTACCTTCCTACCTTCTTTCTTTCTTTCTTTCTTTCTTTCTTTCTTTCTTTCTTTCTTTCTTTCTTTCTTTCTTTCTTTCTTTCTTTCTCTTTCTTTCTTTCTTTCTTTCTTTCTGTCTTCCTTCCTTCCTTCCTTCCTAACTTCTTTCTTTCTTTCTGTCTGTCTGTCTTCCTACCTTCCTACCTTCCTACCTTCTTCCTTCCTTCCTTCCTTCCTTCCTTCCTTCCTTCCTTCCTTCCTTCCTTCCTTCCTTCCCTCCCTCCCTCCCTCCCTCCCTCCCTCCTCCCTTCCTTCCTTCCTTCCTTCCTTTCTCCCTGCAAACCAATCCCCACCGTGGCTCCTTTCTCCCTCGCCCAGCCCTCTTCCAAGACGCCAAGTGGAAGCAAGGTAGGTGGGTGGGTTGCTCCCCTCTCCTCCCCTCTCCTCCCCTCGGAGGAAGAAGGAGCCTCTGTCGCCATCTCCCGTGGGACTCCAGCCACCCGACTGAGTCCCCGACCGTGGTGCCGGCAGGGTTAACACGCATGGGAGGGAAGGAGAGCGTGCGCTACCGCTGCTGCTGCTATCGTACTGAAACTTCCGAGCCGGGGGGAGCTCAAAAATGGCTGCGGCTGCATCCTTGCCATTCTCCAGCCAAGCGGCCAAAGGAGCCCCGGAGCCCCGATGCTGCCCTGCGTCTTGGTCTCCTGCCGCCACCGCCAGCTGCAGCCTTCCCAGCAGGTGGGCGCGCGCAAGAGGGACCGCGGAGCAGAGGTGCCCGGTGAGCGGTGCAAGAGGCGCAGGGATGCCAGAAGTGGCATCGGCGGCAGCAGGCTCCTGCCCATGTCTCCCGCCTGCCTCTTGCCTTAAGCCACCGGGCGAGCAGTGCGAGAGGCGCAGGGATGCCAGAAGTGGCATCGGCGGCAGCAGGCTCCTGCCTGCGTCTCCCGCCTGCCTCTTGCCTTAAGCCGCCGGGCGCTTCTGCTCCGCGGTCCCTCCCGCAAGCACCCACCTGCTGGGAAGGCTGCAGCTGGCGGTGGCGGCAGGAGACCGAGACGCAGGGCAGCGTCGGGGCTTCGGGGCTCCTTCGGCCACTTGGCTGGAGAATGGCAGGGATGCAGCCGCGGCCGTTTTTGAGCTCCCCCAGCTCGGAAGTTTCAGTACCCAGCGTATAAGACGACCCCCGACTTTTGAGAGGATTTTCAAGGGGTAAAAAGTCATCTTATACGCTGGAACATACGGTACTATAAAGCTACAAAATGCTAGTGTTTCAAACTGCTATTGTTCTGTCTTCAAAAAAAATTATATTTAACATTTCAATACCTGCTGAATGTTTTCAAAGCTCAAAGAAACACTTAGCCTATGTTATCACTGTATTTCCTCACCAGTGTCCATGCAAGAGTCAGTGCTACCAGCCTTATCTGTTCAAACACTTAATCATTGTATTTAGTGGCTTTCGTGGTGGTATTTCTTATACTTAATTCCAAAACTATTTCAAACTATTTCAAAAAATATTTCAAAATTGGATAATACTTCCTCTCAGATTACTTGGTCAACTAGCAATCTTTAGGATGACGTTTCTACTTGCACATATAGTTGCATGCAAAGAAAAATATTTTGCTTATCTTGTCAGTTTTTCTTAGTACAGTAAAGTAGGCTTGCAAGTAAAACTCCCATCATACCCATTCCAATCAGGATAACTGAAAGGTCAGTTCTTTGTTCCTCACATAATTTTTCTTTCGCGCCGTTAAAGAGCATCAATGTTACAACAATTCAAAAGGGAAGAAGAAGGGACTGATTAAGTACTCAGAGCTGTCTAATTATATAAGAAAGACAGAGAAACCAGAGGAGCTGACAGAGGTGTTCACACTGTTCTGGGCACTGCTGAGATATTAGTTTGATTTCCAAAACCTGGTTTGCCAGCTGAAAACAAAATAACAGTAATAACAAAATCTAAGCTTCCAAATGTTATCTAGCCATTCAAATGAGACAATTTTACTTCAAGGTACCAAAACTAAAAGATAAGGTACAAGGCCACACTGGCTTCCAAAGTATAAATAGCTCTTTTAAGAAATGCCATGCAATCACCACTGCCTTTTCCTCCATGTTTATTTTATCCTGAGAGCCTTTTGGTTCTGTTATAATTAACTAATTAGGGATGTATTTTATAAGAGGTTAAAATTATCAGCAGCATTGTATTGCCTTCTCCCTATTTATCTTTTCATAGAATTATAGAATGGAAGCATTGGAAAGGACTGTAGAGATCATACAGTCCAGACTCTAGTTCAGAGCAGAAATCCATTACTACTGTACAACTTCTGAGATGACTATCCAGCTTCTCTTTCACTATCTCCACTAAAAAAAAGCCCCAGTCAATTCCTGAGGTTGCCCTTTTCTTTGCTGAACAGCTCTTAACGGTTAGAAAATGTTTCTTGATGTCCCAACTAAAATCTATTTCCTTGTCATTTAAAACTCTCATGTGCCACCTTCTACAGCATAGCCTTCAGATACTTAAAATAGCTGTGATGTCTCCTATAGTCTCATATTATCTGGGTAAATATACTAAAGGCTCCAAATGATCCTAATTTTCTCTCCTTCCTGTACACTTATCATCTTGATTGCTCTCCTTCAGACACTTTAATTTGTCTATGTCCTGTTTGAAACATAGTGTCCCAAAATTGAATCAATATTCTAGATGCACTCTCACCAATGCTGAATAGAAAGGAAAAATTAATCTTGACGTTATATTCTGTTAATGGAAGCCTAAGATTGTCTTTGCTTTTTTTTTAACAGCTGCATCACACTTTTGGCTCAATTCAGCTTGTGATCCATCAAGACTTCTAGATTCTTTTTATATGCACTTCAGCCAAATATAGTTCTCCCCAGTTCTTTTCTGTACTCATGTCTTTGATTTTTCTGACCTATATTTAGGATTTGCATTTGTTCCTGTTGAAAGTTTTCTTGCTGTTTTTGCCAATGTTCCAGCTTGTCCAGTTCTTTCCAAATCTTGATGCTGTCCTCTAATGCATTTGTTATCCCCGCTTTGTGTTGTTTGCAGTTTTGATAATTATATTTTCTAACCTTACATCCAACCATTTATGTGTTGCATAATGCAAAGTCTAAAAATGCCCTGTACTTGTAGTGTACCACTTATATTTTGTGTTTACCTATACTGAGCCATGGATGTACACTTGTTGTACACAGTTGTTCCATTAGTTTTTATCTATCAACCCCCCCCCCACATGAGAGTTGTGTAAATTAGTCTAGCAGTTTAAGCTGACAACAGAGTCTTTTTGCACACTCTTATAATAGTATCTTGGTTGTTTCTTCTTCCTTGTGTTCTTCCCAAAATGCTTTGGATTGGATCTGCTGGATCAGATTTCTAGATCTGAACATACCAATTAAAAACAACGTAAGTGAACCATTAAAATAAGGCATGAATTTTAAGTATTTCTGAATAAATATATGAATTCTTTTTTGGAAATGTTTAATTTATGCTGATGCTCTAACAATTATTATGAACGTTTTTGACATATGCACACGGTATAAAGAGCAGTTTTGTCACACTAAAAAGAGACATGGTATGCATCAGTGGTGGGTTCCTACCGGTGCGGTCCACTTTATAGCACCGGTAGCAGCCCGCTGGTGATATCACAGTACCGGTGCAGTCAATTGCCAGTGCCTAAGCGCCGCCATTAAAAAATTTTTTTTAATTTTTTTTTAAAAAAATTCTTTTGCACATGCTCAGAAGCCGAGCTTCTGGCACTGCGCATACGCTGCCTTCCTATCCCACAGTGAGTCCAAGCAGGAGAGGATGGCTGAGAGAGCGCGTGAGATGCTGAAAGAATGGGCGGCAGGAGCTATCTCCATTCCCCTCCCTTCAGCAGTCCAAGAAGCCACGAACGTGTGGTGATGATCCTAGGCATTTTTGCACGTTTGAGGCTTCTCGAGCTGCTGAGGAGAAGGGGAATGGGCGGCAGGACCTATCTCAGTTCCCCTCCCTTCAGCAGTCTGAGAAGCCACGAACGTGCGGTGATGATCCCAGGCATTTTCGCACGTTTGAGGCTTCTCAAGCTGCTGAGGGGAGGGGGAATGGGCGGCAGGACCTATCTCAGTTCCCCTCCCTTCAGCAGTCCGAGAAGCCACGAACGTGCGGTGATGATCCTAGGCATTTTCGCATGTTCAAGGCTTCTCAAGCTGCTGAGGGGAGGGGGAACGGGTGGCAGGAGCCTAGGATCATCGAATGGGGAGAAGCATTCAGGCCGGACAGAGCCTCCTAGAAGAACCGCTGCCGTGGTCTTGCTGCTCCCGCTGCGGGGGCCTGCATTGTGGGTGGGTAATGCCCCCCGCTTCTCTGGCCGCTGCCAAGCTCCTGAGGCCCACGCCCACCCGGTCACATGGCTGGCAAGCCACACCCACAAAATAAGCCACGCCCACAGAGTGGTAGTAAAAAAATTAGGAACCCACCCCTGGTATGCATGTTTTTCATAAATCCTAGCCTATGCTGAAATGTGGCTTGTTTATTATATAATTATTATGCTGTCATTTCTTTCAGTTATAATAAAAAATAAAATATACCTTACTACCACCACCATATTGAAAGGGGTCAGAGAATAAATTTTTTACACATTTCTCAGCTGCCATTTTCAAAACAACTGCTCACAAAACTGAGACACAAGTATTTAATTGAAACAAGCAAACAAAGGCACCAACTGACAAAGATGGCTTTGAACATCCTCCTGTATCTATTCATTCAAAATTGGACAAACTTTTTAAATTTAATAAATATATATATCTAAGAACAAAATAAATATCTACATAAAATAAGAAAAAATTGGGATACAATGAATAAAGAATAAAATATCAGAACATAAATAATGGACTTACAATTATTACAAAATTTAAAATTAATATTTTCATTCTTCATTCATATATTATATTCATTATACATCTTAAGAAACAACTAAACATCTTTATAAAACTCTAAACATGATATTAATATTAATATCACCACTACCTGTCATCCTTCCAAAGTACACGCACATAATCACAAAGGAAGACAACTTGGGGAAAAATCAATTAATTAATCAATAAGATATTGGTTTTAAAAAGGAGAAAAATAAATAAATAACTAAATTCCCTCCCCTTGTATTAAACTGGTGATAAAATATTTCTAAATACTGAAATTGCTTCCAATTACTATAATTATGTAAATTATTTCTCCCTTTAAAAAAATCATATAAAAATGTTTGAATTTGCCGTGTTTTAGGACATATAATTCTTGCTTAAATTTAGTCAAACTTCTGCTCTGGGTATACACACCCAGATTTTGCCAATGCTGCACATTTCCTAAATTTGGTTTCACAGTCCAAATATCGTTAGTAAAGTGTCTCTTTTCTAGGGTTGAGTCAAATTTGTGATTATCAGCATAAAATAAATCTTAACAATGTATGTTATATTTTGTTTGTGGTATTCTATGTTTTTATCAAGCTTTATCTTATAAAATGTCCTTTTAAGTTTTTGTTTGCTTTTGTGTCTTTTTACTGTATATCTGTGAAGTCCATTAGCTAAGCCAACACCTTCTAATATTGACATTCTGCTATTTGGGGATTTTATCCATTTGATCAACCATGACAAGCAATATGCACAGTAACAGTTTTAAAATTTGGGAGACCAAGCCTACTTCTAGCTTTGGAATCTTGTAAAAATGTTTATTTTCCTCTAGGTTGTTTTTCTTTTCCAGATAAATTTATTAACTGTTCTTTTACAAATCTTGCGGGGGTGGGGAATTCTGAGACTGAAATTGGCACCAAAAGAAACCACCTCTTTCTGATTTCATATCTGTCCAACAGGTCCAGCAGGAGGGGTATGTTGTGGGTCCTGTATGGTAAAGAGTTCTATCTGATCTAGAAGACTAAATAAATAAATATGAAATTGCCAGGAGTTGGGTGATATATACATTTAATATACTGTATTATCATTTAACAGTATTTCAGTAATATATTCATTTTAATTGTTGCAACTGATTTTAAGCTGGAGAGGGTTTTCCCCCCACTTTTCAAAAACTTTTTAAAGTTCTGTCCATTATTTGGTTCAACTTTTTAAAAAACTTATCTTTTTTATTTTTTTTATTTATTTTTATTTATTTAGTGCTCTTATATGCCGCCCTACTCCCTGAGGCCTCAGGGCGGCGTACAACATTTGAAGAACAACTAAACAATATAAAATTTAAAAACAGTATTAAAAAGAATTATTAAAAACATATAAAACCATACATACAAGGGGGAGACCTAGGATGTAAAATTGTCTCAGTACCCTGCCTGCAGGAAAAGCCATGTCTTGATGGCTTTTCGGAAGGCCAGCAAGGTGGGGATAATTCGGGTCTCTGGGGGTAGTTGGTTCCAGAGAGCGGGGCCCCCCACAGAGAAGGCCCTCCCCCTAGGCCCCGCCAGCCAGCATTGTTTGGTTGACGGACCTGGAGGAGACCCACTCTGTGGGACCTAACCGGTCGAAGGGAAGAATGAGGTAGGATGCAGTCCCAGAGGTAACCTGGACCTAAGCCATGTAGGGCTTTAAAGATGATAATCAACACCTTGAATTGCACCCGGAGACCAATGGGCAACCAGTGCAGCTGGTGGAGTATGGGTGTTACATGGGTGTATCTTGAGACACCCACCATGGCATGCGCAGCCGCACTTTGCACCAGTTGAAGTCTCTGGATACTCTTCAAGGGTAGCCCCATGTAGAGCGCATTACAGTAGTCCAATCGAGAGGTGACAAGGGCATGAGTGACTGTGAGTAGAGTCTCCTTCTCCAAGTACGGTCGCAATTGGTGCACCAGGCGGACCTGTGCAAAGGTTCCCCTAGCCAGAGCTGTAAGATGTTGGTCTAATTTTAGCTGTGGATCTAGGAGAACTCCCAAATTGTGAACCTGTTCCGAGGGAGTTAGTTTTTCTCCCCCAAGAACCAAGGAGTGACAGTCAACATAGTCCTTAGGAGGCAATATCCAGAGCCACTCAGTCTTGTCGGGGTTAAGCTTGAACCTGTTCCTCCCCATCCAGATCCTGACATCGTACAGGCATCAGCACATTACATCCACTGCCTCCCTGAATTGAGACAGGGTGGAAATGTACAGCTGGGTGTCATCAGCGTACTGTTGAAAACTCACCCCGTGTCGATGGATGATCTCCCCCAGCGGTTTCATGTAAATGTTGAACAGGATGGGCGAGAGGACCGAACCCTGAGGCACCCACCAAGTCAGGGGCCTAGGAGACGACCTCTGTCCTCCTGTTAACACCGGCTGCATCCTATCGGCGATGTAAGAGGAGAACCACCACAAAACGGTGCCTCCCACTCCCAATTCACCAAGACGATGCAGAAGGATACCATGGTCAATGGTATCAAACGCTGCTGAGAGGTCAAGTAGCACCAGGATGGAGGAATTTCCCCCATCCTGGGCTCACCAGAGCTCATCCAACAGGGCGACCAAGGCAGTTTCTGTACTGTAGCCGCACCTGAAACCCAATTGAAAGGAATCTAGATGATCAGTTTCCTCCAATAACCGAAGAAGCTGAAAAGCTACCACCTTCTCAACAACCTTACCTATAAAAGGTAAGTTGGAGACCGGACAAAAGTTCTTCAAATCCGCTGGGTCCAGGGAAGGCTTCTTAAGGAGGGGTCACACCACCACAACCTTTAAAGGCTGCGGTATGGATCCCTCCCTAAAATAAGCGTTGATCACCGCCTGGATCCAGCCGCGTGCCACCTCTCTGCTTGCCGAAACCAGCCAGGAGGGGCAGGGGTCCAATAAACAGGTGGAAGAGCTCATCGTACCCACGGCCTTGTCCACGTCATCAGGAGTGGCTGGCTCAAACTCCTCCCACAACGCTGGACTAAGACTTGCCCCTGTCAACTCAATGGGCTCTGTCCAGCTGGAGTCCAGGTTCGACCGAATCTGAGTGACTTTATCCATCAGAAACTGAGCAAATTCCTCAGCTCTACTGTGCAAGTGTTCCTCGTTCCCCCCTTTAGCAAGGAGGGAGCGAGTCACCCTAAGCAAGATGGCTGGGCGAGAATCTGTGGATGCAATAAGAGCGGAAAAATGAGATCGTTTTGCCACCCTTATCGCCACTAGATAAGACTTAATAAAAGTTCTTAGAAGTGTTCAGTCGGATTCGGTTTTACTGGCTCTCCAGCGTCGTTCCAGACGTCTCTTGTGGTGCTTCATCTCCCGGAGCTCCTCAGTAAACCAGGGAGCTTTCTGGGATCCACTGCCACGGAGAGGTCGCAAAGGTGCAATCCGATCTAATGCCCCTGTTGCTGCGATGTTCCAGGCAGCCACCAGGGACTCAGATGAATTGTGGACTAGGGTTTCAGGTATTTCCCCAAGTTCCCTCTGGAATCCTTCCAGCTCCATTAGGCGCCTGGGGCGGAACCACCTAGTCGGTCCCGCCTCCCTGCGGGGGAGGAGTGGGGCTGTGAAATCCAACCTCAGTAGGAAATGATCTGACCACGACAATGGGGTAGTGACTATATCCCCTGACTTCAGATCATCTCTCCACTACCCCAAGAGAAACACTAGTCCAAGCATGTGACCTCCCTCATGAGTCGGACTCTGGATTACTTGGGTCAGGTCAATGGTTGTCATGGAATCCATGAACTCCTGAGCTGCACCAGAGGTTTCGCCCGCCGAAAGCCGGTTAAAGTCCCCCAGCACCATAAGCCTGGGGGACTCAACCACCAGGCTTGCTACCGCCTCAAGCAGCTCAGGCAGGGCCTTCGTAACGCAGCTAGGAGGCAGGTACACTAACAAAAGGCCCACCTGAACCCCTAAGTCCAACTTCAGAAGGAGCATCTCACACCTGACAATCTCCGGGGCAGGGCTCCTACGAGGATGCAGATTCCGGCGTGTTATAATAGCCACTCCTCCCCCCTTCCCTGGGGTCGTGGCTGATGCAACACTGAGAACCCCTCTGGGCGTATCTCGGAGAGGGCTACTCCCCCCTCCTTGCCCATCCAAGTCTCAGTTATGCATGCCAGGTCCATCCCCTCGTCAGTGATTAAATCACATATCAGGGGGGCTTTGTTGACAATTGACCTGGCATTCAACAGCATCAGCTTGAGCCCAGGGCCCTGAAAACCCTGGTCACCAGGTACTCGAGTTGAGCAAGATGGAACCACATCAGAGGGGCCGGAACAAGGGATTGCTTGTAAACAGTGAGGTCTTATTCCCTGAGAGCAGCCTACCCCTCTGCTCCCGCTATACCTACCTCTCCCCATCATGACTGAAATATTCTGGCTCTCCACCCCACCCCCAGAGATCCCGTCCCTCTCCCCACTGGTCCTCCTTCCTCCCTGCAGGCCATACATACCTTCCTCACTGAGCCAGGTAATAGAGTCAGGCCCCCCTCCACTTCTGTTTCCACACTCAGCAGAGGGGGTCCGAACCCCAGTCCCCAGCTCACTCATTCTAACAAGCCATTCTTTAACACTCTAGACAATCATTCATTCAATCATTACAAGCAAAATCCACATCAACCACACCGGTTCCGGGGTAAAAATTTGCAAGTAGTTAGTAGTCAATACTAGTGCCAAAAGGAGTGCATATGTACAGCCTCCAAGCCAGTTCTTGGTCCAATTTGTTCTTTGTCCTTACCTTTCACTATAATATCTACAGTAATCATTAGAGGTTTCCAAAACTGTCCGTAATTGACTACTGCTCTCCCCCACAATGTTGGTAATAATAGGGCTCAAGCCCACAGTATCATCTGGCAATCCTCTTCTCGGACCACTCAGCGATTCTAATGTGGCTAAAAACAACAATGAAGCCGGGGCTGCGTCAGCCAAAAAAGACCTCGCGGCCACATTGGCAACAGTGACAATGTAAACTCTCCCACGGAGGTGTTGCTGAAAATGGAAAAGAGAGATTGTCCAGGGGACAAGCTGTAAGAGGCCCCGTTGCATCTGCGCTGGCAGCGTTAATGTCCGATGTAAATCGTCGCAGTGATGGAAAATACAATCACGACCCAGACAAAGGAGGCTCCTTTGAGAGCTAAGCTGTTCCAATCACCAGAGAAACCGTTGCCAAAAGGCCGGTCGTAGCAAAAGCATCGAGCAACGGTGGTAGTCCTGCCAGAAAAGTGCCTGGCCAGAGATCTTTAACAAATAGATGTCCTGGGGGGTCGCCAGGGAGCCCAGCTGCTCTAAATTCTGGAAGGGATGTTGGCGAGAAGTTAATCGCAGCAGCCATAACAGCAACAACAGGCAACGACAAAGAAACGGTAGGAGCCTACGGCAATCTCGTTGATAAGAAGCCTGGCATAAGTTCTTTAATGACCGAAAAACTGGTGTTAAATCACGGCCCGAAAAAGTGCCCGTCAAGCTGTAATACATACCTAACATTTGCTCACATCCCCTCATTCCCGGGCAGCCTCTTCCCAACAAGTGCTTGAAGTTCTTAGTGCGGAGGGCTCTACAATGCCGATATCGTCATATTGACACCAACAGCGTTCTCCGAACCCAAAGCTTTCTTCGCCTCCCAATTGTCTTAGCGGACCGTCTTTTCCACCTCAATGGGCTAGGAGAATTCCTAAGATCTTAAGTTTTCGCCGACCCGTTTGAGAAGCTGGAAAAACTGGGTCAGGGTCCAAGGATTCCCCAAAAGAATGGGTGAAAGGAGCGGAGGTCTGTTCTCTTGCAATCTCCTGCTCTTGGCTCCACCCCGGAAGCTTTGTTACTGCTTGTTAAATACATCTCAAATATTTCACCAGGGCTCTTGTTTACTGAATATTCAAGTACACGTGGTCCTTGACCTACAACAGTTCATTTAGTGAATGTTCAAAGTTATAATGACACTGAAAAAGTGACTTATGACCATTTTTCAGATTTGCGACTGTTGTAGCATCCACGTGGTCATGTGATCAAAATATGGATGCTTGGCAACTGGCTTGTATTTATGATGGTTGCAGTGTCCTAGGGTCATGTGATCACCTTTTGTGACCTTCTGACAAGCAAAGTCAATGGGGAAGCCAGGTTCACTTAACAACCTATGTTACTAACTAAACAATTGCACGATTCATTTGACAACTATGGCAAGAAAGGTCGTAAAATGGGGCAAAACTCACTTAGCAACAGAAGTGTTGGAGTCAATTGTGGTCATAAGTCAAGGACTACCTGTATTTCTCCACTAAGCTTCCCCGCCCCTTGGGATAAGTGTCTTGTTACTATCTTGTTTTCTTGGTTAATAGTACATTATCTATATAACATTTTTATTAATATTCCTTTCCTTGAAATTGGGCAGCATTGATCACCTCAGATCATTCATAGTTTCAACCAAATATGCTAATAGTTTTAAAATAATCAGTAGCATTTTTAAAAATAAAGACAGTACAAAATAAGCAAAACATATTTTAATATAAGGTGTTTCTCCTTGGGCCTACTATTCCTACAATATTCATCCAGTTCTGGAAGCACACATTTTAACTATTTCTTAATCTCCATTGATATGTAATGGAAGGCAAAGAGAAATTTAATATCAGTTTTGGATCTTCAGGGACAAAGTTCGAGTCACTAGGATTTGGTATAATTTGTCCCTGTACAATGCAACATTTATTCTAGGAATAAACATTTCTACCTGACTGCTATTAATATTAAAAGAATGAAAAAATAAGGCCATTCTGTGCCAGCATCTCCTTATATATTTGCATGACAATTCAATGATTCATTAATTTTGCTACACTACAGTATTACATGTTGATGGTTAAATGTGATTATTGGTGTAAAACGCTCTACAAAGAATAGATTTTAACCAGATATATTTGACAGTGATTATCTTTTTAAGTTTAAATATACAAATGGTGTCCTATTTCAAGTTGTGTCTTGGTGGAGTACTATATACCTACAACCATTGTTTCTGTACCTGTTTGTTCTGTTTCTTTTTTTTTTTAAAGGCCTTCGGGCTATTCAATAAATGTATTGTACTCCTACAACCTACAGCCATATTTTAAGTGTACCAGTTAGAGAGACAGATATTCCAATGTGAATATTTTTCCAATGTGAATTTCCAATGTGAATATTTTGAGCCACGGTGGTGCAGTGGTTAGAGTGCAGAACTGCAGGCTACTTCTGCTGCCTGTCGGCTGCCTGCAATTTGGCAGTTCAAATCTCACAAGGCTCAAGGTTGATTCAGCCTTCCATCCTTCCGAGGTGGGTAAAATGAGGACCCAAATTGTTGGGGGAATATGCTGACTCTGTATACCGCTTAGAGAGGGCTGTAAAGCACTGTAAAGCGGTATATAAGTGTTACGTCCTCCCATCTAAGTGCTATTGCTATTGCTATTTTTGGCCCAGGATCACTATGACTGAATTCAAATATCATGCTGACTGTTGGTTTTAACTGTAATCCCAATGCTAACACAAGTTCATACATAAACCATGGTTTACAAACCACTATTGCTGGAGTCAGGGGTGGGTTCTAACTTACCTCTCTGCCGGTTCGCTTCCTACCGCGCCGCATGGGCCCACCTTGTGGGCGCACGCACACTTCATGCATGTGCATGTGCAGTGCTGAAAAATCTGGGGGGGAAAACAAGATGGCGACCGCATGCACAGTGCTGGAAACTCAGCTTCTGCACATGCTCAGAAGAAAAATAAATTAAAAAATTAAAAAAAATTTAAAAAATGATGGCGGCGCCCATGGACCGGCACCAACCGAACTGGTTCCGTGATGTCATTGTGACATCACCAGCAGGTCGCTACCGGTTCGAGCGAACCAGTCCAAACCGGGAGGACCCCACATCTGGCTGGAGTTATGTTGAACCCAAACTACTATAGCTTTTTCTCTTATCATGGCTCATTTGCCTTTCTGTCTAAAATAACCTACAAATAATCTAACTCTCTAATAAGCAATTTGGTTTCAGGAAAAAATTGTCATGTAATCTGCAACTCATACATTGCAAAAACATTTGGACCTCTCAACTTGACCAAGGTAAAGCAATAGATGCAATCTACATAGACTTCTGCAAAGCCTTTGATTCTGTGGAACATGACAAAGTTCTGTTAAAATTATGTTCTTATGGCATTTCTGGATCCTTGCACAAGTGGATAGCTGCATTCCTATCAAACAAGCAACAAGTAGTTAAAATTGGAAACGCTATATCAAACCCAGCACCAGTTAATAGTGGTGTTCACCCAATTCCTAAGAGGTCAGTAAGGGGCGTGCATAAGCGCACCAGCGTGCCTACCGTCCTTGTCCTAATGTTCCCTCTTATCAGTACCCATCTTATGTGTATAAACAATGTTATATCTATGTATATTACCAATACGTACTTGACAAAAACAAAAACAAATAAATAAATAAAGGCAGCGTTCTAGGACCAACACTCTTTCTGCTTTATATAAACGACCTTTGTGATCATATTGTAAGCAGCTTCATCCTCTTTGCTGACAATGTAAAACTATTTAACACCACAGACAATTCTACTACCCTACAAAACGACCTAGATTGTATATCTGAATGGTCAAACAATTGGCAACTCCAAATCTCTGCTAACAAATGCTCAGTCCTGCACATTGGCAATAAAAACCAGAACATCAAATACAAGCTGGACGGAAATGATCTAAAAGATGACCCACACTCTGTCAAGGACCTTGGTGTACTCATTTCAAAAGATCTAAGCCCCAGAGCTCACTGTAACAACATTGCTAAAAAGGCACTAAGAGTTGTCAACCTTATTTTACGAAGTTTTCTCTCTGGTAACATTATACTTCTAACTAGGGCATACAAAACCTTTGCCAGACCTATCCTTGAATACTGCTCACCTGCCTGGAACCCACACTGAATTTCGGACATTAATACATTAGAGAGGGTCCAGAGGTATTTTACAAGAAGAATACTCAACTCCTCTGCTCGCAATAAAATTCCTTATTCCAGTAGACTTGAAATTTTAGGCCTGGATAACATTGAACTATGCCGTCTACGTTCCAACCTAAGCTTAGTACACAAGATCATCTACCTTAATGTCCTACCTGTTAACGACTACTTTAATTTCAACCGCAATAACACTAGGGCTATCAATAGATACAAACTAAATGTAATCCGCGTTAATCTTGATTGCAGAAAATACGACTTCTGCAATAGAGTAGTAAATGTCTGGAACACTTTACCTGATCCTGCTGTTAGTTTCTCTAACTCCCATACCTTTTACTTTAAACTGTCTACTGTGGACCTTACACATTTCTTAAGAGGTCCCTAAGGGGGCGTGCATAACCGTCCCTGTCCTACTGTACCCATTTGTATGTACTCATTTGATGTGTTTATGGCTATGTTTTGCTTCTTTATATCCATTTATTTGTGCCATTTTTTCATGTGTCCTGTTTCCTTGCACTTGTTGACAAATAAATAAAATAAATAAAAATAAACAAATTAATTAATTAACTATTGCTTTATGCCTCTTTCTCTCACCCTGTTTTCTCCTACACATACACTACTCATCTTTCTCTATGGTCTTTCCTGTAATTTCTCTTTCACTTTATCATCTTTCTGCCTCTTTACTTTAGGAGCCTCCTGTCAGAAGGTCTCTAGCCTAATCATTTCTATCTCCCTTTTTATTGACAGCAATTGTTTCTCATTCCCCTCAATCTCTACCTTCTCTCTATACTCTAGAAAACCTTTTCCAACCAATTCCTTCAAAAATAGCAATTCTCTAATTACAGAGCCTTTGTGACCAGATATGACTACCATATTGCAACATCAAACAAAACCATAGTTTATACAATGACTGGATATACCAAAAACCAAATAAATTATATTTATGTCTTTGTGTGATGAATAGGATTTAACCTTTTTGCTATCTCCCACAAATAAGTTGTCTTTGATGTATGACCACAATTAGGTCTAGAATTTCCACTGCTAAATAAGACAGTTGTTAAGTGAGTTATGCCCAATTTTATGACCATGCTTGTTAAGTGAAACACTGCCTTTGTTAAGTGAAACACAGTTATTAAGTAAATCCAGCTTCCCCCATTGATTTTGCTTGTCAAAAGCTTGAAAGTCGCAAATGGTGATCTCTGCTCCGGCTCTTCATTTTGCCATGTTCACTAGATCCACTTTTAGTGGAGCCATCTTCAATTTTTTCTTCACCAGAATTCCCATGTCCCATTAATCTCAATAGATCTATAGACTAAGAATAATTAAATCTACATGCACATGGACAGAGATTTACCTCTGTGTTAATAGTATAGTATTAGTGTTCAACAGAATGATGTTTGTTTTAATGACATTATACCCAACAAGCAGTTTGCACAAATCTGATTTTTCTGAGAAAAAATTAGGCAAGCCTATTTCTTCATACCAACACACATCTTTTCACTTTACACTTCAGCTAAACTTAATCTCAGAAATCTGTATTGCCATGAGCTATAAAGAAATCAGTGTCTAAAATGTAAATAATTAAAATATAGAAAGTTACATAACAGAGACTCTTCACAGTCAGCAACTACAAAATATTTCTACTTTCCTTTCCACAATGTATGATGCATTGATCCTAACTATAATTTGGAAAATAAATACAGTATATTCTTATAAATATATTAATTAGTTTCAATTTTCAAGTAAGAAGAAACTGTATATTTTTACTGCATGGAAATTAAAGCCTGGAGAAACAGAATGGATTCTTTATAAAGCGATTGCTAAAGAACCTTTTCTTCAAAACTGGAAACAAATATATGGGCCTGTACAGTTGATATTAAAAGCAACGTATGAACAAATTACATCTTTACATTCCACCACAATACCTTAAATACCATCAAAAACATCTGTTATCCCAAGTCCTTGGGAAGGACTTAATAGTTGAGTAAAAACAAAAATCCAGTCCAAATTGTGGCTGCCAATGTGACCAACCATATCTTATGCTGCAATAAACCCACTAGGCTTTTAGATTGCACAAGACATTTTAACATTATGACTAATTCTTTTTATTGATTTTTAAGATTAAATGACAATTTTATTTTTCATATATAGACCTCTGTTCATCACAGCTAATATACAATCCCCAAAGAAAAACTACTTTTATTCAGTTTTGGGTAATTTAACCAGGTTTGGGAAGAACAGTATTAACAAATGAAATAAATACAATTTATTTATTTGTTAAACAGAGTAGATACTTATTTTCCTCATAAATGGATTTTAATAATAATAATAATAATAATAATAATAATAATAATAATAATAATAATAATAATAATAATAATAATAATAATAATAATAATAATAATAATAATAATAATAACAACAATAACAATAACAATAACAATAATAATAATAAAAACATGCATTGGCAGAATACGTCAAAGAAAGTAAAGAACTTGCATTGATTGAAGTAAACAACCGGAAGCTTCTGAAAGTGCAGCAGATAAAGAATCAGTATAGGAAAACTGCAATGCAAACTAGAGCCGACAGTTGGCGCAATAAAGCCTTGCATGGGCAATTCCTCAACAAGATTGAAGGAAAAGTTGATAAGGAGAAGATCTGGTTATGGCTCACTAATGGAACACTGAAGAAGGAGACAGAAGGCTTGATTCTTGCAGCCCAGGAGCAAGCAATTAGAACAAATGCAATCAAAGCCAAGATTGAAAAATCAGCTGATGACCCAAAATGCAGACATTGCAAGGAAGCTGATGAAACAATTGATCATATCCACAGCGGCTGCAAGAAAATCGCACAGACGGACTACAAACAGAGGCACAACTACGTGGCCCAGATGCTTCATTGGAACCTGTGCCACAACTACCACCTACCAGTAGTAAAGAACTGGTGGGATCATAAACCTGAGAAAGTAGTTGAAAACAAACATGCCAAAATACTTTGGGACTTTCGAATTCAGACTGACAAGGTTTTGGAACATAATGCGCCAGACCTCACGATTGTGGAAGAGAAAAAAGTGTGGATCATTGATGTCGCCATACCAGGTGACAGTCGAATTGATGAAAAACAACAAGAAAAACTTAACCGATATCAGGACCTTAAAATCGAATTACAACGACTCAGGCATAAACCAGTACAGGTGGTCCCAGTGGTAATCGGCACACTGGGTGCTGTGCCAAAAGACCTTAACCGGCATTTGAAAACAATAAACATTGACAAAATCACGATCTGTCAGTTGCAAAAGGCCACCGTACTTGGATCTGCACGCATCATACGAAAATACATCACACAGTCCTAGACGCTTGGGAAGTGTTCGACTTGTGATATAGTGATACAAAATCCAGCATATAAATCTCGTTTGCTGTGTATTACATTTTTTGTGAATAAATAATAATAATAATAATAATAATAATAATAATAATAATAATAATAATAATAATAATAATAATAATAATAATAATAATAATAATAATAATAATAATAATAATAATAATAATTACACTTGTTACAAACACCAGTCATGCTCTGTCTCATATATAGTGAATTAGAGTTAAAAGATTTAGGCTAAAAAATACAGAGAACAATTTGCTGTTCAGTCTTCCTATCTTCCTACTCTTCAACCATTGTTATTAAGAAATCGTTGGATTTGGACAGCACTGCATGTACTCATGGTTTGAAATGACAATGACTTGGTTCACCACATGCAAGGAAATGTATTGTTAGCTTTAGATCCTGTTTTTCCTTCAGAAGTCCAAAGCAGTATACATAACTTCCCCTCTACCCATTTATCCCGAGTAATAATATTACTCAGTGAGGTTGATTGGACTGAAAAATATGGGATCAAAATCACCGAGTGAGTTTCGGGCTGAAGGCTGAGAGATGCAACATCACAATATTATGGCAACATTTGAACCAGAGATGAAATTCAAATTTTTTCCCTACAGGTTCTGTGGGCGTGGCTTGGTGTGCGTGGCAGGGGGAAGGATACTGCAAAATCCCCATTCCCTCCCACTCCTGGGGGGAGGATATTGCAAAATCTCCATTCCCACCCCACTCTGGGGCCAACCAGAGGTGGTATTTGCCAGTTCTCCAAACTACTCAAAATTTCCGCTACCGGTTCTCCAGAACCTGTCAGAACCTGCTGAATTTCATCCCTGATTTGAACCCAGATGGAATGGTCAGCTTGCCTCCTTTTTATACAAGATGATCTTACTATTTGTTGCTGCTGCCCTCCCTAACTTCATAACAGATCAACAATCATTTTCACTTTGGGGAGGATACAGGGCAGAACTTCCTCCATTCTCCTTTCCTCACTATAGATAAAATGAAGCAGTTGCTTAGCACTTTACTAAGAAAAATAGGCACCAAACAATATCTGAGCAACTATTCTCTGCAGGAGAGAACAAGACTTGTTAGTCTTCTTTTCCCTTACAGAGGATAGGTGCTCAGATCTTTCTTGCATTGCCTCACCAGACAATATGCTAAGCATCTTCTTCCCTTCATTAGTTGTACCATAGAAACTTACATGCAATACCAACGGATTTACATTTTTTCCTTTTTCTTTGTTGGATAACAGTAATCTCATGACAGCACTGTATCCAAAATTAAAAGTTAAGCCATGTATTAAAAATTAGATACAAGATCCCTTGTTCTAACCCAGCTTATAAAAAATATAATATTTTTTTTATATATTTAGATATTAAGTCCTCAACTAATTAGGAAAATTATAATACCCACATGCATCTTACTGCAAATTGTAGCCACCAAATCTTCAATTTTTAAAGCTATACTATCAAAATAATGTTGCTTATGGAAAGAAAGCACTAGAATATAAAAAATCATCACTGATGAAAAATATCATCATATTTACATCTCACTAGAATTAATCTGATGATATCAATATAATTCACAGCACTTGGTTTCCCCATTCTGACTCTTAATTTCTTGTCTGAACATGGCTTTTCCCAAATGATTGCTCGATTAAAGTGCTGCAGCTTATAATTATAATTTATAACTCATTTAACAGACAATGTTAGCTAATGCCAAGCATGTGATGGGAATTTGTGAAAACTAGGTAATGCACAACCTAATGCTTCATTGCTAAGACAACCTCATTGAAATTATTCAGATAAGTAAATAAAGAAAACAAAAACATGTCTGAATGGATTTTTTTTAAACTCGTCCAATAATACAATTCAAGCATGAAATCAAATAACTGATAAAACAACTCAGGATATGTGTATTATGAATGGTTCATAGATTGTCACCAACTACATCTCAACTTTTAGGAAAAGGGGAGTGGTGGAATGCTGGAAAAGCTAAGGAGACACTGCAGTCACTATTTTAGTTGAAGTCAGTGTTGCCAATGAAAGAACTTCTGTGTTGAGCAATGAGATCATTGGCAAATGAATGCTCCTTTAGGAGCTTCCAGGTTTGAGTAATATAATGAATGATACATTGTCCAGTTCTTGAAAATTAATTTCAGTAACTCCAAAATTTGACTAAGATTTTGACAAAGTTAGAGGTACTGTATATTATACCAATGTTGGAGGGTTCATAATGACTTCACATTTGTTCCTAAGCTCAATTCAAAGTGCTGCTGATTACTTTTAAAATGCTTAATAGTCTAATATCACAATATCTGAAAACAGGTACTTAACTTCTTTGAAAATAAGAGAATCTTTAGTGTTGGTGTTCTCCTGTCTAATTTGTGATGTATTTTTATATCCAGGCTTTATTAATCAGCTAAAATTCCTATGCTACTTTAAATGTTCTTTAGGCTTCTTTAAATGTTCAAGTAACAACTAAATAAACTCTTCACTACATAGCCAAAAAACAAACTGCTATATACATTTCTCAGTACAGAAAACTCTACTGATGCAATTAATAATTAGCAATTAATTTGAGACTGAGCTTGAATTGGTGGGTTATAAATACAGTTATAATTATAATTGATAAATCAATAGGCGTTTCTGAGAAAGAATAGAGAGCTTATAGGAGTTACTGGGGAAAGGGCGGCAAAACAAAGGACAAAAATAGTTCATCCTATTTCTTAAGATGGTCGGGCTTCCTTCTGAAAATTTAAATAGCATGTTGAGGTCTTCATTCAGTTCTTGATTATTGATTTCAACATAACAAATCTTCAGCTTAAGTTGATAAAACAGTTACAAAAGAGCATACACACTTCATCTACACTTCTCCAACACACTGTCATTCCTATGTGTAGAATATCAAATCTACAATTACCAACCAATTTGGTTAGCAATGTATGTTGATATCCAGAGGTGGGATTCTAGAACTGGTTGTTAACTTTCTAAGCAGTTCAGAGAATGGGTTGTTAGAAGAAATATCCTTTTGTTTTTTTCCACTTTACAGAGTTAATCCTGTAAGGAATTACAACATTCTGATGATGTTTCTATAGCCTAATCTTCATTGCCCTGCTTACAGAAACTGCCTCTCCCTTAACTCTTATTACATTCTTGGCAGTACGCTTAGACTTACTGTCTCCAGAGTTTTTTTTTTCTTTGCTGGTACTTTTTTTTCTTTGCTTGACTTTCTTAAAGGGGAAGGGTTGTTTTAAGCTTTTTACACTGCTGTTGGGAGGAAATACTCCCCTGTTGGAGTTCTGAGTCCCTTGGGAGTTGGGCGGCATATAAGAATAACAAATAACAAAATAAAATAAATAAATTCTCCCAGCACAGAGCTGCCGGAAAGAAGCTTTTAATGACAAGGAACCAAGATGAGTGACATTCAGCAAGGCTTCTTGGCTAGCTAGAAAGATTGACATTCAAATGTGAATTTACATACCCTTTCTGACTTTTGATCTAAAAATGGTTTTTGGTGAAGTTTAATGCTGTGCTTGGTAATGGTTAATCCTGTGTTTATTGATGGGATAATTTTCCTTATTCAGCTTTGTTTGGAATGAAAAATGTTAATCTCTGTTCCTGAAAAGAAGCAGAAATCTGGCTAGTTCCTGTGCCTATTTGTTCTGGTAATTGGTTTAACAAGCAACAACTACTGTGTTTGCTCCTTTGCTTCATTCTAGTGTTAATTGCTTTCTTTGTAGTTAGGCTTATCTCAAGTGCTTTTTCTATCTGGGAAGGGAGTCTTCCTTCACTGATTTAGTGGTTCTTGGCACTGTCCTTTTGGGGTGTAGTTCCAATAGGCAGGATGCAAGCTTGGCACTGATTTTTTTACTGCCTTTCTGGGGGGCATGTGATTTTTCCTTAAATCTGGATGATTTCCTTAGGATATTTTATGAGGTGAGTGAGACCAGCTGATATCTTTGAGTGGTACAAATGGATCTAAGGATTACTTCTCCTGGGTGTGCTCTTTCTGGAGAGTTTAAATGACCTCTCTGCTAAAGGGTTTCACTTTATGAGCAAGAGTTGGCTGCTGATAGTTATCATTGCATTTTAACTATTTTAATTCCTCAAGGTGCTCTGGCACCCTGCCTGGTTTGTAACTCCAACTTGCAGGTATTTCTAATCTAATGATTGGTATTTAGGACAGCTTTTTGCAAGCAGAGAAGCTTTTTGTATTTTTGTACAGGTAATCCTTGACTTACAACAGTTCATTTAGTGACCATTCAAAATTACAATGGCACTGAAAAAAGTGACTTATGACCATTTTTCACACATACAACTGTTGCAGCATCCCCACGGGCACGAGAGGCCAGGCGAGGAGAAGTGCATCTCAATGTGAGTGATGTCAAGTTGGCCACAACCACCCAATGACATAACCACCTGGCCACGCCCACCTGGTCACATGAAGCACCGCAGTTGTGAAATGAGTGACATGGTTGTTAAGAATGCTGCAAAGGGCATAAATAATGACTGGTCGTATGTGCGAGGACCAGTCATAATTTGCTTTTTCAGCTCTCTAAGTAGTCCCTATGCATATAGCGACTACCCAGAGGGCTATATAAAGTGATTTCTGACAGGTACTCGCACTTATGACTGGTCCTCGCACTTACAAACATCATCACATTTTTCGTTTTGCACCCTATCTTGTCACTGTGGTGAAGAGAAGCACTGCAGTTGTGAAACGAGTGACACGGTTGTTAAGAATGCTGCAATGGGCATAAATGTGAGGATGGTTGTAAGTGCTAGGAGCGGTCATAAGTGCAAGGACCTGTCATAATTCACTTTTTTCAGCCTCTGAGTAGTCCCTATGCACATAGCCATGCCCACCCGGTCACATGCCCAGCTAGCCATGCCCACCTGGTCACATGCCCAGCTAGACATGCCCCCAAATAAGCCACACCCACAGAACCAGTTGTTAAAAAATTTGAATCCCACCACTGTTGATATCCTATATATTGAAAAGATGCTAGGTTCGGAAAAGCTGAAATCACAATAATTAAAACCACTAAGGCTGGGCTACTGGTGCTTAGACTGTGAGTAGATTATTTTGGCTGATTCGGTCAGCTCTGCTTACCAGCTTCAAAATGGAGGACAGGAATCCAAACAGCCCAAGACTATGAAACAAATTTTCTGTTCTTCACCCTTTTATGTCCATTTACCTTTTCAAATTATTTTTTCTCTTTCTCTGTTATGCTCTCCAAAAGAAGTATTAAATTCTGATTTAGACAATGCTCAAGGACCAAGTCCTTCTCTGATGATTAGACAGAACCTTAAATATCTGGTGTGCATATATCTTTGCACAGGGATGAATCTATAGTAAATTCAAGACAAGGCAGAAAGAATCACCATGCAAGATGAGACATTTTAATGCTTTCTGCTAAAGGTGTACATCTGCAGAACGTATATCATTCCAGTTTCAGAACCATCATGATCACCAAAGGATCATAGGGCCAATCCTCAAATAGCTTCTTTGTGCGTACTCATAAGGACTTTGCCCATTTTCAACATTATATTATACTGTAGTGATAAAGCAGTCCCACTGCCTCCCTTGCTTGCTTCTATAATGGATTCAAAGACATGAATAAAGAGCCTTAATTTTCAAGTATTTCTCCCCCCTTAAATTAATATTTGAAAAGAAAAGAAAATAGCTTGTTAAGAAAGAACATTTCTAAGGTTGCAGCTCTTGCATAGAGGGATGTAGCTTGGTGGCCTCTCTTGTTATAAATGTTCTAGTACCCATCTGATGCCCACTTATTTATGGATTTTAGACTAAAAGCTCTTTTTTTGCCAGTTTTCTTCACAAGCACTTATCTCAACATCCTCATTAGATGGGTTTTCTCTTTTCCTTTCTTTTCTTTTTTACAGGCCTATCCATGCCCTCGGTACTTCTTTTTGTTCCTTTCTGCAAAGGAAATGGCTTTAAATGATCACTCTCCACCAGTTCCAACTTTTTTTTCTTTTTTGTAATTAGCTTTATTTGAAGACCAGAAACCAGAAAAGACCAGAACAAAATAGTAATAATAATAATAAAAAGAAATCTCACTATTGAACAAAAGAGATAGTGTTCCTTAGTAGACTCATATGCTTTGAGAAGTGTGTACAGAATGGGTCAGCATGTCTCCGTTTTGAAAATTAGTTTGTTAGTCTGTGTTTAATAGAAACTACATAGATATATAGAGGCATGGGAGAATTTTTGCTTGTAGAATATATACATTCTACAAAATTAATTTGATATATTAAATATTCTAAATAAATTGCACCAAACAATAAAATTAGAACAGAGCTAATAGGGGCACACACAAATGAATTTTAATCTTATGCCATAAAATTAAATTTATATAGTTTCCATTTATTGGGGAAAGAGCCTGGTTTTCATAAAGGGAACAAACTTTTTAAGCATTTTCTTGCGTGGCTTATATGTATACTAATAATAGTCCTTATGCGGAAATCAGTTTAAGTGGTTCATTCATCCAATGATATAGATGATGAATTGGTATTGGAAACAAACAAATATTGCTTTATAGGAATTACTGGAATGAATAAAACTATTTTTTTTTACTCAAGACACAACCTTAAGTTACCACTTGTGGGTATTTCTCTTGAGTGTCTTAAAAATGGCATTGATGTACAATAAGTAAAATCAACATATATTTCCTTGAATTAATCACAGAATTCTATATTTGATGTGAAATATTTTTAATGCAATGATGCACATCAAACTTATAGATTGTTTTAAATAGTAATTTCTCCAATGTTTGGAAGGCTAGCACAGAGTTCAAAAATATTTTACAGAGGAGATATATCCAAATGCCAGGATGTCATGCTCTGTTCTTGGATAGCTCATGCAAATCCACCAGTCAGATTCATTGGGACTATATCTCCTATAGTCCTTAGCCAGCCCAATACAATTATACCAAAGCACAAGCAGAATGAGTTTAAGAAAGTTCTGCTGATTGATATAAAAAAGATTAGTACAATACTCAGTGCCATGCACAGTGAATTCTAGGTACAGTACATCTATGTACAAAGTATCTAAGTACAAAGTACGTAAAAAACTACGCAGCCTAAAACCATCTCTATCTATTGGACTTGATGGACTATGTGCCTACTTCTTAAAAAAGCTTTCCTCTGCCTTAGCAGAACCTCTAAGCATAATCTTTGAAATATCTTTCAAGACCGGCTCCCTGCCCAACCTATGGTCACTAGACACAGTCATCTCTATCTTCAAAAAAGGAGACTCCAGCTTAGTCAAAAACTATAGACCAATCTCTTTATGTTGTGTCACCTGCAAAGTTATGGAATCAATCATAAACCAATCTATTACCCTCCACTTAGAAACAAACAACCTACTCTCAAATAAACAATTTGGTTTCAGGAAAAATTTTGTCCTGTAATCTGCAATTTCTACACTGCAAAAACATATGGACTACACAACTCAATCAAGGCAAAGCAATAGACGCAATTTACATAGACTTCTGTAAAGCCTTTGATTCAGTGGTGCACGACAACTACTTCTAAAACTGCAATCTTATGGCATTTCTGGCTCCCTGCATAAATGGATAACTGCGTTTCTGTCAAACAGGCAACAAGTGGTCAAAATATCGAACGCTATATCAAATCCTGTACCCTTTTAACAGTGGTGTCCCCCAAGGCAGCATTTTAGGGCCAACACTTTTTATACTTTACATAAATGACCTTTGCGATCATATTATAAACAACTGTGTTCTCTTCGCTGATGATGTAAAACTATTCAACACCACCGACAATGCTACCAACCTTCAAAAAGACCTTGACTATGTGTCAGAATGGTCAAACAAGTGGCAACTTCAAATCTCAACCAACAAATGCTCTGTCTTACACATTGGCAAAAAAAATCAGAACACAAAATACAAGCTGGATGGATACGACCTTGTAGACGACCCTCATTCTGTTAAGGACCTTGGAATACTCATATCAAATGACCTAAGTGCCAAAGCCCACTGCAACAACATCGCCAAAAAAGCATCAAGAGTTGTTAACCTAATCTTGTGTAGCTTCTTCTCTGGTAATATTGTACTTTTAACTAGAGTATACAAAACATTTGCTAGACCAATTCTTGAATACAGCTCATCTTTCTGGAACCCGCACTACATATCGGACATTAATACCATTGAGAGAGTCCAGAGATATTTCACGAGAAGAGTCTTCCACTCCTCTACTCGCAACAGAATACCTTATGCCACCAGACTTGAAATTTTGGACTTAGACAACTTAGAACTATTTTATTTATTTATTTATTGTCAAGTACATGTTGGTAATATACATAGATATAACATTTATATAACATATAAAATTTTGTTCTGTGGGTGTGGCTTGGTGGGAGTGGCTTGGTGGGTGTGGCTTGGTCATGTGACTGGGTGGGCATGGTCAATTTGATTTCTCCTTAGCCCAACTCACAATAAAATAGCACTGTTCCAATATTTAAAATAGAATAGAATAACAGAGTTGGAAAGGATCTTGGAGGTTTTCAACCGCCTGCTTAGGCAGGAAACCCTACACCACTTCATACATATGGTTATCCAAACTCTTCTTAAAAACTTCCAGGGTTGGAGCATTTACAACTTCTGGAGGCAAGTTGTTCCACTGATTAATTGTTCTGTCAGGAAATTTGAGGGGCTCCTACAAAAATGAGGGAGTCAATCTATTTTCCAAAGCACCAAAAGGCACAACAGGAAACAATGGATGGAAACTAACCAAAGAGAGAAGCAACCTAGGACTAAGGAGAAATTTCCGAAGGGTGAGACCAATCAACAAATGGAATAGCTTGCCATCACTAGAGGCTTTCAAAAAGACTGAGGGAAGCACACACCAGGGGCGGGTTCCTAATTTTTTTACCACCACTCTGTGGGAATGGCTTATTTTGTGGGTGTGGCTTGCCAGCCATGTGATCGGGTGGGCGTGGCTTCTCGGACTGCTGAAGGGAGGGGAACTGAGATAGGTCCTGCTGCCCATTCCCCCTCCCCTCAGCAGCTCGAGAAGCCTCAAACATGCAAAAATGCCTAGGATCATCACCGCGTGTTTGTGGCTTCTCGGATTGCTGAAGGGAGGGGAATGGAGATAGCTCCTGCTGCCCATTCTTTCAGCATCTCACGCGCTCCCTCAGCCATCCTCCCCTGCTTGGACTCACTGTGGGGTAGGAAGGCAGCGCATGAGCAGTGCTGGAAACTTGGCTTCTGGGCATGCGCAGAAGATGTCTCCCCCATGTATGTATGGTGTGTATATTTATATTTTTAACTGTTTAAACTGTCTTTTTAAATTGTTTGGAGTTTTTTTTTACAAAAATGTTGTATGCCACCCTGAGTCCTGAGGGAGTAGGGCGGCATAGAAAAATTACCAAATAAATAAATAAATAAGAAAAAAAATTTAAAAAAATTTTTTTTAATGGCGGCGCCCAGGCACTGGCAACCGACCGCACCGGTACTGTGATGTCACCAGCGGGCCACTACCGGTGCTATAGAGTGGACCACACTGGTAGGAACCCACCACTGGTACACACCAAAAGGACAGTGCCAGGAACCACTAAAACAATGCAGAAAACTTAAAACAGCCATTCCCCCTTTAAAAAAAAGTCAACCCCAAAGCAAAGGCAGCAGCTGAGAGGGAAACTAAGAGCAGCTGCTCAGGCTAATTAAAAGCCTGGGCGTGCTGCCAAAAGCCATTAACCCTTCCAACTCTATTATTCTATCTTCTCTATGTTCTAAATTGGATGCTTCACAGCAGAAGCAATACAGCTGGCTGGACCACACATGCATTAAATTCACGGCCTGTATGATCAAGCTGCATCATTGTCCCTCCTGTATCTTTCCCCCCAGGAAGAAACAAGAAGTAGCCAACACTGCAGCAACTATAAAAGGTCTTGGGAAACTCCAGGGAGTATCAGCTGATCGCAGAAGTGTTACTTAATACTCTTTATAATGAAAATGTTTGTAATCTTGTCCTTCTTCCTGAAGGGAAGAGGTTAATCCCATCCCTAGATGGGTGATTGATGGATTTCCCTGACCTAATCCTGTCAGTTTCTGTTGTTTATTGACTTGATTCAGCTGCATTCCAGCTGCAACTGTTGTGGAGCTATTAACTGAAGAGAGAGAGAGAAAAAACCTCTTGCATTTTATTTTTAACCGGTTCTCCGAACTGCCTAAGCAATTTACTAACGGTTCGGGCGAATCAGTGAGAACCGGTTGCATTTTACCTGTGGGGGTACCTAACAGTAATAAAGCAGTTAAAAATAAAAAGGGGGGAAACTTTAGATTTTCTACATCTCTACAATTGCCTGATGGTCCAATTACTAAGTCTGACCCTGCTTTGCTTCTTTTAAAATTTATCAACATCAAATCCTGAGAAAATGAAACTATATTAGCCTAATAGGGTAGAATGAGATTAGGCAAAGTATTTCAGAATACGAAAACAATAAGAATATTATGTATTATGCTACCCATTGCTATCTACCCATTGCAAGTCCTAGAAAAACTAAATCATATTCTTGATATATGTTCTTAATTGCATGAAAAAGTCAAATATTCAGGAGTGGGCCTCAAATTTTTTAGCAAGGAGTTCTCTGCCCGGTTGCTGGGTGGGCATGGCAATGGTGGCTGTGGCCTAGTCGGTCTCCTGCACCATGGCAGGAGGGGGGTGTTTTTGCCCTCCCCAGGCTCGGGAGGCTTTCCTCTGGGAGGGCGAAAATGGCATTCCCAAACTTCTGGTAGGCCTGTTTTTCGGCCTCCCTGAGCCTCTGCACGTGCCCTGCACTTACCTGCATCCAAAACGGGCCACATGGGACTCCTGGGAGGGGATGGGTGGGGTGAGCGGGGCCATTCAGGAGTGGGATTTGGGGGTTCTCTGAACTGCACAGAATCTTAGCTAGAGGTTCTCCTGAACCCATGCGAACCCCCAGCAGCCCACCCCTGCAAATATTTCTTTGAGCTGAATTCAGCTGAAGTGGCTACTGGATATAATCATTAAAAAATGTAACTATTCCTTTATGTTCAAAAGAAAAAAAGATTCTGTAAAATGTCTGAAATAAAATCACCACAGTTTCAGCTACCCAGCCTCCCTCATTTTATAACTATAATAGTGCAGACAATAGAAAGATCTCTTCTGGCCTTTCCCACAATGAGTAAAATGTATTTTAAAGTGCTATTAGGTTTCTTAAGGGCACTCCAGCTTTTCTGCAACTTACTTTATCCAACCATAGTAGAGAGATACATAACAATGTTCTTTAAAAATTAAAAATTTAAGGGAAACTGAATGTACACCCTACTGTCAATTCGCTAGGTTGGTATCATATTAGTATTCCAGCACTCTGTCAGAGTGAACTAATTTTTCAAAGCTTATGCCCTGTGGAAAAGCTGCTGATACTGTATGTACTAGGTGTAGCATATACATTAAGATTATGCTTGTTCTGGGTTTGTCCTGAGGAAGGAATGTCATTCTGAAAGAGAGTATCTTAAGCTACACATTGAGAAACAGCATAAAAACAAGCATTAAAGTACTGATAAGGCAAAAACTTTTATTTTAAAAACCATAGTAATTAACAATGCCTCCTCAGTCTCCAAGTGGTAGGAGTTCAGCTTTCCAAATGTACTCAGAATTTTGTTTCTGACTAGCATTTACAAATACATCTGCCAAATATAATACTGTTTGCATAGACTACCACAGTTGTTAGCATTACATTTTTCCAGATATAAATACACAATGCCGCACATCATCTGCAGGAAAGTAACAGAGGAAGATAGGTTCTGATTTTAATATACCTCTCTTTTAGATATTTCTTCTAAACAAAAACAATGATGTTTGTTTGATCACACAGCCAAGACAACAAGATTATCTCTAAAATAATTCTACTGTTTTCAAGGACACTTGGGGAAATGGAGTGTATCAATTTTAGGGACAGCAACTACCTTGAAACCAAATTTCCCTGATTATGGATACAATGAAGTTACTGTGAATCCTTGATTCTGACATCATTTCTATCAGTAGTTTACCTCAAGCCAAAATCAAGGTGACACCTTCATCTAAGTAGCCCCAATCATCGCTTAGTGAAAACTTTCTCCTGAAGTTGCTAGTTCAATCTATAACTCATAGCTTTATTTGCTAATGAAAATATATGCTAATTTCCCATACTGTTAATTGCATCAGAATGGTGATCTGCATTAGTAGTATATCACCACTGTGATGACTGAGTGACACTGTAAATCACTAGCATGCATCTAAATCAGGTGTGTCAAACTTAATTTCATTGAGGCCGCATCAGGGTTGTGGTTGACCTTGGGGGGCCGGATGGGCATGGCTGACTGGGTGGGTTGGCCAACCAGCTGGGTGTGGCCAACTGGGTGGGCATGGCCAGCTTGACACCATTCCCCAAACTGCTGGCATGTTTCCTCTTCACACTGGGTAGACTGGGTCAAAGCCACGCTGGCCTGATCTTTCCTCTTTGCACTGGGTAGACCAGGCCAAAGCTTCACTGGTCTGATTTTTCCTCTTCCCACTGGGTAGACTGGGCCAAAGCCACGCTGGCCCGATCTTTCCTCTTTGCATTGGGTAGACTAGGACAGCCCCACATGCTGGATCCGACCACACCGCGGCCCGGATCCAGCCCATGAGCCTTGAGTTTGACACCCCTTATCTATATCAGAAACTGAGCTGTCAGATTTTATTTTCTAAGTTATTTTAATTGTGAACCTGCAAAAATAAACTTAGGAGAGAGAAGGAAGAGCTGCAGTCAGAGCAACAGTCAAATAAGAGGTATCTCAGTCCACAGAAGGAATAAAGATAGAGGAAGCATCTCAGATTTCTAATTATCTGAAAAGTAAAGGCAGGGAAGGGGAGAACTTGCTTTCAGACTTCCAAGATTCTGTTATTGTAATATTATAATAAAGGTAGCATTAGTACTCAGGGTTTTGGTTTCCTGGACTACCTCAAATGACTCATATACCTGCATAAAATGTAAGTCAGAGTAGAGTATTTTATATATTTGTAGTAATGTACTATTGACTAATCACAATTTTTGGACTTGCTCTGAAAGAAGCAAAACAACTTGCTTACATATAGTCCTCATCTTGCAACCATAATTAGAACTGAAATTTCAGTGGCTAAGCAATACAGTTCAGTAGCTTAGCACTACAAGTGCTAAGTGATCATATGATCAGACCTGATTTTACAATAATTACAATAATTTTACTATAGTTAAGGGAATTATCATGGTCATTAAGCAAATCACATGGTCTTTAAACAAATACAGTTTTTCCCATTGACTTTGCTTATTGGAAGCTAACTGGGAAGGTCACATATCACAATCACTTAACTGCAGGATGCTGTTGTGAATGCAAGCCAGTTTTCTAGAGTCTGACTTGTGATCATGAGATAGTTTGGGTGGTGTGATAATCATAACTTTAAGGATGAACTATAAGTCACTTTTTTCAGCCCTGTTGCAACTTCAAACCATCTTTAAACAAACGGTCATGAGTCAAGGAATACCTGTTTTTATTAAATGAGCTATAAGAGGATTGTGCATACTTCAGCAATGTTTGTTTCCAAAGAAATTGGTCAAAGGTTGGGTAAGCAGAGCATCTCTCAGCTATAGCCAAACATATCTTGAGAAAAGAGTTTCCCCCACCCAAGATTTCCAAAAAAGCCTGGAATAAGGTGCTGCTCTTTCAAGAGCTACATTAGCTTCACAGTAATTAAAGTAATTAGTTTTCAGGCCCATGAGAAAACCTGGGGAAAATGGATTCTTTAAAGAATAGTAGAGAACAGGTGTGAAGCTCAGTGAGTAATCCAGAGCATTCAAAATGATTTTTAAGTGTGCATAAGACTATTAGGTTAAATAATTAAATAAGATAATAAATGTAAAACATTCTGAATACTGTAAAGCTTTACCTAAAATCTAAATATGATCATCAGCAGAAAACAAATAAAGTAAATAAATCACTGTTTTCTTATAATATAAATGTAATCATATCTCATTTAATTTATCATTAACTCTTCACATGAGAAACAAGTTCCAGAAGTCAACTAAAAATTCAAGAAATGCCATTATTTGGTTCTTTAGTGAGTCAGTTGGTCTAGTGGTTAAGGTACCAGGCTAGAAACCAGGGAGCTGTGAGTTCTAGTATCACCTTAGCCATGAAAATTGACCTTGGGCTACTTGCTCTCTCTCACAGTGTTGTTGTTATAAGGAAAATAGGAGGAGGAAGGTGGGTTGAATATGTTCACTGCATTGAGTTATTTGTAA
This sequence comes from Diadophis punctatus similis, assembly GCA_023053685.1. Taxonomy (NCBI): domain Eukaryota; kingdom Metazoa; phylum Chordata; class Lepidosauria; order Squamata; family Dipsadidae; genus Diadophis; species Diadophis punctatus. The sequence goes on along the minus strand of JALIGW010000007.1, from coordinate 4,440,424 downwards.
AAATAATAAAGGCAGGAAATACATACATACATACATACATACATACATACATACATACATACATACATACATACATACCAGGGGTGGGTTCCTACCGGTGCGGTCCAGTGCGTAGCTCCGGTAGGGACCCACCAATAACCCAATTTGTGTGTGACTGCTCCGGTACTGTCTCCACGGGCAGTCGCGCATGTCACCATCTTTTTTTACAAATTTTTGGGCGATTTTGTTTCTGCGCATGCACGGAAGCAATATCACGCCGAAATCTCGCGAGGGGACGCACAGAGAGAGAGATATTTCGGCAAGATTTTGCTTCTGCACATGCATGGAAGTAAAATCGCGCCGAAATCTCTCTCTCGCACGCGCATCCCCTAGCGAGATTTTGCTTCCACACATGCGCAGAGGCAAAATCGCGCACGCATGAAGCATGAAGAAATGCGGAGCAGCGCACCGGTCTGGGTAAGTGAGCAACTCACCCCTGATACATACATACATACATACATACATACCCCAAGTATAAAGGTTCTTGAGGCCTTTGCTCTACCTCTAAAATGTCTGAGACTATACATTTCTCAAGTGGCTTTGAACTTCTTGTCCTGTCTCAGAACCATAACTGAATGTACAGTTCAGAATTAAACTATATATAGCTTTCTAATGGGTTCATAGTTGCTGAACCATTACACTGAGGAGAAGTAGTGCCTATACAGGTTTTGAATGTTTGTACAGTTACTGTACTTGCTAAATTTCATGGCATTTGAATCTAAATTCTACAAAGTGTACTGCATACTATTCCTCCCATTACACATTGGAATAATAAGAAAATGCTTCAGTGATTCTTGGAATTTTGCAGTCCCTCTTTCTTTCTGTGGTTCAGGAGACTAGAAAATCCATTTCTCTTTTAATCCATCATTTAGTGCATCAGCTGAATCTTAAATTGTGGTTAATCCTCCCATTGGTTATATTAACTGAGCCAACTTTAGAAATATGCTGTCAAGTTAAATATTCTTGGAAAATTGCAATAAGGTACAGTATAGCACTAGATGGCAGCAAAATCATTTCCTATGTCTCTTTGCTTCCATCTTGTGGTCATCTGCTTTTTTGTAACTCAGATTTCATTTCCCTAAGTTTAATATTTTTTCTGATATAATGCTAAGTATAAATGTATTTTCTCATGGAATGTAAAACTAATAATTTAGAGAAGTTATAAGCCTCGTTTTATTTTAAAATGTAGTATTATGTAAGGATGGATGTGAGGAATGAAATAATAAAATATTAGACACTAAGTTTTAAACAGTTGTTTAAACAACATGCATTATAGGAAAGAGTATAATTTCTGAAATTAAAGTATTGCATAGTCTGAAGTCATCTTTTTAGTAATAAAGGCTCCCAACCTATTATGACTGAAATAATTATTTTTTCACCATCCAAAGGATTATCTGCTTTTATGTATCCAATTATATGTCCAACAGACACTACATAGTTTTAAACTCCTGACAAACATGCTTCCCTTATCTTGCACTCCCTACTCACAAAATTACTAAAAGTACATGACCTCTAAGAAAAATATTTGTCTTACTTTTTATATCTGCAACTTCCACTAACAGTTTTGCAGATCTAAAAAAGGGGGTTTGACAAACTAATGTTTTTACCTAATGTTAGATAGTATTTGTCTATACTTTAGTGCCATTCACTGTCACTCCAGCATGACAGCACAAAGTGTTTAGTTGGAATAAGTGGTTTTGTGTCCTTTGATAATACAACATGGTTCCAGCATTCTATTCACTACAATTTCAGTTCCACCAGGAGTGGCATAAGACATCTTAGTATTCCCAGAGATTTTCAACCTCTGGCGCATGATGAGGTTTGTGATGCACTCAAATCATTTGGATTGGGTTCAGGAGGGAATAAAATTAGTCAGTCACTTTTTTCCCCCTTTTATACAACCTCACGCCACTCTGTTCTGAGCATCGGTTATTTTGATTCCCCCTTTGAGTTCTCTAGAAAAGTCTTCAATAAATTCAAGATTTGCCAAGATGCTGATAGATAATGCATTCTTAACTCAAATGCATCATATTCCCATTACGTAATTATTCAATTAAAGGTCACATGTAACATCTTAATAGTAAAAATTCTTATAAGATAAATTGTGAGCAAGTGGAACTGAGAACATGCCATGTTAAATGATTTTCAGCTGAGTATCAAATTAAGAGATAATTTTGTATTGAGAAAACACATTGACATTAATATACAGCAAGGGTGTATTCGGTTTTCCAAGATCAGCTCAGATATCTCATTCAAACAATTCCCAATAGTTTTAAAACTTCAGTGGACACAAAAAACCCTTCACTTTCCAATGTTCTCCAGTTTCTCTTAATTAATGAAAGACCTTTAAGAAAAATGACTAGAAAATGCTGAATGTTCAAGCTCTGATTCTGGAGAATACACTGATGCCTGGGGAAGTCTGTGGGGGCAAGTATTTTTGCTTTTTGTACAAATGTTAAGTATGCAGTTTGAAATGGAATTGTGGTCCTTTATTACATTTTGCAAATTAATAATATTTACATTTTCCCATAAGTAACTTAAGAAAATAAACTTTCAGAAAAGGACCTGGTACTTAGGTAATTTCTTGACACTCAGATATTACAGAAATCAAAAGAAAAGAATAAAATTACTTCATTTTGTTTACTTCATAGATAACTGGGTTTCTTTATGTTCTGTCTGATGATGTCCATAAATATCCTTAAACAAACAGAGCAGATATTTATGGACATCACCAGAAATCCAATTGTCTATATTACTGGTGTAAAGATGTAGAAGAGCTCAGTTATAATAAAAAATGGCTCTTTTTCGGCACGAGAAGCCTGTAGCCACCGCCTCTTTGCTGGAGAATCATCCAAGGCTCGCAAGCTTGAGGAGAATGAAGAGAACTGTCAAACGCTCGTTGACGACTACTATGCCATCTTCTAAAAAGGTGGCAGCAGCTCCCGATGAGTCATATGATACCTGTAACTGTTTCATCTGTGCCGAAGAATTCATGGAGGATGAGAGTACCATGAAATGCTCCCTGTGCAACTCATATGCTCATCACAAGTATCTGGAGTTAACCAAAGGTGTTGCCCAGTTTTTACACTCAACATCCCTAAAAAACTCCCAGTTTGCATTTCTGTTATTTTGCCTTTCTTGTAAGCCTACATTTGACAAATTCATTGTTTTGTCCGAACGGGTTGACAGTATGGAAGCGCGTTTGGTGGTCTTAGAAGAAAAGGGAAGGATGCGGAGTAGTGAACCATCAATTTCCTGCAATTCCAATTTAAATTGCCAGCCTAAGTCGCAGAACATTGTTAAACCCAATGCACGACATCTCACTTCTCGTAAACGACATGATTGAAAGAGAAAAGAAACAAACAAATGCGATCTTATTTGGATTGGAGGACTCTGATGAATTTGATGACATCACCAGGGTGCACCAGGGTGCACCACAGTTTCCAGGCATCGACCATTACACCCAACAAAATTGTAGACGTTTTCCATGAAGGCCCCAAGTATAAGAATGACGGTTCGGTGGCGCTGCATTTTTGCAAAGTAGTTTGCAAGAGTGAAGCCTGTAAACGGGAGTTCATATCCACGATAAATTCGTTCACCAAAAGCAGGGTAAACCACAAGAAATTCCGTTCATGGCCTGATTTGTCCATCCTACAATGTATCCGCGCCCGAGAGCCCCATGCAGAGCTTAAAGAATGTTTGGACAAAGGTGAAACAGATTTATATGTTGACTACTATGCTGACTGTATTAAACATAAGAACATTGGCCCACACCCTAACATTCATGCTCCTGTCTACCAATGTTAGGTATGCACGCCCCCCATCTCCTTATGGTCCACTCCTACTGGTTTAATGTGTAAATTATTTAATGCAAGAAGCTTTGCAAACAAAATTCCTGAATTCCTTTTGCTCTTGAACATCTTTTTTCGACCTCATTTTTGTTTGCGAGACTTGGTTGAATGCGTCTTTTCTAGACACTTCTTTTACCGCAAGTGATTATCATGTTTTTCGGTCTGACAGTGAAAATAGCAGTTGCAATTTTTTTATAAAAAGTCCCTAGGATTGAAAAAGATTAATGTTACTCCTGAGCTCACTCTCTCACAGTCCATTGTCTGTGACCTAACTCTAAATACTATAATTCACTTTTTGTTATGCTACAAAGCATCTGATTGTGATCTTGGCCATATGAATAAGTTAATTGAACAATTAAGCTGGGTGGCTCCTTGCCCACATCCTTTTGTTCTTCTTGGTGATTTTAATTTGCCATTAATTAATTGGGCCTTAAACAAATCAACAAATGAACCTATAAATGTAACTTTTTACAATACTGTTACAACTTTGGAGCTGGAGCAGTTACTTATTGACAAGACTAGGCTTAAGAATTGTCTAGATCTAATTTTTTGTAATAGCTTGAATTTAATTTGTGGTTTACACATTAAAGAACCCTTTTCTAACAGCGATCATAATATGATTGACTTTTGTGTTAATCTGCATCCTCCTGAACTAGTCTTAATGACTGTTCTTCAAATTATAATTTTAAAAAAGCAAATTATCATTTAATAGCTGCTGATCTAGCATCTTTAAATTGGCACCATCTGTTTTCAGGTTGTAAAAATGTAGAAGATTTTTATAACATTTTTGTCAGGATTCTAAATAGCATCCAAAATTAAATCAGAGTCCAAGGCAAAGTATTCCTCAAAGCTCCAATTCATTAACAGAGCCATGTTGGCACATCTGGGTAAAACCCGAATCTGAATCTTCCCAGGTTTCACCACCCAGTTGAAAGTTCAAGTCCATGACCCCACATCCACAAGTCCATCATGTTGTCCAATCTTCTATTGCCATGCTGGCAGAATCCACCCATCTCCTTCCGTGCAGGTGCAGAGATAAAGGATGACCTTGACTTTCTAGAAAGAATTTGTTATGGCTACATGCTAGCAACTTCAAACAATCCCACCTCCCACTTTCCCACAATAGAAAATGCATAGTAGAATAGTATAAAGTGTGGCAGGCCTAAGATCCCAATTAAAATAACTTCGGCCTGATAATTTTTTTGCTTGAAATTAATTGAGCTATAAATTTATACGTACCACGAAAAGCCAAAAAAGTTATAAAGAATAAATTACCCAAGGCAATAAGAAAATTACAATCTAAGAAAATGTTTCTTTGGTGGAACAACAAGACAGACTATGTTGCCAACTTCAAAAGCTGCTACAAAGCCTTATGTCATCAAGTTAAAGACGAATGCACTAATTATTTCTGTAAACAGGAGGAAAAGCTATTAAACTCAAACTCTACGCAATCCTTTTACAACTTTGTTAACTCAAATCTTAAAGTGATTCCACTCTTAAAAGGCCAAAATGGGAGTGATTGTAATGATTATGTTGGTCAGGCCAATCTTTTCAATACATTTTTAGTTCAGTTTTTGTGGATAGCAATAGTTGCAGTCCCTCATTCGCAAGTCGAATCACAAATAGTTGTAGCAAATTGCTGAATATTAAATTTACAGTAGATAATGTTGAACTAGCATTACGTAATCTAAAGCCATCGCTACCCACAGGTCCTGATGGATTATGTGCTTTCTTTCTTGAAAAAGCTTGCTACTGTCTTAGCTGAACCTTTGTGTACAATTTTTGAATTATCATTTCAAATTAGTTCTCTGCCTGATCTATGGTCATCAGCTATAGTTATACCAATTTTTAAAAGGATGACCCTAGTTCAGTTGAAAATTATAGACCAATTTCTTTGTGTTGTGTTACATGCAAATAGAATAAATCATAAACCAATCCATTATTCACCACTTAGAGACAAATAACTTGCTATCTGACAAACAGTTTGGTATTAGGAAAAACTCATCCTGTAATTTACAACTTTTGCACTGTAAAAATATCTGAACTACATGTCTTGATCAAGCTAAAGCTGTAGATTCAATTTACATAGATTTTTAAGGCTTTTGATACAGTAGTACATGACAAACTGCTGTTGAAATTAAATTCTTATGGCATTTCTGGACCTTTGCACAAGTGGATTGTTACTTTATTGTCTAATAGACTGCAGAAAGTCAAAATAGGGAACTCGCTGTCTAATCCTGCACCAGTTAACAGTGGTGTTCTGCAAGGCAGCGTTTTAGGCAGAGGCGGGCTTCACATAATTTAACAACCGGTTCACCCAGAATCGAAAATGTGAGCATGTGCATCAAAAACACGGCGATTGTATAAGATGGATAGCACCGGGGCTGGTGGGCGGGCCCAGCCGCTGGCCATAACTACTGGTTTCCCTGAACCGGTCCAAATCGGCTGAATCCCATCTCTGGTTTTAGGTCCCATGCTTTTCTTGCTCTATATCAACAATTTATGTGATCAACCTAAAAGCAATTGAGTCCTTTTTGCCGATGACGTAAAATTATTTAATACTACAGATAATTCTGTTGTTTTGCAAAGTGATCTTGACTATGTGTCTAAATGGTCATCTATTTGGCAACTTCAAATTTCGATTAATAAATGCTGTCTTACATATTGGTAAACATAATCAGAATGTCAAGTATAAGCTAGGTGGTATTGATCTAGCAGATGACCCTCACCTTGCTATGGACCTAGGTGTACTTATCTCTGATGATCTATGCTTCAAAGTTGACTGTAACAGCGTTGCTAAAAAAGCACTAAGAGTTGTAAACTTAATTCAATGAAGCTTCTTTTCTGGAAACATTGTATTGCTAACTAGAACTTATAAAACTTACGCTAGACCAATCTTAGAGTACTGTTCAATTGTTTGGAATCCCTACCATATATCTGACATTAGTATAATCTAGGGGGTTTGGAAATATTTTACGAGAAAAGTTTTGCACTCTTCTGTACATAATAGAATTCCCTATGCTACTAGGCTCGAAATTCTTGGTTTGGATAACTTAGAACTGCGTCGCTTGCGGTCAGGCTTAGGTATTGCATACAAAATTGTACATAGTATTGTTTTACCTGTAAATGACTTTTTCTATTTTAATCTCAATAATATGCGCGCGAACAGCCACTTTAAATTCAATGTAAATCATTCTAAACTTGACTGTAAAAATATGTTTTTTGCAATAGAGTTGTCAAAGTTTGGAATGCTCTACCTGATTCAGTTGTCTCAGCTACAAATTTTCACAGTTTTAGTCACAAATTGACTTCCGTGGACCTCACTTCATACTTAAATTAAGCGGTCCATAGAGGGGGTGTGCATACGCGCACTAAAGGGCCTATCGTCCCTGTCATTGTATTTTTATATTATTCCTGTTTTTGTTTCTGTTTGACAAATTAGAATAAATAATAAATAAATAAATAAAACAGATAGGCAGAGACTGACTATGGAATAAGATCTGAGCAATTCCAAGTCAAGCTTAAATAGAAGAGCAAAGCAGTTTTTCCAATATCATTTTAAGCACTATTATATCCACCATTTTCAAGAAGAACATTGAGAATAGCTTTGAAGTCCTGAACTTTGTTGAAATAGAATTAGAAAAATTGTGAAATGAAATCAAACAAGAATTTTAGGGAATCATTAAAAGAGATAAGTATTGCAGCAACAATTGTAATGATATCACAGATGAAAACAGTTACATAAAAAGAAGGAAAGTCTTTTCCAACATCTGCAAACTCAGAATGAAGGTCCAATATGGAATTGGTTTGGTTTGGTTTGCTAACAGACACCAATGGACAGATAGTAACCAATTTAAGGATTTAAAGAAAGGAATACATTAAAATTATAGTATAGTAGTTAATAGTCTGTACTTAAAAGAATCTCTAGTACTTAAAGATGAAGCTAAATCAGTAAAATTGCCAAGTTGGAAGACTACAAGAATTGATGGAATATCTTTAAAAATATAGCAAGCAACAAAAGAAGAATAAGTAAATATTTTAACTATGAGAGCAAATCTGGAGAATCGCAGTGTCTAATAGATAGAAACATTAACATATCAATGCCAACAGAATGTTTGTTTGTTTGTTTGTTTGTTTGTTTATTTGTCAATCATATATAAGATTACAGTAAAAGTATAAATATGATTTTGAATACATGAAAAGGATACAAATAAAAAGGGACATTAGGACAGGGACAGTAGGCACGTTGGTGCGCTTATGAACACCCCTTACAGACCTCATAGAAATGGGGTAAGGTCAACAGTAGACAGTTTAAGGTTAAAGTTTGGGGGGTTAGGGGAAGAAACCACAGAGTCAGGTAGTGCATTCCAGGCACTGACCACTCTGTTGTTGAAGTCATATTTTCTGCAATCGAGTTTGGAGCGGTTTACCTTAAGTTTGTATCTGTTGTTTGCTCTTGTATTGTTGTGGTTGAAGCTGAAGTACTCATTGATAGGTAGGAAATTGCAGCCGATAATTTTATGTACTACTCTTAGGTCAGACCAAAGGCAGCGAAGTTCTAAGTTGTTTAAGCCCAAAATTTCAAGTCTGGTGGCATAAGATATTTTATTGTTGGTAGAGGAATGGAGGGCTCTTCTCATGAAATATCTCTGTACTCTCTCAATTGTATTAATGTCTGATATGTAGTGCGGGTTTTAGACAGATGAGCTGTATTCGAGAATTGGTCTAGCAAATGTTTTGTATGCTCTAGTTAGTAGTACAATATTACCAGAGAAAAAACTACACAAGATTAGATTAACAACTTTTAATGCCTTTTTGGCAATGTTGTTACAGTGGACTTTGGCACTTACCGTATTTTTCGGAGTATAAGATGCACCGGAATATAAGATGCACCTAAATTTTGGGGGAGGAAAAGAAGGGGAAAAAATCTGCCTCCCAGCAAACAGCAAACAGTACAGATGATATACATGGTTTGCTGCGTATTTCTGTGCATGTGTGCCTGACCCATAGAATTAGCAAAGAATCGGAGAAATGTACATTATGGCAGTATATTAATGCCAGAAAGTTTTCTTAAATGTAGTCACACTAACTCCTCCCAATTATTTAAATAGATCTACTCCAAACATGACTAAGTCAGGGTTTAACTCAGCTGCCTTATCTTAATACTAAACAGGACACTGTTACATTTCAGATTATACTTGTACAGTTGCTGTTAAAATTGATGTGACTTTCTTGAAGTATACATTATTCTCTGCTATTTAAAAGAAGATACAATAGCACTGGGCCTCTTCAGATCAAGCATTTATTTTAAAAAGCTCCTTCATTTTGTTAAGTTGTCTAGAACAATAATAAAGCAGTCTTTAAAAAATAAGTCTAATAATTTGAACATTCTATAGACATTTATATTTATTGACTTACCTCCTTGCATCCAGTTTCAGCAACTGATTAGCACAAAAAAATAAAATTCTGCCTCTGCCTCCCCCTCCTTGCAGTTTGCCTCCTTGCAGTTTTAGTTTCACTTTCATTTTAGCACATGGGCCTGCCTGCAGCCTCAATCAGCTGCTGGTTGGGAGGCCAATAATCAGTTGCTTGTGCTAATCAGGCTCTGCGCTGTTTGCTGCAAGAAGGTAAATTGCTGGGAGGCAGAGGCCAAAGGGTGGGGGTGGCTGGGTGGGGCTACATTCAGTGTATAAGACGCACCCAAGTTTTCACCCTCTTTTTGAGGGTTAAAAAAAAACGTACTCTAAGATCCTTGACAGAGTGTGGGTCATCTACAAGGTCATGTCCATCTAGCTCGTATTTTATGTTCTGATTTTTTTTGCCAATGTGTAAGACAGAGCATTTGTTGGTTGAGATTTGAAGTTGCCACTTGTTTGACCAATTTGACACATAGTCAAGGTCTTTTTGAAGGGTGATAGCATTGGTGGTGGTGTTGAATAGTTTTACATAATCAGCGAAGAGAACGCAGTTGCTTTTAATATGTGCAAACTAATACAAAATATCAGTTTTGCATGTTAGCCAAATAACTTTTAAAATAATCCAACATAGATTAAAGCCCTATATGGAAAGAAAAATTCTAGATGTTCCTTAGCATTTTAGAAAATGTTAAGGAACAGGAGACATAGTATTGATACATCTTGCAAGAGCAATGCAGAAAATAATTCACTATGTTCCTTACTGATTAAAAAAAATGATTTTTAATTGTGTTGACCATATTGAGCTGTGGAATATTCTGGGGGGAAATGGGAATCCCAGAACATCTCATTGTCCAAACACAAAATCTATTCATGGTACAGGAAGCCATGCTCTGAACAGAACATTCAGAAATTCCAGGTTGGCAAAAGAGAGAAACAAGCTGTACCTTCTTCACTTTATTCAGCCTATAAACTGAATATCTATGAGGGAGGTTGCATTGGAAGATAAAGAGTGCAGTTTAAAACTGGAGGAATAAAAAAATAATCAGCACTATCCTGATGATACTACTTAAAACGGAAAATGCAAATTATCTGGAAGCTCTAGTAATAAAAGTCAAGTAAAAATGATACTGACATAAAGAAGGTCAAGCTAATGACAACCGGTACAGCAACCACTCCAATAAATTATCAAAGTGGGGTCTAGCTTCTGTGTTTCAGAATTGGCTACCACCAGTAAAGAAATCAGCAGTCAAAAACTATGGTATATCACAGACTAGCAATTTGTAGGGCACCAATGAAAGCTTTGGAAAAGATATTCAGATATTGTGATGTGTCTACAGTATATCAACCATCATCAGAACCATGCAGGCAATAGTTTTTCCTGTGACATGAAAAGCTAAAGTTGGCTTCTGAAGAAGCAGGACAGATTTGTTTTTTAGGCTTTTACATTTTAGTGTTCAAGAAGACTCTTTGAGAATACCGTGGAAAGCCCAGAAAGCAAACAAATGGATCATAAAACAAACCAATCCAGGATGCTCCCTTGAGGCACAAATAACCAGGCTCAAATTAGCATATGTTGGACATATTAGGCAAAGACTATAGTGGTCTGAAAAGTCCATAATGCTGAGAAAGGTGGAAAGAAAGAGAAGAAGACATCCAGCAACAAGGTGGATGGACTCTATTGCAGTGGAAATGGGTGCACAAATTCTTGGAGTACTAGTCACTAATATCAATAGTTATTAGAATAGAATAGAATAGAATAGAATAGAATAGAATAGAATAGAATAGAATAGAATAGAATAGAATAGAATTTTTTATTGGCCAAGTGCGATTGGACACACAAGGAATTTGTCTTGGTGCATATGCTCTCAGTGTACATAAAAGAAAAGATATGTCCGTCAAGAATCATAAGGTACACCACTTAATGATAGTCTGGGTACAAATAAGTTATCAAATCATATTAGGAACCAGTCAATATAAATCGTAAGGATACAAGCAACAAAGTTACAGTCATACAGTCATTAGTTGGAGGAGATGGGTGATGGGAACGATGAGAAGATTAATAGTAATGCAGGCTTAGTAAATACAGTAGTTTGACAATGTTGAGGCAAGTATTTGTTTATCAGAGTGATGGCGTTCGGGAAAAAACTTTTCTTGTGTCTAGTTGTTCTGGTGTGCAGTGCTCTATAGGGTCGTTTTGAGGGTAGAAGTTGAAACAGTTTGTGTCCAGGATGTGATGGGTTTGTAAATATTTTCACGGCCCTCTTTTTGACTCGTGCAGTATACAGGTCCTCAATGGAAGGCAGGTTGGTAGCAATTGTTTTTTCTGCAGTTCTAATTATCCTCTGAAGTCTGTGTCTGTCTTGTTGGGTTGCAGAACCAAACCAGTCAGTTATAGAGGTGCAGATTACAGACTCAATAATTCCTCTGTAGAACTGTATCAGCAGCTCCTTGGGCAGTTTGAGCTTTCTGAGTTGGCGCAGAAAGAACATTCTTTGTTGTGCTTTTTTGATGATGTTTTTGATGTTAGGTGTCCATTTTAGATCTTGTGATATTGTAGAACCTAGAAATTTGAAGGTCTCTACTGTTGATACTGTGTTGTCTAGTATTGTAAGAGGTTGAAGTATGGGAGGATTTCTCCTAAAGTCTACCACCATTTCTATGGTTTTGAGTGTGTTCAGTTCCAGATTGTTCCAGTCGCACCACAAGGTTAGTTGTTCAACCTCCCATCTGTATGCGGATTAATCATTGTCTGGAATGAGACAGATCATTTGCGAACTTCAATAGTTTAACAGATGGATCGTTAGAGATGCAGTCATTGGTATATAGAGAGAAGAAAAGTGGAGAGAGCACACAGCCTTGGGGAGCCCCTGTGCTAATTGTACAGGTATCTGATATGATTCTGCTTAGCTTCACCTGCTGCTTCCTGTTTGTTAGGAAGCTTATGATCCACTTACAACTATGGATTTGGTTTAGCTATCTGGTTTAGCTTAGTTAGAAGAGCATCTGGAATTATGGCATTGAATGCTGAACTAAAGTCAACAAAGAGGACCCTTGCGTAGGTCTTTGGAGATTGAAGATGTTGTAGCATGTAGTGCAGAGCCATATTAACAGCATCATCTGTTGATCTGTTTGCTTGGTATGCAAATTGCAAGGGGTCTAACAGTGGATCCATGATGGTTTTCAACTGGGACAGCACTAGCCTTTCAAAGGTTTTCATAACTACAGATGTTAGAGCAATTGGTCTGTAGTCGTTCAGTTCCTTGATGGTGGGCTTCTTCGGCACTGGGATGATAGTAGAGCATTTGAAGCTAGAAGGAACATAGCACATCTCTAGTCATTTATTGAAGATTTGGGTGAAGATGGGGGCCAATTGGTCAGCACAGACTTTATTTTATTTTTTATTTTATTTATTTATTTATTTTGTCAACACGTGTACAAGATAACAGGTATGATATAAACATAAAGAAAAGTAAAATATGTATAGGTAAATTTAGACAATAGGACAGAAGGACAGAGATGGTAGACACGATGGTGTGCTTATGCACGCCCCTTACAGACCTCTTAGGAATGGGGTGAGGTCAACTGTAGGCAGTCTAAGGTTAAAGTTTTTGGGGTTTGGGGAAGAAACCACAGAGTCAGGTAGTGCATTCCAGGCATTGATTACTCTGTTGCTGAAGTCGTATTTTCTGCAATTGAGTTTCGAGCGGTTTACATTGAGTTTGAATCTATTGTGTGCTCGTGTATTGTTGTGGTTGAAGCTGAAGTATTCATTGACAGGTAGGACATTGTGGCAGATGATTTTATGAACTACATTTAGATCAGATCGAAGGTGACGTAGCTCTAAGTTGTCTAAGCTAAAATTTCAAGTCTGGTGGAATAAGGAATTCTGTTGTGAGCAAAGGAGTGGAGGACTCTTCTTGTGAAGTATTTCTGGACTCTCTAATTGTATTAATGTCCGATATGCAGTGCAGGTTCCGGACAGGTGAGTTGTATTTGAGGATTGGTCTGGCAAATGTTTTGTATGCTCTGGTTAGCAGAGTAATATTGCCAGAGAAGAAGCTACGCAAGATTAGGTTGACAACTCTTAGTGCCTTTTTGGCAATGTTGTTACAATGGGCTCTGGCACTTAGATCATTAGATATGAGTACTCCAAGGTTTTTAACAGAGTGAGGATCGTCTACAAGGTCATGTCCTCCAAGTTTGTATTTTGTGTTCGGATTCTTTTTGCCAATGTGTAAGACAGAGCATTTGTTTGTTGAGATTTGTAGTTGCCAGTTATCAGACCATTGTGATACATGGTCAAGGTCTTTTTGAAGGGTAGAAGTACTGTCAGTGGTGTTGAATAGCTTAACATCGTCAGCAAAGAGAACGCAGTTGCTTATAATATGATCACAAAGGTCGTTGATGTAAAGAATAAATAGTGTTGGTCCTAGAATGCTGCCTTGAGTGACACCACTGTTGACAGGTGCAGGATTTGATAGGGCATTCCCTATTTTAACCATTTGTTGCCTGTTTGACAAGAACGCAGTTATCCAATCATGAAGGGGACCAGAGATGCCATAAGATTTTAGTTTCCGGAGTAGTTTGTCGTGTACTACTTAATCAAAGGCTTTGCAAAAGTCAATGTAAATTATGTCTATTGATTTACCTTGATCCAGTTGAGAAGTCCATATGTTTTTGCAGTGTAGAAGTTGCAGGTTACAGGATAATTTTTTCTGAAACCAAATTGTTTGTTAGAGCGTAGGTTGTTAGTTTCTAGGTGAAGGATGATGGATTGATTTATGATTGATTCCATGACTTGCAGGTGATGCAACATAAAGAGATTGGTCTGTAATTTTCAACGTTACTTGGATCTCCTTTTTTGAAGATAGGGATGACTGTGGCTAGTGACCATAAGTTGGATAAGGAGCTAGTCCTGAAGGATTTTTCAAAAATTATGCTTAGAGGTTCAGCAATGGTTGTGGAGAGCTTTTTTAAGAAATATGCACATAGTCCGTCAGGTCCAATGGATAGAGATGGTTTTAGGTTGCATAATGCTTTTCTAACATTATCTTCTGTAAAATTGATTTGTGTCAGATCGTTGCTATTGTTTGACGTGCGACTAGGAAATATTGAGCATAAGCCATTGCTGTTAACAAAGACGGAACTGAAGAATGTGTTAAAGAGGTTGGCTTTAATAGCTTCATCATTATATTCTTTATCATTTGGTCCTTTGAGGGGTGGGATGGATCTCGAGTCTTTGAGTTTCTTGTTTACAAAGTTGTAGAAGACGCATGTGGATTTTGTGCGCAGAAGGTTTTCTTCTTGAAAGATGTAATAATTGTTACATTTGGTCTTTAATTGGTTGCATAGATTTTTGTAGCGGCTTTTCAAGTTAGCAACGTAGCCAGTTTTGTTCGTCCGTCAAAGGGATTTTTTTTGGATTGGAGCTTCCTTATTTTTATGGGTAATTTGTTTTTCTTGGTTTTGGTGATAATTAGTGGTACATATAATTTAATGACTCTTTGAATTTCGAGCAAAAAGATATTGTAGTAGTCTTCAGCAGTATTACAGTCAGAGAATAATGTTTGCCAATCAAGAGATGAGAGATCAGCCTCAATGATATCATAGTTGGCTTTTTTGAAGTTGTAATTGGTTATACTTTTATTGTGGTCGTTATTGTCAGGACCTATATTGAGACAAAAGTCAATCATGTTATGGTCACTGCTGGAAAAGGGTTCAATTATTTGTAGTCCATAAATTGAGTGTAAACTGTTGCAGAAGATGAGATCTAGACAGTTGCTGAGTCTAGTATTGTTTGTTACTAGTTGTTCAAGCCCTAGATTAATAATAGCATTGTAAAGGGTTGAGTGTATGGGTTCGGTTGAACATTCATTTAAGGTCCAGTTAATATGAGGTAGGTTTAGGTCGCCAAGAAAAATTTTTAAGCAAGAGGGAGTTATCTTGTCTGAGCCTAGGGCTTTTCCTGGCTGTCTGTGAAATAGGTCTTGCACTTCCTTTTCTGTGATCACTAGGGGTTGTGAACCCAATGGTATGGGGCAGGGGCGGGTTCCTAATTTTTTTACTACCATTCTGTGGGCGTGGCTTATTTTGTGGGTGTGGCTTGCCAGCCTTGTGACCAGGTGGACGTGGGCCTCGGGAGCTTGGCAGCGGCCGGAGAATAAGGGAGACATTGCCCACCCACAACGTAGCCCTCCACAGTGGGAGCAGCAAGACCGCGGCAGCGGTTCTTCTAGGAGGCTCCGTCCAGCCTGAATGCTTCTCCCCATTCGGTGATCCTAGGCTCCTGCCGCCCGTTCCCCTCCCCTCAGCAGCTCAAGAAGCCTCAAATGTGCAAAAATGCCTAGGATCATCACCGCACATTCGTGGCTTCTCGGACTGCTGAAGGGAAGGGAATGGAGATAGCTCCTGCCGCCCATTCTTTCAGCGTCTCACGCGCTCCCTCAGCCATCCTCCCATGCTTGGACTCACTGTGGGGTAGGAAGGCAATGCATGCGCATTGCCGGAAGCTTGGCTTCTGGGCATGAGCAGAAGAAAATGTAAAAAAAAATTGTTTAAAAAAATTTTTTTTAAATGGCGCCGCCCAGGCACCGGCAACCGACCGCACTGGTACTGTGACGTCACCAGCGGGCCCCTACCGGTGCTATAGAGTGGACCGCACTGGTAGGAACCCACCACTGGTATGGGGTCATTTGTAGGAGGCTTGGCTGTTGTTGGTCTGAGATGGGGATTGTGGAAATAGGTGGCTGTAGTTTCCTTTCAAACCTGCAGTAAAACATGTTCAGGTCATCTGCCAGTTGTTGATTTCCTTCAGCCTGGGAAGGTGCTTTGCCATAACCAGTGATATTTTTAAGAGTTTTCTACATGTTTGCTGGTTCATTTGTTGAGAACTGATTCTTTAGCTTTTCAGAGTAGCTTCTTTTTGCTGCTCTGATCTCCCTTGTTAATACATTTCTGGCCTGACTGTACAGCATTATTTTAGTATTGATATCTGTATATTGCCTAAATCAAAGGCAACAACCTTAAGTGCCAGCTGATGGAAAGCAACAGCTAAAGAAGTAAAAAAATAAGTAAGGTTGTGGGAAAAATAAGAGGAGGAGAAAGTATTAGGTATGTTCACAGCTTTGAGTTACTTATAAAAATAATAAGGATGGATTTTAAAAAATCTAAAAAAGAAAAGAAATATACTGTTTTCTTGCCCATATTTGTCTACAATGAGACAGAGGACACTGAATTAGGTGGGTTGTTATCTGATCCACCAGGACTCTTCCTATGTTCTTAAATGCCTGAGAAGCTCTCTGACTTTGCAGAATTCCTTGGTTATATAAATTGGATCAACTGGCAAGAATGGAACAGAGGACAAATACTGGCAAGGCTCAGGGATACATGGCAGAATTTTTTTTTGAAAAGTCAAACTTCAGTAATAAAAGCAAGTCACAAAGGCAGTAATTATATTTTGCTAAGCAAAAAATAGTTTTCATCTTTTATATTTCTATGTACAATTATGGTAGGTAATTTAAGAAAAGAAGGTACGTGGATAGATAAATGGGAAGAAAGAAAGAAAGAAAGAAAGAAAGAAAGAAAGAAAGAAAGAAAGAAAGAAAGAAAGAAAGAAAGAAAGAAAGAAAGAAAAATGTTTCATAGCAGAAAAGATTATTAGGAATTTCATTATAGTGGACTGAAATTATTTGCTGTAAATGTGTATACGTTAATATCTAAATGTTACGCCATAATCTGATGTTATATTTCTGGGCAGTGGTGAAATTCAGCATCCACAAGCTTATGCCTCTTATCATGGGAATTGATTCATCACACTTCAATCAGTCTTTTAGATCTTATCTGAATACAGATTATGATGCTGGAAAAGATTTACATGTTTGTGCAATAAAGAGGATGCACAAGAAAAATAGATTTGACTGATGATAGGCTTTAGCTCCAATACCAATTATCCATAAAGATGACTTGCAAAAGATTATTTAAAAACTGGATTAAGGCCATTTTCTTTTTCTTAATGTAAAAAAAAACTACAAATAGTCTTAATCTTTCCTTTCTCTTCTTCAATTTACTTTGGCAATGACAACATCAAGGTTATCACTATGAGGCTGTTTTAAAAAGACTTAATCAGAAATGGCGGGTGTGCTTGGCAATAATCTTTTACCAGACTAACCAAAAATCAGTTTCTTGATTATGAGTTAATTGCACAAATCTGGCTTTTCAGTTTAAAATGCAAATAGGCTTGATTGTTTATTTTAAATCAATATATTTTAACTTAGCTATTTCATGTCTATGTATTCTTGCTTATTTATTTTATTACGTTTAACTCAACAAAGTCTTAACTCAAGTAATCACTAGCTCAGCCTCGCTCAAATGGATGCTTGATGTTCTGTGGTTGAGTTAGACCGAGCCTGATAGGAGTTGTCATTCCATACAGTATTTATTTGGGAAAAGCAGTTGTAGAATTATATGTACCTATGTAACTATGGTGTGCACCTGGTTTTTAATTACCCCTCCTCTCATTTTTCAAACACCATGCTATTCATTAGCAGATATAGTAAACTATGAATGAACACTATTTTTTATTATTGTATTTTATTGTAAATTACTTTTTATCACCCTGAAGCAAATTTAAAGTTGTAATAGATAAATAGGATTATGTGATCCAATATAAACCAAAAAAGTAAGAACACACATACAAACTTGGCTGTGCTTATTATAGTAGTGTTGTTCATAATCAACAAGTTAAATGAGGACAAAGTCTGGCTAACTAGAAAATAATTTGATAGCATTAGTTTAATAGAGTATGACTGAAACCAATTTACAGTCTACAATCACTTTTGAATCAACATCTGACATATAGTGATTTTAGTATGTTATTTATTTGTATTCTCTTCTAAGCTGCGTAAATTCAGTTCCTGATTAATTAAGAGTGATGTGATTCTAGTATTTCAGCTGATCCATAGCCCATCTATCAGGTCTATGAACTTGTCCTGAATGTCTAATTCTCTTCCTTGCTTTGCAATAATTATAATTTGGACTATAGGTCAAATAAAATAAAATCAAGCAAATCAAGCAAATTACCAATCACAAATTGTTTCTAAGTCAGAATTGGAAGCCTATTTTAAAGCCTATTTTCAATTCAGCTTTGGCAGCAAATTATTGTTTGTGGTAATTGTCATTTTCTTGTATTAGATGTCACAGCATACACAATTAATAAGAGAGGAAAGTGGAACCTGTAAGAGGAAGAAACATTTCCTTAATGAGCTAACAAATGATTCATGTCATCTGAAAAAGAAATCAAGAAATAGATTTTGAAAAATCTCAAGCGTACAGTGAGAATTCACAGGTTTCCAAAAGCAGAATTACGAGGTCTTTATACAAAGCTGCTTATTTTCCCCTGTATCTGCTGCATACCTTCTAATCTTCTCTGAAGAGTTGACAGAGAGTAGATGGAAGATTTGGGAGATGAACTTGGGTGGAATGACTGAAGGTCCTTGGTCCCATTGCACAAGCAAATGTATAAGGAAACTAATCATCTGGAGCCTTTCTAGAGAAACTTCATCTGAAGTATGGCATGCACACAATAAGCCCTGTTTTTTCCTATTTCAGAAAAAAAACCCTGCTTAAATAAGTATTATTGTTTAACACAACAAACATGACAGCATATGCAAGCATTTGCAAAGGAAAAAACAACTTTGCTCAACCTCAGCAGGTATAATTTGAAACATCCCAGTTAATGATAGAAAGAAAGCAGCATTTACCAAATAAGGCAAGAAAAGTAACAGCATGGAAGTAAGAAAAGTAGGACACAAAATTGAGCAGGGGAAGCTCCATTGCTATGAAAGAGAGGTTGAAGGAGAAAATAATTTAAAGAGAAGCAATTTGTCAAGAGAGATCCACAAGGGTGGGCAACCTCTGAAACAGCTGAACTACAGAGTCAACAATCCTAGCAAAAATCATCATTGAGAGTTGGCCAGAGTTGTGGTTCAGCAACATCTGAAGGCTTATGCTGCATACTAGCTTTCATGAACTGTTGTGATTTGGGCAGAGGTATAAAATTTCATAATGGGATTGCTTCCTCCCAGCAATTGAATTTAGTTTAACCAATTGAAAAGTTCAGTTTTCATTGTTTTTGGTGGCAAGTGGAATAGTACTTAGATAGGCAATACACATTCTACATTGTGTTTCTAATCAATGGAGCTATGCATCTTAACTTAATTTAGGATTCATGGATACTTATAACTAATGCAATCAAAATCCCTTTTGTTCCTGGGATTCTTCCCAGACTTTCCTACTGAGTCACAATTTCCAGAGCAAAATGGAACATAAGAAATATCTTGAGTTCAGGTACCTGGTGTGTGAAGCAATTCTTAGATATAATCACTTTTACTTATATTAAATATTTATATACCATGCTACATGACTAAGTTTTGCCATGGCTATCAATCCTTTAAAGCACAGGTGTCAAACTCGCCACAACACGTTGCCATCATGTGACGTTTCGTGACATTTTTCCCATTCACGGAGCTGGGGTAGGGATGGTCTGCATGTGACGCATCCGGCCGTGGGCTGCCAGTTTGACACCCCTGCTAAAGTATCAGATATACAGTCACAGCAAAATACAGCAAAAATACATCATCTGTTGAATTACAGGAAAAGAAATGGATTTTTAGTTTGTTAAATGTTGAATTCTAGTTGTAATTCTTTGGAGCCTGTTAATTATATATTTCATTATTTTTATAATGTATATATTGCATGTATTAAATGCTACTAACAGCTTAAAATTGCCCTCTCCTTGTATATGAAACTTTGTACATCGTTGTCCCTTAGTGAAATCTCTCCTGATAGAAATTTTTAGATCTTTGGAACTGCCACAGGGAACTGTAAAGAATATGACAAATACATTCTAAGAAGATTTTTCTGAATGGTTGTTGAGAGGGAATTGGGACTGAGGGGACTGCAGCGAGATAGATAACAGAGGAAAAGCTTGAACCATTCTGTCACACATAATATTTAGATAAGTCCCATACAACAATATTAGCTGAAACTAAAGCCTCCGGCTGCAGGGGTGACATTCAAATTTTTTCCTACCGATTCTGTGGGCGTGGCTTGGTGGTGGGGTCATGTGACTGAGTGGGCATGGCCAACTTGACATCACTCATGGCAAGGTGGGGCAGCACAACCCCACCAAGCCATGCCCATCAAGCCACGCCCACAGAACCAACAGAAAAGTTTGGCCAAGTCTTCTAGCATTCAACCTGGCTGCTTCTCGTCTCCTTCTCATGTTTGCTCTGTGTGTATGAGCCTGAGGAGGAGGAGAGAAGCAGCCACGTTGAATGCTGTGGCAGAGAGAAGCCAAACTTTTCTCCTTCCCTTCACAGCGGAGCTGCTCCCTTTATGGTCCCCCCCTGCCCCCTCCCTCCCGGGGGTCGAAGTACCTTAAAGGGACAGACTGCAGCAGCTCCGCTATGAATGGAGGGAGAAAAGTTCGGATTCTCTCTGCTTCAGCATTTAACATTGAATGCTGTGGCAGAGAGAAGCTGAACTTTTCTCCCTCCATTTACAGCGGAGCTCTGCTGCTGCTCCCTTTATGGTCCCCCCCACCCCCTTCCTTCCAGGGGTCGAAGTACCTTAAAGAGACAGGCAGGCTGCTGCAGCTCCCTTCCAAGCAGGCTCCCTTCCCTTCGCTGCGAAGAGAGGAAGAAAAGTTCGGCCAGGTGTTCTCTTCCTTCTCGGGCATACACACAGAGCAGAAGGGGTGAGCAGAGAGCTGGGGTGGGGTGGGTGGGGCCAACCAGGGGTGGTTTTTACCGGTTTGGCGAACCACTTCAAATCGCCGCTACCGGTACCCGCAATCCGGTCTGAACCTGTTGAATTTCACCCCTGTCCAGCTGGAACCCTGACTCAGGATTGGATAGCTAAAACTAGATATAACAAGTTAACTATACATCTGTATTCCTCCCTTCTTTCCAATTCCCTATTAAATATGTACATGTTTTTTTCATTCATTCATTTCTTTTTCTATCTGTACAATCAAGCTAGATCAGTGGTGGATTCCTACCGGTGCGGTCCACTCTATAGCACCGGTAGCGGCCTGCTGGTGACATCACAGTACCGGTGCGGTCGGTTGCCAGTGCCTGGGCGCTGCCATTTAAAAAATTTAAAAAAATTTTTTTTAAAAAAAAATTTCTTCTGCACATGCCCAGAAGCCGAGCTTCCGGCACTGCGCATGCGCTGCCTTCCTACCCCACAGTGAGTCCAAGAAGGAGAGGATAATAGCAATAGCACTTTACTTATATACCGCTTCATAGTGCTTTACAGCCCTCTCTAAGCAGTTTACAGAGTTCAGCATATTGCCCCCAACAATCTGGGTCCTCAGATGCCTTAGGATGGCTGAGGGAGTGTGTGAGACACTGAAAGAACGGGCGGCAGGAGCTATCTCCATTCCCCTCCCTTCAGCAGTCCGAGAAGCCACGAATGCGCGGTGATGATCTTAGGCATTTTCGCACATTTGAGGCTTCTCGAGCTGCTGAGGGGAGGGGTAATGGGTGGTAGGACTTATCTCAGTTCCCCTCCCTTCAGCAATCCGAGAAGCCACGAACGCGCGGTGATGATCCTAGGCATTTTTGCACGTTCGAGACTTCTCGAGCTGCTGAGGGGAGGGGGAATGGGCGGCAGGAGCCTAGGATAATCGAATGGGGAGAAGCATTCAGGCCGGACGGAGCCTCCTAGAAGAACCACTGCCGCGGTCTTGCTGCTCCCGCTGCGGGGGGCTGCGTTGCAGGTGGGCAATGTCCCCCCTGCTTCTCCGGCCGCTGCCAAGCTCCCGAGGCCATCAGCCTCGGCCGCCGCCATCTGGCTCTTCCCACCCCTTGCCCACCTTTAATGAACCCAGGGTGGGAGAAGACCCCGGGCTCGCTCACGATGGGCTCCAGGCCTGTCCCTGTGGGGTGGCGGCAGTGGCATCACCATCAATACTGCTGGGAGCTTCCTTCCTTTGCTGCCGCCTCTGCAGCCGCTGCTTCCGGCCGGGGGACTGAGCATAGTGAATGAAGGCGACTCTCTCGACGGGCCCGAGTATGAAGAAGAGGAGGTGGCCATCCCACTGAATGACCCCCGCACAAACCAGTGAGTATGTCCCCCACCGACCCTCACCCCATCCAGGCTAAGGATTCAGATGAGGAATAAGTCCCAGTTTCTCCCCAAAAGTCTCAGTTTCTAGCAACGCACCCGGTGGAAGTGTGTTGTACTGAGCAAGTCCTGAAAGTTTCTTTGTGCCTCCTCTTTCTCTTCCCGCATCCCGTTGGAAGCTGCTTAGTCAACTGCCTGCTTGCCTGGAAAACCTGAAAACCTGACAATTAAGTCTTTCCCCGTCCCTTCGCTTGAAAACAATAAGAAGCTCGCATTTGACACTTTTCCTTCGCTTTTGCCTAAAGCTTTCCAAAGTGGGCGTTTTCCAAAAGCTTAACCTTTTATACTGTTAATTTTATACAGTTTTATACTGTTAGTCTTTAGACAAAAATATTGAGGACTGTTAAAAGATACTGTTCTTTTAACAGTCCTCAATATTTTCATCTAAGGAATCCATGACTGAAACAAAAAATGCTGTATGAGACTTGCTTGTCTTTTAACTATAGCATTTTCTGCATACAAAGGTTGCAGTGTTGCCATGGTGTAACACACACTTTGTATGCAAAGCTTTTCATGTAAGGTATAAAATAGCAAATAGTAGTAACATCTCTCTGAAATAACTAATATATGACTGGCAAGCCACGCCCACCCAGTCACATGGCCAGCAAGCCATGCCCACCCAGTCACATGGCTGGCAAGGCACACCCACAAAATAAGCCATGCCCACAGAGTGGTAGTAAAAAAAATAGGAACCCACCCCTGAGCTAGATACTGATTTCTCCTTTCTCCTTTCAGGAAAAGTGAGGAAGATATTAAACACAAGTTGTTGAATAAATAACTAAAACTCAGAATAAATTTGCACTTTCTGCTTGCTTTAGCACTTCTATGGGCAACTGATTGCTTAAATGTAGAAACAAGTGACAATGTTCACTCTGGTCAATTGTACCTCTCTACTTGTTTCAAAACTACTGTTTGCCAGCATTTTCAAGTCCTTTTTCATTTTAGTAACAGCTCCAGCTCTGATTGGCTAGAAAATTTCTATAAACCTACAGTGGAATATAAGAATAAAAGACCTGTATACTTTAATTACTTTAATTATTGTTGGGAGCAACAAATGTATAGTAAGGAGAGAGAAAAAGGTCTGCATTTGTGTCAGAAGAGAAAATGTGGGAAAGATGTGAAGGAATCCATTCACTCAAACACTAGAGAAAGAAACTAGGCAAAGCAAGGGGACTAGCAGAATTTAAAAAGGCGGGGAGAGGGGAAGCAATGAGAAGATCTAGCCACATATGGGTCAGCAGTATGGGGTGAAACAAGAGGTTTGATTGTTGAAAAAATTATATAAATCTCTGTTTTCAGTGTAACTTTGTAAAATAAGTTAGATAAAATAATGAATGGGCAAGGTGATGGGAATGGGCAATGATCTCCAATGGCTAAATGAATATTTGAACCAGGACTTTATCTGAGTTTCATTATGTTTAGTCATTTTATTAGTTAACACCACTCATATATTTCACTACCTCCTATTCTCTTCTGATTCAAAGCCATTTCAATAAACTTTCACACTCATATTCCCTCCCCACCAAAATTGGTACATAATTGTGTAGGGGACAATTGTTTGTTGTATTAAAATACACAGAACATATTCAGTTAAAATAAAAACCATTTTACAAGGATATAATTTGGCTTCAAAAAGTAAAGGATATACTGGGAAAATATGCCTCTCATGACCTAGTCATTTTTGTACATGGCAAATTTTATGAGCTTCATTTTAATCTACATCACAGTATAGCAATATGACATATGGAACTGGGCCTTTGTTCTCAGCAGCCAATCACTGGTCAGAGAAGCAAATGCTCATTTGAATTCTTACCCTTATAAAAGAGTACAACTAGGATGAAGTCACAGGCATTTGCAGGCAGACAGGCAGACAGGTAAGCAAGCAAGCAAGCAATCTTGGTATATGAAACAATGGCTTCAAGGAGAACAATGCGTAGAAGACCACGATACAGAGTAAAAGCCAGACGGAGAAGACATATTGTCCGAAAGAGAAGGATGAGGAATAAGAAAAGATTCCGAAGGAACATCCGCTCAACTAGAACGACTTCTAAATTGCCAAAGAGATTAAAACCTACCGGTAGGAAGATCCGAATGACCAGAGATGCTTGGGGCATGCTGCATTCCTATGTGGATGGCATCTACAGAAAAGTCTCTGGGGAAGCTGAACGCCTGAGAAGAAAAGATCGACGTCCTTCCATCATTTCTTCAGATGTGCAAAGTGCCCTGAGGCAAGTCATGCCAAGGAAATACAACAGGCGACCTACCTACAGCAAAACCCGCTAGAAAGCTAGTCCTTTCCCTTCTTTAAGGTGGGCTTAAATCTACAAACAAAAAAAAGAAGGGAAAAGAAAAAGCCTGAGAGAAACATTAATGTTCTGCCTGCCTAAAAGATCAAACATGGCCTTCAAATTGCCAAAGAATCCTGTAACCTATCATTTTTTTCTTAAACCAACCTCACTACCTTATTATTTGAAGAAGAAAAAGATCTAAGAGAGACCATCACTACAAGAATGTTGTCCACCATAATAAAATCAGACTTCCATTGAAGTATTTTCTATTACGCATGGAAGCAACTATCAGACTATAATATACAGCAATTTTCCATCTTTGTGAATCTGAGTCAGCAGAAAGAGAATACAGATGATACATAGAAAATACAGGACTATGTGAGGTGTATGCTGAAGGAATGTTTCCCTTGCAATAAAACAGGATTGGCAGGATTATTTGTGGCATTTGTTTTCTTCAAACCACAGCATTTGAAATTGTTTGCCCATGTGTGAGAGACTAAATGGTTAGGTAAACAGATTGCGTTGAACCAATTTATAGTTGAATAAGCCATACTGTCCTGCTTTATACATAACTCCTAAACTAAAAAATCACAAATTTCCCTGGCCTGAGGCTTGCACACTTTGCAGGTGATCACACTTCAGAATATAGTGTGTAAGACTAGGAGAAAAACTAAATTTTATTTCATATTTATTGTTATGTTTAATATAAATATAGAAGGTATAATTACTTCCCAGCCACATTTAATAATGTTATTTAACTAAATTTAATAATTTAAATTTTATATTTTAATAATTTAAATTTAATAAATATATTAATAAATAATAATAAATAATAATAAATAATAATTTAATAATAATAGATTGTAAAAAATTAAAAATGATTTTTTGAATTTGTAAGGTTGATCATCAAGCAACTCAAAGCAGTTACAGACTATGTTAAATACTGAATAGAACAGTGGAAGAAAAACTAAATAGCAAATTATCAGGGGGGGGAGAGGACACAGCATACTAGTTGAATTACAAAATCCATAACTAGAGTCTGTTGGAACAGCCAGGCCTTTATAAACTTCAGGATTAGGTTCATGTGGATCTTAGGAGGACTACTGTTCCAGAGGACTGGAGCAGCTACAAAGAAAGGACATTTCTGAGATCACATAAACTGATATTTCTTCAGTAAGAAGATCCAAAGCATGACAATTCAGCCAATCCTTATGGGGTACACAAAGACAATTGGAGAGAAGCAGTCCCACAAATACTCAGACCATAACATGAAAGGCTTTAAGAATGACCATTAATGCACTGAATTCCATCCAGAAGACAGCTGGCAACCAGTGCATCTCATGTACCAGCAGTATCACGTTATATCAAAACTCACCCTCACTGCTTGCATCACTGCATTCTAACCATCTGATAACTTCCTATAGAGTACAATTCAATAGCCCTAAAGAGAGGTGACTAAGCCATGTGTGACTCTGAGAAGGACCTCATAATACAAAAAGGTCCAAATAATGCAAGAGATTAATCTGAGCCAAGATTCTCCTAACCCTAGCTAAGTTCATACACATGACTTAATACAATGTGTAAGTGCAAATTCTATACTCATACAAGATAATGATGATCCATTTTTTTGGTGGCAACAATAATTATTGCAATATTGACTTTATCGAACCTGAACCCCCTAAATTTACAGAAAGCTACTCTGCAACTCCTCTATTTTTAGGTCCTTGCTTAGTATTGAATTAAGTTTCCAGCAGTCTCAGATTGTAAACAGTCTCTACTGTTGTGAATCTAACAGTAGATTACCCACACATAGTTTATGAAATTTGTATGCCACTAGACTATCAATGACTTTTGCTCAAAACAATAAAATTACAAGAAAAACAAGAAAAACATAATAGATGGGAAGCATCATGAAGTGAGAATGAAGACACAATGGAGCTATAGGTCAAATAAAACCTATCATAACCTTGGTTTCTGATGATGCAATAATAGTAATCTAATAACATGCCTGGTAATGTGAGATAACTCTTGATTTTATTTTTCATGGATTTAAGGTTTTTTAAAAATGAACGCTGATGGCAATTTTATAATTTTGACCAGATTCATTGATAAATTATCACTAAAAGCTAAAAATGCAGCAACAATCTAAGAATGTTGTCAGAATTTTTATTATACAACATGATTTCTACACATCTCAATTCATAGCTATGAAATAAGATCCTTTTAAAGAAAAGGAACTCTAAAAATTGAAATACCTCTCCTGTAAATGAGTCTTGAGTTCTTTTTCTCTTTTTCCATAATTAGATCATTATTTAATTTAATTTAATTTAATTTAAAGTTCTTATAGGCCACCCAATCCCGTAAGACTCAATCCCGTACGACCACCCAATCCCGTAGGACTCCCAATCCCGTAGGACTCCCGTAGGACTCAATTATAATTTGGCCTAGCAAACCTTTTGAATTGTATTACATAATTTTTATTTCAACAAAGGGTCAAATAAGAATTCTACAATGGTCAAGATGCAATTGTATTTACTTCTGTTCAAAGAAGGAAATGGTATAAGAAATGCTTATTTTAACTACCGGTATTAAAAATTATACTTATCAAAATTAATAAAGCTTACAAACTAAATAACTGATTTTTTTTGTTTCTTCTTATCAGACATATCAATATTATGTACCTCTGAGATAATGTACCTCCGAAAAATGAGCAAAAAAATTACCAGATAAAGTTGATATTTCAATTATTTTTGTATATTAAGTCCTTTGGAGGTTTTTAGAATTAATATACAGTATGCAAAAAAGCTCCAAATATTTAATCCCAAAAATTATGAAGATCTTGTGCTATAAAAGAGATTATAGTAGGTATCAAAGTATATTTTAAACCACTTTGGCCTACTATGCTTTACAAAGCATTTTGTAGAATCAGACCATGATTCAATATATTCTGAAAATCCAGAAAATTGGTTGAGAAAACCACATTTAAATGAAGAAGTGGTTAGAGCAGTGATGGCGAACCTTTTTTCCCTTGGGTGCCGAAAGCGCATGCGCACACGCTATCACACACACGCGAGTGCCCACACCCATAATTCAATGCCTGGGGAGGGCAAAAACAGCCTTCCCCACCCCCACAGAAGCCCTCTGGAGGCCAGAAATGGCTCATTTCCCAACTTCTGGTGTGCCCAGTAGGTTTCCCTGGAGCCTGGGGATGGCGAAAACACCCTCTCCCGCCCCCCCAGAGGCCCGCTGGAAGAGAAAACGCCCTCCCAGAGCCTCTGAATGAGCCGAAAATCAGCTGGCCAGCATGCACATGCGCGTGGGAGCTAAGCTAGGGCAATGGCTCGCGTGCCGGCAGATATGGCTCTGCGTGCCACCTGTGGCACCCGTGCCATAGGTTCGCCATCACTGGGTTAGAGTGTTGTGCAAATATGACCATACTGTTTTCAAATAGATAGGTATTGCCAGTTTAGATAATGTTCTTAATATCTATGGTTACTTCCTCTCACAATGAGTTATAAGAATCCTATCACCAAGTTCACTAGAAAATCTGACCAGGTAAAGCTCTATTTCTAATGATATATTTATGAAATCTCAAAATGAATCAATCTATTCACTGAAGGGGCAAACTTTTGACAGGGAAAATCTGTAACAACGATGTAACCACTGTGAGAAGGCAATGTTACTACACAAGAGCACTAAGACAATGTTACTACACAGGAGTAAGGCCAGAAAACTTTAAAATAACACAAAGAATACCCAAATGCAATTTTACCCTACAAAGGTCTCAAGCAAAAGTCCTAACCCAAAATAATTTGTTCAGAAATATTTAATAATAATAATAAATAATTCAGAAATGAACCGAAAAGGGAACTTTTTCTCCCAATACCACATTCAACTAAACATGATAAAATTATAACTATGAACCTTGAGACTGTCTTCAACACTAGCCTTCTCTAACGGATCGATCAGATTGAAGATAGAAGGTGGGGAGATCAGAACAAATCTCTGCTATCCTTCATAAATTTCCATTTATTTAAATCTAAATATGTTTCATAAGAAATGGGAAAGTTAGATAGCATAAAATATTTAGTTTAGCTGAGGAAAGTGTCATTGTATTTATTTAAAATAAAAAATGGTTTAGATGATTCCTTTATTCTCATTTTTCCACCTCTTCCAGATTATAAATACATGGAGGGAAAAATTATCAATACCTTCTCATATTATACTTGAACAAATTTTTATTCATATTACTAAAAAGGAATTTATTAAATTAAGCAACCTGGGGGGAAAAACAGAAAAATATTGGTGTGCTCATTCTAAATTCTAGTTCTTCAAAGCAGTAGTGGGTTCTAAAACCCTTTACTACTGGTCCGTGCGTGCGCTTGCGCACGCGACACTTCTGTGCATGCGCAGAAGTGTCCCGGGTGGGTGGGCAGAATCTCCCGCCGCCGGCGCTACCAGTTCTAAGAACCAGTCCGAACCGGGAGCAACCCACTGCTGCTTCAAAGTATAAAACATGTTAGCAATTTGTTTGAAATCCAAAAGCAAATAATGCATTCTTTATAGGCATCATAGTTCATATGTTGTTCATATAAGATTAGTTCATATAAGATTGTTCATAAGATTTAGGTTTCACCAATGCACACGTGAACCTGTCCTCTCTTTTTGCATGACAATAACAAAAGCAGTAGTAATGGTCTGGAACAAATCTAATCAACTGTGACTCAATGGGTCATTTTTCCAATTCATTTTTCCTGTTCTATTCCTTTTTTTGCAGAAAAGACTGTACTGTCTCTATAGGATCAAATTCCCTTTTCAAATTTATTTTTCACCATACTCCTGGATTCAATATCTCAACTATCCAATTGTTGCTAACTGATTATCTATCTAAACAGATACATATTTTGAAGTGATTTATGCTCTGGAAGTCTATTTGGATTACTGACATCCCTTTTGTCGGAAACTATTTGAAATAACCATGGCAGAACTTTTTAACATTCACTTACAATGTCCACCAAACAATGGTTCTCCAGTACCCTCATAAATCTTTAATGAACTCTTTAACTATACCACCATACCATATAGAGAAAGCATTATACTAAGAATCAAGAACCTACAACCAACATGAAAAACTTCCAAATAATAATCTATGTATATCAAAAGTAGTAATTAATTTCCCAACTTCCTTTCCCTTTGAATTCCATTAACATTGGCTACTTTTGCTTCTTATTTATAGTCCTTTCATGATTCACTAGAGCAGTGATGGCGAACCTATGGCACGGGTGCCACAGGTGGCACGCGGAGCCATATCTGCCGGCACGCGAGCTGTTGCCCTAGCTCAGCTCCAGCGCGCATGTGCGTGCCCGCCAGCTGATTTTTGGCTCACGCAGAGGCTCTGGGAGGGCAATTTCGGCCTCCGGAGAGCCTCCGGGGTGGCAGGGGGGGCATTTTCGCCCTCCCCAAGCTCTAAGAAGGCCTCTGGAGCCTGGGGAGGGTGAAAAATGGGCCTACCGGGCCCACTGGAAGTTGGGAAATGGGGGAGTGGGGGGATCACGCACGCATGCACAGTGGTGTGGGGCAAGTGGGGGGCTTTGAATTATGGGTGTGGGCACGCACGTGCGTGCGATAGCGCGCACACACACTATTTCGGCACCCAAGGAAAAAAAGGTTCGCCATCACTGCACTAGAGAATACATTTAATAAACTGAGGTTTAGAAAACAAGTTACATAGAGCAGCAGTGGGTTGCTCCCAGTTCCGACCGGTTCTTAGACCCGGTAGCGGCAGTGGGCGCATGCACAGAAGTATAGCGCACACGTGCAAACCGGTAGCAAACTAATTCAGAACCCACTACTTACATAGAGTTTATGTTTTGCAATTTCACGAAATATTGTTGAACTCTTTGTCCAGAGTAATTTGACTTTTTATTTTATTTTATTTTGTTAACCACACATCAAACAGATTATAGTTTTCTTTCTCTCAGATACAGAAGGTGTGGAGACTTCTGAAATAGATAATTAATCTCTTTTGCTATCTATAGTTTCATAGTTAACACTGTCTTGGTTGAAGTGTAAAAACACATTCGCACTTTAGAAAACGGGTGATTAGTTAATCAAATGACAATATGAATGGTAGACAAACACAAAAATGACTGCAAGGTGGAGCTATTTATGAGCAGCCACAATTTGTCCATGTGAAATGTATTCATTATTATTTATAAATTGCAGTTTCTTGTATTTTGGTAGTTTTGTATTCAATATGCTTCAGTTTCATCATTATGGCCCTGCACCAATTTAATATAGCAATCTCTCTCTTCCTTTGGCCATGTTCATCAAACAGTGAACTGTAATGATTAGGGCAAAAATTTCTATGCTATGTCATGTTTTTTCTGGAACCTATATTTGAATTTATAAGTAAGTTAAAATATATTTTGGAATAATTTGGTGAGAATAAGATGCTTTTATTTTGCCTGAAAAGCCATATTTTCACTTTTTAAAAGTGTTATGTCATATTTCTGCTTAATTTTGTAACTAATGTCATATTTTGATCATATTTTTGTCCTTGGCAACCCTCCGGTTAAGCCAGCAAGTTTAAGCCAGAAAATAAAGTGAGAATTTGCCTGTTTTTCTTTTCTTTTTTATTAGTTTCCAAACTCAGAGAGATGCATATGTGTGCCTGTCTGAGAGAGAGATATAGAAAGAGAAGAGGGAGAGGGAGGGAGGGACGGAGAGAGAGGGGAACAAAGGCTTCTCCCCTGACCAGGCCTGAAAAAAAGGTAAGAATTTGTTTGTTTGTTTTATTTGTTCCATAACTCAGCGAATGTTCAGTCAGTTTAAAATTATGGTGTTGTAGGAAATTAGCACCTACCCCTCTCCTAGAAAAATGAAATATTCTAGGAAATATTAAAAAGGCAGAATATTACATTTTCCGTAAAGGAGAAACATGTTTCTAAAGACATACTCAGAGCCTCAGCTCCAACGTTCCCTGTAAGAGAAAAAAATGGTGCGCGGCGTTCTCATTTCATCTGCGCGGCCGCGCATGCGCACAGCCTCTCCCATTAGGAAATGCCGGCAGGAAGTTAGAAAATTCCGCGCGGCGTTCTCTGATCACATGCGCGGCGCGCGGGCGCGCACCTTAGAGGGAACAGTGCTCAGCTCCCTCCCACCCAGCAGATATTTTGGTGCCAACCTATATACAAGACAAAAGCTGGGCCAGTTTATCTACAAAACAAAGACATGGCATGGCAGGACATGATAGGATTAGCCATCCAAACCAGAACAAAGCCATTAAGCCATAATAGGAATTGCCCAAAGCCTCTTCATTACATCATCACCCAGAAAGATTCAACCAGGCCTGGGACTCAGGACAATCTACAGAGTTATTCCTGCATGGCCCCATGAGAGTCTGACAACCAATCAGTACATTTCTTACACAGGAACAGGAAGCTCCAAGGCGGGGCCCAAGCGAAGGTATAATTCTCTTTGTAACAGATGCCACTCCATACATGACTAAAACAGCCAGGTAACTTAAACGTCTCTAATTTGAATGGGAAAAAATGTTCATTAAAGAGAGCTTTATACAGTTATGCCGTCTATCCATCACTCTTCCTTTTACCATTGCCTTCTGTCCTCTCACAGAGAACAATCAGTTGTATGTGTATGTATATATGTATATATGTATGTATGTATGTATGTATGCATGTATGCATGTATATGTATACATATATATACACACACAAGTATATGCACATATGTTCATACACATGCACGCACACACACACCCTGAGCATGCTTGTAGATTGTATATGGTTCTTACCTGGTGGGATGCAGGCAACAGTATGTTAGTTTTTGTCCAGACTTTAAAGGTAAACAAGGTCAGCAAACAGGAGTTTCCAAGAAATATTGGTGTGTGTATGCACATGTGTGTGTGTAAATATACAATATCATCAAAGAGGATAGCAATAGTGGAATTGTTTATTTTTTGTAGAGTTTCACAAGTTAAAAGCAATACTGGTATACATCTCAAAAAAATTTAGGGCTACATTCATACCTGATTAGAGCATGTAACAGATTTTTGAAATCCCCCTATAACCCCCCTCTCTACTTCCACATATACCAAATACAAGGCATGTTGCCATATATTAAGTAGAAATAGATGTCTTTTTGGAACTTCTCTGCTGTTTCCATCATTCATTATGATAGATAATGATAGCAGTACTATCTTAAGTGTCCTACCTTCTCTGAATCCAGTTTGCACATCTGGGCTTTCTCATTCCATGTATTGTTAATTCACAGTTGCAAAGTCCTGAATATTATCTTACTGGTGAGATAAGTGCAACGCTTCAATTCTTTGAGCATTCTTTATACTATCCTTTTTGATATTACAATATAACTTGGAAAAAAATACCTTGAATGAAACTTGAAAAAGTTTGATTTCCGCCCCTAATCCATCAGACACTGTTTTTTTCTATACATATTTACAAACTATATGAAGCACATTAATTACATTATTTTGTAAGATTTTAAACAGTTACCTTGTATTTTATCAACTTCCGAAGCTCTGTTATTAGCAACATTTTCTAGGGCCCATGTACCTTCACTTCCAGAATGTGAGGCTTTTTGTTGATTAAATAAAGCTCCTCTGAATTTTCTTTCGAAGTATGAGTCCATTTGATTTCTATGGAGATTCTCAGTTATCTAGATCATGGTTGTTCCAAAGGTGCTTTTTCTAAAGGCAACTTGACTGTGTGTTTCCTTGAAGACATTTTGTTTCTCATCTAAGAAGCTTCTTCAGCCTCTTCAGAAAAAAAACCTTTGGGACATCCATTTGATTTCATTGATATCCATCTGATGATCTCTTTATATAAAGTTATCTTTTAGGTTATCGGGAAAAAAGCATTTTCAAGAGAAATCTCATTACTATATCTTTGCAGAACATTGCTAGTCTATCAAACACTTTGTTTCATATATGAAATCCCAATTTTTCTGTTATTCCAGATGATTGTTTACTACCAATTTTAGCCTTACATGTAAATAATATTAAGCTCTTTTGTATTCTATTGATATTGTGTTGCAAATTAGCATAGAACTACTGGTATTTAGCATAGGCTTTCTTAGTAAGCATAGACTGGGATTGACATCGTATGGAAAAATTTGCCTTGGACTTGAATTGAGAATAATTCTTTAAAACAAGAATGCGTGATGTCCACTGACTACTTAATGTATCTGCAGATAAATGCAAAACAAATGTTGTGGTGCCTGTGAAAGGGTGCTATTAGAATTGTGTAGATTGAGGGTATGAATATATGTGTATTTTTTATGCAGAAGGTACTGTGTTGTTAACTGAGACCTGATATTTGCAGTTATACAGTAAGAGATAAGATACTAAAAATTAATGCTTCAAAGATATTGTATCACATAAGGAATATTGTACCAAAAGTTAATGTTTGAAAGATGCAATAGTTGTGTTTCACAGAAAGGAAAGAGTACAAGGTATACAAGAAACAAGAGCAAGTAAATTACATTCTGTATTATGTGGTTTCTTGTGAGGAAACAATGTAGAACAAAGAAAGGTAAGAATTAAGAATAAATGGATGTTGAATGAATATGCACTGAACAGAAAAGTGACTATCAATGCTAAATGGATTCACCTGGTTTGAAATACAGAGAATTAAATCCGAGTTGCAAAACAAATATATGAAATGAATTGAACAGAAAAGATAACAAATAAATTCATTTGTTGAACCCTTCAATTTGATGAAAATTGATAATCCTGAAAAATTAGGATTTTTTTTAATAGACTATGAAAAGTGATCTCAAAAACAAAACAAAAAAAACCTAAGCAAGGTCAGGCTATAAAGTACCACCTAGCCTTGTAAGCTAAGTTGGGAAGTAAATAAAGTATCCAGAAGACGGTGACAACTCCTTGCATAAGAAACTGCATGGATTTGTCTTTGAACTATATCCCCTGAAAAGTTCTTAGTGCCAACTTCTCTCTGTCTTTCAATCCACACAGACATCCGGGGACTTTTCCTGAAAAGGGTGAAGATGCCAGATTGATTCTTGAAACTCTTCTTGTTCTCAGCTTAATATCTATGGAGATTCTCAGTCATACAGGTCATAGTTGTCCCAAAGGTGCTTTTTCAAGAGGCAACTGGACTTCCTGGTTTTTCTTTGAAGACGTTTCGCTGAAGAAGCTTCTTGGATGAGAAGAGAAAAGTCTTCAAAGAAAAACCAGAAAGTCCAGTTGCCTCTTGAAAACGTACCTTTAGGTCTTCTTGTTCCCTCCTTTTTAGAAACACAACGAAACAGCCCGGAGCGACTCCAGTTACAGCGCTCGCTCTCCCAGGTCAATACCCTCCAATACTTAGGGGCCGCTGCTTCGCACTTTCTGCGGCACCGCTCTTCTCTACCCGCTGCAAAATCTCTTTGACGCAGGCGCGGTATGAGCACAGGAGGATGTTTTTGACTGGTGACGTAGAGGACGAAGGCTGTAGAGGTCGCGTTTCCGGGGTTGTGAGATTACGAATGGGTTGTTTCCTGCTTCGAGCAGTAACTTCTCCTTAAGGCAAGAAGCTGCTGATGGAGTCTGTCTGTAGTACTGCAGGTAGGGGCAGTTGTTTCCCCTGCTATTTATGCACATGACTCACAATGTGGTGGAGGGCTTCTACAATCAGCAGCACCTGCCCTTTCCCTCTCATATGTTGTAATTCTGTTTTTATTTTTCTCTGTCTTTACACTGGGGTTTTCCAGATAGGTTGGGGTCACGGTTCCCAGCCAGCAAGGAATAAAGACCAGGCTGGGTGGAAATTCTGAGAGATAGTCATCTCACTGTTTCAGATGGAGAAAGTACTGAGGTTATCAAAGCAATGCTTAGACGTCCTACGGTTTTCCTAGTAAGCAGATTTCCAGATTCATCGTTCCATTCTTAAAGCTGTGGATTATTGTTAAATTATTAAAGACTGAAGTTACCTTATATTAAAGAGGCAATGTTGCTTTTTGACTCTAGATTTATGAGTGGTTTTAGTGCCCCCACATATTTCACTTTCTAGTGGGCAAAAATGGTGCTGAAGAATGTTGACCAAGGAAGGTTTTTCTCATTTCAATTAAGTCAGAATGCAGTAATTTTAAAGAGAATGTGTTCCCAAACGATCAGAATGTGTACATGTATTACTTACTCTTTAAACAATACAGCAATTTAACCTAAAAATATAAAAAGACCTGTCCTAACCTTGAGTGGGAAGAGAGATAATTTAAAACTATATTAAAACACTATTTTTATTAGGAATCTCCAGGTTTACAGAATACTGTGCTAACTTTTGAGTTTCTGAGGGAATGATCTTTATCAGGTTAGAGTTGGTTGAAGGTAAAGGACTATAATGTGGTTGAAGGCAATGGTGACTCAGAGATAATATATTCTAAGGGAGGCAATGATAGATACATGTCTTAAACAAATAACTTTCAGGTTTGTATGCTAGCTTCTATGCTACAAATGTCCCTCAGTATTTATAAACTATGATACTGTGATAACATTGAACATGTTACATTGGTTGGGGACTGCTTTTACCTCCCTCTTGCATTTTCTTCTAAGTTGTTGCTAAGGTTTTATTTATATGTTCTACTTGACTTCCATGGTGCTTTTTCTCCAGGCCAGAATGCCGTTGCTGAAAGAAATATCCTGTACAAAGTTAGTTTGGCTATCAACCAAATATATCATTCAATTTATTACACTCTTAGACCAGAGACCAGAACAAATAAAAATGCTCAGTAAATATAGAATTAAAAATTCTAGTATAAAATAATAAACAACTAAAATCTATAATAAAATCCAGTCTGTCAATTATACATGGACAAATTATACTACTATAAACTATGTGGCCCATTCCCGCTAAAAGGGAAAGGACTAAGCAGTGAAAAGGGTTTGCCACGTTTGTTATATAACATAACTATGGTGGAGAAGACACGTGTTTGCGACGAATCCCCAGTGCTGCTGCGCAGAATCTGGCCACCTGCACTGTAGTTATGGACTCTTCATCCTTAAGCAGCCATTGAAGATAGGTAGTGTCGGAATGGCCAGGATACCTAGCAGTTATTGGCAGAATTTGTTTTTTCCTAATCTCTGTGTAAAAGGAACATCTAAGGAGCATGTGACCCATAGTCTCCACCTCTCCTGAGCCGCAGGGACAGAGTCTTTCCGCCAATTGTATCCTTTTATGCTTGCCATACAGGACGGCTGATGGAAGCGCATGGCACCGTGCGAGCGAAAATGCTTTCCGGTGGTTTGCTGACTCCAACTGACTAAGATAGCTGGCAGGAACAACAACACTTCTAATGGCATCTGGAGACAGAAACAGTGGAGCTTTCCCTAAGTCCACCTGCCTCTCCAAGTCCTCCACCCTTTGTCGCAAGGTTTGTCTTGCTAAATTGTAGTCCATCTTGAGTATTGAAGCTGGGGAGAAGCCTACTTTGGCAAGGTTGGACTCGACAGCCTTGATCCATGACGAGAAGAATTTGTCTTGGAGGATTAATGGAGCAAGACCTTGCAGAAAAAAGTTAAGCTTTAGCCAGAGATTTAAGGACGCTATACAGTTTCTTGCTTTGACTTTTGTCAATCCTGTTTCCAGGCGTAGAAGTGCATTTGAGACATAACATGGCATCTTGAGAATTGATCTAATCAATTTGGATTGAACTATTTCTAATGCTGTAAAACACGAAGCTGATGGTCCAAGCAAGGTCCCATAAAGAAGCTGTGCTAGTGACTTGGCCAGAAAAAGTTTAATTGTGGCAGAGACATAATATCCTCACTTTATGTGAAAAAATTTAAAGATGGCGTTCGCTGATCTTTGGCCCAAGGCAGCTGCATATTCTCCATGTGCTTTTATGGAACCATTGGCCTGGATGACACCTCCCCCCCAGGTATTTGAAGGTGGTTACCTGCTCTATTTTGTGGCCATTTAGATACCATGAATAAAGTTTTGTTGGTTTTCTCATAATTTATGTCCAGTTTATTGTAATTACAATACTGGACAACAAACAAATATAAGTAGTGCTATAACCTGTGCATACTTACACATTGTTCTAAGCCAAAGTTTTTCAAACTTGGCAACTTTAAGACTTTACTCCTAATTGCATTCCACACATCTTAAAGTTGCCACATTTAAAAAACATTGTTCTAAGCATAATTTGCCTGTTGACAACAATTGTATTATGGCTTAGTGCAATGTGTGAACAGTGTAGTTCTCCATTTAATGTAATCTTTGTTCTAACAGTGATTTGTCGGGTTATCAGCCAGAAGTCTTAGGCTCCTATTACTTGATCTTTTTAACCAAATATATGTGAAATGAACCAAGGATATTTTGCATTCAGAATTATTACAAATCTGCTGTCCTTTCTAGGCCCAAAGTGGTCCTAGTTAAAATGGTAACATAGTTAGACCATTTTAATTTTAAATATAATCTTAAGCCTTATAACAATTTTTTAGAGTGCTTTATTTTCTGCTTCAGATCTGTTGAGAAAACTGCAGTATAAATCTGGAAGCTGCTTTCCCATTCCATAATAACATAGAAACTTTTGGAGCATGAACAAAGCCATATATGCAGCCTCATTTAGTGCCGGACTCTGTGTTTCTCCACATTCACATAGCATGTTGTTATTTGCTAAGACCTCCACTTGAGCATGTTGGCTTTACATTTAGGCACTCCAACTCTCAACCTATTCAGGGCTCTCCAAGTAGTATAAGGGAGGTCAGATCCTTCAGCCATATCCTTCTTTAATGTTACTCTTTGCTTGATGGTCTCCTTCCTGCATCTTTTAATTTGACTTTGTTCTCATGTACCCTCAAGAATACTTATTCTTGCCATAAAGCTGTTCCTAGATCTGAGTTGGCAGGCTTGGGGCATACAAAGGATATTGAGGATCATTCTCTTGCTTAGATCTCTCAGCATCTGCTGCTACCTTTCGTCTGATCTTAGGTCTGGCAGTGCCAGTGAGACAATATGTTTTCTCAGTCGGTGTAGGTTTGAGACAATCTGTCACTAAGTGTACTGCTTCATTAATGGCGATATCAACTTATTTAACATGTGCAGAAGTGCTCCATACTGGAGCAGCATACCGTGTTGCAGAGATGCTCAAGGCCAAAGCTTATGTGCACTATGTAGATGGTTGAGCTCCCCATGTGTAGTTTATCAATTTGCTGATGATATTGTTCCATGAATTGATTTTAACTTTGGTGTTCAGATAATGCTGTTTAAAAGAGAGTGTCCTGTTGGGTGCCATGCCGAAATACTTCAGTATTGGACAGTGCTGTAGTTGGTTCTCTTGCCACATAACATCCAACTTTTACCTTGCATTTTGACTTTGGAGATGGAAAGAACACACTTGAATCTTGTTTCGGTTGGGCTTTAAATGGTTGATGGTGTAAATTTTTTTATAGTTTTTCAAGTGCTACCATAAGTTTCCTGGCTACCTCATCAAAAGTTGATCTTTGTGCTGCCACTGCTGTATCATCTACATAGATGAATAGATATGTGTTTTCAAGGATTGGTTGATCGTTCATATATATGTTATACAACTTTGGCCACAATTCACTTCTTTCTCGCATCTTCTGCATCCTCCATCTATTGTTCTTTCCATCACATAAAATCTCCCATTCTGGAGGAAGCTGCTAATGACCTTGGTAAGCTTATTATCTCTGGTGATATCAGGGTGGATTTGATTTAAATCAAGTCAATTTAAATCATGATTTAAATCAACTCAATTTAAATCATAATTTTTAAAGAACAGCTGTCATCTCTGTCCCGCAGCGGCTCCTCCTCTGACCTGCTGTTGACTCACCAACAATCCCATTCACTTTAATGGGATGGCTGGGGATGTGGCAGTGACACAATAAGGTGAGGGATGTGCGGGCAACAGGTGAGTGGATGCCTGCTAACAAGTGTTGCCATGATGGATCTGAAATGACAGGTGCTCTTTAATATTATATTTATAAGCTGCTTAGAATGTTTCACTTTCATTTTTACTGCTTGACCTTCCTCCTCACACTGAGCCTGGTGGTACAGATGCATTTCTCTTCAAATAATCATACAGTTTGTAGTGTACATAGATTTGCAAAACAATGGGATAAAG
The DNA here is from genome assembly GCA_023053685.1 of Diadophis punctatus similis. Lineage (NCBI taxonomy): Eukaryota > Metazoa > Chordata > Lepidosauria > Squamata > Dipsadidae > Diadophis > Diadophis punctatus. The sequence goes on along the minus strand of JALIGW010000007.1, from coordinate 4,400,521 downwards.
GAATATTCCTGAACTTTGTTTTATGATTTATCTCATGGTTACTGTGAAATTGTGTGAATGCATCAATGCAGTGCATGTTATCTCAGCTTGCAGAGCTTGGATTCATTGAATGTGTTTATAAAAAAATGTAAATATTGCAGAATATACAGTCTCATGCTACATAACTAAACTCCATTTCATACTGAATAAACTAAAATTTTAATGTATCTCAAATAGAAAAATATCTTTAGATAGATATTTACTCCAAAAGCATTTTATTAAAATAAATTTGATAAAAATAAAAAAATCGATTTAAATTTTTTAAAATCCGATTTTTTTGATTTTTTTTTTTTAAAATCATTGATTTTGATACACCCTGGGTAATATTACTTAACTTGTGTAGCAATATCCTATGGTTAACAGTGTCATGTGCTGCAGTTAGGTTGATGAAAGGCGCTCCAGTAATTAGTTTTCTTTCTAAGCCATCCTCAATCATTACATTAAAAATTACACAACTGCAACTATGCCCTATGATTTTGCACAGGACCATGCTTATTAACTGACATGATTAAAAGATGCTGCAAAAGTCATAAATGTGGCCATTGATTGTAAAGTCACTTTTTCATCACTGTCCAAAGTATTCACTGTCCCAATCAGTTACTGAGCTATCTGTATTTGATGCACTTGAGAATATCAGAGGGTAACATAAAATACAAAGTAAACAGAGGCATGTCAAATGGATAGGTGGGGAATGGATTCCCCCTCTCAATTCCCAGTTATAAATATCAAAATGTTATGCTCTGTTCATGCTACTTTAGGATTGTGGAATTGGTTGTGGGTAGTACCATGCTTCTAATGGTGAGAACCTGCACTGGCTTTTCACAATCATGGTAGCTGGGAGTGCCAGATGTTGAAAGAAAAGTGGTAGAGGATTTAGGCCAGGGATAGGCAAAGTTGGCTCTTCTATGACTCATGGACTTCAACTCCCAGACTTTCTGAGCCAATCATGCTAGCTCAGGAATTCTGGGAGTTGAAGTCCACGAGTCATAGAAGAGCCAACTTTGCCTACCCCTGGTTTAGGCCATAGGAGCTGTCAAAACAGAAGGTGGGGCGCACGGTTGGCCTACAGCTATCCAGGAGTTAACTTTTCCCCCCTTTATCTGGCCTTGTATACACATAAACCAATATGTGTTAGTACATGTATGCATTAGATTCTGAATTGGCTTGAATTCTTGTATGTAATATGAGGCATTGAATATTAGATTTTTCATGCATATTCCACATTAACAATTGTTAGTCAAACAAAAGATGACACAAATATGTTCTTCTGGAACAAACCTGAAAATAGTTGAATTGAAACTACAAATACAATCTTTTGGAACAAACAGAAAATTTGTTGAATTGAAAATCAGATTTATTGACACTGGCTGCATTTATATCTATATGTTTTGCTTGTAAATTATTTTATTGGTATTTATACACATTTTGTAACAGATTGCAAGGGCTGTTTTAAATCTTTATTTAAAATATTCTCCCAGGCCTTTATGGCTGGTTTATATATTCTTCTATTTACATAACACAAAACAAACTATCTTACAGTTTCATAAATGCTAATGCCAATTTTACATTGTGTATCATTGCTTATTAAAGGAGCAAATTGAACAAAGCCCCAAAGCTTATCAAATAACTTTAGCTCACATTAATGAATTTAATATTAACCAAATAAAAGCAATTAGCATGCTTTTTTTAAAAAAGGGAAGATGTGGGAGGGGAAAAATAATTATATTCTTATGTAAAAAATCTCCTGGAAGTAGTTATTTATGTAGCAAGGAAAGATTCCATTATTAGTAGTAGAAATATGTTTTACTGTGCAAACAGCAGCTTCACAAGTTGATTTCTAACAGGGTCATGTGGAAAAGATTTTTTTCTTGTCCACTCATTGCAACTTTAGTTGCTGTTTAAATACTAAAAAGTACTGCACATTAATTGAATGCATGCAGTTCACAAGTCTGGCTTATTAAGCGGTAGGATACAAGAAAGATTTGTATGAGAAAAACATGGATTTATTACAGTTATATTTTAAAAATGCTTCATAAACAGGTCTTTAATACTTACTTGATAGACATATCATACTTCCCAGTTATTTTGGGAAACAACTTCTTCCTACTTCTATACTTTTTCCCATTTTATTTTAGCTCTAGGAAGAGATGTTTTGAGTCCAATTTACAGAAGCTAAAGTAAAGACATTTATGTCCACCCTGTCTAAAATAAAAATAATTCAACCTAAAGTTGGCTTGAATGATGAAAAACAGATGAAAAGCTAACTGATTAGCATTAAATTTAAAGGAAATCCATTCTAAACTGATTTTAACCATACATCCTCTACCTGTTGTACTTGTTGATTTCATCTATCTTTTTCCCATAAGGATTCTAGAAACATGTTTTATTAACTCATATGTTTATCTTGATTTTCCCTACTGCACACAGTGCCATAGGTATAAAGGTTCTGTCTTATGTTTTCACTTTCTCTATAAATAATACCATTTTTGTGGAGTTCTTGATGCCATGTTCGGTTGAGGAGCATTCCCACTTCTGGGGCACTCCTTTATATGTGCCTCTTACATACAGAAAAATTTTTTTTTGAAAATGTTGGTGGATTCAGCAATCTGAACATTTCCTGTAATTTGCTTACTCATCTGAATAAAAGCCTCAGTAGTTGGGGGCATTCAGCATCTCCCCTCTCTGTGTTTCTTTGTTACTTCAGGAACTTATGATTTCATTAAGTAGCATTTTTTCCATTTTGCTTAATTAGCATGTAATATCACTTCTCAATTGTTCTGTATAGTTAATACTACAGAAGTGTACAAAATATTTCAAGGACAAAATATTTCATGGGTGCCCGAAATGGTCTGACTTTGGAATGGATATTTTGAACATGAAATAAATTGTGGTAGCTATTTTGAGATTGAACCACTTCTGGAACAAGCAGAATAGTCAATCCGGAGCTCAGATTAGGACATTCCAGGATTGCAATCCTTTGACTGCAAAATATTTTATATACATACTGCATTAGTTATAGTTATATATTATACTGAATTCTTCAATTGACTCCTAGTAAAATAATTTTGTAAAATTTAATAGTGGGAAATATAATTGTAGACAACATTACTAATACTAATTTTGCTTCTAAGTCTCTCTAACCCCCCCTCCCACCCCACCTTATTTTTGTAGGGTTAAAATAATGGAAATAAGTTCTTTTGGAAGACCCTCCTCTGTGTGGTACATAGTAAAACAGCTATGAAGTTCAGGTCCCTCTTTTGTAACTTGGCACCTTCTATTTGTGTTAATTTAAACAAATATTCCCAGTGAATAAGATTATGGGAGATATAGTCCAGCATCTTTGAATGATAACTACCTTGGAGAATCACCTATCCTAATAGTGTGTTTGTTCTCTAACTCTGGAATTTTGCATTTCCATAATTACATTCATGTTTATGTTCAGAGATGCATACATTACCTTTGGAGTGGCTAAGGATTATGGTAAGATGTATCATATTTGATATTTATATAGCATCCTGGAAAGTTGAAAAAGGGGAATGATGTGATATGGTTAGATACAAGGCATATTTGAGAAACTCAAGTTCTGAACAAAAGTACTTTAATCTGAAACATTTGATATAAGTATGGTTGATATTAAACTAAATTAAGATGATTTAAATCCTAAACTAATTTTGATAGAATTAGTTTAAATTCAAATACACTGATATTTCACCACACAGCTTCAATTAGAATATGATGCAGAAGATTAACTTATCATCTCTGTGATTGGAAGCCCATTGACCTATTACTTTACATGGAATGTATGTAATGCTTTTTAACTACATCAAACAGCATGCAAGGAAGTTTAATTCTTTTCTTGCAAGCTGTGATCCCACACTTTCCCTTGTGTCCCTGCATTCTAGTTATTGTAGTTTCCTTTAATTTCAAAGGTTTAACTGATCTCTCATTTCTTGTTGAACAGACAGTACTGTATTTGCAAAAGTAAGAATTAATGGTTGATACATTTATTTTTCTTTTGATTATTCTTATTCACTTTTATATTTGAGTAATTGAACCTGTGCCACTGGTTTGTTTGTATAGTTGTCTGTATTCATATTTTTATATTTATTTCACCAATTGTTATAGAATTAGTTTGGAATCTGATTTTCTACCTTCAAGAATATAAGCATTGTGACTTTTTTTTAGCAAACATGCTTGTCAGAATTCTCATAATCCAGTACTGCTATATTGCAAGAACACATGAGCCCCAAAGCAAAATGTAAGATAACAGATTCAGCCAGTGAAAAAGGTGAAAATTGACTTCAAGGTGATGATAGCATAGTGAGAAGTTAAAGCTTTGAATTTTTTTCTCCTGGTAGTGTCATCCTTACTCTCTCTCTTAATTTGAATTGATGCAAATGTAAAGTAGTAAAATCTCAAAATTTAAAAGTTAAGGATAATAGAAATATATGCAATTTTCTGAATAATTTTAAGGTAGAAAATGAAACAAACTGCTTAGAATTTGAGTTCTGTTAATCTTACCTAATTTAGAAGAACTAACTCCCAAGCAATTGTATATAGTAATTCACTTTGGTTTCATAATTATTAATCAGATAAATGAAAGACTAATAAAGCAGTGAAATTGTTAAACAGAATCATTTGGGTCTAATGCTTGACTTAGGTAAAACAACCTGCTACTCAGATGCTACCTGGTGATCTAAGAAAGCTACATCACAAAAAGTCTATATAAAGGTTTTGGCATGTAGAAGCATTATTTGGTAAAATGTTTCCTTATCTCAAAAATTGCCACTAAAGTGAGGTTTAGAAATCAGTCCGAGTCCACCAAGTTATATTTATTTATTTATTTATTTTGTTATTCTTATATGCCGCCCAACTCCCGAAGGACTCAGGGCGGCGTACAACAGGGAAAAATACAAGAATAATCAAAATACACATAATTAAAAAAAACGAGTACAAATTTTTAAAAACAGTATTAAAACAACAACATCCATTCAACATCATATATACTTGGGGGGTGATCTCAGGTGGATTAAGCTGTCCCCCCTACCTGCAGGAAAAGCCATGTTTTAACGGCTTTTCGGAAGGCCAGCAGAGTGGGGATGGTCCGGGTCTCTGGGGGTAGTTGGTTCCAGAGCACGGGGCTGGCCACAGAGAAGGCTCTCCCCCTAGGGCCTGCCAGCCGGCATTGCTTGGCCGACGGGACCTGGAGGAGGCCAACTCTGTGGGCCCTAACCGGTCGGAGGGAAGTATGAGGCAGAATGCGGTCCCGAAGATATCCTGGTCCTAAGCCATGAAGGGCTTTAAAGATGGTGATCAACACCTTGAATTGGACCCGGAGACCGATGGGCAACCAATGCAGCTGGCGGAGTATTGGTGTCACGTGGGTGTACCTTGGCACACCCACCACAGCACGCGCAGCCGCATTTTTCACCAGCTGAAGTCTCCGGATACTCTTCAAGGGTAGCCCCATGTAGAGCGCATTGCAGTAGTCCAAACGCGAGGTGACAAGGGCATGAGTGACCGTGAGTAGAGCCTCCTTCTCCAAGTATGGCCGCAACTGGTGCACTAGGCGGACCTGTGCAAAGGCCCCCCTAGCCACAGCAGAAAGATGGTGGTCCAATTTTAGCTGTGGATCTAGGAGGACCCCCAAGTTGCGGACCTGGTCTGAGGGAGTCAGTTTTGCACCCTCAAAGACCAAGGAGGGGTAGTTGTCATGGTCCTTAGGAGGCAATATCCACAGCCACTCAGTCTTGTTGGGATTGAGTCTGAGTCTGTTCCTGCCCATCCAGATCTTAATGTCGTCCAGGCAACGGCACATTACATCATACATTCTGCCTCCCTGAAGTCAGACGGGGTGGTGATGTACAGCTGGGTGTCGTCAGCGTACTGATGGAAACACACCCCATGTCTGCGAATGATCTCACCCAACGGTTTCATGTAGATATTAAACAGGATGGGCGAGAGAACCGACCCCTGAGGCACCCCACATGATAGGGGCCTACGGGATGATCTCTGCCCTCCTGCCAACACCGACTGCATCCGATCGGCGAGATAAGAGGAGAACCACCGTAAAACGGTGCCTCCCACTCCCAACTCGCCGAGCCGATGCAGAAGGGTACCATGGTCGATGGTATCGAAAGCCGCTGAGAGGTCAAGTAGCACCAGGATGGAGGAGTTTCCTCCATCCCGGGCCCGCCAGAGATCATCCATCAGGGCGACCAAGGCAGTTTCTGTACTGTAGCCGCGCCTGAAGCCCGACTGGTAAGGATCTAGATGGTCTGTTTCATCCAGGAGCTGCAGAAGCTGAGTCACCACCACCTTCTCCACAACTTTCCCTAAGAAAGGTAAGTTGGAGACTGGACGATAGTTTTTCAAATCAGCTGGATCCAGGGAAGGCTTCTTCAGGAGGGGTCGCACCACCGCAGCTTTTAACGACTGCGGTACGGATCCCTCCCTCAAAGAAGCGGTGATCACCGCCTGGATCCAGCCGCGTGCCACCGACCTGCTGGCCGAGACCAGCCAGGAGGGGCATGGGTCCAATAAACAGGTGGAGGTACCCATAGCTCCCATAGCCCTGTCCACATCCTCGGGAGAAACAGGCCCAAACTCTTCCCATAATGATGGACTAGGACTTGCCCCCGTCAACTCTATGGACTCTGCCCTGCCAGAGTCCAAGTTTGACCGAATCTGAGCGACTTTATCCGACAGAAACTCAGCAAATTCCTCAGCTCTGCCTTGTAAGTGTTCCTCGCTCCCCCCTTTTCCAAGGAGGGAGCGAGTCACCCTAAACAAGGCGGCTGGACGAGAATCTGCGGACGCAATAAGAGCGGAAAGATAGGATCGTCTTATACTGGTTTATTTGCTCACACAGTTACTGATACTATGTAAAACATGGATGTTTTGAGAAAGAAAAGAGAACAAGGATCAGCTGATTATCTGTAGCTATTCCTTTCTCACTACAGATACTGTAACTAAGAAGTTGCTATATTTTATTTGATCAAAGCCTGCAAGAGTTACAATTGTTTGACTATTGTACGAAGGGGCTTGATTGGCAAAATGAAGATGAAACAAAACAGATTGGAGCAATATATCCCATCTCTAAAATGGATCTTAGTTAATACAGCTGATACTTGTTTTGAATATTGCACTACAGAAAATTAAATAACCTGCATATAATAATGTATATACACAATTAAAAGAAAATGTTAGTGGAAAAGGAAAAAGGAATTATCATTAATTTTATATAAGTATAGGGTCTTCTTCTTGAGGGGTGGTTGGACTAGAAGACCTCCAGAGGTCCCTTCCAATTATCTCACGTTATTATTCATTTAGTATATGATGAGAACAAGACAAAGATTAGTAAATATATGCACACAATCCACATAATTGTACACAAAACTTCTACAGAGGTACAGCAGTGGCATTATACCTGGATGTCCAGTTCAGTTATCCGGGCAATCAATCGCCTCTGGTGTTGCTTCATGCAGATCTTTTAAGGAACCAGAAACACATGCCACGGGCAGTTTTGCACAATATATTTAACAGTTTTCATCTTATCCCCACAGTTGCAACAAGGGAATCTTTCCAGCTCAGGGCAGAGGCACTTCTTCCAGTCTAACTCTGTTCAGTTTCGTCCAGATAGAGCAGTGGTTCCCAACCTTTCTAATGCCGCAACCCCTTAATATAGTTCCTCATGTTGTGGTGACCCCCAACCATAAAATTATTTTCGTTGCTACTTCATAACTGTAATTTTGCTACTGTTATGAATCATAATGTAAATATCTAATATGCAGGATGTATTTTCATTGTTACAAATTGAACATAATTAAAGCATAGCGATTAATCACAAAAACAATATGTAATTATGCCAGATCAGAAATTCTCGGGCCAGTCTTTGCAAGAGCACAAGGAATATCATCTTCCACAACAAGTCTACTTCTGTATTTAGACTTGATAACCAACAAGTGTACAGCAATATTTCTCAATCTCAGCAACTTTTAAGGTGCCTGGACTTCAACTCCCAGAATTCAGAGCAAAGCTGGCCCCTTAGCTGATGCTGCCAAAGCTCGGCTGCCAGGCATCACAAATGCCTCTCACCGAATGGCACCTCTCCCGACCAATCGGAGGGCTCAGGCGAGTTGAGTCGATATGGCCAGGCTTGTGGCAGTGGGGGGGGGGGAGCTGAGGATGCCGGGGCGACCCCTGGGAAATGGTCATTCGACCCCCAAAGGGGTCCCGACCCCCAGGTTGGGAACCACTGAGATAGAGCGAGCCAAATTAAAATCCGGTAGTTTGGTAGAGAAAAGTAACTAATGGTCAGGCTACAAGAAGCAGTCTGACCATTCCTCTCTCCAGGCATTCTTGGGGTTAGGGTTAACCTGGATAGATGTGAAGCGAATAGCTGTTTCCATACAGGCCTACTTTTATCTCACTGTGGTAACTTTTCTATCTTTTTAAAATGTTCTAAAGCAAGTGAAGACTTTTTCAGTTTTCAGAAGTGAGTCAAAATGCCTACTTTATACAAATGCAGCCTAATATCAATCTAGATGAAAAATGCAATGAGCTAAAAGAGGAGGAAACAAAGTATTATCTGATACAGTGGATTTCCCCCCTAAAGAATGCTATTAAAGATTTCTTATAAAGTAGTTTAAAACAAGACTGACTTGTAGGTAGGTACTGATCCAAATCTATCACTTCCTGCCTCATTCTTATATGATCAATTGATTTTTTTAAAATAAAGATATAGAAATAATGTTTTGTATACTTTATCTTCTCATTTCTCCCAGTGAATCATAAACTGCAATTTATATATCTTCTGTTTGTTTGAAAGAGGGAGTACTTAGCATTAAAGTAGAGCAAATGTTTACATGTTGGAGATAGCTTTAGAGTCTTCCTGTTGCTGTGTCTTCAGTTAAAGAAACAGGCAGTAGGTAATATGATTTGATTTCTCTCTGGAAAGTTACTCTTAATCAGGAATAATCTGTCTTCTTCAATTCAATGCTCAATGGATGTTGACATTTTGATCTGATATGAGAGAGCCTTTAAGGCTGCTTTCATCAAGTGATGTCTTCTATATAGTAAGGAACTTCAATTCCTAGATTTTGAAGCAGCCAAAGACATAATTAATGGTAATCAAAAGAAGTTTTTCTGGTCTCCTGCACTATAGGTTTGGAAACTAAAAGAGAATTGTGATTGCTGAGAATAGGAATAGGAATAAGAATAGGAATTGAATTGAATTCTTTATTGGCCAAATGTGATTGGACACACAAGGAATTTGTCTTTGGTGCATATGTTCTCAGTGTACATTAAAAAATACATTCATCAAGAATCATAAGATACAACACTTAGTGATAATCATAGGATACTAAATAAGCAATCAAATCATACTAAGAAACTAAGTTGCTCTCCTCAATTTTTTTTCAGCCTTTCCTTCAGTAATAGCTTCAGATGTTATAATGCATGCTTCTGCCTGTATCAGATTAGCTAAAATAATGGAAAGGGTCTGAGTAAAGCTTTGCATTGTATTTAAATATATTTAAATAGTTATTTTTTATCATCTTTTTAGTATAATATTTATTGAGTTATAGTTCTAAAAACCCTATTATTTGTGAAGAATCATGAACGTAAGTGATACAGTAATTACTGTATTGTAGTAGAATTTGACTGGCAAAATCAGATATTGCTTGCTGCTCAGATATAGTGAAAACAGAAATTGTGTGAAGTTAAAATGGGATTATCCTAGTCAGTGGCCTTCTTGGATATATTATTTACAAATATAGTGAGTAGTAAAATCTCAGTGAAACTTCTGAATTGCTAAATGAAAGTCATGAGAAATTGAAAATAACTTAAAACTCCATAATAGAAATTATATTTATTTCTTGTTCAGAATTTTGGACTTCACGTGTTGTATCTTATTCTTTGAATTCATCTGTGACTTTTATCTATGGTTGGAAATATTATGTATATATTTTTTCTTTCAGGGGAACCAAAGCTCAGACATGTAGAAAAGGATATTTTGATTCCAAAAATAATGAGAGACAAAGCCAAGGAGCTGTGTTCTGAACAAGTGAAAGGTGAGAGTGAAATTCAACTAGATATCAAATCTAAGAATTTACGTGACCTGAATTTTAATTTTCTAAGGTTTCCTTTCCTGGCCAGATTGCCACAGTAGCAATGAATCTATGTGTACTGCAAATTCATTATTATGTAAGATGATGATAGGTTTATATAATTTGTCAAAATAATTTGCTTAGTTGTAACTAAGAGTAGTGAATTCTTCAAAGCCTTAATTTTCCAACCAAAACTCCATACTGGCATTTCCATTTGAGAATCAACCATCTAATTAAAAATGCACCTATATTTTTATGCATGTATCTATTGCATTACATGCACACAATGCATTTTATCTAGGAGATGCATTGTTAGAGCATGTGTTTATAATATATGTATGGGTACCTGGGTATAAGGTAACATATATTACCTTATACCCAGTAATATATATATAATATATAGGACGCGGTGGCTCAGTGGCTAAGACACTGAGCTGGTTGATCGAAAGGTCAGCAGTTCAGCGGTTCAAATCCCTAGTGCCGCGTAACAGGATGAGCTCCCATTACTTGTCCCAGCTTCTGCCAACCTAGCAGTTTGAAAGCACGTAAAAAATGCAAGTAGAAAAATAGGGACCACTTTTGGTGGGAAGGTAACAACATTCCGTGCGCCTTTGCCATTTAGTCATGCCGGCCACATGACCATGGAGACATCTTCGGACAGCGCTGGCTCTTCGGCTTTGAAACAGAGATGAGCACCGCCCCCTAGAGTTGGGAACGACTAGCACATATGTGCAAGGGGAACCTTTACCTTTTACCTGGGTATGAATTTGGAGTTGTGAACAACATTCTAAAAATGCATATTTCAGCATCAGTTCCAATTGATATATCAATCTGAATTGGCTAAATCTGTATAAAAGTGACCACGGAGCACATTTCTTCATGGGGATGTTACTTGGGATGTCACATTGAAGACGGAAGTCTGGAAGACATTATGAGAAAAGATAATACAGGATCCATTTGTTTTCATTCATGGAAGATAATACAAAATAATAATTGTGCTATATTATATTTAGTAGATTAAAGGAATTTTTATGTTGGTAACTTTGTAAATTGCAGCTAAAACTAGAGATTGATATTGTAACAAGAACTTATAACAAAACAAGCTTCTATTAGTTCTCTTTATTATCAGAATGCAGCCATAATCTTGATATTTTTTTACCAGTTCTTCCAGCCTCCAGTAAGTTAAGGACAGAAAAAAAAATTGAAGTTGTGAGATAAAGTATTGTAAGATACAGGAAGAAAACACCTGCTTTCTCTCCCCCGTTTTTAGGTGCTATGAATAACTAAATGAGAGTGATATTAGAAGACAGATTTCTTTTCTATATAATCAAATCAAGCCTTGCCTGGCAGCATTTCTTTAAAGCCTAATTACCATCTTAGATGGGCCTAGCCATTATTCTCTGTTCATTCTTCCTCTTTTGAAACCTAGCCCTTTTCTTTAAGCCATGCACTTGTTTTCTTTGGTATTAGGTATTATTAATATATCCTAATTATTATTTTAAGCCCACAACTGTAATTGTAATGTGTGTGTTGAGGGATTGTAAACTAATAACTGCCTCCAAAGGCTTAAATCTCTCTCCAGATTTATTGTCAGAACCTGATGCAAGGTACATTTGTATTTCTCCATCAGTGAAAGGGAGAAGATATTTTCTTTCTTTTGGCCTTCTTTTTGAACCATCATTGGTGGGAGGAAAATCAGATGTTGGCAGCAGATATACCTGATTGGCTTCTAACCGGGGTTTAGTCACCACTTAAAGTAGTCTCTGGAAATATTTTAGTATTTTAAGACAAGTTCTAGAAAGGCTCATGAAAAACTTAGGTATGATTAGCAATAAGACAATGATTAAAATATTTAAATAGCCACAGTTAAATAGCACACAAAGTTTCAGTTTAGAAGGTTTAGAATACAATCATGATATACAGTATATTACTACTACATACTTCTACTATTATTATAGTAGAAGTTAGGCCTTAGCCAGCCTTTTCAATTTACACAAATGCTTTTGTTTGTTTATAAAAATTATGTATCACTTCTGAAAGGACTCTACTTGTATCATTAATCAGTGGCACAACTGTGCATGGTATAAATAGGTCAATTTCATTGCAAATACTATAAAATTATATGTATGAAATTGAATTTCCTTGTTTTCCCAGCATAGATACAACCTTTGATAATTTCTAACATCTCTTTATGAAAATTGAAGGGAAACATCCAGAGAATGATATGGGACAGCTTTATTTCCTGTGGCGAGAATTGCCCTCATACATACAAACTTCTGTCTCTTATACTGGTTTTACCCTTATATTAAAAAGTTGCATTCCAAACTGCACTGAAATCTGTTAAGAAAGCTATGGAATATTGAATACAGGTGTTCCCATAATTGTGATACATTGTAAAATCCACAGTATTCAAGTTTACACTTTCACATATGTGTTGTGATCATGTTGTCTAGGTGTGAATAAAACACAAACAAAGAGAATTCCCTTTCCATACATTTCTATTAATCTGATTGCTTTGATACAAACAGACTTTTCATTTTCTCCCCAACATCAGAGAGAAAATTCAATACTGATATACAGTATATATTTGAATGGACATCATCATGTGTGTGTGTATGTGTGTGTGTGTGTGTGTGTGTGTGTGTGTGTGTGTGTGTGTGTGTGTGTGAACCCAATGGCTTACATGATTGGACTTATTTTTTATTTTAAATTTCTATTCTTTATTTACAGAGCATTAAAATTCCACTGAGATTTCTCCTATATACCATATTAATACATTATTACAAATTTCATCTTACAGTGAGCCATATTTATATTCACTAATATGACATTTAATTTGACATATTTTTATTGAATCAGAACCATCAATTTTCAATTCTGCCTTGACAACCATTTTTCTTGGACTTCAACTTTCAAATTCAAATGTTTAACATTATTTTTCAGAATTTAGTGAATTGAACTCAGCACTCTGGAAAATATCTGTATTGACTATGGGTATTTTATAGCATGGAGACCGGACAACTGAAATATAGTTTGTGATGAGGTTACCAATGATGGTTAGGTAAAGTCATCAGCTAGTACATAATGCTGCAGACCACCTGTTGAGGAATGGTATCAATGGTAGCATATGAAAATAGTTTTTGTGCTGTCTTCTGTTGTCTTGTATACCTTTTAAAGATGTTTATGATAACTTACATAGCCCAGGATATTGAGAGACTTCTTCTATTTTTATTTTTTTTAATGTCACAAAAATCATTTTAGATATGTTACTGATATATCTATCATGCTTGCAAGGGAGAAGGCTTGAAAAATATTAAAGAGTATACAGTGGGGCAAAAAGTATTTAGTCAGCCACCAATTGTGCAAGTTCTCCCACTTAAAAAGATGAAAGAGGCCTGTAATTTACATCATAGGTAGACCTCAACTATGAGAGACAATATGAGAAAACAAATCCAGACAATCACATTGTCTGATTTGGAAAGAATTTATTTGCAAATTATGGTGGAAAATAAGTATTTGGTCACCTACAAACTAGCAAGATTTCTGGCTCTCACAGACCTGTAATTCTTCTTCTTTAAGAGGCTCCTCTGTCCTCCACTCATTACCTGTATTAACGGCACCTGTTTGAACTTGTTATCAGTATAAAAGACACCTATCCACAACCTCAAACAGTCACACTCCAAACTCCACTATGGTGAAGACCAAAGAGCTGTCGAAGGACACCAGAAACAAAATTGTAGACCTGCACCAGGCTGGGAAGACTGAATCTGCAATAGGCAAGCAGCTTGGTGTGAAGAAATCAACTGTGGGAGCAATAATTAGAAAATGGAAGACATACAAGACCACTGATAATCTCCCTCGATCTGGGGCTCCATGCAAGATCTCACCCCATGGGGTCAAAATGATCACAAGAACGGTGAGCAAAAATCCCAGAACCAAACGGGGGGAACCTAGTGAATGACCTGCAGAGAGCTGGGACCAACATAACAAAGGCTACCATCAGTAACACACTACGCCGCCAGGGACTCAGATCCTGCAGTGCCAGTCGTGTCCCCCTGCTTAACCCAGTACATGTTCGGGCCTGTCTGAAGTTTGCTAGAGAGCATTTGGATGATCCAGAAGAGGATTGGGAGAATGTCATATAGTCAGATGAAACCAAAGTAGAACTGTTTGGTAGAAACACAACTCGTCATGTTTGAAGGAGAGAGAATGCTGAGTTGCATCCAAAGAACATCATACCTACTGTGAAGCATGGGGGTGGCAACATCATGCTTTGGGGCTGTTTCTCTGCAAAGGGACCAGGACGATTGATCCGTGTACAGGAAAGAATGAATGGGGCCATGTATTGTGAGATTTTGAGTGCAAACCTCCTTCCATCAGCAAGGGCATTGAAGATGAAACGTGGCTGGGTCTTTCAGCATGACAGTGATCCCAAACACACCGCCCGGGCAATGAAGGAGTGGCTTCGTAAGAAACATTTCAAGGTCCTGGAGTGGCCTAGCCAGTCTCCAGATCTCAACCCCATAGAAAACCTTTGGAGGGAGTTGAAAGTCCGTGTTGCCAGCGACAGACCCAAAACATCACTGCTCTAGAGGAGATCTGCATGTAGGAATGGGCCAACATACCAGCAACAGTGTGTGCCAACTTGTGAAGACTTACAGAAAACGTTTGACCTCTGTCATTGCCAACAAAGGATATATAACAAATTATTGAGATGAACTTTTGATATTGACCAAATACTTATTTTCCACCCTAATTTGCAAATAAATTCTTTTCAAACCAGACAATGTGATTGTCTGGATTTGTTTTCTCATTTTGTCTCTCATAGTTGAGGTCTACCTATGATGTCAATTACTGTAACGCTCTCTACATGGGGCTCCCCATGAAGAGCACCCGGAGGCTCCAACTGATCCAGAATGCAGCCGCACGGGTGGTTTCGGGGGCTAATTGGTGCTCCCATATAACACCCCTCCTGCGCGAGCTGCACTGGCTTCCGGTGGTCTACAAAGGTGCTTGTTACCATCTTTAAAGTGCTCCATGGCATTGGACCTAGGTATCTCCGAGACCGCCTGCTGCCACAAACTACCTCCCATCGACCAGTGCGCTCCCACAGAGAGGGCCTCCTCTGGGTGCCATCACCCAAGCAGTGTAGGCTGGTGACACCCAGGGGGAGGGCCTTCTCTGTGGGAGCACCCACCCTCTGGAATCAGCTCCCCCCAGACTTAAGAACCATTCACGACCTGTCCACCTTCCGCCGTGCCCTCAAGACGTATTATTTTTATCAAGCCGGGCTGGCGTGAAAAAGTTTTTGGGGTTTTTAAAATTTTAAGATTTTACCAAATTTTAATTGTATTAAATCACGGCCACATCGAATATTTTATTTTAATTGTATATATATTTTAATGTTTATATTGTGTTTTTTACTTGGCTGTTCACCGCCCTGAGTCCCCTGGAGAAGGGCGGTATATAAATCTAATTAAACTAAACTAAACTAAACAGGCCTTTCTCATCTTTTTAAGTGGGAGAACTTGCACAATTGGTGGCTGACTAAATACTTTTTTGCCCCACTGTATATGTATAAGGGTTTTAAGTCCTGTAAAAATCTTGCATAGGACCTATACATCTTTTACAGATAGTTGATTATATTTTTATTAACTAAATTATGATGGCCAAGATTGGGGTGGGACAGAACATTTGGGATGTATATGTGATTTTTAGTAGTATCTTTTTTTAAAAAGTACAATTGCAACAATAAAAATTAATGCAAACTTTAAAAAAATAAAAGAATGAAAAGAAAAAATAGGAAAAAAATAAAAACTATGAAAAAATAAGAATATATTAGTACACAGCGTATTACTATATTCTTATTTTTTCAAAGTTTTTATTTTTTCCTATTTTTTCTTTTTTCTTTTAAAGTTTGCATTAGTTTTTATTGTTGCAATTGCCATTTAAAAAAAAAGATGCTACTAAAAAAATCACATACATATCCCAAATGTTCTGTCCTAACCCAATTTGGCCATCATAAGATACATAGATGGATGGATGGATGGATGGATGGATGGATGACTTTTCCCTTTATCACAAGTAAAACCAATTTTATAATAACTGATCACTTTCTCTTAAAATAGAACAAATGATCTCTTCTTCCCATATTCCATCTCTTTATTTATAAACAAATCCTAAAGCCTCTCCATTTTGGTCCTGATGTCAGCAAAATCAACATTCTCCTTTCTTTTATTTTTAACAATCTTTATAAACCAACTTTATTTTCCATTCTTTTAACAATCTCAATCTTTAGTCCCTTCAAATAATGTCTTAGAACTTGATTTTTTTCTTTTTCTTTTTCTTTTTCCTAATTCTTCAGAGATGTAACAAGCTTCTTTTGTAAATGTAATTGTAAAATTATCCAGTCATTCTCTTGGTTTGTTGTTTGTATATTTATTTTATTTATTAAGACAACAGTCATTTTCTTTTGTATATCCAGTATGGCATCTTTTTTATATTTTTGTAGCCTGTCATTTTTAAATTTACTTTTAGAATCATCTCAATTATGCCAGGATAAAATTCTTCTTCCGTAGCTTCTTTTAAACACTGGTTGTCTGTAGAGGTAGAAACTCTTAAATTAACTTCTGGGTCTATTGTTCAAAAATATCCTTCAGCATGTCTACCATGTTTCCCTGAAAATAAGACTCGGTCTTATTTTCTTTTGGGTTCGAAAATAAGCACTAAGGCTTATTTTTGGGGGTGTCTTATTTTTTTCCCACCTACAGGAGCTGGAGACCGTGGGGGTTGACCGGAGTGGGAGCACTGCAACCACCGGCCTTGCCCTCCGACCCACCATCTACTTGCCTACGGTCGCAACAGGCCAAGCTCTCAACGTGCCCTGGCCTCCACCCACCCTACCTGTTGGTCCTGGGACATTGGAGTTTGGGTCTTGCTCAGGCTGTTGCTACAACAAGGCAGAAAGCCATGCAGTGCATCAGGACTGCCTCCCACCATGCCTCTGCCCGGCTGCTGGGCCTGCTGCTGCTGGCCTTGTGGGGGCTCTTTGCCCTCCTGACCACGCTGCTCTCGGCCGCCCTGTCGAGCTGCATGGGGCAACTTGGCCCAGATCTACAACATCCAGGGCGCCTCCCTCGTCACCGGCCTGCCAGGGCTCCTTCACCAGCAGTCGCCAGTAGAGCCACACTGCCTCACCTGCCATCAGCTTTTGGCTGCACCCTTCTGCCTTGTACGAGCTCCGTGGCGGCCCTGCAGCGGGAGGGAGGGGGGAGATTTCCCCTTCCTTCTTTGCACCCCAAAACCCTGTCTTCCCTGGCGGCCAAGCCCCCGGCCTGCACCCCTCTCACTGGAGCAAGGCACGCAACTCAATGTTACCTGCAGAGGCCTCCCAGTGCAAGGCTCTGCTGCACTTCTGGAGCAAATCTCTGCCTTCCCTGTGCAGGATTGCGGGCAGGAACTCCGTGGTGGCCCTGCAGTGGCACAGACGTAGGGAAGAGGAAGGGAAGATTGCCCCTTCCTCCTTTGCACCCCCAAACCCCATTTTCTCTGGCTCCTGAGCCAGAATGGGTGTTGATCGGCAGTGGCTGTGGAGGCTTCCAGCCTTGCAATCCTGCGCAGGGAAAGCAGAGGTGGTTGGCGGATGCTGTGGAAGCCTCCAGCCTTGCAGTCCTGCACAGGGAAGGTGGAGGCTTGCTCTGGAGCCACGGCAGAGTGTTGAACTGAGAGGCCTCCACAGGTAACATTGAATTGAGTTGCCTGTTTTGCTCCAGCGAGAGGGATGCAGGCCTGGGGCTTGGCCGCCAGGGAAGATGAGTTTTTGGGGTGCAAAAGAGGAAGGGGCAATCTCCCCCTCCGTCCCACTGCAGGGCCACTATGGAGCTTGTGCATGGCAGGGGAGGGGGGCAGCCCGAAGGTGATGGGCAAGGCAGCATGGCTCCACCAGCAACTGTTGGTGATGGGGACCTGGCAGGCCGGTGGCGAGGGAGGCCTTCCGGAGGTCATAGATTTGGGCCAAGTTAACCCATGCCAGGCAGGAGCAGCCCATCAGGGCAACCCCAGAGCATTGCATCCAGGAGGACAAAGAGCCCCCGCGAGGGCAGCAGCAGCAGGGCCAGCAGCTGGGCGGAGGCACAGGGGGGTGCCGATCCTGATGTACCGCACGGACCTCTGTCTCGTCATGTTGGTAGCAGCAGCCTGAACAAGACCCGACTTCCAAACCATAGTCACCGTCTGCTCCAGAGTCACAAGGTGAGCTGCAGAAGATGGGCACTCGGCTGCGAGGTTGCCTGGCGTCATGGGCAGGGATGGGCTGGCGAAAGTGCACATGATACAATTCCAGGCACCCAGAGAGACAGAACAAGAGCAGCTCCTGGCCCTGACTGGCTCAGCCAATCTGCGGGGCTGCGATTAAGGGGCCAAGCCTCCATGAGGTGACCAGGGAAGGGAAGGAGCCCCCGTGTTAAGCGCAGCCTCATGGATCGCTGCCCATGTTTGTGAGTGGATACGTGGTTGGGCTGCCTCTGCTGGCCATGCCGATCCCCTTCACTAGGGCTTATTTTGGGGGTAGGGCTTATGTGCATGCTTAAAAATTAGGCTAGGTTTTATTTTCAGGATAGGTCTTATTTTCAGGGAAACATGGTAGTAGTAAAATATTTTGCTTCATTCTGTATTTGTAAGTCAAATTTATATTTTCTTCTCCTTTAATTGTTTTCTTTTAGTTTCTTATTATTCCATGTAGTGTCCAACCTTCAAAGTCCCATCCTATCATGCTTTTTTGAAAAGAATTGAAAATAAAAATATTTTCATGTGAAGATTTTTATATTTAATTTCAAAATCTTATTTCAAATCCATCTAAACATTTAATTCATTTATAACTCTCCAAAATTAAAGTTCTAAACACCCTTTTGCTCTTTATTCCCCACCCCCCAAGTTTTGTTTTTAGAGTCCTTAAATTTGCATTTGAAACTTCTTTCACTAAAGATTGAAGGAAGCTCGCTTGGGGTTTTCAACTTTGTTAATCCAAAGATTCCCGATGTCTGAAAAGCAGTTAGCAAGCAATTTTTGAAAGTGATTTGAAAGTGTCTGTGTCCTTTTAAAGTCACCAACCAGTGTTTGAGCAATATATTTATTCACTCATCTCCTGGAGATCTAAACCTGTCAGAGACCTCTGTCTTGTGGGCACCTCTTTAACAAATGTCTGAAGCACTTGTGGGTGGGCTCAAGTCCCCTCCTTGTCTGGAAAGGAGTTATAGAGAGCTGGTCTTTTCAGCGGCTCCTCATTCTGCCATGGTCATTGGCTCCACTCTTAGCTTTTCTTTAGTTTTCAGTTTTTTCTCTGAAGTCTGATTCTCTGTGATTTTTGAGCTGGGACAAATATTTACTTGAAAAATAAAATATTGATATCAATCTTGTGTTTTTTCCATATTAATATTTTTGAAAAAAAGGAGATGGGGTTTATCATACAATGAAAGCTTAAAAATTCCCTTGATTATACTTAAGACAGATAAACTAATGTAGCAAACCTAAGCTTTAATACACAAACACTTTCTCTACGATTAATTTGTTATACTTTTGTTTCTGAACTTGGGAAGAAATTACTGAAAATAACAGAAGAAAGAGATCAAGTTAGATAGAGAACGGTATTCAATGTCTCCACCCTTCCCTTCCCAAAAAGAAGGTTATGTTTTTAAGTTGTGATATTTTGATTTTTCTTAATGAAGTTCTGAATTTTTGTAGATTTAGAAGCTATTTGACTCCAGAATGACTGAGGAGGTTCAATTTAAAATAGGAAAACAGTAAATAAGAACAAAGTTTCCAAACATATTACTGATCATGCAGGAAGCCAAAAATACTTTCCTGCAAGACCTTGTAGAAAGCTAGGTTTTTAATAATTTGCATATCTTTTAGAATTGTGCTAATGTTTTCTGTTAAGGAGTGCTGTGGAAATCTTTTGAAAGAGGTATTTTGAAATTGATCACAAATAAATAGCCTTTTTTTGAATTATTAAAACATCAATGTCTTTTTTCCAAGCCCCTGCAGCTATTGCTACAGCATTCTCTGTATACATGTTACATGTAGAAGCTCAGCCATTTTGTTTTGAAGGATTTAGTAAATATAAAACGTCTGTACACCCCTGCTAAAATACCAGTTTTTTGAGATTTAAAAAAGTCAGACCAAGATAAATCACCTCAAAATGTTTTCACCTTTAATATAGCATATTAACTGTACAATTCAATTGAAAAACTGAAAAAATATTTTAGGAGGAAATTAACAAAAAACTGGAATATTGTGGCTGTATAAATATCCACATCCTCTTATAAGAAGGGATGTGGCTGTGTTCAGAATTAACCAGTGACATTTAATTCATGCCATCAATTAAAGTAATTCTAATCAAGCCCATATAAAGTTCAATTGTTCTAGTAGGATTTTTTTGACATTGACTCAGTTATTTCTTATGGCAAAGCCATGGCTCACAAAGAGCTTAGAAAGCATCAAAGGGATCTCCTTGTTGGAAGTTATCAGTGAGGAAAAGGAAGAAAAGAAGGAAGAAGAAAATTTCCAGGCATTGGATATACCATGGAACACCGTGAAGCCAGTCATCAACAAGTGGGAAAAATATGGCATAGTGATATTACAAGAACTAGATGTCCCTCCAAAACTGATGAAAAATAAAATACAAGAAACCACCAAGAGGCCTATAGAAACATTAAAGGAGTGGCAGGAATTTCTGGCAAGTACTGGTTGTGTACTACATGTGATAACAATCTCCCGTATTCTTCATATGTCTGGGCTATGGGTAAGATGGCAAGACGGAAGTCTTTTCTTACAAAGAAAAACATCCAAACCTGGCTACATTTTGCAAAATCTGCACCAAGTCTTACAAAAGCATGTAAGAAAACGTGTTATGGTTTGATGAGACCAAGGTTGAACTTTTTGGCCACAATTCCAAAATTGTATTTATTTATTTATTTTATTTACATTTCTATGCCGCCCAACTCCCGAAGGACTCAGGACGTCAGTATTTGTGATGCATCACCAAAAGGAATACCGCACCCATAGTGAAGCATGACAGTGATAGCATTATGCTTTGGGGCTGCTTTTCTTTAGCTGAAACTAGGGCTTTAGTCAAGGTGGAAGTAATTATGAACAGTTCCAAATAATAGTCAATTCTCCATAGTGGGTGGAGCTAGCATCCAGGAATGGGATGACACTGTCCATTCAGACAATCAGGACTGAGTCTGTCAAATTGTAGATCTCCACCTCTGGCTCTAATTTCCCCTCTTTGACTCAGTCCTCAGACTGAAAGGATGTGTGTTTTTCTGTCTCCCATTCCTATTGCAGCAGCGAGTTCCCCACCTTGCTCTACCCTCAGCTGCCTGCTAAATTTGGCCACATCGCACTTGCCTCAGCGGCAGCCATTCTGTTAGAGCAATGACCACTTTGTTGAAGCAGCGGCCATTTTGTTGCAGCGGCAGCCACTTTGTTGAGGCAGTGGCCATTTTGTGGTTGATTTCTCAGCTACTTTTCAATGGCCATTTTCCCTGCCCTTTTCAAAATTAAATATGGTGGACGATATAAGTCAAAATAAGCCTTCAAAGAAACGCCAGGCTAAGGCTTTCATTCCTTCCGCCCAAGAGTTTGCCCTGGGGTTTTCCAGGTCCTCCTACCATAAGGAGAAGGCACATAAGTAGCCCTCCTCTGTCACCTCAGACCAAGGCATTGAGGTGGGAATCAAACAGCTGGGCAGACTTGTAGCTTCCTGCACAGAGGTAGCCAAGCCATCAGCTCACGCCTCTACTTCAGAGGGAGAGGACCGCCAGGGGTGGTCTTATGACAGATATTCCCCTGAACATTCTGTGGGGTCTCAATCAGATGTTTCTGTAAAGGAGGGCCAGTTAGATCTGGACCTCTCAGATGATGAGGGTATCGCTCCTGAACCCCCAACCTCATCAGGCCTATTCCATCCAGGTCTTTTTAAATTGCTTTTATTCAAAGCAAAAAACACAGCTAACTTAGGATCTACACCCTCAGTGTCGTATGACGAGCTTTCGGGCACGAAAGACCCTTTATTTGAGGAACCTACTGCTGAAAACCAGGTTCTTCTGGCACCTCCACTATTTGTGGAAGCTGTTTTGCGTCAGTGGAATTTGTCGGCGTCAGGGCCCGTTCCATCACCGAAGGACAGACGATATTATAATGTAGCGAATGAGCTTGCGCAACATCTCCAGACTCCCTCTGTTGATGCCCCAGTCTCGGCTCTATATTCCATGACCAACGGGCGAACCTGACAAACTGCTGCGGCCGGAGGACAGGTGGCCAGAGCAGGCTCTCAAAAAGACTCACCAGGTGGCTGCCTGGGCGATTTGAGCATCCATCTCTGTTTCCTTTATCTCTCGCACTTCCTTGAAGTGGCTGAGACAAGTCCAGGAGCGAATTCCTGCATCCCACCTCGGGCCTCGTCAAGATCTCAATAAGTTGCTCGCAGCTGCCCAGTTCTCGGCCAAGGCCACACTACAATTGGCTAGATTTGCTGCCAGAGCCATGGGGTCATCTGTGGTGGCAAGAAGAATGCATTGGTTGAGGAGCTGGCAGGCAGACACGTGCCATAAATGGTGTCTGGCGTCTGCACCTTACAAGAGTCAGCTGTTGTTTGGGGAAGCCTTGGACCCCATCTTAATTGAGTCCCGGGATAAGGGAAAGATCCTGCCATCCTTCTCCCGGAAGGGGTCCTTTCGTCCTGTTCCCTACTGTAGGCATCCATTTCGTGCCTCAGAACAAGGGACTGGCTACCCTAGACCTCCAGGTCAGTACGGGTCTAGACAAAGACAGGTCCCAGGACAGGCCGAGCAGAGGCAGACAATACACATCCTTTCAGCATGCGAAGTGACTCCACGTCTGATCCTCCCATAGGGGGTCAGCTGGCTCTCTTCGCCAGCAGATGGGAGGAAATTACTACAAACATGTGGGCCAGGGAGACTGTCATCTGGTCTCTCCCTAGAATTCCTCTCCACTCCCCCGAGGTATTTCATTCGATGCCCTCTGTCAAACAATCCTGATAAGCAGGTTCTCATGAAGGCAGCCATCCAGCACCTGTTGGACATTCAAGCCATCCAGCAGCTGCCTGAGGACCAGCTAGGGCAGGGGTTCTACTCCATTTTATTTATAGTCCCCAAATGCTCAGGTGGGTGGAGAGCTATTCTCGACCTAAAACGATTGAATAGATATATAATTTACAAAAGATTCAAAATGCACTCACTTCAAACTATTTTGAGTAGCATTTGAAAGGGGGACCACCTCACTTCAATTGACCTCACTGAGGCCTACCTGCACATACTGATTCAGCCTCCCCATCACAAATTTTTACGGTTTTGTTATGCAGGTTCTCATTAAAAGTATAGAGCCCTCCCATTTGGCCTCTCCTCAGCACTGAGGGTATTCACCAAGGTGCTAGCTGTAGTGGCTGCCCACCTTAGAGCCATACCCGTGCGTGACCAGTGTTACTGGATGATATCTTAATCCAGTCATCGTACATGCACCAAGCGGTGCAAGACACCCGGGTAACGATTAACACCCTTAGACACCACGGGTTCTCGATTAATTTTGAAAAAAATCATCTTTCCCCAGTCACTCGCCTAACCCATCTAGGAGCCATTGTGGACTCTCTGGAGTGCATGGTGTACCTTTCCCAGGAGCGACAGGATAGTAGTTCAGAGTTGTCTCATCAGGTCCTGCTGAAGCACAGGGTTCCCCTGAGACTGCTCTCCACGCTCCTGGGCAAAATGATTTCCAGCATCAGTATTACCCCTTGGGCACACCTGCATTACAAGATTGATGTTTTTGCATCGGCGGAGGTGGCCTTTGGTCACTGGGTTCTACAAAGGGTGCATTTGCAGACTGAGAACGCCAACCCGAACTAACCCTCCCAGTGGACAGACTGCTTTGGTATGTCCCATTCCTGGATGCTAGCTCCACCCACTGTGGAGAAGGGGCATTGGTCTTACCTGATACGCGTCTTCTCATAGGGAGGAGCTAGCATCCAGTCCCACCCTTAGTCAGTCTGGTCTGCGTTCCGGGATGTCAAATTGTGATCTTTTATTTTACGAGTGAACCTTGGGAGAACACATGCCGAGTGAGAACACATGCCGAGTCTGTCTATCGGTCTTCGCCAAAGAGGGGGAATTAGAGCCAGAGGTGAAAATTTACAATTTGACAGACTCAGTCCTGATTGGCTGAATGGACAGTGTCATCCCATTCCTGGATGCTAGCTCCACCCTACGAGAAGAGGCGTATCAGGTAAGACCAATGCCCTTTTTGGCCCAAAACCTTCAGGCCTGTGCTAAAATGCTGAAGATGGAGAGGAATTTCACCTTTCAATATGGCAACAACCCAAAGCATAGCTCCAAATCAACAAAATAATAGTTTCAGTAGAAGAATAACCCGGTCAGAGCCTCGACCTGAATCAATTTGAAAATCTGTGAAGATAAGTCTATGCACAGGAGATTCCCTTGAAGTCTGAGATATTTGAATGCTTTTGCAAGGAAGGGTGGGCAAAGATTGCCAAGGCAAGATGTGCCATAATGATAGGCTCCCACCCTAAAAGACAATGCTGTCAATAAAATTAAAAGGTGCTTTCAACAAAGTATTAGTTTTAAAAAGTGCACACTTATGCAACCACATTATTGTACATGTTGTATTGCTACTTTTTCAATTTAGTTTTCAACTGAATTGTACAGCTTATATGTTATATTAAAGGTGGGAAAAAATTCTGAAGTCATTTATCTTGGTCTGATTTTTTTTTACATCTCAAAACCCTGGCATTTTAATGGTTGTGTAGACTTTTTATATCTACTATAAACCAATAGATATATTCACTACCTTGAAGTTTTTTTATAAAAATAATAAAGGTGGGATATAAATTAAATAAATATGTAAATAATTTTCTGCTTTCACTTGATAAGCTTCTAAAGTAGATAGTTTTATCATTGTGGATAAAGGTTGTTTAAATGAGGAATCAATGATAGAATTTCATTCAGGTATAGCACAGTACCTTTAATGAACGTAATTATTATGAATACTTGTAGGTATTTATGTTTGATTAATCCCATACAATTATAAATATTTGGTGAACTATGTAGATAGAATTTGGAAAGTGTTGTGACAAATATCTCTTCCAAATGCCATCCTTTTTTCTCTCCTCAGGGAGTAAATTGATACTTACTAAAGATGATGGAATGAAACACCACTTCAGGCTTCCTTAGTAAAATAAGGCCAATGTCAACCATAGTTTAAATATTATCTAGTTAAGCAACAATTCTGAAGCTGGGATCATATGTGTTGCTCTAGGGGCTACCTGCACTAGAGTATGACCCTTGCACCTGACATATCAAGATCTGCATATTTGTGTGTGTGTGTGTATGTGTGTAGTATTTTTTGCTGATTATATTATATATATATATATATATATATATATATATATATATATATATATATATATATATATATATATATATATGTATGTATATGTATATATATATGTATATATATGTATGTATATGTATATATATATGTATATATGTGTGTGTGTGTGTGTGTGTGTGTACACACACACACACACACACACATACATACATACACACATACACACACACACACACACCGTATTTTTTGGAGTATAAGACGCACCTTTTTAACCCCCAAAAGAGGGTGAAAACCTGGGTGTGTCTTATACACCGAATGTAGCCCCACCCACCCAGCCACCCCCACCCTTTGGCCTCTGTCTTCCAGCAATTTACCTGTTTGCAGCAAACAGAGAAGAGCCTGTTGAGACAAGCAAGTCCTTAGCAGCTTCCCGATCTCCAGCTGATTTGCCACGTGTTAAAATGAAAGTGAAACTGCAAAGAGGCAAATAGCTGGGAGAGACACGCAGATTTTTATTTTCTGCTGAACTGGCTGCAAAGGGGTAAGTGAATAACTATAAATGTCTGTAGAATGTTCAAATTATTAGATTTATTTTTTAAAGACTGCTTTATTTTCTAGAGCCAGGGGTCTCCAACCTTGGCAACTTTAAGACTTGTGGACTTCAACTCCCAGAATTCCACAGCCAGCTTTGTTAGCTTTGCTGGCTGTGGAATTCTGGGAGTTGAAGTCCACAAGTCTTAAAGTTGCCAAGGTTGGAGACCCCTGTAAATCTAGACAACTTAACAAAATAAAGAAGCTTTTTAAAATAAATGCTTGCTCTGAAGACGTCCAGTGCTATTGTATCTTCTTTTAAATAATAGAGAATAATGTATACTTCCAGAAATTTTAATTAATTTTAACAGCTCTGTACAAGTATAGTCTGAAATGTAACAATATCCTGTTTAGTATTAGAGTTAAATCCTGACTTACCTTGGAGTAGATCTATTTAAATAATTGGGAGGAGTTAGTGTGACTACATTTAAGAAAACTTTCTGGCATAATGTACATTTCTTCAATTCTTTGCTATTTCTATGGGTCAGGCACACATGCACAGAAATACACAGTAAACAGTGTATATCATCTGTGCTATTTGCTGTTTGCTGTTTGACAAATTGCTTGGAGGCAGAGGCCTTTTTTCCTTGTTTTCCTCTCCCAAAACTAAGGTTGCGTCTTATACTTCGGTGCGTCTTATACTTCGAAAGATACGGTGTGTATGTATATATGTGTGTGTGTGTGTATATATATATATATATATATATATATATATATATATATATATATATATATATATATATATATATATATATATATATATATATATATATATATATATATATATATATATATATATATATAAGCTTGAACAAATGTTCAAATGTTGACACTTTCCTTTTAAGTACCAAAGGCATCTTAAGTAGTACTTTATGAACATTTTTAAGTTCTTTCATCAGAAATGTAGATTAAGAGAAAGTGTGAAATACTTAAGAGTTTCATGCTGTGGTTTATGGCCATCTCTTGTGCTTTCTTACAGTACCAGAGTCTATTAAACTGATTGTAGTGTATCCCACAGTCTATGACAAAGCTAGTCTCTTGGTTATAAGGAACTGGAGCAGTAAATTATTGGGCATAAGGACTTGCAGTTCTAAGACCCTGAGATATGTTAACTAGAGGTATTTTTTAAAACATGCATTTTCACAATTAAAATGATATTTGTTATTTCTGTTTATGAGAATACATATAAACTATGTCATTCTATGAGCCAACCAACTTTTCAGAAATTGTATTTGGTTTATATTGCAAGACTGGGCTTTAATTTAGATCATACATGTGACAGAATTACCATTTTTCAACTTCATGTAAATACAATTTTTTATTTAAGAGTGGGAGAAAGAATGATTTTGACTGAAAGGATCTCCTATATGGAATAAATGTAATAAAATGGTCTTTATGAAGACCATCACATCACAATAATTATATTAATTAAAAATTGGTATTTAAATGAAGAAGAATCAGTCGTGCTGATTCTTTTTTTTTCATTTCCCTTTGTGCATGCAGAAATATGGAGTATAAAGTCATTAACAATAACAACTGAATCTACATAGTATGAAGAACCATGTATGCTGTATGATTATGTTTTTGTTAATAATGATCAGTCTTGGGTCTTTACAAAAAAAAAATACTTAAATTTACTCCTGTGTCATAACAGGACCCCAGAAGCTCCTAATCTGTTTTAGATGTGACACAGGAATTTACAATTTGGCTAAATCTTGCTTTAGTCCATTTCAACCAATAACTAAAATAGTTTAAAACTGTTCATTTGAAATAATCTTAATTAACGTTACCACAATGACTAAATGCAGTTTCTTGATTTCTTCAAATTAAAAACAAGCTGCAAATATGTGGAAACAATTTTTTTCAAGCTCTGAGTCTTGTATGTGAATGGGAAGAGAAAGGAATTGCTAGGTTGTTCCAATCACAGTAAACTATAGTCTAAGTGTAATCACATTTCTAATAAACTATGTTCTAAATGTAACCACCATTCATATCTCAGTAAACTATGGAATAAATCAGTAATGGGTTGCAAATCCTGTTGCTACTGGTTCGTGTGCTCACATGCGCGCGCGCGCACAACACTTCTGCACATTTGCAGAAGTGTTCAGGATGGGTGGGCAGAGCCTCCCGCTGCCGCTGCTACCAGTTTGTAGATCCGGGCCGTACCGGTAGCAACCCACTGCTGGTGTAAACTTACAGAATTACTGTAAACTTACAGAATTATCTAATTTATGTGAGTTACAGAAAAATGTCTGTTTTTTAAATAAGGCAAAAAACATTTGTTTACTATTTGGAGACTGGACTTGCCTAACATGTCATATTGTGGGATATGGACATTCAAAACTTTAAAACTGTTTTGATGGCTTGAATATATGCCCTTATGTGATATTTTATAAGAGTACATGGTTCTATTTCATTTGTTTGTTTAAAAAATTACTAACAGTCCTAACCTCTTGCAAGACATATACATTAAATGTAGATATACATATGTTAAAAATAGTATATTGTGTATTGGAAGATGTGGATCATTCATAAAACATACTGGCTGCCAAGCACCCAAACTTTGATCATGTGACCGTGGGAATGCTGCAATGGTTGTAAGTGTGAGGATCAGTTGTAAGTCACTTTTTTCAGTGCCATTGTAACTTCGAACAATCACTAAACAAATAGTTGTAAGTCAAAGACTATCTACAATAGGAAGTATTTTTGACAACACTATAGAGTCAACAATAGAGTGCTCTCAAACAGACTACTATATGATATAGCTTTGCTGGCTGAAGAATTCTGGGAGTTGACGTCCACAAGTCTTAAAAGTTGCCAAGGTTGGAGACCCCTGCCTTAGAGCACATGCTAGACAGGTAGCTAACAGTGGCAGTGAGAATAGATAAGGCTAAGAGAGGAATTGCTGTTTCATAGTTGCTACTAATAGGAAATTGCAACCATAACTACTACTGTGGGCAATTAATACTTCTCCCTGATATTCTTTTAGTTTGTGCTTGTGTGGATTGGAGTATAGTCCTTGCATAAAATAATTATGCACTGCTGCAATAAGCTATATGAGAGATACACAAAATGTGTTACATGCAGCTATATCATATAACTAGCTATATGAGTTCAGTATCATGGTTGAATTCAGAGAGCATGCATCGCAGTATATGCCTAATGGAAGAAACAAATATAGTCACATTTGTCACTGTGTATGCAAAAATCTATGCTGAATCTTCAGTGTCTTTTATTCTCTTACAATGTGTGAGGAATCTCCATTTTTTTTACCTTAAAATTGTGTTTCAGAGATAAAGGTTTTTGATACAGTTGCTTCTTTCTCCTGTGGATATTGCTTTCCATAATAACTAAACAGATTCCACAACAGTTCATTTAAATATTCAGTGATGAAGAAAACTTGATATTCAAAAGCTAGCATCAGGGCTTCAAACAAGGAAACTTGTTTGAAACATAATATGAGTACGAAGAGACTTATCCTTCTTGGTTTTTTCCATGTCATTTCATTCCAACTGATCACAAGAAATGGGTCAGGCAGCTAACATCCTTATTGAAACTACTTTTTTTTTAAAGGAATGGAACAGCTTTTGTGAGGACAAAGAGAAATGAAATCACTTTCAGTGAAAGAAAGAGGCCTCATTATAGCCACCAACAGCAGTTATTGACAGCTACACTTCCTATTAACAAGGAGCATTTAAGAGTTTGGCTGTTGGATCTTTGGACTTGATCTAATTTGCTAGCATTAATTAGTTTCTTTTCAGCACAGACACTTGGTGCTCACAGCTATAGATTTAGATGACTAATTAGGACACAAAATTGAACAGAATAGGGTAAAGCATTAACCTTCAACCATTACCAGCTGGGGCTCTTATAAAGACTACCAAGTCCAAATGGTTCCTATTCATACAAGGAATACCCTAATGAATATCAATTTAAGCCAGGTTGCTCTATTACAATTGATTCTACCTTAAATTTGATATTACCTTCAATACAGTTTGTAACTGCCTATTCTCCAGTGTCATACCTAAAAGTGGCACACATAATGAAGATTTACTTAATTTTTTTTCAACTTTCATTTTAATTCTTTGAACAATTGACATTAGTCTTGAGCTTTAGCTAAGATTCAGCATTCAGCAATTTGAGGTCAATATGTCATTATTATTTTAATAACTCTAATATAGGTAGTTAAGCCATTGAGTTAAAGTTGCCATTAACTGAGAGGTGTTTAATCCCGATGCATTCCCTGAATATATTTGCATTAATATACAAATGAAGAACTCACATGCAGCCAATTCCTGAGGCTTAAACAGTAGCTTGTTAATTAAGCACATCTTTATCATTAAATATTCTGATGATATGCGAGCAATGTGGTGATGTGTTAACATGGGTATCTAGGTTCAGAGCAGAATATTCTTGAAGGCTATAAAATGATGAAGCTTGATCACATGTTTCTTTGAAAACTGCCTATTGTTTTCAGTGGGATTTTATTGCTTGATGAATATTTATAACATTGACCTTTATCCCTAGGAGGACAACTGTATGTTCCAAAAATGTATTAATCAACTGTAATTTTCATAACTCTTCCCATTGGTGAGAAGCAGAGTTTTGACAATAGCATTGATTTTAGCTCACATTTCTCGAATGAAAAGCTTTAGAAAATGTTGTTAGCATTCTTATTTTGAACTTTTGTTAATTCATGCCTTTTCTAAATCGATGACATGTTCTCTCTGGAGAGTTCATCAACAGAAGATCTGAAGTTCTCTGGGAAGCTATTTGTTTTTAATAATGCTGAGC
Organism: Diadophis punctatus similis; assembly: GCA_023053685.1. Classification (NCBI taxonomy): domain Eukaryota; kingdom Metazoa; phylum Chordata; class Lepidosauria; order Squamata; family Dipsadidae; genus Diadophis; species Diadophis punctatus. Next base: position 4,369,568 of record JALIGW010000007.1, on the reverse strand, counting down.
TTGTTCAGGAAGATTGTCTCTTGGGAGATGAACATCTTCCATCATGTCTTTTTGGGATGTGGAGAATGGAGATTCTATCTCTGATCCAGAAAGAAAAATGTGTCCTCTCTTAGTTATAAGGATGTCAATATCAAAAAGATTGTGGCTAGAAATGAGATAAAAGCAAAACTTTTTATGTGGAAAGGCACTCAGCAAAAACCTCACTGATGGTTAGCAGTTGAATTTTGGTGAAATTTTACTGCTTAATGTGTTATTGTTTTAGAACTTATGTACTTTTATCTTTGGACTTCTGTCCTTTACACTATGCTGCTGGTAATTGTTATACGACTGATATCATTCTGGGTTCTTGTGCTGTTGTTGCCTGTTGGAGATTAAATTTACAATATTCAAACAGTTATAATGAAAACATCACAATTTTGTCTTACCCAATATTATTTTGCTTTATGGCTCAGATTGTTCCAGCAATAGGAGAAGCAATAATATTTTAGATCAGAGATTCCCAAATTGGAGATCATTAGCTTCATTCAATTACAGGTAATCCTCGAGGTATGACCGTAATGGAGCCTGCCCCTTATGATCCTAATATTAACTGAATCATGTTAAATGAACAAGTCCCATCCCTCCTCTTCCCAATGCATTTGTTAATCAAATGAGCAAATTGTTAAGTGTGAATGGAGTTCCTCAGGAATGGCAAGACCATGGAGGGGCTAGTGCAGGAACAAAACTACCTGTGTCCAGCCACTCAAAACCTTTCCCCCACCCACAGAGATATCTCATGCTTGCTTCCCTTCCTTGGGGCTCCCATGGCTGTTTCAGCTTTCTACACACCAACCCACATTATCAATCAACTCACTCACCTTTTGAAGATCTCTAGAGTTCCAGAACAGGCTGGGCCATGTGGCAGGTGACTTTTTCTCAAACAGCTGGGAAAGCTGGGTTTTCCCCCCTTTAGATCTCATGTTCTTACACACTGTCATTTTTGTACACAGATTGAATCATCTGTAAGAATGCGACCTCTATCGTGTTCCTGTAGGCCTCTTTTGTTCCAGCCTGCATGGTCTAGTTTTGGCTAGAGGAGGAGGCAGGACTGCAGGTGGTTAGATATCCCGCCAGGATGGCATTGGGAAAATCAAGCTCCTCACAGAAGTGCAGTGGCCAGGGATGGCCGAGGCCTTCGCAGTGAGCCAAGTCAGTGCAGACACTGGGTGCCATGCCTGGGAGCCCTGTACCGCCCACTTATGCTTGCATCTGGTGCCTTGGGTTCTCTGTCTCTGTGGCTGCAAATTGGCGATGTCTGGGCGGAAGAAATTGAGAGCTTGGTGTGCTGATTTGTCCTGCTGCACTCGCCGTGGGGGAGATAAGGCAGACAGGGAAGTGCCTGCAGGCCATGGGGTTGCTCTGAGGGAGAGGACACTCATGGGGATACCGAACAGCCATGTGGGTTCCTGCCTTCCACTTCCAGGAAGCATAGCCTAGACTCCAGCACCTAAGGCACCAGAGGCAAGCATATGTGGGTGGCCTGGGGGTCCCAGGTGTGGCACTCTGCTCTGACCTGGCTCACTGCAAGGGGCTTGGCTGTCCTTGGCAATGGTGATGCTGTTAGGGGCTTGATTCTCTCAGTGCCATCCTGGCAGCTGCTTAACTGTCCAGGGTCGCGCCTCCTTCTCTAGCCAAAACTGCAATCCCCCAAGTGACTAATTCGAATCAATTATCCAGCAGCATACAGAGAGCACCTGTAGCGCAGCCCAGGCTGGGACCAAAGGAGGCCTACAGGGATGTGATAGATCTTGCGTTCTTATAGACAATTCCGTCTGTGTGCCCAAAAACAAGTTTGTGCAAGAACACACACTTTTGAAACAGCTTCGCCAGCGTTTGAGAAAAAGATGGCCGCTTTTCTCCGGCATGGCCCAACCTGTTCTGGAGATCTTAAAAAGGTAAGTAAGAATCAGTGGCGGGTGAGGAGGAACATGTGGAACCCGATGGAAAACAGGTCCAGTGCCTTTGGAGACGCGGCAGGGCAGGGTGGGGAAAATAGCCAGGGAGCATGTTGTAGTGTCTCTGTGGTCAGTTGTAAGGGCGAACAACCCTTGTTGTTCTGCAACATAATGTAACTTTGGGACCAGGGTTGTAAGTTGTTTTGGCAGGGCTGTCGTAACTTTGAACCATCACTAAGTGAACTGTCATAACTCGAGGTCTGCCTGTAGAAAGGTCATGGAAATGTTGAGCTGACTTCTTATTTTTTTGATGATGGGGAAGGGGGGTTCATGAACAGGAAGAATAAAACTTTGTCTTAGGTTTATTTATTTATTTATTTATTTGTGACATTTATATACCGCCTCACAGTGCAAGCACTCTCTAAGCGGTTTACACCAGTAAGCAATGTATATTTACATTGCCCCCAACAATCTGGGTCCTCATTTTATCTACCTCGGAAGGATGGAAGGCTGAGTCAACCCTGAGTCGGTGAGATTTGAACCGCTGACCTGCGGATCACAGTCAGCTAAAGTGGCTTGCAGTACCCCACTCTAACTGCTGCGCCACCTCGGCTCCTTATAATGTTGTTAATACAGCTGCACTATTTCAGTCTATAATTAAAGATTTAAAGGTTTCCCTTATTTATCGTGACTACTCAAGGGGGCGGAATTCATCTCCGATTCTCAGCTGTGGGATCTGCGTTGTCTGACAGACATTTCTATCATAATGTGGCCAGCATAAAAATACAGAACACAGTAACCTTTCCCACTGAAGCAGTACTTATTTATCTACTTGCATTTGCTTGCTTTCGAACTGCTAGATTGGCAGGAGCTGGGGCAAGTAATGGAAGCTCATCCCATCATGCAGTGTTCAGGTCTCGAACCCAAGCTGTTGGCTTACCAGCTAATAAGCTCAGCGTCTTAATCACTGAGCAAAGGTACTGCCTCACAGTCTATAATACTTATTAAATTTTCAAGGAAAAGGGAACTTAGTGAACTGGTTTAAGATCCAGGATTTCATGATATTTGTAATGGTGATGATGGATCTATTACAACTATGGACTGTGTTCAAATGTATCAGAGATGGCAGCACTAAATTTTATAGAGCCAATCTAAATCATGTTTTCATGTATCACCTAGTTATCATGTCTGTGAACAGTGAACAAATATTGGAGAGTTTTGGCTTACCATGATGAAAAATATTTCTGTTGTATGAAAACATATTGCATCAATGTTCTCAAACTTTACCCTACCAAAATTATGGAAATCCTGGCATTGGTATATTTCCAAACTCACAATTATTAGAATATATCAGCTGTTTTTAGCCCTACTCTCTGTAGCATTTCATGGTTTTAAGAAAATGCTACTGCTGCTGCACATTTAAAAATTTGCCTCCCGTTTCTTATCCGTTAGCTCTCATAACCACAGGAATAGATAAAACCTGGAATAGTATATATATCAAGCAGGTTCTTTACCATTCATTCATTTTTCTTTGCAAGCAAAATGTCAATGAGTTTTTGTAATAAACCTAAATTTGTCCATTGGGTTTTTAGAAATGATATTCATTGATTTTTGTACTTTTTGTACATCTATGCATAGCATTTGTTTACTTCTATACACTATCTGGTTTTTTTCTTTTCTTGTTTAAGGACTTGGTTTTCTGAGCAATTAATATTGCACATGTAACTGAAAATAGAAATATTGGCAAATACTGTGGTATATGCCTCTTCACTGTTCTAAAAATTATGTAGCAGGGGTATGTTTTCATGATAGTGGCAGAAAGTAAACATATCAGTAATTGTTTGCAAAGAAATAAAAATCAGAAAATGAGGGAATTTGCTATAAACCAGCTACTATGAAAACAATTATTAGTGCTTTACTGTATTCTAAATCATTAGGCACCTCTTTTCATGTTGTAGACTAGGTTAATTTGGTTAATATTTGGATAATACATTTTACTAAGAATCTAAGTATATTCTTTATAGTGATGTATATGGAATATTTATATGGAATGTAAGTTGTTAAACATTGCCCTTAGGTTATTTTTGCAGTAGAAATGGGTTTTTTTTTAAATTACAATTGTCTCCTTATATCTTTCCTGGAAAATGTTTATTTGAGAGATGAAGAATAGCTTCTTTAGTAATTCAAAAGAGCTATCTGCTTAAGTAAGACTGCACATTTTAAAAACACTGTATCAACTATCAGCCAAATTTGTTTTTGAACCACACCTTTAACTTACCAAAAGCTCAAAGTGATACACAATAGATAAAATACCATAAAAAAGAATAACATGCATATTTTGCACAGAGAAAACATAATTCAGTCAGCCTTGATCAAAATTTGATTAAATAGTATAATTTTTCAACAATCATCTAAAAGCACACAATAAAAACACACTAAAAGGCAATCAAACTAAATTCTAATAATTCTGAAAAGGGAATTTCTCAATCAGGTCACAGAGAGGGATTTGTTTCAAGTCTCCAACCTCACCTTCCTAAGAAATGGAATAATAATAAAATGTTTCTTGCGTAGCTTTCAAGCAAAAATCAGTACATGTCATGAAACAGTGTTTTTTTCAGTAGCCACAATAATTTTCCTGTTTTAATTTTTGTAAGTGAAATGCAGATATATAGTGTATTTGTCAAATTCTGATTCCTTATTGTCACTTGTGCTATGCTATTTTAAAATGGCTTCTATATTCCTTATTTGCTTGCTCATCTAGAACAGGGATAGCAGAATGAGGTGTAACATGCCAATTATTTTGCTCTATCTTAGATAAAACAACATATTTTAAAATAGAACACATAAACTTCATTTGTATGGAGTATTCATGAATTGATACATAAATTAACGCAAGTTTACAATAATACTAAACCACAACATGATTAAGTTATTTTTAGATTTTATTTAGATGTATAAATCCAGTAATAGTATTAGGTGTAAACTGGCAAAAATAAATTGTCTGCAAACTATCATACATTGGTACATATATTTGTACCTAACTAGCTTAGTTGTATATGAAGCAAGCAATTTAGCAATATAAACTTCTGAACAAATCTTATATAGTCCAAAGGAAAAGAGTAAATTCTCCCTTGAGACAAGCTTAGTGACAGGTGAGTGCATAGAGTGGACTTTTGCCTTTCTTGCCAACAATATGGAAGTGGTTTGTCTTTTTCTTTTTCCAGAATGCTTTTCTATCTTTCACCAATAGTCTTAAGATTTTCTGAAGTCTTATTATCCAAAGGTAATCGGTAGGGATTAGCCAAAGATTCCTTCCTTCTGTCTCAAATATACATGCATAAAAAATTCTGCATAATGCCAGCTTCCATTGTCCACTTCATTAATAACTCTAATTGAAAACAAACCTGAAGATCATTTTTGAATAAATGTGTGCATGTGATACACTTATATATTTGTACATAACTGCCTAGAAATTGCATTCCAAAAAAACAGTAGGTAAAGTGAAAAATCCAGTGGCAATTGAATTAGTAGCGGTTAGTTAAAATGACTTCTCAAAAAATGAAGCACTCCATTTATAGACTTAATTCATCCTCTTTCTGCATTTGCTGCACAAATAACTCTCAGACCTCATTTTCTCGGAAATACAAAACCACACACACATACACACACCCTTCCAGTAGATATAACAAAAGAAAAAAATGAGCAGAATAGCAAGAAGGAAGGGAGAAGAGGTAAGTGCGGAAAGGAAGAGAACAGAAATGGTGGAACAAAAGTGAAGGTGAGGAGAAAGGATAATTAGAGGAGAAAGAAAAAAAGGAAAGTATTTGCCTTCCATATGTAAACGAGAAGTGTCTGTAGTGAGCCGGGAGATGGGCAGAAGCCGTTGCCATTTCTTTTGCCTTCTTTCAAACAACAACTCCAGAAAAATGAAGTCCATTTGGATTAAAAGAAGCTCACTATATGGATTCCATCTGCATTCTTCTGATTGACTGACAATGAAGCAAAATCAGCTTCTTTCATAAGGTATACTGTGTATGCAGTCAGAATATAGGAATGGTTGCTGCTATAGTATTTCTTTTGCAAGTCTTCCTGCTTATAATATCTTGAGCTCTCTCCTTTATAAGTATGGAGCTGTTCAGCCCTAGCTGTAATGATTAGGAAGAAAAAGAGTGGCAGGCAAAGTGGTTGTTTAATCATTCCTCATTGGGGTTGTGAGAAGAAAACAAGGCTGAACTTGTTTGAAAGCAGAATGGTAACCAACAGGTAGTTGTTACCTTCTTCACTGAATAGCCAACAAAACGCTTACCTTTTCCATTACAATATGCTACATCTCATTTTGCTGCCTAATTACTTGGAATAGTCTATTGAAGCATGAAACCCCCCCCCCAAGATTTTAGATGCTCTCAATATGTACTTCACATACACACTCAAATATGGATTGCTGCATAGTCCTAATAAAGACCATCAAAAAGTTCTTTCATTGCCCTAGCTTGCAATTTATCTGGTCCTGGGGGTTTAATTAATTCAAAGTAAATAGGCATTTCATAAGCAGGTTTCTATTAATCCGAAAGTTTAATCCTGCCATTTAATCTTGCTCCTCACAATTTCCTGGCAGGACGTGCATTGTATTCTTAGGCAATATGCTTGACCACATTCTACCAGATAAAGGATTTTCAACATCTAAATAACTAGTCATTTGTATTCAACAGGATATCTTTTAGGTATGTTGATTTATATGATCTAAAATATACTTGTGAAACTTAATTCTCATATAGCCAAAAATAAACATCTTGGTACAATATCGAGCCATTACTTGGACAAAAAATAGGTGAAAATTATATCTCTCTCACACACCCCAAATTATTTGTTATGCAGAGTGAGCAGGATAAAATGATGTAATAAATTTTAACATTGCAGTATTTAATAGCTTTTAAAATTTACTACTTAATACTTATTGAAGTACTAAAGTTCTAATCAAGCTATCAGAAGTTCCTTAATTCTTGTTTACTTGCCTCATTGTTTCGAGTCCAGCCTGATACAAAAAATGTGAACAGCACTAGTATTAAATTAAATAGGTTCCAAAAATCTATTTCTGCCTAGAATGAAAAACTGAGTGATGTAGGGAATGACAGATAACATAATCATTAAACCTGAATAATTTTCTCTGCCGGTTTTACAGCTAGAGGAAAACAGACAGAAGTTGAATGAGAACTTTTCTTGTTACAGATTTTTTTTGTTTTCATATTAAGCCAAAAGAACATGCACAATTCTTCCCAAAATATAGATTCTTTCTTCACAAACAATGCTCATGGTAAAATTGAACAAATGTATCCCCATTGTGTTGATGAAATACTGCCATTACTTCAAACAATACAAATTCAGTAATAAAAAGTTATATTCTATAAGATGTAGATTTAAGATCAGTCCAATTTCAATTAGTTGTGAGCTGCCCAGAGTTGCTTAAGATGGACAGCCATATAAATATTTTAAATGAATAAATTTCTTTTTAAGAATCACAGAGTGGGAAGGGCTGTTTAGAATAGAATAGAATATAATTCTTTATTGGCCAAGTGTGATTGGACACACAAGGAATTTGTCTTTGTTGAATATGCTCTCAGTGTACATAAAAGAAAAGATACATTTGTCAAGAATGGTTGTCATAGGGTTCAAGTAAGTAATCAGGAAACAATCAATATGAAAATAAATCGTAAGGATACAAGCAACAAGTTACAGTCATGCAGTCATAAGTGGGAGGAGATGAGTGATAGGAGCCATGAGAAAAACTAATAGTAATAGTAATGCAGCCTAGTGAATAGTTTGACAGTGGTGAGGGAATTATTTGTTTAGCAGAGTGATGGCGTTCGGGAAAAAACTGTTCTTGTGTCTAGTTGTCTTGGTGTGCAGTGCTCTATAGCGACGTTTATTTGTTATTTATGCTTAAAAGCTAAGATATTAAGTTATAATATTTTTTAGAATATGGTTATGGATCTTGTACTCCACATCACATAATCTCTGAAGACTTTCTTCAGCTTCATATGCTATGATCAGCACACAGTTGTGTTGCTCTTTCAATCAATCTTAGTTTTGGGGATGTGTCCTGGATAGACATTCAAAAAGTATATTATCCCAGTTATTTGATAGAATTGGCCTGATGGAATTATATCTAATCTACACAAACACACTGTTTTTCCATAATCTGAACTCTTACAATAGCGTAATTAAAAATCCAGCATGTCCTCAATCTACTCACAGTCTTTTCCTACAGATAAGATTATCTTATCTTAACTTGGATATCCACATCAATCTCAGGAGATTGAACAAACTACAGATTATATGACACAGAATCAATAGGACATCTTAGTGACTACCATTTTACAGATTTCCTGAAGCATGAATAAATATTGGAATGATTTTATATGTTTTATATTAAACATACCGTATGTGGTGGACACTCTGGAGAATTTACATGTACAGTCAATCAAAAGGTACATTTCATACTTTCTTTGTGAATTTAAATTACATTCTTGCCTTTTGGGTGATTCCTGATCTGAGTTCAAAAATCTGTGAAAGAATGAAGTTATCTTTTTTCTTTAAATTCCCAGAAGCCCTATTAGGCTTAGGCCTGCTGTCCATTTGAACTAAGTGACGATGAATGGAATGCCTTTCATCTTTGTATTTGAGCAGAAAATATATGTTCATGGAAAAACATGGGAATCAATGTAGAATTCTTTGCTCAGTCCAAAATAGTTGCTTGGGCAGAACTTTGAAGCACAAAAACATCTTAAAAGCAGATGCAACAACAAAGTTTAATCTCCTTTATCCCCATCTTGTGGTGAAAAGAAGTAAATTTCCCACCAAGCATGCATTTTGTTTAACCTGATATACTAACACTTTAATTTTCTGAAGACTGGATTTTATTTTATTCTGTTATATTTTGTGCTAATTGTAGATCAGCGCAAGCAATTCCTATATCTTACTGCAATGAACTGTCTGCAATGACACCTGTCATTCTCTAGTTATCTTTTTCTAAAGGAAGCTGTTTATCTTAAAGGATACGAGAAAATTTCGACCGAGGCTATATTATTGTGCTGGAGTTTGACATAGGTTAATGTAGCAATAAGGTGCTGATAGGTGAAAGATGAAGAGATTATTATTATTATTTTTTTTGCATGTTATATAGTTTATCCTTTTTCCAAGTCAAGTGCTCTAATGCTTAATGTCGAGAATTTTTTATACAAAGGCAGGAAACAAAACTGAAATGTATCTTTTGTTTCAGAGATAATTGTTCTTTTGAAAAAAGAAGACTGAATAGTTAAAAGGTCTATATTTGCCACCTAACTTGAAATTTGCTTCTTGACAAAGCCTTCTTTTTTGTTATAGGTGATGGGATGTGAAGAAATAGTCTGTAATATGATGTATTTGAGAACAATTACCCCAATAGGTCTGTTTAGCCTACTAAAAAGGAATATATGAATGGAATGTATATACTGGAAATTGTCAGAAAAGCAAATGAAGTAAACTAGGAATATTTCCAAGACAAGCTGTAGTGAGTTTTCAGCTGACTGAATTTTCAGCTCAAAATGAAATGAGATTCTTGGAATCATATATCACCCAATATTTTATATCATACTTGCCACCTTGTGGTAGAGCATTGAGGTGCCAAACCCTTTATATTTTAAAGATATAGCTGGGTATAATTTGTGAGAGATTTTTTGAAAACAGGTGCAATTGTTTGAATTCTCAGAAAAATCTTCAGAGTTTACTTTGATAAACTTAATGTAAGATCCTGGCCAAAGGGAGTCAAGAAAAACAATTGTCCATGTTCATAGTATAGTAGTGCTGTTAGGACCAGACTTATACTCTCCTTTTTTGTCACAGAAGGCTATGAAAAAACAACCATGATCTGATTGATTGAGAAGCCCCATAGACTATTTTTCCTTTCTATCTGCAATCACAGCAAATCTATCTGGAGCACATGAGAAAGGACTTTGTTCTGGTGGCTCAAAATGACCCAGGAAGGAATGCCTTGTGTCCTAGGAAAGACATTCGCTTTCGACCGTTCTGAGTTCAAGTTGTGCCCATTGAGGGAGCACCCTCTCTGAGCTCCAAATTAAATTATGAAGGATCTACAATAATGAAGCCTTAATTAAAATATCAACGAGCTCAACAACAAAAAATGACAGTGCTTGCTAGCAATCTTGTAACATTTTGTATATGTACAAAAGAACCTACTCAGTTTTTCTTCTTATTGTGTTGTTTGAATATACAAAAGATTTGTATATATAAATTTTAATTGTAGTTGCTATTATTGCAGATTTAGATATTGTGTGTTCTGTTATATACTGCTATCATTTGTCATTGTTTTAACCATTTAGTCATGTCCAATACTTGGAAACTATATAGGCAAGTCCATGCCACCCTGTCAGGTACAGCTTTTTTCAATTGTTGGATGTTCAACTTTGATGTCAAACAAGCAGGTTCTTTGCTTGCCCCTTCTTGTTCCATTAACCATTCCTAGGATTATTGCCTTCTGCAATGAATTTGAAACTGAATTGAATTTATTAAAAAAAATTGAATTTATTAAAATTTCTATGCCGCCCAACTCCCAGGGGGACTCTGGGCGGCTCACAACAGGATATAGAAACAACAGTCAATAATAACAATTTAAAATCATATTAAAATACAAGCAATATTTAAAAGAACTTTCACTTTTCAACTGCTATCACTACCTAACTGAATATGTAAGACATTAAAGTTTTTATCTTGCATAAATAGTGATCTATAGTCTATCTTCTTTCTTACAACTATTGCAGCAGTCTCACAGCCATGTAATCAGAATTATGGTGCTTGGCAACAGGCATGTAGTTATGATTGTAGCAGTATCCTATGGTCCTATAATCGCCATTTGAAACGTTCCTAGCTGTTCCAACCAGCAAAGTCAATGGGGAAAGCTGGATTTGCTTAACAACCATATGGTTCACTTAATAACTGCAAAGATTCACTTCACAACTGTGGCAAAAAAGGTTGTAAAATCAGATGCGACTCTTTTAAAAATCACCTTGCTTACTAATAGTAATTGTGGTCCCAATTGTGGTCATAAGTTGAGGACTGCCTGAAATTGCAAGGCACTTGGTGTTTCAAAGACACAACTTTTGACTTCCTGTATTTTAAAGGCAGCCTGGGACTTTTTTTTTCTCCTTGTCAGACTACTTTAGCTCCAGTGAGATAACTGGATTATATGTCCTTAAATCATGTCTTGAAATGAGACAACTTGCAAACTACTCAGTTTTCTCATTGTGTTGTTTGAATTCGCTTTTATCTGATGCTGTAGTATATTGCTATCACAAGACATCTCCCCTCTAGTAAGATTTTAATCTGTCTCCTATCCTTTTAAAACATTCTATACTTTGTCAACATGTTTTTCCAAACTTTGAATGGGTATGTTAAGGTAAATGTATTCAATTTGCTATAGAGGTCTTACGAAGAAAGGTTCATTATTTAATACACAATTATTAGCACAGACTGGGAGATACAGTTGTGAATGCAAATACATGATCAGATATATGAAAAATTAAGTATATTTTTAGAGAATAAGACTACGATATCAGTCTTTTGCTGGCTTCATAATTACTTCTATCTACTTTGCCATATTTAGATTGATCTTGCTTTACTATATATTCCTGCTCAAATTAGAATAATTCTTTAATCAGCTCTGTTGTGCATGCCATAGTGGGCCAGGCTAGGAAAGCCATTCCTGGCACACTGATGATGTGTATATTTTATTTGTTGCTATAATTTAAAAGTAAAATAAGAAATATTGATTTCTACTTGACTGGAGACCTGATTTAGTTTGAATATCAGTCTGATCTTAATCAGGTGAGAATTAATTGAGTTGGAGGTATTAGATATTCAGTGATGTTAACTGAACCATGATCAATCTACAGAGAAGCTGCCTTTTGTACTGTGTCAGAAATAACAAATAGCTTATGCACTAAAATGTGGAACAGTCTTTTCATGTTTGCTGTACTTTCAATTTGCATCATTACGTATATCCATAAACGTATTCTTTTTAAATATATAATATTAAAAACAACATAATAATTACAATGTATTAAAACATCTTTTTAAAAATGAGCATGTTTATTGGGTTTTTTTAAATAATTCAGCATCTTCTAGATGTCTTTCCAATCAGATGATTCAAATAACCAACATATTGTGCAATATCTAAATATTTTTCAGTGCCTGTGACTCTATTGAATGGTAGCTTTAAAAAAATATTTTCAAGGATATGTGTATATATGTGTATATATGTGTTTGTATGTGACAGAGGAAAAAGAGAGGTATACCTGTAGTAGTTAAGTTGCTAGGCTAGAAATAGGAGATCTAGTTTCTATTACTCTTAAGCACAGAAACTGGCTTGGTGACTTTGGTCAGCCCTACCTTTTTAGCCCTAGAATGGGAAGTCAAGAAGTATCAATCTGCCAAACCATATTGGATCAGTGTGGTATATTACAATCCATAACCTTCAGTGATGAGACTTTTATCCTGCAATGGATTGATTCAGGCTGGTAATAATATTATTTACACACACACACACACACACACACACACACACACACACACACACACACACACATACACACACACACACACACACACACATGTCACAGTGGGAGAATAAAACTTTAAGCTTGTTCTGGTTCATGGTAGATGTTTTCCTATTTTAAGAGTGTGATAGCAATATCATAAGTGTTGAAGAAAATATAAATGGTGAGATAACACCTCCATAGGACCAGTTCTTAAGTAGTAAAATTGTAAACCCTTTATATAAACTGCAGAGCACCTTCTAAGATTATTATCAGTGATGCTTTGATTATAGGTAATGGTTGGATTTTATTTAATGTATAAGAATACATATATACAATGATATTCTGGAGTGTGTCACATGTTCAACATTTCAATTTTAATGTACATTTTATTTTGATCTTTGATAAGCTTGAAATGTAAAAATAGATACTAGAAAATTAATCCCTTTATGGCATTCATTTTGACTGAATTGATTGTTGAATGATAAATTGTAAGACATAGTTAAAGCTATAAAATCTATTTGTGACATGTCATAAATTGATTAATTCTCAGAATGTACATTTATAAATTGCACAGAGGAAAACAGTTTATTTGGCTTTAAAAATATTTTTATGCCATTTTAAAAATGTAAAGAAGATAGACAACATCTCAACATCAAAGAACTGAACTTTGGGGGAGGGAAAATGACCTTGATTTACAGAGGGTGGGGGTAGTGACATGATGATGTTGGCAAAGGAAAAGAATTTGGTTTGTTAAGATTGTGGTTTTATGTTTTGGTGTTGTTCTTTTCTTAAAGCCTACTTTATGGCTTTCACATATATACTATTTTTCTGCCTTCCAGTTTTTCTCAATCCAGTTTAACATATACCCAAGATAGATACCCATCTGCATTTGAGTACTCGCATATCTATTTGGACATCAAGAAACTATATGCCAGTCATGTCTGTCTATTTGGGATCTAAAGTTTGAAAGCGTCATCCAATCAGTTTTTGTCTGGCCAGTAAGTAAATACAAAGTACTGTCAGCCAACTAGTACACATATAGATTCAATGTAGTCAGTAGCTCCATTCAGCTAACTTCTGATTTTAGAATCTCTTTCCCTTCACAAAATAAAATAATTTACCAGCATTTTCCCTTTCCCATGCTATATGATACCAGATTATTGCAAAGATGATGGAGATAATAGTAGCAAATTATTCTGAAATAGTTTTGCTGCTAAGTACAATATAAATGCCTTATATTAAGTAATTTATGTTTAATATTAGATTCCCTCTTTTATTCTTGCCACATAAGCTTATTTTAATATAAGGCATAAATTGGATAAAGTGTATGAAGAAACAGTGATGTGTGCGGGATCTTATAGAAACATTATTCCTATTCCTCTGCCAAGTATATCAAAATCAGAAGAATTACCGTATTTTTAAATATTTATATTTAAATAAATATTTATCCTGCCCCAGTTTTTAATAAGGTACCGTATTTTTTGGAGTATAAGACGCACCTTTTTACCCCCCAAAAGAGGGTGAAAACTTGGGTGCATCTTATACACTGAATGTAGCCCCACCCACCCACCCACCCCCACCCTTTGGCCCCTGTCTTCCAGCAATTTACCTGCTTGCAGGAAAGAGGGAAGAGCTTTAAAGCCAAGCAAGTCAGTAGCAGTTTCCCGACGAACAGCTGATTAGGTTTGCCACGTGGAAAAATGAAAGTGAAACTAACTGCAAAGAGGCAAATAGCTGGGAGAGATTAGACATGGATGTTTTTATTTTTGCTAAACTGGCTACAAAGGGGTAAGTGAATAACTATAAATGTCTGTAGAATGTTCAAATTATTAGACTTATTTTTTAAAGACTGCTTTATTATTGTTCTAGAGCCAGGGGTCTCCAACCTTGGCAACTTTAAGACTTGTGGACTTCAACTCCCAGAATTCACAAAGCTTTGTTAGCTTTGCTGGCTGTGGAATTCTGGGAGTTGAAGTCCACAAGTCTTAAAGTTGCCAAGGTTGGAGATCCCTGTAAATCTAGACAACTTAACAAAATAAAGAAGCTTTTTAAAATAAATGCTTGCTCTGAAGAGGCCCAATGCTATTGTATCTTCTTTTAAATAATAGAGAATAATGTATACTTCCAGAAATTTTAATTAATTTTAACAGCTCTGTACAAGTATAGTATGAAATGTAACAGTGTCCTGTTTAGTATTAGAGTTTAGTACCTTGGAGTAGATCTATTTAAATAATTGGGAGGAGTTAGTGTGACTACATTTAAGAAAACTTTCTGGCATAATGTACATTTCTCCAATTCTTTGCTATTTCTATGGGTCAGGCACACATGCACAAAAATACACAGCAAACAGTGTATATCATCTGTGCTGTTTGCTGTTTGGCAAATTGCTTGGAGGCAGAGGCCTTTTTTCCTTGTTTTCCTCCCCCAAAACTAAGGTGCGTCTTATACTTCGGTGCGTCTTATACTCCAAAAAATACGGTAAGTTGAATCTGTAAGCTACTGTGTTCCTGGATTGGATGTTGAACTTACATATGTATATTCTTCTCATTTGGTTCAGTCCCCAAATGAATAAAAAGGATTATTGGGCAATAGGTTGCTATCTGGAAGGAAAAGTTAAATGATCTAAAAGTATTGTCATGGTCTAATCCAGAAAAGTAAGTTTGGATCTGATTGTGTGAGCTTATTTGAATTATATATACAGATAGTCCTCAGTTTATATACATTTGTTCAGTGAACATTCAAAGTTGCAGGAAGTTTTGGCCATTGCAGCACCTCCTTGGTCACATGATTGTGATCTAGATGCTTGAGTGCCTGGATCACAATTACCGTATGTCACAGTAAGTGTTCACCATGTGATCACCATGTGTCTTTCCCTGCCAGCTTCCTGCAAGCACAGAGTCAAAGAGAAACTGCTAGGGAAGGTTGTAAGTCACTCCAGTAAGTTGGTCCCATCACTTTTTTCTCTCAAGGTGTCCAGGAATCTCATATTCCACAATACCATCTTCAACAGCCTCCTGCCTTTGTGCGACCTTGTCTTCCCCTTCTCACATGCGGCCTCCACCAGCCCTCCCCAGATCTCTAACAAGACATGTGCAGTACCCATCAACACACCCATGCTATGTAGCTTTTGCCTATGACTCCTTGCTTGGGACTCCTATCTCTTCTCACTTAATGACCCACACAATCCTGAGTTTACAACAGCAACTGGGACCAGGATTGCCATCGTTATTTGGGCATGTGGTATTGCATTTTACAATTACATTCTTTACAACAGTCCAAGTCTCAATAGCTATAAGACGCACCTTAGTTTTGGGGGAGGAAAACAAGGAAAAAAGGCCTCTGCCTCCAAGTAATTTGCCAAACAGCAAATAGCAAACAGCACAGATGATATACACTGTTTGCTGTGTATTTCTGTGCATGTGTGCCTGACCCATAGAAATAGCAAAGAATTGGAGAAATGTACATTATGCCAGAAAGTTTTCTTAAATGTAGTCACACTAACTCCTCCCAATTATTTAAATATATCTACTCCAAGGTAAGTCAGAATTTAACTCTAATACTAAACAGAACACTGTTACATTTCAGACTATACTTGTACAGAGCTGTTAAAATTAATTAAAATTTCTGAAAGTATATATTATTCTCTATTATTTAAAAGAAGATACAATAGCACTGGGCCTCTTCAGAGCAAGCATTTATTTTAAAAAGCTTCTTTATTTTGTTAAGTTGTATAGAGGTCTCCAACCTTGGCAACTTTAAGACTTGTGGACTTCAACTCCCAGAATTCCACAGCCAGCAAAGCTAACAAAGCTTTGTGAATTCTGGGAGTTGAAGTCCACAAATCTTAAAATTGCCAAGGTTGGAGACCCCTGGCTCTAGAACAATAATAAAGCAGTCTTTAAAAAATAAGTCTAATAATTTGAACATTCTACAGACATTTATAGTTATTCACTTACCCCCTTGCATGCAGTTCAGCAGAAAATAAAAATCTGTGTGTCTCTCCCAGCTATTTGCCTCTTTGCAAGCTAGTTTCACTTTCATTTTAACACGTGACAAATCAGCTGTAGGTCGGGAAGCTGCTACTGACTTGCTTGGCTTTACAAGCTCTTCCCTCTTTGCTGCAAACAGGTAAATTGCTGGAAGACAGTGGCCAAAAGGTGGGGGTGGGTGGGGCTACATTCGGTGTATAAGATGCACCCAAGTTTTCACCCTCCTTTTGGGGGTAAAAAGGTGCGTCTTATACTCCAAAAAATACGGTACCTTATTAAAAACTGGGGCAGGATAAATATTTATGCTAAAGATTATATGGAGTGAATGTTGAAATAGGACCTGTAGGCTTTTTAAAAAACTAATCTTGCCATAAGAGAAAAATTGTAAATTTGAAAATACAAGAGATTTAATATTTTATATCCAAGTTACCAATGTGCAATGGCTAATTGAGAAACATCTAGAATGGAAATGCTTTCCTTAAACTTATAGTAAAATATTACAGCTTTTTAATTTGTTGAATATTTGAAAAGTATTTATTTAAATATATGGCCAGCATCTGGATGGATCCATGCTGTCTGTCTGTCTGTCTGTCTGTCTGTCTGTCTGTCTGTCTGTCTGTCTGTGTGTGTGTGTGTGTGTGTGTGTGAGAGAGAGAGAGAGAGAGAGAGAGAGAGATGTAGGTAATCCCTATTTAGCGATGGACTCATTTAGCAACTGTTCACAGTTACAACAGTGATGAAAAAGTAACGTTGTGATCAACCCTCACATTTACAATGTTTGCAGATCAGAAAAGCAAAAGCAAGCTGAAGTAACAGTAGAAGCAGTCATGATTTCACTGAGCAACCGCTTCATTTAATGACCGAGTTGTCAATCTCAGTTGTAGTCACTAAATGAGGACTACTTGTAATTACAAGAAACTGTTAATGCAGTCACAGAATTACAAGTTAAAGCCAAATATGTTTACTGGCTGACCCAATTTGAAAGAAAGATATTAATTAAAAGAGTGCAATTTGTTTTGTTATGAATGTCTTGGAATTTTCATGTGTGTTTTTTTTCTTTATTCCAATTACTATTACTATCATTACTAGTACTATACATGAATTTATTTTTGTAGCTATAAAAGTGAGAAATGTAATTGCTTTTAAAAGAAAAATAGCCCCAGACTTTTGAATGGTGACTTAAAGCTATATAGCAATGTAGCCCCACAGATATATTGTTCTCATCTGCATACAGTAATTCTTAACCACAGTAAATTGGTTTTATTATTTTTTGCTACAGGTCAAGTTATTATTAATTTTAAGCAGGCTCAAATGAATTAACAATTGATTCTTGATGGCTTGTTTTTCCTTCTCTTTAGTCTGAAATTCCTCGCTTAACATTCTGATCATTCAGTCTGATTGTTAGATGTCTACTGCCTTGTAATTCTTACTTTAATTTTTACATTATGGATAACACTGTGAAAATATTAAACATATTGTTTATCTGTAGGCTGTCTTCCTAAAGTTGCTTTTATTAGTACAGTTAGTTTTTTTTAACCATCTTCAGGGTAATATCTAAATATAGAAATAAGTACAAAAGGAAACCAGAGGGAAGAAAGAGTCTGTTTTTTGCAAGTTAGGTTTTGTGAGAATTGAGTCTTTTTTAATAAGGTTGGGCAGAGATCCAGATTCAAATGATGACATGTGATTTGGACATAGTACTTGTTGGGAACACCTTGAAGCAGCTATATCTTTTTCTGGGCTTGCACAGCTGCCACAAGTACTGAGAAAGGAAGTGCTTGGCTTCAGGGTTTTTCACAGGTGCTACATGCACACCCAAGCATGTGTCAACTCACATTTTTCCCTTCAAATCCATATGTCAGCATTTCCCTTTTTAAAAATTAACCGAGAAGCTGTTCTGAATGTTCTGGGGGCAGATATCCAGGGTGGGGGAAGAAGATTTCTTGAATAATCAAAACTGTTTAATAAAAATGAGCAGTGCCATATTTTTCAAATTCCTTGACAGCTTCTAGTAAATGAATGGTGTCTGAATTACAGTCTCTTCTTCTAGGAGAGGGAGGGAGGGAAGGGAGGGAGGAGAGGAGAGGAGAGGAGAGAGAGAGAGAGAGAGAGAGAGAGAGACAGAGAGACAGAGAGACAGAGAGACAGAGAGAGATGCAAAGATTGAGGTTACAGAAGCCCATAGTAATTATATGGTGTTACATATATCCCTTGGTGGGATTCTTATATTCTTGAGCCCGCTTCCCTTCTTTTCATTTTTATTTAGCATTAACAACATAAAACTTTGTACCTGGAAGCATTTTTATCACATTGTGATCATTCTTCCTGTGGCCCATCTAGCAGAATATGCAGTGGGTCTTTTTGGGCTATGCTCCCTCTGTAGTCAGTTCAGTCTTTGTTCACTAGGCTATCACACCTTTAACCAGCTGAAGCTGGTGACTTAACAAGTGAGAGAGACCTCCCATTGTCTCAGGCTCTTATTTTATTTTGCTTGGATGTGCACACATGTGTTTTTGCTTCACAGCTTTCAGGATGAATGATTACAAAAGGAAGAAAAACTGTTATCAGGGCTATTGCGCTACTTAAACAAGTACCAATGGGAAGCAGAAATCCAATTGCTCTCTAGACCAAATGTTAAGCTTGAGAATGCCAACAACATTTTTTCCCTGCTAATTATAGACAGCATGTTCATTTGAAATGATGAAAACATCTGCGTTTGTGATCCACTAAAAAAACTATGGTTTTTTGCCCAGAATGTGCTTGGATAGCTCCAAGCGAGTTGGGCTATATATATTTTAAGAGGTTATAGAAGATGGGATATGCCTGGCTTTAAAACTATTAGATACCATGTGTCCAAGGTATATCTCCTCAAAATAATTTTAATATCCTGGATTTTTTTTAACAAAATGTAAATTTGTAGTTCCATCTTTTGTACATAAAATAAGATTGTTGCTGGAGAATATTATTAATCATTAATAATTGATGTATTAATGGAATTTGAATATATATTTAAAGAGATTAAAGCAGCCATATCTGTTAAAACCACATGGTTGGGTTGAGGTGATTATGTTTGTGTACATATAAGTAAGGTTTCTGAGCTTGGTTGTTTATATTTTAGTGCTTTGCCTTGTCAGTGTTGATGGGAGTGTTCTTGTCTTCTGTTTTACTCCACAACAACAACCCCACAAGTTAATTTGGGCTACATGATTGTATTTACTTTGTGGTACCCAGTGAGTCTCCATGGATGGGGGTAGATTAGAACCTGGGTCATCCTGATATAATTTCAGCATTGGTGAATTCTAAACCGAGGTGGCGCAGCGGTTAGAGAGCAGTACTGCAGGCCACTTTAGCTGACTGATCATTTGTGTTCAGCTGTTGAAATCTCACCGGCTCAGGGTTGACTCAGCCTTCCATCCTTCCGAGGTAGGTAAAATGAGGACCCAGATTGTTGGGGGCAATGTAAATATATACATTGTTAATGGTGTAAACCGCTTAGAGAGTGCTTGCACTATGAGGCGGTATATAAATATCACTAATAAATAAATAAATAAATAAATAAGTCCCATTAATTTCACCAACCATAAGCAAGGAAGGCAGATCTAGTAATATTATGAGGTATTATTATGATTATGTAATAATAAAGTGGGTTGTTCCTTAAAATGTGTGCAGTGCATAGTTCTATTGCTATTAGCCTTGGTTCTGTGAAATAAGCACTAGTATTAAGGAACCTAAATTAATTAATCTAACCAATTAAATGTACTATCTGTAATTGTAAAGTGATTCGGGTTTTTTTTAGTATGAATACAGTTTTCATAGGATGTGCAATTTCCTCTTTAAGAAATTTAAGAATGAAAGAAGAATGTAACCTGGTGTATGATGAAACACTTTTTGCACACATCAGCATAATAGGAGCGCTGGTGTGTCTGCTATATGAGAGCCATTCATATTCAGGATTTCCGTCAAAGAGTATTTATATGTGTGACAAAATATATGTTGTATTTGTTGCACAGTGTGAAATTTCACTGGCTTTCTGACTGCAGAATAAATAGACTGCATGATTCTGGGCATCAGAAACAGCAATACAGAATACTATGCAAAGGCCAACAGTGTTATCACACAGGGTGTGATTTGTTGAAAGCAGTATGAAAGGGAGAAAGTTTTCACTCTTGAATTTGTTAGAAAGGAATACAGTTTCGTAAATAGTTTGATAATATTGAAAAGAAAGTCAAGTATGAGCTGTGTTAATTTGTTACATAGTGTGATAAGAAAATCCTAATTACAACCCTGTTGCTAAACAAGCGAGAAAGACCTTACAAAAGCTTGAGGCAGCAGGCCAGGAGGGGCTAACTTTGCAGATCAGATTGCATCATTAAATGAGAAAATGAAATACTTCCCCCACTAAGAGTTATTTTCTGGGCCTGTGCAAATGAGCTCCACTATGACTCGAATTGGAAATGCAGAATTGAACAGAATATAATTGAGTCTGGATTCATGATTTGGGCACTTTGAGATATTTTTTTAAAAAATTATGATAACCAATTGTAGGAAAGCATTAAAATACCTGCAGCTGTTTGTGCTTATTGTTGTTGGCAAAATGTGGTGAAATACCAATATGGTTGACATTTTAAAAGACTTTAATCCCGCTAAATTTCAACAACCTTTGAAAATTTCTAATTTATTACAAATAAAAATATTCCAGATCTGTTCTGTAAGGAATGGAAGGGGTAAGTACCGTATTTTTGGAGTATAAGACGTACCTTTTTCCTCCCTAAAAGAGGCTGAAAATTTGGGTGCGTCTTATACTCCGAATATAGCTTTCCCGGAGCTTCCCCCCCAGCCCTAAGGAGGTGCTAACGATCTTCCCGGCTTCCTACTCCTTCTTTGCAGGCTTGTTTTCATTCCTACTCCCTCTGAAAAAGGTTTTTTCAGCCCTAACGAGGTGCTAACGAACTTACCGGCTTGCAGCATTTTTTTAATTCCTACTCCCTGGAAGTAGTTTTTTACCAGCCCTAAGTCTTTGCAGGCTTGTTTTCATTCCTACTCCCTCTGAAAAAGGATTTTTCAGCCCTAACCAGGGGATAAAATAATGTGCTGAATCTGAACAGACTAAGGACGCTAGCCAGATGAATACCTGGTAGGTAGATTTCCCCCCCTATTTTCCTCCCCCAAAACTAAGGTGCGTCTTATACTCCGCTGCATCTTATACTCCGAAAAATATGGTAGGTAAGTCATACCCTTTCCTCCAAGATGGCTAAGATAAGGTGCTTAATTCAGCCAATTTGAAAACATTGTAAGGATTAAATACTATGTCTAAGGTTTAATATGCTATCAGTTTCTCTTGTAAATAATTTATTTGCTATTGTTGTGCTTTTCAGCAGAAGATAGCACAATAAAATGATATGGTTTACTTAAATTTGGTTTTTGATTTGTATTTTTCCATAGTAATTCTGTTTTTACATTGTTTTTTATTGATAAAAGAGAAGTTGGTTCCTTTTTATGAAATAAACCATGCATAGGCAGATTTATATTCTTGGATAAATAATATATTTAATTGGCTAGGAAGCAACTAGGTCTGTGGGAAATTCCATAATTTCATTACTGAAAATAATATTTTTTATTGTTTAACTATCCTTTTAGACTCCTTTTAGGAGTACTTTTAGGTACTCCTTGAGGATGGGGGAGTCTCCCGGCAGGTGGGTGCTGGCTCCCCTCACTGGTTCAAGTTCTTCCACCTTTTCCCGCCGGACCTGCTCGTGAGGAGGGTAAGGGCCTCTCACTAGCCTCATCTTCTGATTTCCTACTTCCCACCATATTGTGGGTCCCCACTTATCTAGCCACTCTAGCCCTAAGATTACTGATTCCATCATTTTGGGGATGATGATGAACCTGATCATCTCCCAATGCTGGACCATCTCTAACCTAACTGGCTCAGTTAGATGAGTGGCTGGTGCCCCTCCCAGTAGGGAGCCATCTAACTGCTTTAACTTAATGGACTTGGACAGTTTCTTTACCCGGATTCCCAGCTTGGCAGTGGCTGGCAAACTAATCAGGCAGCGTGTGCACTCCAAGTCTATCAACGCTCTGAACTTGCCCTGGACCCCCAATTCAGGTGCTGTGATGGTGACTCAAGGCAGTCAAGACTCTGATAATTTGCTCAAGTTCAAGAAGCCCTTTATTGAGTACATCATATCGGCATTTGAATAGGTGGAGCTAGCTCTAAAGGGTTCCCCACCCCTCTGTGTCTTCTAGATCACATGGGCCAATCAATTCAGCCACAGGTTCCTGCTCAGCTCCGACAGGTGTCCGTTGACATGACCTTGGTTCACATGCCAGCTGGTAGATGTTTTGACTAGCAGCTGAGGCACCACATTCCTAAGCTTCCCCAACCCTCCCCCCATGAATGGCAACCAAGAAATGAAGCAGGAGTAAGCATGAGAAAGAATGGCTTCAACTGAAGTCATTTTGCAGGTTGCAACCTCCCCCTCTCCACGCCCAGGAAGGGATGAGGGGCGGGAGAGAGGATGGCAGCACTGCCGGTGGCCATGGATTTCCCACGCGGGGGCAGGATGAGATTTGGGGCAGGAGCCATCCCAGTGAAAGGGAAACGCTCATGGGCTGTGGGGCCAGCAGGTGAGGCTGGGCCAACAAACTGGCTATGGAGATGGTGGAGACGCTAGTGGCGGGCACAGCTGCTGCTGGGGCAAGACAGTGCTCATCACAATCAGTTGTGCATCAGTTGGGTTGGATCAGGCCGAGGAGGCAGGGGCTGTCCCCTTGCTGTCCCCAAGGCAGCCCGATGGGCCAGATCTAACCATATCTCGCACCGGATCTGGCCTGCAGGCCTTGAGTTTGACATGTCTGTTCTAATCCATTGATTAAAAATTTTCTTCAATTATATAATCCCAATGAAATTTTAAAAAATGAATCTAATTCCATCACTTCTGGAGGCCAATAGATTTGGGAAGATTTGCCTAACAACTAAATAAAAACTTATTCTTGATACAGCAGGGCTATGCAAATTTTGGATTCAGTACCCCTCCCCCAAATGCTTTAGCTTCATGAATATACCATGCGTTGCTTTGCGACTTTCTAAAGTAAAGCAACTTCAATAGCCACATTTGTATGAAAACACAAGTCTGCTTGAAAGAGTTGCAGACACTTGTGTTCTGCCCCAGCGCCGAGCCCACCAATAATTACGCAAACACAAACGTCCAAACACAGTTTGTTTTAGTAATTAAAGCAAAGTCTCCTAATAATTTCTTAGGAGCATAAAAAGCAAAAGAAAGGCAGAAGTTATTCTGTTCAGAAACTCAGCTGTTAATATACTATCTTAACAGCTGGCCAAAGTCCAAGAGGTAATTGGCAAGTCTTACTGTACTTGGCACAAGTCCCGGAACTAGAAAATGCAAGAAACAAGATCCGTGCTGGAATACAAACTGGAGTCACCAAAGTCAAGATTTAGAAGCGACGTTGTTTCCTGCAACTAGGCTCAGCGTGGTTAGGACTTAAGTAGTCTTAGGGCGTGGACAATTAGCCTGCAGCTCTACTCTCGAGGAGACCTCCTCTTGCGTAGCCACTCTTGCCTTCTATCAGCCCTGCGTGCCCTAGCATCAAGAAGAAGAGGCTCCTCTTCTTCTTCTGCATCACTCATGTGCAACCAGAAGGCCCTGGTTGACTTCCAGCCTCTGGCACCGAGTCCTCTCCAACCTCCTCGCTATCGGACTCGGGTGCCAGGTGCACGGGCTGATGGTACTGTGCCACAACTGCCTCTTGGTCCTCGGGATCCATGACCAGCTGTGCGGGACGCGGGTGGGCCACAACAACTTACTATGTTGTTATAAACTGCTCAGAGTTGTATTCTAAAATGGATAGCCATACAAATCTTTTAAATTAATTCATACATACATACATACATACATACATACATACATACATACATACATACATACATACATACATACATACCCACCTCCCTGCTTACTTCCAAGACTTTCAGAATTGAATCCAAAGCATTGTGCACTCTTTGTATGCAATGTGTCATACTTTATACCTTCAGGAAAAACTCAAGAGCATCCTTCCTTGTTTACCCAGATTGATTGAGGAAAAAACATCTACTCTACATCTTAAACTAGTTGCACTACATCTTACAAAGATTAATATAGTAATGAGATAGTCCATCCTCTCAAGCTTTCAATCTAAAAGATAGGACCCAAAAAGAAATAGCATAGAGATCAGGAACAGATGGCCCTGCTACTTTTTAAAAAAATATTTTTTTAAACATCAATTTAAAAAAAAACATCAATTTAAAAAATATATTAAAAAACATCAATTAAAAAAAACCATGGATATGAGTTGTAAAAGAAAAGCAAGAGGTAGCAGTTCTAAGAAAACTAGAATTACATTGGATAATTTCAGCAATGGGTTCTCTCTTTTGCATAAAGTATTTTTATTTATCACATTTATATAGTCTCCCATTTCACATAGTGACTCTGGGCAGCATAGATAATAAAGCAATCCAAATTTAAATTTTAAATTTATGTGGTTGAATTTAAAATCATTTAAATTCAACCACATTAATTTAAAAATGGTAAAAATAAGATGGTGAAAAAATATGCAGGAGAGTGTATTCCCATTAACATACAACCATGATCTACAATCATTCAATAATAGGATCCCCAACTCAGTTGACAAAACCTCGTTTTAAGGGTTTTCCAGAAGATCAACAGAGCCAGCCTCACTTGGGGGAAATTATATTCCACAGGCTGGGACCATCACAGAAAAATGTTTCCTCCTAGGTTACACACATAGCAAAATTCCCTGGCTGATGAAACATGGTATGTCTGTCCTGGTGAGATGGGTAGAGGCAGTCCCTCAAATAACTTGGTCCCATTGTAGCTAGGATTTTAAAACTCATAACCAACACCTTGAATTAGACCCCAAAAGAAGCTGGCAAAGTGCAGTTTGCAAAGCAGAGATGTAACGGGTGCAGTCCTTGGAGCACAGATAAATGCCTATGCTGCTGCATTTTGCAGTAGTTGAAGCTTCTGGATACTCTTCAGATGAAACTCTATATAGAACACATAAAGTTGAGCTTTCTGGTCCAGTAATAGGCACAAGTGATGCACAATTCAAAGCTGTGCAAAGGTCGTCCTGGCCACATCTGCCACTTGCTCTTTGAACAGGAATCATGAGTCCGGAAGGACTTCCAGATTGCAACTGAGTATGTTTGATGCACTACAATCTCATCCAGCACCAAAGATGGTAAATGTCAAGATACAGGAAATCCTGAAACCCAAATTGATTCAATCTTGCCAGATTTTAGCTGAAGCTGGTTGTTCTCTATCCAGATCCCCAGAGCTTCCAGACACCAAGAAAGGACATCAACGACATTGCTTACCTGATGCTGGGGCAAAAATATATACATTAACTGATACCAGTATAGGAGAATATTTGTAGCTCAGGGTTGAAATGAAGGGCCCTTGGTACTCTCTGAGCTTGCTTGTTTTCTTGCAGACGTTTCATTACCCAAATTAAATAACATTATCAGTCCTAGCAGAGAGCACCAAGGATGCATTACCCCAATCCTGCTTCTCCGGAAGTCATTCAAAAGCACAACCAATACCATTTTCCCACCCTATTTCAGGGCCTGAATTCTGACTGAAAAGGGTCCACATAATCCACTTAACCCAACTACTTTCTTTACAATGTTCCTTAAAATGGGAAGGTTGAACATTAAAGGAACACTGACCTGTATGGTAATATCCAGGTACGGCTTTTTGAGGAGGGAGATGAACCAAGTCTTTTTTTAAAATATTAGACTCTAATTTCTTAATTGATAAAAGCAAAAATCAGTTTTTGATTATAACTTTTTGGCTCTGCTCACATTCTAAGCCAGCACAACCACAGATAAATTCATACATAATGCTAAACCATAAATACCAGCTTTGTGCATTCTACGTAGTAAAAACAAATATGTTTATGACCAGTGTGAAGTATGAACCCAGCCTATATTATTTCCAGGTTCAGAGATAATATGCTTACCATCAGTAGTGGGAGGAGCAGACTGCATAAAGTTGGATTGGATAGTGTTTTTAAATCAGATCGAATCTGCTATGTGAATCATTGAATTGTACATTTCCTACTGTGTTTATATGACTGGCCAGAGGGGAAACAGACATCTTTCAATTACTGGTGGGTGATAAGATAGAAGAAGCCCATGTTTGCTACTGATTGTAGATGAAGGATGCTAATATTGCCAATATTAGCGGTTTTTTACCCCAATAGTTTCTTTAACAGTAACCACTAAATTATCAAAAAAACAGGGCTGACAGTTATTTCATAGCCATGATTTACTCATCTTTTCTTTCCTTCTTTCCAGGTAAAATAACTTTAGTATCTAGTGCCAGAAAAGGATAGAACTATGTATCATGACATCATATCAATGGCCAGGGATAATTCCGATAAAACAGGTTGCATTGGAGGACTCTGAACTCTAGCTTAATTTAAAAAAATAGCATACCTAGTTTTTTACTGCCAGAAATTGGCAGTAACTTTCAATTACACCTTCTTTGCCTTTAGCACCAGCATTTAAGAGATTCTATACAAATATGAAACCTTACTATAACACCTTTTTAAAATGAGTAACATTTTTAGTTAAACTTTTCAGGAATCTAATTCTGAATGAACACTTTTTTCTAATAATTTTTATTAATAGATTTTACATAGATAATAAAATACACTCAAAGAAAGAAAAAAAATTATTTATTTATTTATTTATTTGAATTTTATGACACACATCTTGCAAAGGCAATTCTAGGTGGTTTGCAGTCATTTACAAACTGTGCTATACAGTCATATAAAATACCAAAGATGAATGTGAAAAAGAAAAGGGAAAAGGGAAAAAGTAAAACAAAAGCAAAAAGACAGAAAGAATTTGCTTCCAATATCATAGCAGTTATGCATATAACTCTAGTCAAACCACTTTCTTTAATTGTATCATAACTCTATTCTTTTTATAACTTATTCTTATTCTTTCTAATCATCAAAACTGTAAATCACTTATTTTTCTCACACAAAAGTCCATACAGAGTTTCCAATCGGTGATGAATGTCAGTAATGACCTTTCTCTAATCAAAGAAGTAAATTTGTCCATATTGCAAATTCTGTCAATTTAACCAAGCATTCCTCCACAGTCAGTAATATCAAATATTTCCATCTTAGTGCATATAATAATCACGTCACATTAATCATCAACTGAAATAATCTTATAAGGCTCTTTTCTGTTTACCCATCAATCCTAAAAGAAAAAGTTCTAGATTCAATTAATTATTTATTTAAAACTCTCTATATCAATACATATAATTGAATCCATTTTTTAAGCTTTTTTATATGTCCACCAGACATGATGGACATTGTTCACATTTTGAGCATACATTTGAAATGCCTTTATGCCTTCTGGATAATTTCTCTGACATCATGTACCAATGATGCATCATATTATAAAAATTCATTTGATATATAAGACAATGTAAATTTCAATATCTTAATAACATTTCCATTGATTCATCTGTATAGTATAACAAAAATTCTTAGCACACGTTATCATACATTCTTTAATGTATATTACTACATTATAATGTAATAGTAAGTAGGAGGAAGGTAATGTTCTTCCTCCTACTGTGAATGAATAATTTAAGCACCAATCACAAAAATAAGGATCATCCTTATGAGGATATGTGAATCTCTTTCTTTGCTGAAGCATAACCACTTTGCATCTATTTCTTTTTTTCAGACTTTACCGAATGTTGCAAAGACACAGGTTTTCTTATGGTGGTAAAATGCCAAAAGGAAAACAAACTTCTGAAAGAATGTCTCACTGGCTAGTAAGTATAAAGGCACTGAATGGGAAGTCTCCACCCTTCAAAGCATCCATTGCTGTTGTTTTTTTTAATGGCATGATACAGATCTTGCTTCAATTCTACAATATTAATATTAACAGTGTATTGGCCATCAGTTTAGCTGGCTGAAAAATATGAGAAAGCATTAAGTTGGGAAAATGTATAATATCAGAATACGAGATAACTAGCACTGTTTTATATTTATTTGTTCCTTGTCAGTTCATTTCCCCCATTTGTTCTTTTGTTGCCATCAGTGTAGCAGATTCTTCATAAAAGAATACAACTCTTCATGATGGACATTTTGAGGAGGAATATCTATAACCCAGCCATTGCCCAGTCATGTTAAACTCCAACTCTTGGCATCTCCAGCAATTGGGCTATGGTGGTCTATGATAAAGAGCCGAGGTGGCGCAGCGGTTAGAGAGCAGTACTGCAGGCTACTTTAGCTGACTGTGATCATTTGAGTTCAGCTATTCAAATCTCACCGGCTCAGGGTTGACTCAGCCTTCCATCCTTCCGAGGTAGGTAAAATGAGGACCCAGATTGTTGGGGGCAATGTAAATATATACATTGCTTAATGGTGTAAACCGCTTAGAGAGTGCTTGCACTATGAGGCGGTATATAAGTCTCACTAATAAATAATGGGAGTTGTCTGCCTAACACATTGGGGAGACAAAGTGTTGTGGTGGCTTCATTATCCTAAGATCAGAATCACTTATGTATTGTCGTGTATTTGAAAGCTGTAGAATTGTTAGATTTACTCAGAAAGTTTGTGATATATGAAAGATACTTATGTATGGTGTCTCTATTTTTAAAATGATTTGACTTGTAGCAACAATACTGAGCATCAAGGGAATGTTAAACAAAATCAAACATATAACCTAAAACAAATCACCGTAGTTTTCGAAGTATAAGACACACTTTTTCCTCCCCAAGAGGGTGGAAATGTTGGTGCGTCTTATACACCGAATACAGCCATTCCTCCCCCGAAACCCTGCCGCATGCGTCCCATTTTCACCAAAAACAGGCTCGTTTTTTGCAAAAACTGAGCCGCAGAGGGTTTGGGAGGCCTGCAGAATGCTCCTGGGGGCTGGGCAGGGCAAAAATGTGATGCGTGGGTGGTTTGGGAGGTGTAAAACTGGGGCATTTTGCTCTCCCCAGCCCCCAGCAGCACTCTGCAGGCCTCCAAAACCCTCTGCGGCCCGGTTTTTGCAAAAAATGGGCCCATTTTGGGGGGATCACATTTTTGCCCTTCCCAGCCCCCAGGAGCACTCTGCAGGTCTCCCAAACCCTCTGCATGTCCCATTTTTGTGAAAAACGGGCCCGCTTTTCACAAAAATGGGACGCGCAGAGGGTTTGGGAGGCCTGCAGAGTGCTCCTGGGAGTCAGGGAGGGCAAAAATTTTTTTTTTGCCTCTTCAAAATCTTGGTGCGTCTTATACTTTGGTGCGTCTTATAGTCCAAAAAATACGGTAAAAAAATAAATAAACCCTGCATTGTAAGGGAAATGGGGAAAAAATTACCAAAATAAGATTTTGTCTTGGGGAAAAAAGCAGGGATTGGACAGGGATTCTTCCATTTAAAAACAACACCAAAGTTAAACTTTTTTTAAAAAAAAATTAAAATTGCATTAAGATAGTCAATATGGAAATTGCTTCATGAAGGGATCTGAAATGTTCTGTACTACTATGGAGTATTATTAAGTCAGGTATCACAACAAAAAAGGAAAAGGTGGAGTTAAGACAAAATGTAAATTTAATTACATGTATCAGGTTCTATAATTTGAAACTTCAGAATACTATTTACCAGAAAAGCCAGAGAATGGTTACAGGCTAGTATCTGGTTAAATAATTGAGAATTCTACCTTTGATAGAATACAGGTAGTCTTTGCTCAATAGTGGTAATTAGGACCAACAACTAAGGGTTAAGTGTTATGAATGTAAAGCACAACATCATGAGACTGCAACAACTTATGACAGCGGTTGTAGCCCTTCCAAATGCCATCATTATGTGAATTTTGCATGGCTACATCCTGCGGTTACGTGTTGACTATTTGCAAACTCCTGCCATATTCCCCATTGATTTTGCCAGAAATGAAAGTCACAAATGGCTATCATGTGACTACAGGATACTGCAGCTATCATAATTGTGAATCAGTTGCCAAGCACTCTAATCACAATCAAGTTACTGTGGAGATGCTGTGATGGCTATAACCATGAAGACCTGTCATAGATTCCCCTCTTTCATTGCCCTCATAACTTTGGTCACTAAAATAGTTGGTTAGTGAAGACTACCTGTATTCTTTCTCTTCCCTGTGGGGAAGTTTATATTCTTCCATTACTGAATTTTGCACCTGCTGGGTTATATGCTTTTACTTTCATAGACAAAATTGTTCACTCGTGCCTATGATTTCTCTTTCTTTGCAAAGCATTTCACAAGGCTCAACATTAAGCCCTCTTCCATGGTTTATTGCAACATCCACATCCTCCAAAAGGTTCAGCAAAAAGTAGCTATGTTGAGAGTTTTCCCATTCATGTTTGCACACAACCACTTGGCTTCCAGACCCAGGCAAAATGTTTGTGTGTGCAAAGAACACTTGCAAAGTACTCAGGGTTGTCTAATAGAGCCTTCCATAGGACATAGGAGGGGTACATTTTTATAATTCCATGTATAGTTTATGTGTTTAGGTAGGCAACGAATGCACAGAATTCTGAAAAGTGTCCCTCGTAGAGAATTATTTTTGAACTTTTTTTGCCATAGCAAACAGGCTCTCATTTAAACATTATGCTGATGTGATTTGCATTTTCCTAAAATATATACTTTAGATAGTTGGTGTTACAGGGTTTCCAGTACTATTCCTTCTTGCTCTATAACTTTTCCATGTAATTGAGTGAAGAAATTAATGCACATATTTTGCCTACTTTTTTAGCTATAATGATCCAGCATTTTATGAAGAATGCAAGGCTGAATATTTGAAAACCAGGGAAGAACACAGGGCAGCACAAGGTGTTCCTCATCAGAAGCATTCTACTAGCACCTAGGGCAAGTTGTATGGCTGACATTTGAAACCTGAACTTATGTAAGCACAGCAACTTCTTTCAGACTTCCTCAGTCTAAATCTCTCAAAATAAATGAAACTAAAGTACAGAAATCC
This sequence comes from Diadophis punctatus similis, assembly GCA_023053685.1. NCBI lineage: Eukaryota > Metazoa > Chordata > Lepidosauria > Squamata > Dipsadidae > Diadophis > Diadophis punctatus. The sequence goes on along the minus strand of JALIGW010000007.1, from coordinate 4,338,006 downwards.
TGAAGAAAATGCCTATGCTAAAAAAGCTAATCGAATCTGGCTTTTCCATTTAGTAATAATTCCTCAGTTCATTTAAACATGCAGCTGTTCCACAACACATTCAAAATCAGTGTATATACCTATTTTTCAGGACACCGCAAAATAAATCTCCATCTTTTGTTTTTATTTATTTGGAAAATATAAATTTTACAATATTTAAAATATGATAGAATGGAGTTCTTTGGGAAGGAATGTCAATGGCATTCCACTTTTGACTCTACCACAGGTGAAGTATTTGGTTGCACATGATTAATATCTGCAAGTAAAAGAACAGAGGTCCTTTGCGAGATTTCTTCACTCTAATTACCTAATAGGGTTTGGTTTGCCAAGTGAATGTCCTTCAGAGAATGATATATCTGAACTGAATGCAGATCTTTGAGAGAAACTCCACACAAAATTTTAAAAGTATAATTGCTTGAGAAGAAGAGTTCCTACAGATTGCCACCTGATGGGTGTTAAGATACATGAAGAATATAATCCTCATTTTGAAGTCGCAACCCATCTAATAATCACTGAATTTAAGAAGGCTGCTAGAAATGGATGATTCAAAAAACAACAGAATGCAAGTAGTCATTGACTTACAAGTTAGTTCAAAGTTACAACAGCATTGAAAAGTGACTTATGACTGTTTTTCACTTATAACCTTATAACATTGCAGCATCTCCATGGTTACAGAATTAAAATTCATATACTTGGCAATAGACTCTCATTTGTGGCAGTTGCCGTGTCCCAGTGTCATGTGATCACCTTTTCCAACCTTCTGACAAGCAGTCAATGGGGAAGTCAAATTCACTTCACAACCATGTTACTAATTTAACAACAATAGTAATTCACTTAACAACTGTGGCAAGAAAGATAGTAAAATAGAGCAAACTGTCTCACTAGCAACAGAAATTTTGGGCTCAATTGTTGTCATACATTGAGGACTACCTGTATAAATTTCTTGTTAAATATTAAAATAAGACATTCTGCTAATCTTTCTGTTATATGCATCAGTAAATTAGATCTTTCCAAGAAAACATGTACAATTGGATAGAAATACACAGTTCAGCCTGCATCCTTACTGTGACTGTAAATTTATAGGGCCTTTGGCTGACTAGTGTAAGTTACACATGGAGTAATGGGCTGTTGAATATCAAATTGTGTTTTGCTTTTAATGCTCTACTGCTCTTATAATTGAGGCATTTGTGTACATGGAAACAGGTTTCTCATTGATTTTTGCAGTGGGGATTGTCACCTTATCTTCTAATCCCTGGTTGGTTAAACTGTAACAAGAAACCTGGGCCTGTGCTTTTGTTACTTTGCATAAAGATTCTAAAATATTCTTCCAAACAACACCTCTGTTTCAAAATAGTAGAAGCCTAGTTTACAGTCTTCCTTATACAGAATTTCAGTACATTCTGAATAAGGACTTTTTTTTCCAGAGTGCTCTATCATTGGATACTTTTCAGTAGTTTTATTCCCATATTTTCTCATCTCAATCAGAACAAGTATTCATTTTCAAAACAAAAGAATAATTGTGGAAGGATCCCATGACATTTCAGATATTATTAGACTATAACTTCCATTATTCCTGACAACCAGTTATGCTAGGTTTAGTGGGAAAACAATTTCCCTAGAGGAATGATGTAAAAATAAATAATAAAAGCAAATAGAGAGCTACAAATTCCACTATCTCTGGTTATAAATGCTGGAAATTTCAGATGATGTAACATTACCTTTGCATTTAATCAAAGAATCACTAAGAGCTCATAGGTTTCTTAGTCATATACTATAATTTGTTTGTGCAATATTTCCCAATGTTATTTTTGTGATATCGTTATATTAAGGAAAATAAATTTTGATCCATTTGCAGAGCTTGAATTTGTGAGATTTAAAATACAACATTTGAAGAGTGAGGACAGTGTCAACATCACTTTACATCTGATATTCATCAATTCTACCTTCAAAATGTACAGTATTGTGGTGTTAGGATATGATTTCTTGAGTTATATCTGAGATGCAAAGAAATAGAACTGAATGTCCTATCAAAGAATCCAGATAAAATAGGTGATGTGAAAAGCTGAGACAAAAGTGGGCAACAGAATGAGTTTTATAATGTGGGGTTGAGCTTTGTAATGTGGGGCTATTTTAATGACAACAAATAAAAAAAATAATGTGTCTCTATTTAACTGCTTATGCAACCCTTTTCAAATATATGGTAAAAATGATTCTCAGGGAAATTATTCTCATCCAATATATATGAAAATAAAGCTTCATGAATTTTAGCATTTTGCTTTTTCCCCTAATGTGAAGAATATTATATCACAAAATATATTGTATTGCTTATGTCATATACCGGTAAGTGGTATGTAATGACTGAAATTTAACTGATTAAATTGACTGAAATTTAACTGATTTTTCATTGTTATATACTTTTTCCCTCATTTCATTTCAAAAAAATCTATTGCACAAGGCAAAGAATTTCCAGCTTTCACATTCTTTTGTATTGATCACTGGTTGAGTTTCTATATATAAAATAGATGGTCCCTATTTTTTTCATGATATCTGAAATAAGGAGCTAGGGCAGCAAAAGATTGATCAGTAAAGAATATTGAGGTGTAAAATGTTATGACTTTGGAACCTGCTCTCTCTGGAACCTGCTTTGAGTGTGCTGTCCATGAAAAACAAAACAGTCCCATTCTGAGTTCTACAGTTATTTATGACTTCTGATTTGGCTACTTTTTTACAAAGTTTTCTAACCAGTGCAGCAGAGATAAGTCAAGTCCCTGTTGCTATCAGTTTTAGCCAGGATGAATGGGACAGTGAAGTGTTGAAAAAACATTTAAAGACATGGTCAGACAAAAGTCTGCCTGGAAAATTGCTTTTCTCTGAACTTTACTATGGGAAAGTCCACAAACGAATTGTATGAACAATGTACTGCAATTTACTTTGCAAGCAGTTTTGGATGTGTAAACATGCACATGTGCATTTGCTGAAGATATAAAGAGTTCTAGTCTTTGATTTGTTAAACTTTTTGGTGTGCATGTGCAGTCTGTTAGCTCTAGGGTTCTGCTATAATTTCATGCAATTCAGAAGCATCAGCAGGGTAGCAATAAAAAAAATTAGCTTACAGAAAACCACAGGGCTTTAAAAAAAGGAAAAAATTCTGTTCTCCTTTTAATGCTGCTGTACTCTTTTAGATCAGGAATCTCCAAACTCCAAGCCATGGTCCACTACCAGGCCATGAACTGGGCCGTGCAAGCAGTGGGTGCTCGCACTCATGCACAAAGCTCCATTTGCGTGAGCGGTGGGTACTTGGGCTTGTGCATGAAGCTCACCCTCGCAAGCGCTAATGGAGTTGCACACACTCATGCGCACCTGCCGCTCACATGGAACTATTCCCTCTCCCCCTCCACCGGTCTGCCAAGACAGAAAGTTTGGGATTGCTGTTGTAGATTATATCATATGGTATTCTAAGTAGATTTTTAATTGAAGATCTAAAAGAACTGTATTCTTCTTGTTTTCTGCTACAATTTTAACAATTTTTAGAATAAATGTTCTGCAATTTGGGCTGTAGCATTTAGCATAGTGTATCCCCAACCTACCTTTGTAGCTCTGGATTAAATAAGGGAATAGCTGATCTTTAATTCTAGTTATTACTAATGGCAGAAACACTAGAAACTCTCATTCCAAGATAACAGTGGAAGCTGAAAATAATTTTTCAAATGCTGCTATCTGCATGAAACTTGAAAGAAAATGTATTCTCTTTTCATTAGCACCAGTAAGAATGACAGATTTAAGAGGCAAATTCTGATTAAATTTACCTTGTAAGCACTTCAGGTTTATAATGTCATGAATGCTTCATGATACACACCCTCCTGACTTTGAATTCAGTTTTTAACTATGGTAGTAAGAATCAAAAAGTAACAATTTCTCAGATCAAAATAATTTTTTATTTTCTATAAATTAGCCATCTAGGATTCTATTTCATTTAAGGAAACCACATCAATATAGGCTTCCAAGGGTTCTGTATCAAGGAGTTTTAAGAGATTAAAATGTCATTTCAGTGTCTCAGAGCAACTCATAAAACACAACAGGCATGATTAGAAATGGTTCAGCCAATCTTTTAGTACTGAAGTTTTATTTGTCCCCCCCCCACTTCCTTTTCTAATGTAGTCTACTTTGATCTATTAAATATAAAATATATTTAAATATAAAATTTAAGTAAGATTATATTATTTTAGATATATAAATGAAATAATCAAATGTTAGGGTCAATTTAAAGCCTTTCTATCCCAAGAATGTCTTGATTTGGAAGGGGAAGAGAATGCTACATTCCTAAATTGAAAGATGTTTACACATTCCTAATTATAACAATGAAACCTAGTCCAGATTTTGTTTTCCACTCAGATACAGAATTGAGTTAGAATCAGAATTTGCTCAAATTTAGGATTTTAATTAGTATAGATGAATATACAGCTCAGAATATTCAAAATAAAAAAGGTTTCAATTGCATAAATTGTTTCAAACAAAAACAAGTTTTTTTAAAAAACATGGCTAGATCCTCAATACATTGTTAAAAACATGAAGCAGCTTGGCATGTTGAATAATGGTAACTTATTCAAGAATCTGTAATCCAAAAAAGCAGTCCTGAGAAACATTAGAGCTATGCAGTCACAGAAATGGCTACTTCTACTTCTTTTTATTACACAGGTAGCTGGTTCTATCAGCTGAAGTCAGTGGCTTAGATTTATTATATGCATATTGGGGTTTGTTCTATTACTCTACAGGAAGATTGTACTCCCTTGAGTCAGCTATGTTCATTGGTCAGAATAAATTCCTGTATCTGACACTATTTCCATTAATCACAGGCATGGTAGGCTATGTGAACAAGATGAAATTTTTTAAAAATCTGAGGAACATTATTGTGCCATTCATTAACACAGGAAAAAAATTCCACACTTTCACCTCCCTCCGCAGATTATATTCTCTTTAGTAATATAAGGAAGAAAACACCAGTACTGAATTATACAAAATGCAATGCACAGGAAGGGGAAGATAACATTGATATGGTTGTGCTGCTCATCTACACAACCACATGGGAAGTTTTTATCTTTCAGAAACATACAATTATATCTTCCACTATAGATTTTACTTTTCTCTATTCATGTTTCAAGTACACATTCAGAAACAAATGGGAAATGGCAGGATACCTGAATTGTACATGTGGGAATGACCAGATGAGATTTGGGCATTGAAGTAAACAAAACTTGCAGCTGGTCAATCATTATATTGTCAGGTCCTTCTGATCTCCCCCCCCTCTTTCTGCATCTCAAATACCAAGTACATAAAACTATTGTTAGAAATCTACCCATTTATATGCTGGTAAAAGCATCTCTACTGATTTGAGGGTATAGGAGGGAGTTCAACCAAAATTTACTGCAAATAAAATGAGACAGAAAAGATGTAAAATTATTTCAATGCTGTTAAACAATCAGGTTACCCATGTATGCAGTATTTTGGATCAAATGCATCATCTTTAGTATAGAATATATCAGAAATGTGGAATCACAGAAAGATTACATTATTTGGAATGTTACAGTTCTTCCTAGCTGTCTTAAGGAGCCTGGATATTTCACCTCAAAACCATCATAGCATTTTGGACAGGAAATCCCCCCAAAAGGAAGCAATAAATACATGATGTTATTATTTGTGAAATGATGAGATATTTTACTGCAGCATTTAGAAACTTCCATTTTACCATATTTCAATTTTTTTACCATGGGATAATGAGGATAAGTTGATAAATTGAAAAAAAGGAATGAAAGTAATTTTTACACAATTCATTTGCTCCTTTTCAGCATATCACCCATTAATAAAAAGCCAGAGACTGCTTCAGAATTTAATATATTAATTACCTGAGCTTAAATCAAAACTTGTCCAAAAACTAAGTCCTTCTCATAGCTTGTCAAAATGTTTGAATGCAACATACTTCAGAGTAAATATTATTCATACCACATGTTGCTTCTGTTTTATTCCACAATTTAATATTTTAGAAATCTGCCAATATATAATCAGAAAATTGAGGATATAACAGATCATTCACCATATTCCTTTGGGCTCACTGTTTTTCAAGTTTAGATAACAGGGAAAATCTCATCCAACTTGAAAGTTCATTATACTCCACCCCATTACTTATTTTCTATTAACAAGTACAAGACCTTGTTCAGGACTACTTTCAAGTTCCTCCTACTGTTCTTAGCTTTTATCCAAGCAATTTTGGTTATACTGATCCAAGTTGTTTCCTGGAAAGTTTAAGTGAGTCACTCTGTTTTTCATTTCCCAAAATACTGTTTCACTAGGTTTTGGAGGGCTTGGAAATACCCAAGAATTATCTTCCAGAGAATTTTTTCCATAGGAGTTATGTTCCAAAAATGGAGAGTCACATGCAGAGCTAAATTTCTCATTAGTACATGGTGAGGATGATGCAAGATTACCAAAAACATCATCACTTGTTTGAAGTAATCTGTTTTTGCATATTGCTCCAGAAGCACCTAAGTGGAGGTTGGTAGCATCCCTTTCAAGATCTTCAATACACTGAACAGAGGTATAGGATGGCACTGTGGAAAGAACCAAGTACATTTAATTTGTGGGCTAATGTGAATCATTTACACTTAATACAATTCAGATGCTATTAACAATACCTACCAGATATCTGTTCCTTTAATTACAGATTTATCTCTTGATGATATGTGATTGTAGGAAGCTTGTTGTTCCTTTGATCAGCTCTCATATTTATTCCTATACAACCTGTACCTTATGGACTAATCCAGCATGGATGGCCTTTTTAACTTTTAACACACCAGAGGAGTAACAAGAGCTAACTCTTTCCCACCCCTAACTTAACTCTTAGCCCTATGCTTCCTTAAAACAAGCAACCTTGGGAGAATCTCTCAACAAAGTATATGATATAACACAGACTGGTTTTGGCCCTGTACATTTCCTTAAATTCATTTTAAAGTACAACTTACATCTTCTTCACCTTATGATAATCATGGGCCAATTAAACATACATATTTAATTTGGCTTCCATTCACATAAAAATAGATGACAATTTGTATTTAAGTGCCTTTCAATGTTGGAAGAAAGACTGCAATTTAAGAATTTTGAGGGTGCAAAATTTTTTCCAAGCAGTCAATTTTTCATTTAAAAATAACCTTGGAATCTAATTATCAAAAGTACTTTCTCTGTAGAAATACTGTGTATAAAATGAAGCTTAGGATTAACAAATTACCATAGTAAAAAGATAATAATTCATAGATTTTTGTTTTTATATTCTTAAAAAGTTAACTATGTGTAAAAGTACATTTGAAAACTGAAGAGTTATCTGGTGTTTTTTAAAATATAAAATAGTTCCAATAAAAGGTCAAATACAACTAACACCTCAGCCTTGTACAAATAGCATCTGATTGAGGGGGGAAAGTGACAAGAGAATACAGTATAAAAAGGAAAGTCGCATCAGCAACACCTTTATGTGTGAAGTTGACCAGTTAGAGAAAGAAAGTAGATTGGAATTATAATAAAAATGAGACATATCAGTCTAAATCGATACAACTGAGTTAAGATATAGTAACAACCTGCATTTCAAAATGATGTAGTATGGTTCTATGCATTGTTTTCAGATTTTTAATTGTGCAAACCTGTACTTGCCTTTTTTAGTTGTAGATGGAATCAGTTTCAGTTTCTTCAGCATCTCAACTTGCACTTCAGTCACCAGATGCAAATTAGACATCTCCCTCTTCAGTTCCCTGTATACCTGCTGAATGCGTTCACTAAAACACATTTTAAAAGTTTAAGCAGATAAGAAATTTCAAAAGATAATGATTCAAAGAACAAGAGGAAGGATGCAATAACTCGGTATAAAAGACTAAAATATAAAAAATTAAGGTCTAACTCCTTAATTTATACAAAATATACTTTTGATTAACTGGTTTAACAAAATACTACTGTGTGGCAACAGATGAAGAGAAAGTACATATAATTCTTACGTTTATAAATATTTCTTCAGTGACTTCAATATTTTAACAGTGCTGAACAAATGGTACTTAAGACTTGTCCTCAAAGTTCCAGTCACTGCAACGTCCCCAATGTCACATGATTCTGATCTAGGTATCTAGCACACAATTACAACACTAGCAAGCCATGGTCACATGTTCACAAAATCCAACCAGCTTTGCAGAAATAAGGTCAATGGGAAGCTAGCTGGAAGTCAAAAATCACATGTCCTCACTTAACAACAGCAATCAGACCTACCAGAATTACTAAGCAATGGCAACTTGGGTCCAATTGCCATTGCAAGCCAAAGACTATCTGTATTAATAATGGCTCCCTACTGGTGCTTATCCACATCTTTTTAATGTATTTTAATTAGTTCTGTATTTGGCGTTGATGGCCTTCGCTTAACAATCTCATTTGTTCATCCTGAACCATCATAAATGGCTTCATTCAGCAATCCCTAGTTCTAAAATTATAGAGAAAAAATAATTTGCTATCTACCCTCCCCCTACCACTGATCTCTGATATACTGAGAAGGACCCGTAAAATATAGGAGCTTTTCCTCTTTCTTTTTTGACTGAGTCAGACCTGACTTCAGGTGACTAAATAAACAAGTTTTTGCAGTTTTCTAGGCACCATTTATAGAAGTGGTTTGCCGTTGCATTGTTCCAAGGGCTGAGAATGACTGGCCCCAAGTCACCCACTTGACTTCCAAACATAAGGTCTACCGTATGTTCCGGCTTATAAGACGACTGGGCGTATAAGACGACCCCCAACTTTTCCAGTTAAAATATAGAGTTTGGGATATACTCGTCATATAAGACTACCCCTCCTACCATCTTTCTTTTTCTTTCTGTCTTCCTTCCTTCCTAACATCTTTCTTTCTTTCTTTCTTTCGTCTTCCTACCATCTTTCTTTTTTTTCTTTTTTTTCCTTTTCCTTTTTTTCCTTTTCCTTTTCCTCTTCCTCTTCCTTTTTTTCTTTTTCTTTTTCTTCTTTTTTTCTCTTTCTCTTTCTCTTTCTCTTTCTCTTTCTTTCTCTTTCTTTTTTCTTTTTCTTCTTTTTCTTTTCCTTCCTTCCTTCCTTCCTTCCTTCCTTCCTTCCTTCCTTCCTTCCTTTCTTTCTTCTGTCTGAAGAAGCACAATCAGGAATGGTCTTTGTGGATGGGTAGCAGCCAAGGCACCACACTTGCAGAAGGGGAACATAGTGAAAAGGCTAAGATATGCTGAGGCTCAAAAAAATTGGACTAATGATCAGTGGAAAAGAGTATTATGGAATGATGAACCCAAGTTTGAAATTTTTGGATCCAATTGCTGAAACCCTATGTGAGAAGAGTTGGAGAGAGATGGACAAATGAGTGTTTATTGCCTTCAAGGGAACATGGTGGAGCGTCTGACCTGTTTGGGGCTGCATTTCTGCCAGTGGTGTTGGCAATATTGATGGGATTATGAATGCTGAAAAGTAGAGATAGGTTTTAATTCATCATGCCATTCCTTCTGGAAAATGCCTGAATGGGAAGGGAATGGATTCCTTTCTTGTGAATAAACAAGCAAAAGGCTTATTTAATAGGCCTTTTGGATTTCTTTGTAAAGGAGCCATTCCACTTTTTCCTCTTGTTATTTACCACTGCAAAACATGCCTTTAAAGCAGGGGTCCCTGAACTTGGCAACTTTTAGACTTGTGGACTTCAATTTCCAGAATTCTCGAGCTGGAGAATTCTGAGAGTTGAAGTCCACAAGTCTTAGAGTTGCCAAGTTTGAAGGCATGTTTTGCAGCGGTAGAGTTCCTAAATTACGAGCAAGCTGTCAACAGAAATCCTGATTTCTGCATTGCTCAGCAGCGCCCCAGTCGCCCCCTCCACGCAGCGGCTCCAACGAAGAGGTTAAGGGTAGAGAGCTTTTGTGCCTAGAGGGGAAAGGGGAAAGAGGGGGTTGGGAACCAAGTTTCCTTCCCCTCCCACTCCCCTTCGTGGTCTCCTGATGTCTCTTACGCCAAGTGCTGTGGATATTCCTTCTCGGAGATGGGCACTCAAGGGGGGCCTGGTAGGCAAGGATGCTGTGAGTGGGGGAGGGGACCAGGGGGGCAAGGAGGAGGAGGGGGAATCCCCAGGTGCAGGAGGGAAGGAGAGCGAGGTGAAGTTTCCCCAGTTGCGCCCCTTCCCCTTCCGAGTCTCCGCCTTTCCTTGCAAGGTTTTCTGCTCCGTGGGAACCGCTGCGCTGCCACTTCTCCTCGGTTGCTGCATCTGCGAACAGCTCTCCAATCCCCTTAAAATCCTCCCTACGAGCCCCCCTTTCCCCCCCAAAGCCCAACATTTGGTGCAGCCTGGCTCCCAGTGGGAGGCTGCCTGAAGTTAAGACGATACCCGGCGTATAAGACGACCCCCGACTTTTGAGAAGATTTTCCTGGGTTAAAAAGTCATCTTATATGCCGGAACATACGGTAATACATTTCCATGTTTCTAGTCCAATACATAACCTCTAGACAAAAAAATATACAAGCATATTTCTAAGTGAGACCAATCAGACTATATATGGGTCTCCCCTCTGGTTATGAATGCTAGATGTTTTTTAACTTTTGTAGTTTTTAATTGTTATGATTTTATATTGATAAATGGATTTGACATGTTGTGAGCCGCCCAGAGTCCCCCGGGAGTTTATTTAAATAAATAAATAAATAAATAAATAAATAATGAACTCTCATGTCAACTAAGCTTCAGGATGCTTAAAACATTTTAGTCTTTCTCTAGTAACTGTGTCTAAGTCAAAATTGACTAGCTTTAGGTATCACACAGTCCCTCCTCAAAATTGTGACCTAGCAGGTGTAGGATAGCTAATAAAAGAATTGAAAAATGTGGGTCGCTGAAAAAAGTATTGCAGTTTATAGCAATGGTCGTGGGGAGAAACTGATTATGAGATTAAATTCTATATTGCAGTATGGAAGGATGATTCAGTCACAATAAATGTCCATTTCTTGCTTTGCAACCATACATGCTTAACTTTTATGTTCCTAGCCTTCTTGTAAGGCAGTAACACCTGTATCTTCATATAGATCAGTGTTTCCCAAAGTGTGGTACGCGTACCCCCAGGGGTACGGGAAGAGTTTGGTGGGGGTACGCGTTGCACCGGAGTTTGGTGGGGATCACGTGGGAATATCCACTGCACCGTGCTTAGCTGCGGCCACAGAACAAGGAAAGAAATAGGCGCGTATCGCAGTTTTTACATGGGAACTGAGGCCATCGTACATCGTATCGCAACTCATTATGGCGGGAACTTCTGCGCATCCTTCGCGCAGCTCGGGTTCGGCCATTTTTAAACTGCGGGAACATCAACAGTTGACGTTGAGCCGTGGAGCTGTTTAAACGCCGGAGAATTGCAGTGTTATCTAACGGTTAGACAGTCTTGTGAGGCATGACACGGCGTGAATATACTGCACTTCGTTACAGAGACAACTTACTTCTTTAATAGTTCCGGGCGCCTGTTATCATGCTTTAGTGGTATCATGCTTTCCACTGATTTTGATTATTTTTATAAAATACAATTTTTATCTCTAACAGAGATTATGGATCGCTGGTTGAAATCTGGAACTACTAAACCGAAAGAAAGTAATGAGTAATAAACTAGCATACTTAGCAGATATATTCTCTGTTTTAAATTGCCTCAACTTTTCGTTACAAGGCAAAGAAATTTCATTGTTTCACGTTCAAGATAAAGTGAACGCTACCATCGCAAAACTAAATTTATGGCAAAAGAGAATTGGGAATGGAGAAGTAGACTCGTTTCCCTCTCTTCATGAGTTTATAACAAGTTCGGCTACTAAAATTGAGGCTGATACTCTGAAATGCATAATACAGCATTTGGAGAGTTTGCAAGTTGGCTTGAAAAACTATTTCCCTGATTTAAACAAAAATATTGAATGGATAAGATATCCGTTCAACATTAACACAACATCCATGCCAGAAGGTTTGTCGCATGCGGAAGAAGAGCAATTGTTGGAGTTAGCTTCGGACGGATTCTTGAGAAATAAACATAAGGAGTGTACTTTAACATCATTCTAGTTACAAATGCAACATGTGTATCCGGTTTTAACAGAAAAAGTCCTGAAATACATCTTGCCTTTTCCAACTTCATATTTATGCGAAGTTGCTTTTTCTGCATTTGTAGACATTAAGTCGAAAAAAAGGAACAGACTATTGGACGTGGAACCACATCTCAGATTAAAATTAACAACCAGGGAACCAAATTATGATGATCTGTCATCTCAACATAAACAATTTCATCCTTCTCATTGAATCAAATAAATGTTCTTTATAATATAACTTTCGTTTATTTTGCGTATGTATCCAAAAAATAAAAAAAATATTTTGATTTTTATTAAAGCATATGTTTTTATGAGGGGTACTCAGCGTTACGAAAATTATAGAAGGGGTACACATATGTCAAAAGTTTGGGAAACACTGATATAGATGAATAAAAAAGAACATTAGAGGGCTCTCATTCCAAGCTGACTGAATCCCTAAACTCAAGGAATAATTTATCTTAAAGCATGGGGATACACCTGAAAATGCCCTGTCACAGTACCTTGAGTGAAAAAAAAAATATTTATCTCACTTTTACTATTTTTATAAATAATTCAGGATGGTGAACATATTCCTTCCTCCCATTTTCTACAATGACAACTCTATGAGATTAGTTGGTTTTAAGAGAAAGTAACTGGCCGAAAGTTACCCAACAAGCTTTCATGCCTAAAATGAGACAAGAACTCAGTCTTCCGGTTTCTAGCCTGTTGCTTTAACCATTAGATATATAGCTTATCCAGAAATTTAGAAATACTAATTCTTGTATTTCTAATGGGGACTGTTCATATTTGCCTACCACACCTGCAGAGTATCTGCATCTCAGAAAACATCCGGTCAACTCATCACTGGGAATTACTTTTGGCAAACATGCTCCTATTCTGTTGATGTGAAGGATTAGATAGATTAAGGCAGCAGTTTATATACAAAGAGCAAGTACTGTATACTTTCATTTACAACAATTTTCCTACTAGAGTAGCATTTAATGTATTGAACTGCTAGCTTTTATAACTTTAAAGATCTATCTTTATTTTAATTAAAGGAATAGGCAATTTTTTTGGCCAAAAGCTGTAGACACACTTTTAAGAGCAGAGTTTGGGCAATGTAACAAAATATTTGCCATTGCAATAATAAAACAGCTATTTATCAAAAGGTAAACCTAACGTCTGTATGAAAGGTAAAAAAACTTTATTGTTTATAACAGGAGTGGCCAAACCGTGGCGCATGCGCCAAACGTGGCGCATTGGATGATTACAAGTGGCGCATTGCATCCTCAGTTCAATTCGTACAGCCTTTGGTAATGTTCAACTTCTCGGTGTCTGAAACTTAGAATGGAACTTGAGATGTTACTTTAGGCGGGTTTACAAAAGTACAAATATTTTAATCGGTGTTGCCATTGCGCGTTCCTGTTCAAACGATCGCAAACACCGCACACTAGCAAAACATCATGTGTTTGAAGTCACGTGCGAATGAGCGACGAGCGTTCGATATGGTCAGTCAGTTCTGAATGAGCCATCGTGGCGTGGAGTTTGAAGCAGTGTTTTATTGAGTGTACTAGCGTGGTTTTTGTATTGAGAGTGATTGAAAGACAGATTCAAGATTAAATATATATTACGTTTGTCAAATTTTGAAATGGCGTAAATTAATTAATTGAATTGCGTGATTGAGTTATTCCTTTTCCTCCCTTAAGCAAAGCAGATCCTACCCCTATCCCTATTTTACAACCCCAAACGTGAAAATAAGAAGGTAAAAAACGTGCTTGAGTTGTATGGCGCATCTGAACTCATCTGTGAAAAAATTGGCACATGGTATGCTTAAGGTTGGCCACCACTGGTTTATAACAACACCTCTTACTATAACAAAAGCAATGCCACATACTTTGTTAATCACATCAAAATTAATTATTTTGAACCAACACAATGTGATGTGATGATGTTCGTCCATCGTGTTCGAAGAGGACCTTGACATCTAACAGGTTGTGGGCTGTCCATGATGTGTCCGCAGGTGGCTGGTAAGGCCTATGCAGCCATAAAATGTTCTGCCACATGTTGGGGAGACGTGTGGGCACCACTGTTGCAGCATTTGCAGCTCTGGCTTTGCGGAGTGCTCGCTTCTCTTGTGCTATGGTTGTTCTTCTGTCCTCAGATGTCTGGCAGCCTTGATGGATCAGTGTGCGCCATGTTGATCAATCTTGTGCCAGGGTTTCCCAGGAGGTGGTGTCGATATCCAGAGACTTGAAGGAGGCTTTCAACATGTCTTTGTATCACTTCCTCCATGCAATCGCTTTCCTTGAGACAGCTCACCATAGAGGAGCTGTTTAGGGATACAATGGTCTGGCATCCTTGCAACATGGTCTGTCCAGCGTGTCTGGGCTTTTATGAGCAGGGTGTGAACTGATGGCAGGCCTGCTCTGGAGAGGACTGCTGTGTCTGGCACCTTGTCCTGCCACCGGATCCTCAGAATTCCACGGAGGCAGGTCATGTAGAAGTGGTTCAATTGCCTAGCATGCCTCCCTATACAATCAAAGTCTCACTGGCATACACTGGCATGAGTCCTGAGGGAGTAGGGCGGCATAGAAGAACCTCAAATAAATAAATAAAATAAATACATCAGGATAGTTAGCACTACTGCTCGGTAGACTTTGAACTTTGTAGCAAGGCTTATTCCACAGTGGTCCCACACGTTGATCAGCAGTCTGCCAAATGCAGAGTTTGCCATGATGATTGTGCAGTTGACCTCAATGTTAATTGTCATTGCACGGGAGAGGGTGCTGCCAAGGTATGCAAATTGGTCCACTGCTTGCACCTTTTGTCCCTTCACTGTGATCGTGAGCTCTTAGTGTTGGGCTTTCGGAGCTGGCTAATGCATCACTTCAGTCTTTATGTTGATGAGGAGGCCGAAGTTGTCGCACGCTGCTGCGAATTTGTCCATGCTGGCTTGCATTTCCTGCTCTGATCCAGCATTTAGGGCACAGTTGTCAGCAAAGAGGAGGTCATGTAGCACAGTCTCCTTTATCTTGGTGACAGCCTGGAGTCTTCGCAGGTTGAACAGTTTCCGATCGGTCCTGTATCTCAGGCTAACTCCCAAGGAACTGTTCTGGAAGGCGTCTGACAGCATGGCTGAAAACATGCTGAACAAGTTCAGTGCCAACGCGCACCCTTGCTTGACGCTGTTTGTAACAGGAAAGACCTCTGAAGCTTCTCTGTCGTCCAGAACACAAGCTGTCATACCGTCGTGGAACTGACATACCATCAGGATGTATCTATCAGGGCACCCAAATTTTGACATGATGTGCCACAGACCTTTGCGACTGACAGTGTCAAAAGCCTTAGTGAGATCCATGAAGGTGGTGTAGAATTCACAATTCTGCTCTTGACACTTCTCTTGGAGCTGACGGGCTGCGAAGATCATGTCCACAGTGCCACGCCCTTTGCGGAAACCGCACTGTGTCTCAGGTAATAAACCCTGTTCCAGGTGGTCAGACAAGTGGTTTAGCAACACTCGTGCAAGGATCTTGCCTGCGATGGAAAGCAGTGATATTCCTCTATGATTATCACAGACTTGTTGATTCCCTTTCTTCTTGTAGAGTTGTACAATGGATGCATCTTTCAGTTCCTGAGGAATGGATCCTTGATTCCAGAAAGACTGAAACAGCTGAGTGAATTTGTTGACAAGCACTGCACTGCATCCTTATAGACCTCCGCTAAGATCGCGTCATATCAGGGTGTGCACAGCGTGACTACTATTTTGAGACAACCCAGGAGCAAAATACAGTACACAGAGGTTTGTCTTACAAACAGTGGTTTATATACAAGACTTCTATATACATACATACACGTGGTAGGCACATACCAGGCAAGCAATCAATTCATTACTCTGACACGTCAGATCCTGGGGCCTTGCCACTGGACAGCTAGCTGATGGCCTGTAGGATTTCAGTCTTTGATGGTGGGGCATCCAGGCTGTGGTTGATATCCACCTGGGGCATTCTGTTGATCAACTCGTTGTTGATGGAAGATGGGCAGTTCAATATGGATTGGAAGTGCTCAGCCCATCGCTCTAGAATCAGAGACTTCTCAATGATGAGAGTTGCACCATCTGAGTCCAGTAGGGGGGAGCTCCCTGAGGGCTGACATCCTTACAAGGATCTGAGGGCTTCGTAGAACTGTTTAGCATCGTTTCTATCAGCAAACTTCTGAATTTCATCTGCTTTGGTACTCAACCAGGAGTGCTGCATCTTGCGAAGCTTGTTCTGTATGGTCCTGCGAGTGTTGTCGAAGGCATTTTTCTTAGCTGGTCATTCTGATAAGCACGGTAAAGGCGGTGCTTTTCAGCAAGTAAGGCTTTGATCTCTTCCTTGTTTTCGTCAAAGCGGTCGTGCTGTTTCCTGTGTAAGGGTTCAAGAACCTTTAGGGCAGAAGAGTGCACACTATCCCAAAAGCGTTCCCAGTCCTTCTCAGCATTTCCCTCTAATTGCAGCTCTGAGATTTGGTTGTCGAGAGCTTCTGCTAGTGAAACTGCTGTGTTGGGGTTCCTCAGTTTACTGACATTGATCCGTTTCATTACAGCTTTGTTTCCCTGCGGACGTCTCTTTGGCTTGATGTGAAAGCTTAATTTGGAGATGATGAGTCTATGGTCAGTCCAACAGTCAGCGCTCAGCATGGCCTTGGTCACCCTTACATCCTGTTTGTCTTTCCTCCGCACAATGACATAATCTATAAGATGCCAGTGCTTGGAGCGTGGGTACATCCAGGATGTCTTTTTGTGAGTGGGCAGGCGAAAGATGGTATTGATGATGATCAGATCGTGAGCCGCACATGTCCTCCATAGTAATAGGCCAATTGCTGTTACATTTGCTGATTCTGTCAGAATATTCATGACTGGGAAGACATAGTAACAAGGTCAGCCAATGAATAGGCATGACAACAGATCAGCCAATGAGGGCTGTTTTGGAAACAGAAACTTAAGGAAGAAGTCTGGGTGTGGCTTAGACAACTGAATCTGCTGCTCTGTGCTAAAATGAAGCAAGCTAAAACTTGTCTGCTCTGCTAAACTGAAACTAGTCTGCTGTACTCTACCTGTGTTTTGCTTGTAACTGATCTCTCCTCTCTACCACATTGGAAGAATCTACTCTTGGTATTGTACATTTATTGTATCTGTTATTATGTATATAAAGAAGTTAATGAATCCTGCTGAATCAGTTTACCTGTGTGTGCTTTTCTGGATTTAATTTTGCAACAAACTCTGATAGATTCCATTTTTTCCAATGACGCCATCCCAGGCAGTGAACAGATCCTATTCTCGCGTTGAAATAGCCAAGTAGAGTCAGGCTGTCCGTGCACTTCATGGATGAAAGTATGGTATTGAGATCTTCATAAAACTTGTCCTTTACTTCATCTGGATTCGTCATTGTGGGTACGTAGGCGCTGATCAGTGTGGCTTGTTTTCCTCTCGGTAGTGGGAGATGTACTGTCATGAGTCGGTCATTCATGCCCTTGGGAAGACTGGCAAGTTTGCGGATGATTCTTAACTGCAAAGCCAACTCCATTTTCACGGTGTTCGTTACTGCTGCATCCACACCAGAAGAATGTATAACCACCTCCTGTTTCGGTAAGCTGACCTTCATTGGCTAGACGAGTTTCACACAGGGCCACAATTTATTTATTTATTTATTTATTTATTTATTTATTTATTTATTTATTGTTTGTTTGTTCTTCTATGCCGCCCTACTCCCGAGGGACTCAGGGCGGCGTACAGCAATTTTATAAGAACATCAATAAAACAATGGTTTAAAAACAACAATTAAAAAATGTACAAAAGTTAAGAAAATTATTCACAATCAGTCATACCAAAAGGTATGTTTATCTATGTTAAATCTTGTGAGCTCTCTGGAGACCAGGGCTATTCTTCTTTCTGGTTGATTTGCTAAGGGGAAGTGCTACATACTTTCCATGTGCCAATGGTGAGTGGTGTCACCTTACATTTTCTTTGAAGTTTTGTTATTCGACTGCATGAAATGGGATCCCCCCCAGCCGCAGTAAGCTGGCCAGGGTTCTATGAATCAACAATGTTTAGGGCACCTTTTCTAGCCCCTTCCTCTTACTACGAAGGTGAGCAGTGCAGTCCTAAAGAAGGCTGCTCAGATACTCAGGTAGACCAGCTGTTGCTTTGGTCAGCAAGAAGATGATCATTAGACCTGAGTCGCCTGTGTGCAGGTTCGCGGCTACAGCTCCCAGTGTATCCACAACTGCTGCTTCATCTCTCGCCCATCGCCACAGGACTTTGAAGGTTCACGGGAATTGGGGGAGATCAAGACTTGCACGTGAATTGGATTAAAGTGAAGGAGCAGTGCGCATAGTCAGCCTCACTCTCTCTTCCCAGATTCCATCTTGCTCCAATATACACATCTCCATGTAAAAATTGTTAAAACTAAACATTCACATTTGATCACATACTTTCCTATCAGTGAGAAGTGACAAAGATTTTACAAGAATATTACCAGTTGAATATCGACATCCACATTAAATCAAAGCATACTTGCTGAAACAAACATTTCAAACAAGTTCCTTTAGTTGTGAAAAAAACTGTAGACTTGTTTTCACAGGTGATACGAATTACAGCTGATTTTACAATGCAAAATCTGTACACCCTTCTTTGCATAAAAGATTAATACAGGAAAGATGTTTTAAAAATAAAACTCTAATGATATTGGATTGATAGCATCATATACCAAAGACCTATTTGGTGGGGAGAGGAGAAAAGCAAAAACATTGGCCAGCTAATTAAATAGCCAAGATTAAGGGACAAATTAAGTGAGAGCAATAGAATGGAAACCAAATATATTTTTACACATCAGTGTACATCCGTTTTACACATCAGTTATTTGATGCAAGGCCCAAATAAAACAACTTCTTGTAATCAAGTCCTATTACTCCATCAAGTGGAAAACAAGGAAAATGCATTTGTGAGAACTGAAATTATTAATTCAATTGTTATATTTTTGATATCTTTTTTTTAGATCTCTAGCATTTTCTTAACTTCTATATAAACTACCGTATTTTTCGGAGTATAAGATGCACCGAAGTATAAGACGCATCTTAGTTTTGGGGGAGGAAAACAAGGGAAAAAGGCCTCTGCCTCCAAGCAATTTGCCAAACAGCAAACAGCACAGATGATATACACTGTTTGCTGTGTATTTCTGTGCATGTGTGCTTGACCCATAGAAATAGCAAAGAATTGGAGAAATGTACATTATGCCAGAAAGTTTTCTTAAATGTAGTCACACTAACTCCTCCCAATTATTTAAATAGATCTACTCCAAGGTAACTAAACTCTAATACTAAACAGGACACTGTTACATTTCAGACTATACTTGTATAGAGCTGTTAAAATTAATTAAAATTTCTGGAAGTATACATTATTCTCTATTATTTAACAGAAGATACAATAGCACTGGGCCTCTTCAGAGCAAGCATTTATTTAAAAAAGCTTCTTTATTTTGTTAAGTTGTCTAGATTTACAGGGATCTCCAACCTTGGCAACTTTAAGACTTGTGGACTTCAACTCCCAGAATTCCACAGCCAGCAAAGCTAACAAAGCTGGCTGTGGAATTCTGGGAGTTGAAGCCCACAAGTCTTAAAATTGCCCCTGGCTCTAGAACAATAATAAAGCAGTCTTTAAAAAATAAGTCTAATAATTTGAACATTCTACAGACATTTATAGTTATTCACTTACCCCCTTCCATCCAGTTCAGCAAAAAATAAAAATCTGCGTGACTCTCCCAGCTATTTGCCTCTGCAGCTAGTTTCACTTTCATTTTAGCACGTGGCAAATCAGCTGTAGGTCGGGAAGCTGCTAGTGACTTGCTTGGCTTTACAGGCTCTTCCCTCTTTGCTGCAAACAGGGAAATTGCTGGAAGAGAGAGGCCAAAGGGTGGGGGTGGCTGGGGCTACATTTCAGTTAGTGTGACTACATTTAAGAAAACTTTCTGGCATAATGTACATTTCTCCAATTCTTTGCTATTTCTGTGGGTCAAGCACACATGCACAGAAATACACAGCAAACAGTGTATATCATCTGTGCTGTTTGCTGTTTGGCAAATTGCTTGGAGGCAGAGGCCTTTTTTCCTTGTTTTCCTCCCCCAAAACTAAGGTGCGTCTTATACTTCGGTGCGTCTTATACTCCGAAAAATACGGTAGATGACATTCTTATCTTTACCGAAACCCTAGAGGACCATGTGAAGCTAGTGCGTTAGGTGTTCGAGAAACTCAGGGGCAGCCAAACTATACCTAAAGCTGTCGAAGTGCGAGTTCCACAAGGCCAGCCTAGACTACCTGGGCTACCGGATATCAAGCGAGGGAGTAGAGATGGACCCAGAAAAAGTAAAAGTGGTACTGGACTGGCAGCCCCCACACATGCGCAAGCAGCTGCAAAGTTTTTTGGGGTTCGCCAACTTCTACTGGCAGTTCATCCCCACCTTTGCAGAGATCACCCGGCCCATCACCAAACTGTTAAAAAAGGGGAAGGGCTGCAACAGCCCCCATCGAATCAGCCTCTAAAGTAGACAACAGAGTGCCAACAGGCCTTCGAACAGCTGAAGGGACTGTGTGCCAGAGAGCCAACCCTTAAGCATCCTGACCCGTACCAGCCCTTTGTGGTCCAAGCTGACACCAGCGATGGGGCCGTCGCAGCAATCCTCCTGCAGAAAAATGCAAGGGGAAACTTGCAGCCCTGCGCATACACCTCCAAGAAATTGACGGAGACTGAACGGAGGTGGGCAGCGTGCAAGGAAGAGGCTTATGCGATCTGATGGGCCCTATTGATCTGGAGGCATTTCCTTGAGGGTAGCTCTGTGCCTTTCAAAGTATGGACTGATCATAAAAACCTGGAGGCATTAAAGACACCCCGCGGGCTCTCCCCAAAGCAGGTCCAATGGGCCAAGTACTTCAAATGATTCAATTTTGAACTTAAGTACATCCCGGGGGGTGGGGGGGAGAACATTTTGGCAGATGCTTTGTCGCGTAAACCACAATACCACAGTAAGAGGGAAGAAGTTGTTCACACAGTGATACCTCCCTCTCAGCCTGCATTGCAAGTTAACCAGGGGCCAGGTTGCCCAAAGGAGAGCCACGGACAGGGGGGGGATGACCCAAAAGCTGAAAGATGAGCTGCCGGCCGACCCATGGTACGAAGATAACCCAGGAATATTAACCCTCACGGATTGACTAGGGTGGAAAGGATCAAAATTGTATGTGCCTGGCAGCTTGAGACTCCAAGTCCTTCAACAGAGTCACGACTCCAAACAAGCAGGACATTTCGGCTACTGAAGACCCTGCACCTGGCCAGGAGGCAGTTCTGGTGCCCGAAGATGAAGAAAGACATTGAGGACTATGTGAAGAGCTGTGCCACTTGGACCGTCATAGACTTGTTCTTCAAGCAGGCCCACTTTGTAGCTTGCTCAGGGCTCCCATCAGCGCGGAAGCTGGCTAACCTGTTTATCAAACATATTTATAGGCTGCACGGAGTTCCCTGCAGGATCATCTCCGATAAGGGGGGTCCAATTCACCACTAAGTTCTGGAGGGAGTTCATGAGGGTCATTCGGTGCTCGCAAGGGCTTAGCTCCGCATTTCATCCGAGCACTAACGGGGCTGCAGAATGAGATAATGCCATGGTGGAGCAATATTAGAGGTGTTACGTTAACTATCAGCAATCGATTGGGCAGAGTTGCTGCCATTTGCTGAAGTAGCATACAACAATGCGGTACACAGTAGCACTGGACTGACCCCTTTCCAGGTGACCAGTGGCATAGAGTTTGTCCCCATGCCAGAGCTCCCAAAAGAACTGCCTTCCTCCATGTCATTAACTGAGTGGATGGAGTTGCTGAAGAAAGCATGGGAAAATACAAAACAGGCCCTAGGTGAGGCAGCGAAGGCTTATAAGAAACAAGCTGACAAATTCCAGTCTCCCCAACCGGAATTTAAAATGGGGGATAGGGTTTACTTGTCCACGAAGTATATGAGATTAAGACGGGCCTCTAAGAAGCTCGGTCCTAAGTTCGTATTGCCCTTCCCTATATTGAAGGTGAGCAACCCGGTGATGTTGCAACTTCAACTTCTCTGGTTGCTGGGGAAAATACATCCGGTGTTCCACAGTAGTCTGTTGAAACCGGCCATGAGTTCGCAAGTCCAACCAGTAGATGTACATCACCACCCCATCTCAATTCAGTGAGGCAGTTGATGTAATGTGCCGGTGCCTGGACGACGTTAGGACCTGGATGGGGAGGAACAGACTCAGACTCAACCCCGACAAGACTGAGTGGCTTTGGATATTGCCTCCTAAGGACTTTGTCAACTGTCCCTCCTTGGTTCTCGAGGGAGGGAAATTGACTCCCTCGGAACAGGTCCGCAATTTGGGGTCCTCCTAGATCCACAGCTAAAATTAGATCAACACCTTACTGCTGTGGCTAGGGGGCTTTTGCACAGGTTCGCCTGGTGCACCAATTGCGGCCATACTTGGAGAAGGAGGCTCTACTCACGGTCACTCATGCTCTTGTCACCTCCCGATTGGATTACTGCAATGCGCTCTACATGGGGCTACCCTTGAAGAGTATTCGGAGACTTCAGTTGGTGCAAAATGCGGCTGTGCGTGCCGTGGTGGGTGTGCCAAGGTACACCCACGTTACACCTATACTCCGCCAGCTGCATTGGTTGCCCATCTGTCTCCGGGTACAATTCAAGGTGTTGATCATCATCTTTAAAGCCCTGCATGGCTTAGGATCAGGCTACCTTCGGGACCGCATTCTGTCTCATACTTCCCTCCGACCGGTTAGGGCCCACAGAGTGGGCCTCCTCCAGGTCCCGTCAGCCAAACAATGCCGGCTGGCGGGCCCTAGGGGGAGGGCCTTCTCTGTGGGGGGCCCCGTACTCTGGAACCAACTTCCCCCAGAGACCCGAACCATCCCCACCCTGCTGGCCTTCCGAAAAGCCGTTAAGACATGGCTCTTCCTGCAGGCTGGGGGGGGGGAGACTAGTTCCATCTGAGCCCTCCCCTGGTATGTTTGATGGTAATTATTTTTAACTTTTTAAATGTTTTAATTGTTTTTAACTATGTTTATTATCTGGTGTTCTTATACAATGCTGTACGCCGCCCTGAGTCCCTCGGGAGTAGGGCGGCATAGAAGAACCAATAATAAATAAATAAATAAATAAATAAATAAATAGATCAGGCACCCCCCAAGGCCATAGAAATTGAGGGCCAAATACACTATGAGATAAAGAGGATCTTGGACTCGAGGGTGAATAGGCGTCAGTTGGAATATTTAGTGTACTGGAAGGGGTACCCGATCTCTAAGGCCACCTGGGTGAAAAGTTGGAAAGTAAATGCAGATAGGTTGGTGAAGGAATTCCATGATAAGTATCCCCAGAAACCAAAGGGGCTCCTGCTGGAGGGGGGGTTAGTGGCATTGACTAACCTCTTTGTGCTTTGTCTCATGCAGAGATTCTCTTTCGATTGAGGGGGGACAACCTGTCAAGCCTGAATATGATCGGGTTGTGGGGTTGTTTGTATCCTGGGTTTTGCTAATAGGAATTCAGTTTGACACAGTTGGGAACTGAATGGGGGAGAGCTGGAGTGGACAAAGTGTCCAGCCATAACAACATAGCTAGCCAATGAGTCAGAGACATACCAACGTCTGGCGGCTAGAGGAGGAGGAGAGAGGTCATCAAGCAACCAGCTCTCATCCTGGTTGGACAACATGACATTTTGTTTTGGAAAAAGGATAAACTCTTACTTATATTGGAGTGGAAAGTGCGGGAACTTTAGTACTGGCTTTCCACTAGTTAGTGCCAAGATGATGTATCTAAATAAATTTGTTCTTTGAGGAAACGCAATGCCTTGGAGTTCGATTTGTAAGGGGTGCATTACTTGGAACCTGACAATAGCATCTTAAGTAGGATTCTGTCAGGTCAGAAAAAGGAAAGGAAAGAACAATCCTGTCACTTCTATCAAGAAGTTAGATTCTTCAGACAGGCCTTTCCCCAAAAGCCATTCATCAGACAATAGGATAATTTGCCCTTTGGCTAACATGATTATCAGTGTCAACAGCAAACGCTAGTGATGTCAAAGTAACATGTGATGAATAGTGATGTCATCACACAAATACATAAGTTGTGACATTTGCATGATGACACTGCTGCACAATTCATTGTTTGCCATGTTTCTAACAGGTCTGCAACAACCACCTGCAGTAATGATGTTAAGAAATGACATAATTACCAGCTATGATAACATCTATATAAAAGTTGAGTGTTATTTGTTTAAGTGATGTATGTCTCAGCTGTAAAGCCAAAAATGATGGTCTCTTTTTACTCAGCTGAGAATCACTTTCTAACTAAAACATAAATTATAAGAATTTTAAACACCGTAAATATATTATTTCAATATGTCTCAAGAAGACTATTACTATTTGCTAACTGTATTATAATCTAAATTGTATGGGATTTTCTAAAAGCTGGCTCTGTCTTTATTGCAAGTAAATCACAGGAAAAGATTGGCTGTAACATAAAAACCCTAATGGGCCTCAATCTATCAGCACTTAGATGAAGAAGATAAGTTAGTTGATAACAACTTTCCAAAATATACTTTTCTTTAGCTTGAAATTCTATATTTTCATCCTATGATACACCTACTTACACACCTATCTTCCTTATCTATTCAAAAATACTTCTACTTCAGTTTGTCATTTACAGGAATAAAAGCACTGTGTTAGATGCAAGTTTTGTCATATTTAGAATTAACAACTGAAATCAAGAAGTGTCACAATAAAATTCTAAATGTAAATGTACATCAATCTATTCCAATTTCCAAAATAGCACCTGTGGCACCAGTGAATAAAGAGCCAAGTAACTTACAGAAGTCTAACAGTTAAGACATTATAAATTATTTTGCTTTGCTAGCAAAACATTTTACACATTATTTAGATATTTCTCAAGGTTCTTTACGTGTGGTATTTGACTGCAATTATCAAAATTCCCAACCACCGCAGCCAAGGAAATGTCCCAACATATTAGAAAGCAAATGCTGGGAAAAGCTAATTTTAAAAATGGAGTAAAACATACCTTCAGAAGAAAGATCTGTCCTATCCCTCATAATAATTTAACAAAATTTCTGAGAGAAGAAAAAGTTACTTGTTATAAGATAATTAATAATCTTATTTGGCCTATTTGAATAGGTGGATTGATGATAGGATAATATTTAAAGTTTCTCTGTCCCATACAGAAATCAAAATCAACACCTGAAAACCAATAAATGATTGAGTATCAAGAGTACAGTACAGTGTCTTATATAGCCTGATCTGCATTTTTGACCAATTATCAATTATATATGTTTGGCAAAGACAGCCATGTGCTAAGTAAATGTGAGATGCATTACTTGAGTGACATAATTCTTATCCAAAACAATTAATTTTCTTTGACTTCAATAAGCTAGTCAAAGGGACTTAGCTGAAATGCATTAAAATAAATAAAAGCATACCTATGGATATTTTGCTGTTGGATAAACTCTCCATTTATTAAATTTCCTTGGGATTCAACCTGAAAGGAAGCCAAAACAAAGAGATCCTATTGGCTTTTTAAAGAAGTGCCTCACTTATACAAAGAAAAAAATAAACCTGTTCAAGACATACCAAAAATGCTTAGCATTAATAAAATGTTTTGAATTTTTTTAATTTGCAGTTGCATTTAATTTCCCTTTCAGAATCCCATAAAAGTGTCTTATAAATACCATGAACAAATATAAATGCAATAGAATTTTTAAAAAAGGAGTGTTGGAATCTGTCCCACATAATTGGAGAAGACATCTGGGCTTTGGATATTCTGAATGACTATGAATTGGGATTTAATTTATTAATTTATCATTTATTAATTTGATTTTTCCATTTGATATATTAAGCTCACAGTGCCAAATTCATTATATATTACATATTGTAGAAGCATCCAATGACTAAGAACGGTACATATATTGTTTGGATAAGGAAGCGAGAACAGAAAACCACAATTAAAATTGCAGTGTTACCACAGTAATTTGAAAGTAACCTCTAGAAACCGACATTTGAACATCCACATACTTTAGTACACTCTAAATATTTTACAAGTTAGACAGAAAAATACTTCATATGTTTTAAATAATTGTTTTTATTGGAATACTGGTAAATATTTTGAGACATGATAACTGAGTAATGTTTTTTTCATCCTATGTAATATTAATGTTATCTGAAAGCATACCATTTTAAATATGCTTCAATATTTCAGATCCATGCAAGGATGTTTTCTTGACCATATTATTCATTATGCATTTTTATAAAATAGTTCTTCGTGGAGAAACAATATTTTAAGAAATCTTTCCATTCCATTTTTTATCCTATTGCACAAGTTAATATCTCTAATTCTAATTCAAATGTTCCCAAGTACAGTTCCCTAAGAGCATATTCTTTTGGCCATGTTAAAACATGCTAGTTCAGAGTGACTGACAGACAATGGCTGAATTCACATTTCATTTCTAGAATTTTTTAATACTTTCTTGAACAAGTTTTGTAGTTCATACTGCTAAGTCACATTGGATAGGATCACACATTATGTTAAACAAAAAAACAACAACCCCTAAATCACAGAATGATTTAGTGAAATTATTTCATTTCTAATATTTCCAATAATTGGAATTGTCTGGCTTACTTGAATCAATTTTAAAACAATGTATGTTGAACCTTGGCTTTAAGTATCAAAGTATTTAGAAAAATTACTACTAATTTGCTCCTTCCATTAGCAACTTAAATAAATATCATTGTACAATCAAGATTGCTTATGATACAGGTTAAGATTTAAATTTTAGTTTGATATAATCAATGTGATTCTATGTATGTCATACTCCAGTTCTTATGTCACACATAATTTTAGAACTAAGAGTTTACTGAAAAGGATGAGCATGACAAATATATTAAAAACCCACATTAAAAACAAAACTTAATTACTATCTCCTGAAAAACAATTGAAATAAAGTTTTAAATGAATAATCCTACTGTAATTAATAGATTCACAAATAAGTGTTGTTAATTACATAGTTCAGCAAATTTTAGGCAGCAGATTGGAAAATATTTTCTTTCCTAAGATAATTATCAAGCTACAATTATTAGGCTACTTTTGGCATTTTGCTTTTATCACCATCTAGTGGAGTTCTCAAAATATGCAGTCTAATTTCACCAGGCAAGGGTAAACAAAGATACATTTTTAAACCTACCAAAATAACAGTAATTGTAATCATCTTATTAGGACTAAAATGAACTAAAGTTATAAAGAGACAAAGCCTGTTTTTGAGATTATTGAGAAATAATACCAAAAGTCACTGAACTTTTGAAAAACAAAAAATTAGAAGTCTCAATAAATATTCATGTAGTTTACCAAAACCTAAACATGTTGATTCCATTAAAATCAGAGGAAGAAATTGTACATATCAACATTTAATTTTACCACTTTATGTACCCTTCTAATAACAGAAATCATAATTTAGAAATACTTTCCTTACAGATTTTTGCAATTCCTTCCTAAGATGGTTGCATTCTTCCCTCTGTTTCTCCAAATCCAGCTCCAAATTGTGCATCTTCAGCTCATTGTTCAGTTTCTCTATTTCCCAGTTAGATGGGTTAGAATTGAAACTCTTCACCACTGAAAGGAAACAAGACCTTTATTTTCTCAGAATAGTCAAATTAGATAATGAAAATGGAGCTAAAATTCATTTCTCATATAACTTTCTGTGAATATGGTGATAAATTTGAATCCAATCTTACTTTTTATGTATAAAGTTTTTATTAACAATCATCGAGTATGTTAATAAACGATCAGCAAAGGAAGAGTTCACATAGATATGTACTGTAATTGTATATGTTCTCTAATATTAATCTATAAAAAGACACAAAATCTTCAAGTTCAATACATTACCAGTTTTAATTTTTTTAAAAAAAATTGAATATATTACTTTATAACAAAATGCATATATTTTACAATATAAAAATCATTAATCCTCAATAACAATCTCAATCAATGAATTTGGAATTGGGACTTTGAAGAAGAAAAGACTGACATAAGCAAGTCTGTAGAATTATCCAAGGCAACAGTCATCCAATATTAATGAAGGGGTTTCAGTTGTTGAAGCTTGAGATTAACATACCAACTGCATAATCATGATATTTTATTTTATTTATTTTTACAGGGCTTACAGACTGTTCTAATAAGCTAACTGATTCTGTGTGGCATACAACTCCCCAATATATAATTGGGATTAAACCAGTGAATCAAAACAATATATTGTAATAGCATAAAACTGAAATAGAAAATCAGTTCACATTTAGGAGTAAGACAGGAAATCCCCAGGTTATGCAATAGTTATGCAATAAGCGCCCCCTAGCGTTTACGAACAAGTCCCGAAATTATGAATACTGCAGGACCACGGCAGCTCTGCAACATTTGCTCCTACCTATTTCCCCATTCCTCAGCTGGGTCTTCACAGGCACTTTGCCTGTGGAGACTCGCTTACTTTGCAAAGATCTCCTCTCTGTCGTGGTTTCTTTGCCTGCTTCATTTCTTCAGGCTTCCGGTGCATTCGCAGAGAACAGAGGCCTAACGTACCATGAGATCATGTGAGATCAGTAGCGCAAGATCTCGTGCTACTGATCTCGTGTGATCTCGCACTTTAGGCCTCTATTCTCTGCGAATTGAGGCCTGGATATTTGCAAATGGATGGAAGGCTTTGGTCCTTTAGGCCTTCCCTCCGTTTGCTGTTTCCTTGTCAAAGCCTGTAGGGAGATTGCATTCCTGTAGGCTTTGGCAGCCCTTTGCAAAAAGCCTTTGTTGGCATCAGCAGAGCTTGGGGTGGGTGGACACTTCCCTCTGAAGCTCTGTTCCTCCCATCAAAGGCTTTTAAAAAAGGGCTGCTGAAGCTTACAGGGACGCAATCCTCAAGTCCTTTGCTGATCAGAAAGGAGGCCTGGAGGTGCATGCGCGGTCTTCCAGGCCTCCTTTCGAGGTGGGGATCCGCCTGACAAGGCCTCTGGCAATGAAAAAGGAGACCCGGAGGCCTGTGCATGGCCTTCCGCCTCCTTTCTCGCTGGAGATTTGCTTGATGAGGCCTCTGGTGATGAAAAAGGAGGCCCGAAGGCCCACATGCGGCCTTCCGGGCCTCCTTTCTCACCAGAGATCCACTTGACAATGCCTCCGGCGATGATAAAGTAGGCCCAGAAGGCTTCACACAGGCCTCTGGGCCTCCTTTTTCGTCACTAGAGGCCTCGTCAAGCCCTTTGCTGATGAGAAAGGAGGAAGCAGGCAAAGAAACAGGCTGGAGAGGAGACAGATCTTCATAAGATAAGTCACCCGGATGGTGGGGGGAAGCAATTATGGGGACCCCAGAGGAGAGAGAATGAGGTATCTGTGGATCAGAGGCGGCCTTGGGTGGTCTTAAGCAGGTAGCCTGTTGCATCACTAGGTCCCCCCATGGCCTTCTCCACCCCAAGATACCTTATATGGACTTAACGAGCTGCACATTCAATTATCAAATGGGTGGGTGAAAGCAGGGAGTGATCTCGTTCAAGATACAAGATTTACTCCCATGAATCCTGGGGTTACGAATGGAATGGGCATGCTCCATTACATTTGTAACTCAAGGACTACCTGTAATTATAGCAAACCTCCCGCATGGCTTGATGAAACAGCCAAATTTGAATGTCAGTGAGATATTATTCCCTGGAAAGGAAGTAATGACTAAGAAGCTGTGGTTCCATGAAGACTGCCATCTTGAACTGATGAAACACATAAACAGCCTACCATTCAGGCAAATATTGCTGGGATAAGAATGAAACTTTTCAGCATATTTTTAATGTATCACTCCTTCTTATTTATTTTGGGATGTTCTGGGTATTTGAAAACTATATTCTTTTCTTTTTTTCTCTTTTCTGATTAATGATTGAAATAATGTTATTTGAATCTGAAATACTGCTGGGAGAAGACACTCCTGCAGATACCAGGCCTGGACCACATTCTCCAGCCATTTGACAACTTAATTTACTCAGCCAGGAGACAAAATGTAAAGTTGGGTATTATCTGCATTCTTATGCATGCTTATTATTATGCATGCTTATTATTATATCAACAATAAGGATTTTTCAGCTGTCTAGAAAAAATATATGATTCCTGGAGAGGAGAGGAATCTCATCTTAAGACAAATATATAATTACTACTGAAAAGGTTTTTTTCTTCACAAATCTTTCATCAGCCAGATTTGTTTCTAGGGCACAGTGTTTGAAGTAGTAGTTTCTTTTAAAACTTCAAATACTATAATATAAACAAGAATTATATCTATTAAGCACTCTTAATATTTAGGTCTGGCACTGGCTCTGTTCTAATCAATAAAACAAAGCATGATTTCCAGAACTGTTAGTGGTTTTGGGTAGTAGGATACCCTTCAGCGCAGGATCTCTAGATTGGGTACTGGAGGTATTTACTTAGATAATTAAATTATTATTTTGACAGCCAAGTTCAGAAAAGCTGCTGGATAAACATTAACTTCATTGCCTGAAATCACTTTAGTTTGCCTTCTTCTGAGTTTCTGATGTCAACATGATATTTCTGAATGAAGCTATCAAAAATCTGGGGTGAAGCATCATAAAGTAGAAAGTGCAAAATGTTTCAAGATCAAAACAGCCTGTTTAGACATTGGAGTTGTCTACAAGACTGGAATGGAATGTATTAGGATGAAATATTTCAGAGTTTTATCAGCAAAAATGGGTATCACCTAATTGTATATTTTATGATACATGAAGTTATGGTAGCATTAAGTGATGTAGAGATGCAATAATGGATTTTTTGTGGTCAATAAATAGAATCTCAATCCAAGAAAAAAATGCTAGGGTGATAAATGGTTCTTTTGACCAAATTAATAGTCATACTGTACTTGAGAAGATTGTACTCCCCCACACAAACCTCAATAAGAAGTCTGCAATGTTAGGATGTCACTGATCCAAGCCAAAGCTGTCATAAAAAAAAATAAGCTATCTCTGAAGCACAGATTGGTGTATTAGCCTCAATCCATCTAATGAGAAAGAAGTGAGGTTTAGTGAGCCACACTGAAATCATTACTGAATTATATTGCTCCTAATTGTGAATCTGCCTTTAAAGATGGTTCAGCAACTGCAATTAGATCAAAATACAATCACAGGTTGCAGAACTGGGACATTTCATGATTTAACATATTGCTTGTATGTTGCCAACTGTAAAATTAACCCAGTTTATTTCAAGGCTCAACTCAAAAGTCCTTGTTTTGATTACTAAAACACAGTGATTTAGAGATATAGTATCTAAAGTTTCCTTATCTTTACATAGGTACAGTAAGAATGAGCCCAATTCTTTATGTATAGACGGGCCTACTTAGAATTGGCTCTTGCTTACAGAATTCTCTCTCCAGTGAGATGGGCCCATACCAGCTTAACTTGTACCAACTTAAGACATGTTTCTAAGTTTTTATGACAAAAGAAATGTTTTGCACTAAATTCTCACCTTTAGAGAATTGCTAAATGTTGCTAAATGCTCTAAGGTGCATACTTTGTTATCATACTTTGTTGGATTTATATTCTGTTGCAGTCACCCGGTGAGCTTCCATTGCTGACATATGAAGTTGGGTATCCCAGTCTTAATCAATACTTTCCAATACCTTAATCACTACTGAACATTATATCACACCAGTAATAATCATGCCTCAGATACATAAAAATTAACTTAAAAAAAGGATTGCAGGTCACAGCACTTGGCATATATGGATACTGTTATACACTCAGATAGACAAAGTGCACCTTGTTGAGTTTCCACTTCTGTTCTTAGCTGTAAGAGTTCTACTTCTTTAGACTGCAACTGCTCATTCAAGATTTTCACATGTTCCATGTTCTCTTTCATCTAATTTGAGAAATATATAAATTATCAGGGCTTTATTATTATTCTAGTTGAAGTCTGAGTCTAAAGATCAGTTGGTTCTTCATAAAGATCTGGCCAAATTACTATGCTACTTTTTCTGTTTCAAAAGCACTACCAGTTGAAAAAAAAATAGCATGTGAGTACCCTTTATGCACCCTGAAAATATTGTTTTGCTTTTAGAGGGGAGAAGAAAAATCTTGTTAATTACTAATAATCAATTAATTAAATAATGCATCACACTGAACTCATCTAGCTGGCATGCTTTCCAAATTGATAACCAACTTTTCATTCAATCTATTTTTCATCCTACACAGTTTTTGCACTCCACTTAATTTTTAAAAAAGATTTATAAGGTAGTCCTTGACTTACCACAATTGAGCCCAAAATTTCTATTACTAAATGAGACATTTGTTAAGTGAGTTTCCCCCCATTTTATGATCTTTCTTGCTATAGTTGTTAAGTGAATCACTGCAATTGTTAGGTTAGTAACATGGTTAAGTGAATCTGGCTTCCCCATTGACTTTGTTTGTCAGAAAGTTACAAAAGGTGATCACATGACCACAGGACACTGCAAAGTCATAAATATGAGCCAGATGCCAAGCCTAAATCTGTCTAAATTTTGATCACATGACCATGAAGATGCTGCAATGATCATAAGTAACTTCAAAGTGTAACTTCAAATGGTCATTAATCGAATTGTTGTAAAACAAGGACTACCTGTAGTCATTTGTACTGAATCACTGGAGCTTTGACAATCTATGTTTTTATGTGAATCTCACTTTTCATTCATTCAAACAGCAAATTCAGACATTTAATATCAGAACAATTAGGAGACAAATGGGGTCACTGAAAAAAAAGAGAAAATATCAATGAAGGTGGATGCAGAAATTCAGTATTTTTAAAAATCCAGGAATGATTTAAGCCACATGTATTCCTTAATCGAGTTGTTTTGATGTTTAAAAAAGGATACACACTCATTTTAAACCCATACATAGAAATGAATATGAACTTAATATGAACTTAGTGCTTATCTTTTGCTAGATCATATTCAATATCTTCAGTGATTCAAACTTAATTTGCTACATAATGTTAAAATATTTTTCGAGGTTCATGCAACATTGTTTTCTTTTATGATACTCCAAAAGCATACCGTTTTATCCAGTTGACTTTTCAGATTATCTCGTTCAATACAAGATTCCCGATATGCTTGATAAGCTTTGTTAACTTGCTCACGACCAACAGAATTTGTTGCTTCTTCCAAATGGGATTCAAGAAGCTAAAAGATTATAACAGGATGTGGCTTAATCATTATTCAAATACTTTCAATTTAGTGTTTAATGTTAAACCAAGTGAAATACGTTAGTCCCAGCCATAAGTATCAGGTAGTGACTTCCAAGTAGTGAATGTATCTATTGTGCTTAATGTTTCACATATGCTTAATTACTTTACACATTACTTAAGATAAAAGTTAGTCTCTAAAAATCATACTTACTAACATTAATAATATTGAATGATTGAAAGTAAAAATATATTGCTAAAAATACTTGCCTTTTCTTCTAACAATCTTACTCTTTTCTTTAAGAAAGAATTTTCTCTTTCTGTCTCTTTCAGACGCTTTTTAATATCTTCATAAGCAGTGACAAGGGCAAAATGTGAAGCAACTGATTCTTCTCCTGAAAATACTGGAATAGGAAATTGTCCATCTTGTCTGTGATTAGTGTCTGCTTTTTCATGGTTCAGGATATCAATGTCATCTTCAGCTAGTTCTTCCATGATAGCTAAATAAAAATAAGCATCCAATAAGCAAATACATACATACATACATACATACATACATACATACATACATACATACATACACACACACACACACACATGGCATTTGTTGGAGTTTTGCAATTCTGACAAAATATTGGGCTATATCCAATCCTATTTGAATTGTCTTCCATAGAACAACAGGATTTCCTCTTAATCTTCTACTGTTCCTGCTACTCACCCTTCTACCATCTGCTTTGGCAGGCCTTCCAACATTCCGGAGAAGAATTGGAAAGGGCTGGAGTGTATACATAGAAAGAGATTCATCCGTTCTTTGCTTCTATGCCATTCTTCTAAAGCAGTGGTTCCCAAACTTTTTCAGTCCACCGCCCCCTTGGTGCTACAAACTCATCCTCACCGCCCCCCACCCCACCCCCTCAGGTGGGCGTGGCTTAGTGGTCAGGTGACCCGGTGGACATGGCCAACTTGTAAAATGTGGTGAAACTCACTTAACAACGCTCTTGCTTAGCAACCAAAATGTTATGCTCAATTGTGGTCATAATTCTTTCTTTCTTTCTTTCTTTCTTTCTTTCTTTCTTTCTTTCTTTCTTCTCTGCCTTTCTTTTTCTCTTTCTTTCTTTCCTCCCTTCCCCTTCTTTCTTTCTGTCTTCCTTCCTTCCTACCATCTTCCTTCCTTCCTTCCATCTCTTTCTTTCTTTCCTTTCTTCTTTCTTTCTTTCTTTCTTTCTGTCTTCCTTCCTTCCTCCCTCCCTCCCTCCCTCCTCTTTCTTTCCTTTCCTTCTTCCCTTTTTTCTTTTTGACTGTCTTCCTTCCTTCCTACCATCTTTTTCTTTCTTTCTGTCTACATTCCTACCTACCATTTCTTTCTTTCTTCTTTCTTTCTTTCTTTCCTTTTTCTTTGCTACATCCCTCCCTTCCCTCCCTCCTTTCTTTTTCTGTCTTCCTTCCTTCCTACCATCTTTTTCTTTCTTTCTGTCTTCCTTCCTACCATCTTTCTTTCTTTCTTTCTTCCTCTTTCTTTCTTTCTTTCTTTCTCTTTTTCTTTCTCTTTTTTCTTCCTTCCTTCTTTCCTTATTTTCTCTCTCTCTATGTGTGTGTGTGTGTGTGTGTGTGTGTGTGTGTGTGTGTGTGTGTGTATGTGTGTGTGTGTGTACATTGCCTCCTCTGGGCTCTGCCTATGGCAATTTAAAATGTGCTTCTGTCTGCGAGGAAGAGGGGCGTGTTTGAAAAGAGGAGCTGGAAATCTATCCCACATTGATCCACTGGGTGTGTGTGAGTGTGTGTGTGCATGCGTGGCCGAAAACGTCCAGGTTTGGTTGCAAAAACAAACAAACAAACACACAAACCATTTTGGTTCCTCGCCAAGGCTGGCTCAACTGGATGCCCAACAGAGCCTGGAAAGGAAAGAAAACTGCAGAAGTGGTCAATGGAGGGGGTGGGTGGGACAGATGCACATGGGGGAGGGTCTTCTCCCCCTCCCCCCACACTGGCACATTCAAGGGGATTTCTGGAAATACACCCCCTCCCCCATGGGAAGTGCTGGCACCCTCTGAATTGCCTTCCTTGGCACAGAGGCCGGGTGGAGGGGGGGACTCCTGTACCCAGCAGGCACAGCTAGAAAGCCCCCTCCTCACCTGGTGGTGTGTCGTGCCTGCCTAAATTGCTATCCATCCGGGGGCAGGGGAAGATGGCATCGCAGGGACGAACGAGAGCAGTGTGTTAGGTGGGCAGAGGAGGCGAGGCCAAAGGCCACATCGTGAGACGGGTATGCGGAGAGGTTGCCGGGGGGGGGGCAGGAGGCTGGGCACCTGGGATGGAGAAGGGGATGGTATTGGGTGTTTGGGGTGGGGTGGGGAGTTATGATTTTTAGAAGATGAGACACACATGCACGCACAATGGCCAAGGGGAGGATTTAACTTTGGGTTGTTTGGGAGAGAAAAATAGAGGGAGGGAGGGAAGAAAGGAAGGAAAAGAAAGGAAAGGAAAGAGAAAGAGAAAGAAAAGGAAGGAATGAGAGGGAAGGAAATGGAAGGATGAAGGAAGGAAGGGGGAGGGAGGGAGGAAAGGAGGGAGGGAGGAAAGAAAGTAGGAAGGAAAGAGAGGGAGGGAAATTAAAGGTGAAAAGGAGAGGGAGAAAGGAAAAGGAAGGGAAGGAGGAAGGAAGGGAAGGGAAGGGAAGGAGGAAGGAAAAAGGGGGAAGGAAAGGGGAGGAAGGAAAGTAGGAAGGAAAAGGAGGGGGAAGGAAAGGGAAGGAGGGAAGGAAGGGAAAGAGACAGAAGGAAGGAAAGGGAAGGAACGGAGGAAGGAAAAAGAGGGAAGGAAGGGAAGGGAAGTAGGAAGGAAAAAGGGAAGGAAAGGGAGGAAGGAAGGAAAGGAAAGGAAAGGAAAGGAAAGGAAAGGAAAGGGAGGCAGGCAAAGGTGGCAGAAACTCTGGCGGGCAACTGTTCCCGATCTCCCCCGCCCTCTTTCTGGACCGACTTTCCGGCTGCGGTGCCTCTTGGCCGAAGGAGCGGAAGAGGCAGCTGCTTATTTCCCCACAAGGTCTCCCTCCTCCTCCTCCGGACCCCCCAACCCAACCCCCCAACCCAGCCCCTGCCTGCACTCCCCCCCAATCCCGTGTCTTACAGGTTTAACAGCTCCGTGTTTCTGTCGGCTAGTCTCTAGGGAAAAAAGCTTGCAAAATACAGAAACTCTTCTCGCTGCGAGTTGTTAATTGCTTACCCTCGCGAGAAGAGTTTCTGTATTTTGCAAGCTTTCCAGGGGTCTCCAACCTTGGCAACTTTAAGACTTGTGGACTTCAACTCCCAGAATTCCTCAGCCAGCTTTGCTGGGAGTTGAAGTCCACAAGTCTTAAAGTTGTCAAGGTTGGAGACCAGCGCAAAGAGACCAGACGACAGACACATGGAGCTGTTAAAAGTTCAGTAAGATGCCCGTCTCACGGCCCGCCCAGTCCCCACCGGGAAAAGAGTGGCGGGAAAAGCGGCAATGGGCGATTGGGTGGACATAGGTGGCGGCACGGGGACAGGACCGGCGAACCACCTACCGCCCCCCTGGACCCTCTCACCGCCCCCCTGTTGCCACCCTTGCCTCTCACTGCCCCCCTAAGGGTTCCCACCGCCCCCTGGGGGGGCGGTACCGCCCCCTTTGGGAACCACTGTTCTAAAGTATAGATGTAATGGAACCTGAGCAACTTTCCAAAAATCTCCTTTTCCTAAAATTTCTACTTAAAGATGGCTATTTTGGAAAGGAAGAGCACAATTTTGACTTATGGAATGTCAATGTTCTTTTATTTTAAGATAGTATGTTTATTTGTCATCTCATTTTCACATTTCAGTATATTTTCATCCCATATTTTCACTATTAATCATATTGAAAAGTGACACTAAAGGAAAAACAATGTGACAATGCACCTCAAAGAAGATTAAACAAAGAAAAACCAATATATTTCTATTAACCTGTTTTCAGCAAATCTAAGAGACTGCCCACTTTAAAGATAAAGTATTTGAAAGAAAATCTGATTTCATTCAAATGTAACAGCAATATAACAAATAATTGAAATGTAAAAATAATAATTAAACCCCAAAAGTTTAAAAATTTCAAAGTATATAACCAGAACATGTGAAGTAAAATATCTATTCAACAAAAACATCCATTTAAAAGCTAGCCCCACTAAAAAGTATCATTACAAAAGTAACAAAAATAGAGCTGTTTCAGTCTGCTTTAGCAGTATTGGATAGTGGCATTTCATCCAAAGTCTTTAAGCAGAGATTTACAAAAGTTGCTGACATTTTCCCCTTTGAGTAAGTTACATCAATTTCCATTTAGCATCAATTCTTGTCTTAAATTGTAGATATACTGTTAGCTTTCAGAGAAGAAATAGCCAACAAAATGACCCCTTTGACTTGGCTTGAAAAATGGGCCAAAAAGTCATCTATGTTAAAATTAAATAACCCTCTCTCAACAGAAAGGGAAGGATACGACATCACCCATCTCCAGACATCAACACAGTCCTTTCAGCAGTTCCAGGAAGGTTCCACACTCATTTGCACCCTGATTCAGGTGACTCTGTGAATATAGATTAACTCCCCCAAAGTGACCTCAATGACTTTCAGAGAGCCAACACTAACAGCCAGATGATTGCAAAGAATACAAATCCTTCTATTTCCCAGTATTCAGTCAGAACTAAAGAAACTTCTTGGATGAGAAGCCTTTTGAAAAGCAGCAATGGGACAACCATGACCTGCGTAATTGTGAATCTCCATAGACATACATAGGACTCTTTTCTCCTGAACAGGTAAGCTGAGAGAGAAAGAAAAATTGCCCTGCTTTCAGTAAACCCTTTCACATCTAGGGTGGACGTCAACTTGGGTCTCTTCTATTTACCACAGCATCTTGTTTACTATGTCATTCTGGCTGTTTTGGTGATGACCATGTTAATTACCGTATTTTTGGAGTATAAGACGCACCTTAGTTTTGGGGGAGGAAAACAAGGGGGGGGAATTCTGCCTCTGCCTCCCAGCAATTTGCCAAACAGCAAACAGCACAGATGATATACACTGTTTGCTGTGTATTTCTGTGCATGTGTGCCTGACCCATAGAAATAGCAAAGAATTGGAGAAATGTACATTAGGGTAGTATATTAATGCCACAAAGTTTTCTTAAATGTAATCACACTAACTCTTCCCAATTATTTAAATAGATCTACTCCAAACATGACTAAGTCAGGGTTTAACTCAGCTGCCTTATCTTAATATTAAACAGGACACTGTTACATTTCAGACAATACTTGTACAGAAGCTGTTAAAATTGATGTGGCTTTCTGGAATACATTATACATTATTCTCTGCTATTTAAAAGAAGATACAATAGCACTGGGCCTCTTCAGATCAAGCATTTATTTTAAAAAGCTTCTTCATTTTGTTAAGTTGTCTAGATAAACAATAATAAAGCAGTCTTTAAAAAAATAAGTCTAATCATTTGAACATTCTACAGACATTTATAGTTATTGACTTACCTCCTTGCAGTTTCAGCAACTGCTTAGCACAAGAAAATAAAACTCTGCCTCTGCCCTCCCAGCAATTTGCCTCCTTGTAGCTTTAGCTTTAGTTTCACTTTCATTTTAGCATGTGGCCAGCCTCTCAGCTGAGAGTCAGGAAGTTGTTAATAAGTTGCTTGGCTTAACAGGCTCTGTTCTGTTTGCTGCAAGGAGGTAAATTGCTGGGAGGCAGAGGCCAAAGGGGGGTGGCTGGCTGGCTGGGGCTACATTCGGTGTATAAGACACACCTAAGTTTTCACCCTCTTTTGGGGGGTAAAAAGGTGTGTCTTGTACTCCGAAAAATACGGTATATATTGCCTTCAGAAACAATATCTAAATTATTGTCATCAGGGAAGTGGAAGTTTATTGGTTTTGTACTGGGCTTTTATTTTTGTAAGCCACTCAGAACCACCATTTGTTAGGTGTGTTAGTCAGATAAATTTTCTTAATACTTCTTTCATGAATACTCAATTAATTGAGACTGACTTTTTGAAGAGCATTTATAAAAAGGAATATTATAGGTACCTAAAAGTGATCCTTTCAGACAAAAGATACAAATCAAAGAGTTGTGTTTGAAAATACATTTTGAGGAAGAGGATTCTATATAATGAAACATTTAAACTTGTATTGTAACAGGAAGATCAAGTACCAGGCAGGTAGGTGGGAGAAGAACATGTATCTTCAAAATTTTACAGAAAGATGTAAACTTATTACAACAGAATTTATCTTTATGTAGTACCAGAGAGTAAACCGAATCTTGTTCATCTAATTCTGACTGTTTAACCTAACTTTCAAACAAGCTTATCGATTTCTCCAGTCTCAGATTTTTTTCAACAAATATAATATATTATTTTTAAAGTTCTTCTCATTATTTCAATGAGAAGGTGCTGCCATTTGGGTTTCTAACTCTGTTGTTAGAAACCAAAGGAGGAGATATACATGGGAATGGAATATACAAACTAAAAAAGCATCCCAGTAATTCCTAAGTCTTCCTATGTAACAGAGAAACTTAAAAGAACCAAAGTTAGATTTAAAATATTAAAAAATAATTAGGGATGAGTCAATTAAATTGTCTTAAGTCATTAAAAGAACAAATCTCAGAATAACACATATGTTGAAGCATTTAGATAATGGTACTTACAACGAGGTAGCAATTCCTTAAAATTAAGCTTTGGGTATTCATAAATCTCTAGCTTTGAATTCCACTCTTGGTTACCATATATTCTCACTTATTATAACTTCCTTCATATTGTGGGAAGTGTACCCAGGGGGACAGTGCCAGGGACCTCAAAACACCAGAACCCTCAGAAAACAGTGCCAAGAGACTCAAGCCAGCCCTTCCCCCTTTAAGAAAACCAAGAAGCACCAGCTGAAAGAAAAATACAGAGCAGCCCTGCTAACAGAGCTGACAATAGAAATACTTAAGTAGAGCCATTAAGATAAGGGTAATCAGGATAAAAATAACTCACCTGGATCTCCCCTTTTCCTCTTTCCTGGCAGAATTAACCCCCAGGATAGGAAAGACAAAAGACCTGGGACTAAGATTAACCCAGGAAAACAAAACCCAGGGCAATCAGAAACACATCAAAACCCACCAAGCTGGGACTTCAGGTTTGGCTCCGACGGCGTCGCTGGTGCTCCTCGCTGGGCGTCCTTCCGATTCCCTGTAAAAGCCGCCAGAAAAGCTGTCTGGCGGCTTGAAAATCTCTCCCCGGGCAAAGGGGAGAGATGAGAGTGAGACAGGTGGGGTAGAGCCCCCCTGGTGCCCTAGAAGTCAACTTAGGGCGCGAAGGGTGAGGGCTCCCCAGGTAGCCTGTCTGTTGCTCCGGGAAGTCGGAAGCCTCCGCTTAAAGCGGAGCAAGATGCCGCGACCACCGCTGCTGTTACAAAGGAAAGTATAATTATTTTAAACTTAAAGAGAGCAGCCAGAGAAAGGCAGGAGTCCAGAAGGGCATTAACTTTGACTTTAACTCCACTGCTGGATTTTACTTCGGAAGCAACAAAGTAGCTTAATAAGGAAGAAGTAACAATATGGCGATTGGAGATTTGGGCGTGGAAGAGAAAGTTATTTTTGCTTTGTTACCAGCTTTTTCTTAGGGAAACCTCTGATCCTGAGAAATGATTTTTTCTCCTTTTGTCTCTTGATTTAACTTACAGCTTCATAAAAGATAAAAGATTAACTGGCTTTGGATTTGGAAAGAATTTTGTTAAGTATAGATCTGGGCTTTTCCCCCCTCTTCTTTGTCCTTCTTTTTTGAAAATACTGAAATGGCTTCTAAACCTGGAAAGATTGCTGTGAATAAAAGAATTGAGTACTCTTCTGATCACATTTTAAAGATGCAATTTACGCCTGATTTAACATCGTCAAAGTCTTTAACACCTGAAAGTTTATTTAATACTTTGAAAGTTATGAAAAATGAACTGATTATGGAATTCAATTTAAAAATTACTGAAATAGATAAAAAAATGCAGGCTGCTTTGGAGAAGATGAATTTACAACTGAGAGCGGATGTGTTGATAGTTTGTAAAGGACTAGCAACAAATATGGAGGTTTTGGAGAATGATTTGGAAAAAAATAAGCAAGCTCTGACAACTTCAGAGGAATACATAGCCAAGATTCAAAATGATATAGTAAATTTGGAAACAGAGGTGTTGATGTCTCAATTCAGAGAGATGAAATTTGCTATAAGAGTGAGGGGCCTGAAGGAAGGAAAATTTGAAAATTTGAAAGGAAGGATGGTAGAGGCCCCGGAGCAGGTGTCTGGAATGTCTAAAGAGGAATTGGCTATGCAAATTGATAAGATATATAGAGTCAATTCTTGCTATGCAAAACAAAACCATTTGCCAAGGGACATTGTAATATATTTTACTACAAGAGCTCTGCGGAATAGAATTACACAGGCGACCTTCAAGAATAATCTTTAGGTAAATGGTCAGGAAATAAGGATATGGAAAGAAATTCCCTCCAAGATGCTTAAAGCCAGAAAAGAATATACCTTCTTGGTTGATGAGTTAAAAAAACGAAATCTACAATATAAATGGAATGCACCAACAGGAGTGGTTGTGAAATTTTTGGGAAAAAGATACTGGCTTAACACAATAAAGAAAGCTACAGAATTCTACATCAACGTTTTAAAGGCTGATATTTCTAAAATTCCAGAGGAAGGAAGCATGAAAATAATAAAGGAGGAGAAGAAAAATCCAGACATTCTTGTTCAAGATGAGACAACTCCAAAGATTCAAAGTGATTGGCAGAGCCAGACAGATGTTTGCGACGTGGAAAAGGAGATGGAGGATTGGGGTCAGATGGGAGGTGAATCGATAGACTCGAAATTGTCAAGTGACAGATGGTGTTGAAATCTATAGGATGGTTGGAAAGATTAACAGGACTGTAACTATTTCTTCTCTTATTATTATCATAATATTTTTTTTGATGGTAGTTCCTTTTTAGATTATTTTATATATATATCATACATTTTGAAGTTAAAAATTTGATATAGTGTAATATTATGTTATTAATATTTTGAGGGATGTTAGGATTAAGTTTAAGGTTTTTGAGGTATAAGGGGCCGGGTTTTACTCTTTATTATTATTATTATTATTATTATTATTATTATTATTATTATTATTATTATTATTATTATTATTATTATTATTAATTATTAATTATTATTATTATTATTAATTATTATTATTATTATTATTACATATATTATATATTTTGATTATTATTATTATTATATATATTATATATTTTGAAGTTGATACTTCGATATATAGTAATATTGTTATTAATATTGTGTTTGATTCTATGATTTTATGATTAAGTTTAAAGTCTTAGAGGTATAAGGGGT
Source organism: Diadophis punctatus similis (assembly GCA_023053685.1). Classification (NCBI taxonomy): domain Eukaryota; kingdom Metazoa; phylum Chordata; class Lepidosauria; order Squamata; family Dipsadidae; genus Diadophis; species Diadophis punctatus. The sequence goes on along the minus strand of JALIGW010000007.1, from coordinate 4,295,189 downwards.
TATTTTTTAAACTATGGGAATAAACAATTTGATAGAATATTTCAAATATTGAGGTATTGTGATTAGGTATAAACATTTAATGTTTAGTTAATGTTTATGTAATATTTACTTGTTTTGTTTTGTTTGGAAGAAATGTTGTGCTGATTGAAAGGGGGAGGAAAGGTTTACTTTTGCTCTTTTATTTTTATTTCTTATTTTTTCTTTCTTCTTATTATTATTAGTTTATAGGTAGATTATATAAAAGACGGAGGTTTAGATATGTAAATGATGTATGATGTATTAATATAATGCTTTCTCTTTTTTTAATGTATATATTTGTTAATCTTTCTTTTTAATTTCTTATTTTCTTTATTTTTTATTATTTTTATCCTTCTTCTGATTATGTTTTGAATAGTTTTAAAAAAAATTGGAGTTAAAGATTTTTTTTTTAAAAAGTGGAAATTAAGAACTTGCATTAATTTAATTTAAATTTATTTTATTGATTATTATGCCCTGTACTTTCTCTGGGAAGTCCGGGGAGAAGGGGGGAAGGGAAGGGGGTGGGTTGGGGTTAGGGGGGGAGAAAAATGAAAAATGTTTGTACTTTGTACTTATAAAACTTTTTGAATTAAAAAAAAAACCCCACCAAGCTGCAGGAGCTTTAAAGGGGAATTAAGAATAAAAAGCTCAGAGTCACACTTCCAAGGCTGATTGCAACCCAGGAACACTTGAGCTGTGACACTATTCTTCTTGCCTTCCTGAATTAAAGGATCCCTTTTCTGGCAGCTGCTTCCATGTCCATTTCTGCTAGGCATCGGTGACTGCTTCGCAGCTGGGAACAAACCAGGGAAATTTCTTCCAACAATACTAAAAGTGAAAAGGCAGAAAGCCTTTGCCCATTCCTTTTGTCAAATACAAGTAGTTTTTGACCACAATTGGGCCTGGCAGCTCAGTCCTTAAGCGAAGCAGTCATTAAGTGAAATCACAACTGTGTTTAAGATCTTGCTTTAGCTTTCCTTTGCTTTACAGACTTACAAAGATCATAAATGTGAGGATTGGTTGCAGTTATTTTTTCATCACCATTGTAACTGCAGTCACTAAACGAGACCATCATTAAATGAGATATATCTGTATTCCAAACTGAGTGCTTATCCCAACCTATAACTTATTCTGCAAAGCTTAACTATGCCTATTCACAAACAGCACTGACAGTTTCTTGCATCTTTCCTTTGAAATGTACATTGCTATTGGCCATGTTTTAGAAATTGAACAAAAGGTTATCTTATCTGGTCTGATTATCCCTGATAACTTCTATGAATGGATAGCATACTTCTCTTTCTGAAATGCTGTCAGATATTTTTCATTCTATTTTTCCTTATTCTTTCATTAACAAACAAATTCAAATAACAAAGATTCAATTCTAAATATATGCAAGGACAAGGATTCTGGTGGCCTCTGCACACCATTTCAAAACTGAAAGTTATAGACATTCACAGAGATGTTTCAAGGAAGTTTATTTATAAATCACATTTATAGATTGCTCAACTTCTACAATCCTAGGCAGCTATTAATGTAATATATAAACAAAAGTTTTAGAGAATCTGAATTCCCATAAATAAAAGGAAAAGGAATATATACTTGGCCTTTATTATTTTGTGTATCAGACTAACAGTCCTCATAAAACAAATTCTCTCATTTCTGGGGGAAAAACAATTAGTGATAGTTAAGCAATTATTTTCAACATAAAGGAAAATTGAAATCCTGTGCATGCATACACGGCAGCAAGACTTGTTAAACACAGTAGGACTCAGTTCCTATAATATGTTTTATTAGATAAAACCCAGCACAGGAATTTGCACAAAATGTCAAGGTTGGTTATGTTGACCTTGCTGTATCTTATTCGCATATAGATCTCATGGTCAGTTTGTGGTTCAATAAATTCTACAAAACCAATCAATGGGTTAATTCAGTAACCAGTGCTGGAAACTCAATGGCTAAGTAAACAAAATACTGGCCAGTGCTAAGCTACCCCATCCCAAATTGGGGCCACTATTTTGCTTGGGAGAATAGGCCACGCAACCCTGGTCTTTTTCTTGGAAACTTGATTGACGCCCCTAGATTGGCGGGCCAGGGAAGAAAGGCCAACAACCAGGAGGAAAAAGGCTGCGGAATGCAAAGAGTTACCTGCAGCCAGCAAGCTCGCGGCAGAAGTGGGCGGGGTCCTTTCGTCTCGGTACGCACCAGTTAACAGGACAGGGTCGCTGCGGGGGGGGGGATAAGACAGGGAGGCCACTTTAGCTTAGACTCCTCATCTTCTCCTCGCAGCCCAGAAGCAGATGTAACTTCAACCAAAGTTCCCCGCAGCTGCACGATGCCTTTCTTTCTCTTTCCTTCCTTCACGCCCTCAGACTCACCAGGAATCTGACTTCCATCATCTCACATGACAATAACGTGTACAGGGAATAACCTCCCACTTCAGTAGGGGAAATGGGTATCAGTAGCGAGGCATGCCGGGATTCGTAGTCTCCTTACTGATTTTGCGAGGCCGTAGAACCGAAACCCGCCCCGGCAATTCTCTTCTGGGGCAATTCTGTTCCCGGCATGCAATGGGGGAGGGGGGGGAGGGAGAGAAGAAGGAGAGAAGGGAATTGTAGTCCGTCCGTGCCTGCGGTTTTGTCGGAATGCTACGGAGTTACCTCACGTGGTGAGGTATGGTCTTTATTTCCCCCCAGAGGAGAAAAAGCTGCTGGCCATCTATTTCCGCTTTCTCGCTGTGAAATAGCCGCTGTCTATTTGTTCATATCATATGCATGAATTGTACAGAAAGTGTTGTCAATGCATTGAACAAAAGAAAATGAAACCAATCAGATAAAGCACCAGCATGAACACGTGAAAAAATCCCTCAACAACTACGTCTACAATGATTGATCTAAAAAACAAGGCAATTGAATTGACCTAAAAGGGAAAAACAATTAAAAAAATAATTCTGAGGCAATATTATTATTAAAAATTCTATATTTTGTATCTGTTTTTAAGGCTGATGATATTTGGACGCTTGAGAGATTGCAATTGTCCATCTATTCTTAGCCTATATAAAGTATTGGCCTAAAATTGATCATCAGTACAACTTTTAGATTAGAGCATTGTATATGGTTGGAATTAAAATGTTACAAAGATAAACTTTCACAATTGAAGCAATATCAAACACTTTCCAATTGAGAAGGCACTCGGAGAAGAGGTTCTGTTGAAGATGGTAAATTATAGAAAACTGCCTATGGACAAACATCAATTTATTTAATGTAATCTATAGGCTTCATTTTAGAATTAAATCTTCCCAGATCGGTTTAAAACATAAAACAATATGCATTAACATTCTGTACATATATTACATGTGCACATATATGTCAGAATAATATAGTGTAATGTATATGACATTCTGAGATTTATTATTCATTCTGAGATATGTCATAAGATGTGTATGTCACATAATACACATGTACATGCATTCATACATGTATTCATAAATACATGTTATGCTTTCATCACTGAACCTTCAAAGGCTGATATTAATTGCAGTAAATAATCTAAGGTCAAAATAAAGAGGAATTTTGTACAAAAAATATAGTCACATTCTAATGAACCAAAATATTTTAAAGCAAAAATTTGACCAAAATGTAAAGGTAGAAAACAATACTATTCATAGGATATCAAACTCGGATATATGAATGTTTTTTTAATGAAAAAGGTGAACTTAGTTTTGCATAATCCTTGCAATCTAGGTTTTATTTTTATTTTTTTAATATATATTTTTATTGTACAATTTTCTTGGTTATATATAAACTTTCTATATTCACGATAATAGTATACTGTCTGGGTACAATCTCTACAATCTCTATTAAATACATATAGTAAATCTTATACACACAGTAATTGTAACTATTATTCTCAATACCTATTCATCTTCATCTTCACTTATCCTTGTTGAAAATTTTGCATTATTTGATTAAGCCCTTTGTTCAATTTTATCTATAATCTATTAATAATATCAAACATTATAAACAGCAAATAAACATCACATTTATAACCATTAATTTCCAAATAATTATATGGTTTATTTATCTTAATTATTCAATGTTCATTATTCAATTATACAAATTACTTCAGCTTTGTTTACATATCTAGATTTCTAACTTCTGCTGCTATTTTATAGCCATTAATAGAATAGTTCCCAAATTAAAAAAGTAATCTTTTCCCCATTTCTAATTTCTATCTTTATACCTATTCATCTTCATCTTCACTTATCCTTATTAAGAATTTTACATTGTTAGATTAGGCCCTCTGTTCAATTTTATCTATCATCCATTAATAATATCAAACATCTATAAATATCCAATAGACATCACATTTATAGCCAATTAACCTCCAAATACTTATCTTAATTATTTGATGTTCATTATTCTATTACATATCTTTGGTTACATATCCAGATTTCTGACTTCTGCTGCTATTTTCTACCCGTTAATATACAAGTTCCCAAATATATTACATCTATTCCCCATTTCTAATTTCTATCTTTATACTAATTCTTAAAGATAAACAGTATTCTGCGTTTATCCCTCATCTTTTGCCTGTTTTCGTATCTCAACTCTTGTTGACTTCTTGGCAGATCTCCCATGCTCCTCCCATGAGATCTTGTATCTCCTTATCTCGTTCGTGTTTAATCTTAGTATTTCTTCTGTTTCTATCACTTCTTCACTCTTTTGAACTCTCCATATACCTTTTAATGATCTTTTCCTCCCTTCAGGGATATCTTTCTGTGTCTCCACTTCTAACTTTTAATCTCTTAAAGTGTAGTTCACCATTTCTGTTTCAGCTTAGACTGTCTCTTCTTTTTTATCTTTTTGTATCATTTGTCATTTTTCCTCCCCTGTCCTTTCCTCTGTTCTTTCTATTTTATTTTCTGTTTCCTGAATTTCCTGTTTGATGTCTTTTGGTCATAGTTTTCTGGTCTCATACCTACATCATGTATCAATTTTTTTTATCTCCCTTTGATTCCTTGTCATCATTTTCTGCATACCTTGGAGGGTCAATAATATTTCTTTTAGTAAGACATTTATTTCCCCTTGCAGTCCCATTTTACCTTGTTTTAATAAATTTAAACTTTTACTCAGTAATCTGTCAGAATCCCAATGTCCCAGTTATGTCGCTCCAAGATAGCCAATATTAGAGCAGTTCAGACAGTCACTCCATTACTTAGTCCCTTGACAGTCTCCACTTTGTTTCAGAATGCCAAGCTGTTTCACACTCACACACTGTCCAACATATTTATAATCCTCAAGGTTTCACAGTCTGTCTCCAAGCACCAAGTCTAATTAGTTGCAGGTGTTTAGTGTATTCCAGCCAATCTACGCTGGTCATAACAACTTTTACTTCATCCACTTTTTCCAGCTCTATATTGCCTTCGTCGGCCAGCAGGTGTCATTGTTACTTTTTTTCTCCACCTTTGCTGCAGATAAAATGTCTCCGAATAAAGATATTTCCCAATAGTTTCCCAAAGTTCTTCAAGTTGAGGTGGTAATAAAAATATAATCCAGAATTTTGAAACACTTTAATTTTTAAAGGGCTAACTAATCTGGTCTGTCTCTTATTTTTAATATTAGTTCTGACTACAATTTCTTTTCTTTCTTTACCAAGTCTGACAGTATCTCCAGGTCTTTAGTTGCCACTATTTACCTCTGTTGAGTCCCACTTTCCAAGGAGGGGGGTGCTTTAGGGAGATTTCCACAACAAGAGCTAGAAGAATTATTACCCAGACCAAGCACTCTGTTATCAGATCTTTCCTTTCTTCCCTTCCGTTTCAGCTGTCTTCACGGCTTCGGTTCAGCCATTACGGCCATCTTCTCTTCTGCCGGCTCAAGGGGTTTTCTTCAAGTCAGTCGAGGAGACTGCGCTCTCCTTGTGACCACCGAAGCATCCCCTCTACCTTCATCACCGCTACAGGGTGATTTTCGGCCCCATAGAGCCTCCAGGCTTGAAGAAAGTGGCGGGACTTCACAGAGCTGCCGCTCATCTGCACCGCTTCACCACGAGATCAGTGCCTTCTCCTGATATATGGATATTCTTTATCTTTAATTCCTTGTGTGTACAATCACACTTGGCCAATAAAGAACTATTATATTCTATTCTATTCTTGTATAAGAACCAACAGACATTTGTCATAGATGCCATGTGATTTCTTTGCATCACCTTTAAAGTAATGTAGAAAATCTAGTGCCACTGTAAAATAATGTGTAATAAAATTTAGTAAAAAAGCAGTGAGCTGCGGTAAGAAGATGGTGCAACTAACACATTAGGAAAGAAACAGTAGGAAGCAGGTATCATTAGTAAGTTGTATCTGTAGCCTGAAACTGGTAACCTCAGATTGCTCTACAGGATATATCTGAATCATTCCTGAATTATTTTTGCAGCCACTTGATCATTACCTTAGCAGTAGAGTCAGTTTAATGTGCCTTTTTCTTATTAGAAAGAACTGTTGCCTAAAACTTTCATTCTGGGCTCAGAGTATCAGTCACCATAGCAAGGGAAGGGCTTCACTTTTGACAGCTCCTTCTAAGAAACCCAGTCAAGACAGTAGGCATCAAACCAACATTAATCTGTAAATTTCTACTTTTGCTTGTACAGAAGGCTAGTCTATTAAACTCCAATATTCTTAATTTTCAAATTCCCTTTTATTTTGTTCTCTTGTGTGAGGATTTTTCTCATTATAGGACTCGAAATACTGTAGCTCAAGATAGTGTTGGAAGAAAAATCAAGTCCAATTCCAAGCTAGGAGAAAGACTCTGAAATAAAATTTTAATAAAATAAATTTTTATTGCACTTTGGCAATAAAAATCAGAATATCAAATACAAGCTGGACGGAAACGATCTAAAAGATGACCCACACTCTGTCAAGGACCTTGGTGTACTCATTTCAAAAAAATCTAAGCCCCAGAGCTCACTGTAACAACATTGCTAAAAAGGCATTAAGAGTTGTCAACCTTATTTTACGAAGTTTTCTCTCTGGTAACGTTATACTTCTAACTAGGGCATACAAAACCTTTGCTAGACCTATCCTTGAATACTGCTCACCTGCCTAGAACCCACACTGTGTTTTGGACATTAATACATTAGAGAAGGTCCAGAGGTATTTTACAAGAAGAGTACTCAACTCCTGTGCTCGCAATAAAATTCCTTATTCCAGTAGACTTGAAATTTTAGGCCTGGATAACATTGAACTATGCCGTCTACGTTCCGACCTAAGCTTAGTACACAAGATCATCTACCTTAATGTCCTACCTGTTAATGACTACTTTAATTTCAGCCGCAATAACACTAGGGCTATCAATAGATACAAACTAAATGTATTCCGCTCTAATCTTGATTACAGAAAATACGACTTCTGCAATAGAGTAGTAAATGTCTGGAACACTTTACCTGATCCTGCTGTTAGTTTCTCTAACCCATATCTTTTACCTTAAACTGTTTACCATGGACCTTACACGTTTCTTAAGAGATCCCTAAAGGGGCGTGCATAACCGTCCCTGTCCTACTGTACCCATTTTTATGTACTCATTTTATGTGTTTATGGCCATGTTTTGCTTCCTTATATCCATTTATTTGTGCTATTTTTTTCATGTGTCCTGTTTCCTTGCACTTGTTGACAAATAATAAATAGATAGATAGATAGATAGATAGATAGATAGATAGATAGATAGATAGATAGATAGATAGATATAGAGATAGATTATAATAAATAAACAAATAAACAAATAAAAATAAATAATAATAATAATAATAAATAAATAAATAAATAAATAAATAAATAAATAAATAAATAAATAAATAAATAAATAAATAAATAAATAAATAAATAAATAAATAAATAAATAAATAAATAAGGAGGCAGGCTGCAGGAAAGAAGGTCTCAGTTTATTTGGTAGCCAGAACCTTCAGTGACTGCAGCATGTTTCTGGGGTGGCTGACAAAATGGAGTTGAGAGTAGGTGGGCTTTTATGCATTCTTTGGGGCTTTGTGATTGAGATGCCTGTTCCTGTACAAGAATATGTCCTTTAATATTTTAATGGATTTTGCTAGATTCCTATGGGGTCATATAGGGGTCATAGCTGGCTCTACAGGCAAAAGGGGAAATGCAAATCCTAGGTGTTTTGTTTGTCTGAGCTAATCTTGTCAGATTTGGCTCCTTGCCTATTGTGTTGCTTATTTGGAGTTTCTGGTTGCTCTTTGCTTATGAATATAGTGGCCCAGTCTTTCTGAATGGATACAAAATCTCCATTCCTAAAGATTAACCTCTTCATGCTTCTGCTTGAGGCTCTTTTCCTATAGCAGGAAGACTGGGGCTGCTTTCTGCCTTTAAGAAGATGTTTCTCCTCTTCTCCTTCAGGGGAAATATTCTATTCTTCCTCTTTTTAATATTAAGAATAAAGAATATTTTATTCTGGGGAGAGGGCCTTCCTACAATAGTATAGTGAACTTCATTTATTACCTTCTTTGTTTTAATTATTAAGACTATAATGGGTCATGGTTACATTGTTCTTGAGCGATTCAGTTAATAATGGAGCCATGATAATATGGAAATGCTCTTAGATCCAGGTTGAAAAGCAAAAACTATTTGGGTTCATTGTTATCTTTGAACAGCTGCTGAAATGCTGCATTAAATACTAATGTGATGATAACCTTATTGTTTCAGACTCTTCAAATCTGACTTTATAAGCTTCTATTTGCAACTTATGCCAGCCATTCTGGGTGAGGTAGGATATTTACTGTTTTACAAGCATGCCAAATATCTCATGTCAGCTATCTTTTCGGAACACTATTTTTGCTTGTTCTAGGCCACATATTAAGAATCTGTTTAATAGGGCTAAATGAGCTTCATAATTAACCAGCAAGAAAAGTTCATGCAAGCAGTTTGCTTTTCATAAAAGCAGTTATTTGACCTGAGTTCAAAGTTTCAATAGCCACATAAAATCCTGCACAGTCATGTGATTGCATTTTGGCAACCAGCTCATTTTAGAATCATTTGCAGCAGAGTCACATGACTGTGATTTTGACAGTTTTAGATGATTTCCACTGTTTGCCTCTGGTTTCTAGTGAAAACCAGATATTGGATAAAGTAGATATGCTTAATGATCACAGCATTTGCTTAATGATTGCCACAGGAAAGGTGATAAAAATGGTGACCTACCTAATGACTGCAACAATTTACAACCATAATTCTGGGTTGTAAGTTATAGTTGAGAACTACCTGTACACGAGAACTGTCTGTATTGCCTATAGCTCAGTTATAATTTACCTGTACATGTTTTCATAAGTTAAGTATAGTTTCTACCCACATAGCCACTGTATTTTTCTCAAGCTATAGAAGTTAACTATACTTATTTTTGAGAATAGTTAGTGTTTTATTATTATTAACAGAGTTTTCATAGAAATACAATTTTCATGAGAATTTGATTTATGTTTAATATAGTTTTTATGTTTTATGTTTCAGAGGGAACAAATATTCTACAAACTAGAAGAGTAAAGACCTGTTATATGGATTCTGTAAAAGAAAATAATTTTTACATAGGTAGAGTGTGGATACAATGTGAGAGCAGGAGCTGTTTAAAATGGAGACTGTTACTGCAAAATGATGTAGGAAATATTGATTCTAATGCACCATGGTACTGCTATATGAATATTGATCCACAGTTTAATAAATGTTCTGTTGCTGAAGAATATTTTCCCAAGGAGTCTCAATTTCAAAAACATGGATTAAAATATATTTATTCAAAGTTTCCATTAGGAAGCTTGGTTCTGGCAAAAATGAAAACATGGCCAAGGTAAGGTTTTAAGAAGTTAAGCATTAAGTACAGATAATTTAAAAAAACATTGTTGTGATAGAGATTACAAATGTTCTTAATCCTTAGGGGACATAATGATTTTCTATTTAGCTTCTATTACAGTTCTCCAATAATTTGTAATATAAACTGTGGTGGCATAGTGATTAGAATGCAATGTTGCAGGAGTTCACAGTAGCTCACTGTCAGGAGTTCGATTCTGACCAGCTCAAAGTTGACTCAGCCTTCCATCCTTCTGAAATTGGTAAAATGAGGACCCAGATTATTGGGAGCAATATGCTGACTCTGTAAACTGCTTAGAGAGGGCTGTAAAGCACTATGAAGTGTTATATAAGTGCTATTGCTATTACTATAAACCAAAATATGCAGGGATGAAATCCTCCCGGTTCGCTCTTACCTGTTGGTCGCCCCACAGCCGAACAACCTGGTGGCGTTCGCAGCGTGGGGCTTCCCCCGCCCGCTTCCCCCGCCTGCCTGAATGCCGGCATTTGCGTTCTTTTGCCGTCTGCGCAAGCAGAACGCTTTGCGCATGTGCAGAGGGCAAAAGAATGCAAATGCCGGCGTCCAGGTGGGCGGGGGAAGCGGGCGGGGGAAGCCCCATGCCGCGAACGCCACCAGGTTGTTCGGCTGTGTGGCGACCAACAGGTAAGAGCGAACCGGGCGGATTTCACCCCTGAAAATATGTCAGAACAATATATTTATGAAAAAGAATTGTGGTTAGTAAAAGAAAATATTTTTGATAAACCTAAACATTGCCTCTAAATTTGTGGAAGAAACATGGGTAATATAGGAAATATAGTTATAGCAGTTTGGGATTTCTGTCAAGAGGTCAAATTAACAGCACAGTCTTAATATCTCACAAATAAAATAAATATGCAAATTCATAGGGTGAATGTAATTCAGAGAGTCCATCACAGAAGTCATTGGCAATCCCATGAAAGTGGAGCACAAGATAGAAGAGGTGGGCTAGCGGGTCCGTGGATCCCCTGAATCCAGTAATTAGAGTTCCCAGTTGGTTTCAGTAGGAAACTGTATGTTTGAAACAATAATGACTTTATATTCTGAAAAACTACTCATCTTCCATTCTTAGCAAGGTTTTATAAATATAGGATAGTGTATCTTTCCTATTTCCTATTACCTTCTGTCTGCTTTTTTCCTCTCACTTACAATTGCTATAATGGTTACTCAATAAGTCTCTTGTTGATATGTCTCCAAACATGTTACTTCCTAGATATAGCATAGACCTATGCATTTTATTTTTCTCTGGACTTATTTTTGAAAACATTTTATTTTAAGATGGCCTGGCATTCTTTCTCCTGATCCAATTGATGGACAATATGTGAAATATGATTTTAATGGAGATGTTGAAAGTCATCATGTAGAGTTTCTGGGGAATCCCCATTCCAGGAGTTGGACTGCCATAAAATACATTGATCCTTATCCTAGTTCATTTAAGGTAGGATTTAAAAAAACTCTAGTTAAATAATTAAATTAAATTATTTAAATTCATAGGCTGCCTCTTATTTGCAGTTAAAATCCTTTCTTTTTTTTAAAAAAAAGCCACACTATTGATGTACCAATAAGCTATAAAACATCAGTTTTGTTTGTATGTGTGTCACTTACTAAAAACTGATAATAAATTCATGTTAGTAGTTTGGGTCCCAAAGAATCTTGACTGACCATTCAATAAATTACAGCTATTCTTCATGTGCTAGATAAATAATTCGTAGGATAATCCAAAACAGATTAGAGTCCTACATGAAAGAGTTGTGCCATATATTTAGGCTGGTTTTAGAAAAGGCCAAAATAGCATTATTGCTGATGCATACTGCATAATTAAGAAATTATACTAAAAAGGTCAATATGTGCTTCATTGATTAAAGAAAGACCTTCAATTATATTGTCAAGTAGTGTGATATGCTTAGGAAAAATAGGAAACTCAGAACAACTCATTGTCCTCATGAAAAATCTATACACAGGATAGGAAACCACAAGTTGGAAGGAACATGATGAAATAGGTTGGCTCAAGGTTGTGAAAAGAATGAGACAAAATTATATACTCTCCCCTTATTCAATTTATATGCTTAATATATATTGAGTGGGAAGCTCCATTGGAAGTTATGGCAACGGAATTGTTAGGCCCAAGAACCGAAAAGACATATGGAATTACGGTACTTCTGAAAAGTTTCCTTTACTGTTTTTCATCTGTAGACAGAAATTTTACCAAAGTAAAGCAACTATTTGCATCATCATACTGTAGGTATAATCTGAGAACTGCTACAGAGGATCCTTCTTAACTCTCTTTCTCCCAACCAAACTATTTAAGCTTTGCTGCCCTTTTGCCCTTTGGATTTCAGCCCCTTCTTCCTGGAATCACAGGAATCACCACAGGAATGGTGTTAACTTCCTCCAAAGCCAAACTACTATGTCATTGCCCCAGGACAAAACCAGATTTAGTGAGTGATTTCCATTGTAGGTTGGACCATTAATAAATTAGATCAGATCCACAATTGCCATGGTGGCCATGAATTTCAAGCCACCTCTGAGTCCAAGTCCAATGAAACCAGGTTGAAGTCTCTCAGCACCTTAAGTCTGGGGAACTCCATCAACAAATTTATTTACTTTATCTACCACATTTTTAAACAGCCCATCTCCCTCACAGAGGGACTTTTGATGGTGTTCAATTGTCATATTGGCCACAGATTCAAGGTACTCTGGCAGGGATAGCTGTATGCTACCGAAAGGAAGGTAAACGAACAGTAGACTATGGCCTATGGCCAATCTCACAAAGGGAATTTCACATCCAGTTATGAATTACAGTATGTCTGGCACAGTGTCCCTAAAGACCACCAGAGAGTCATTGTAATTGGATGTAGGAATTACAAGGGAGACAGGTGGAAGAGCCATAGACTAAACAACAGTCAGACAAGCAGCAGAGAGAATGTGTGATAAAAATATCTGAGAAAAGACCCTCCCTAGTTTCTTGGACTGTAAGGGTGAAGAAGAGAGATGTATTTTCAGACTTGCAAGATTCTGTTAATGTCACCTTGCAATAAAGTTAGAGCAAGTACTTCTGGGTGTCCTTCTTTTCTGGACCTTCCACAGTTGAAATTCATGGATAACAAGTCATATCCCTATTTTTGCTCTAAAGTCATGACTGGTACTACACCCAAAAATCAGAGCGGTGCATTTCAGAGATTGGGACCCCCTCCATTCTGTGCCTAATCAGCTTTTGATAATGGAAAAGAAGTCTGCTTTCTCATCCAGAATTAAATCATATTTGATATAAATTGAAGAAAATAAATAAAATATTTAAAATAAATATTTGAATAAAAGTGTTAATCTAGTAATATTTGATTAGATCAACCATAACTTGTTCTTTGGAGATTGTTCCTTAATTAAATAGAATGTCAAAGTCGATATGGTTCTGAAAAGTACATTTTTTGGAATTTAAACGTTCATAATCCTAAAGTAATTTATATAGATAGTTGCATGACTTCTGAGAACATTTTGATTAGAGCTTCCCTCCAATGCCTTTTAAGAAAGCAGAGTAGTAGTAAGAAGTTAGTTGCACGCTACTTATGTTGAGTAGTTGAACTGTGATGCTCTTTCATCTTTTTAATATTCAGCATTTAGAAGCAGTTTTTAAAGAGTGAATGTCAAGTTCCATAACCTTTTCTATGTTATCAAAATTGAGTGTTAGTTTGGTGGCATAGAAAAGCTGCTCAAATCTTTAATGCTTTTTCCCTTTAGTTCAGTAAAGGTTTTTCCTTTTATTGGATTATCTTTTCTGTAGCTAAAACTCCTGCCAATCACTTAGTAATTTGATAAAGTGCCCTTAAATTTCCTCTTATTTCTGCCATTTCCACTTCAAATGTCTGCCTATCAATAAATGGTTTTCTGTCCTTTCTGATTTTTTGAACAATGTCATCTTTTATTCTTTCTTTCTTTCCTTCTCTTCTTAGCCCCATTTTCTTGTTATGCAACATTGCAAGACTAGTCCTTCCTTCTTTTATCAAATTCAAGGCCAATCGTTATAGGTTTTAGAATTTATTTCTCAGCCACTTTCCATTTTATTAATGAAAATACAGAAAAATATTGAAATTGATTTACGAAATATATTTTTATTTATTGTTCTCTCTTCCATATACTAGAATCTTCTTCAATTTTCAGAAAGCATGGAAAAAAAGAAATGCTTTAGCTTCAACTGTACCAGCTTAATTGAACTCTACTGGTCACCACTCATGAATATAATAAATATGTGGCTTTTTCAGGAGAACCTTTAAAATAGAAACAGCCAACTTCTAGAACTTCAGGTTCAGATATAGTTGAAAAAGTTATTCCTATCTTATGAGCAGAAAAGATGGCTTTGTTCTAATATTACAATATGTACAGAATTTGGTTGGACATTGAATTTTATTTCAACATTGAAGACAACACAGTACCTCCCATATATAAAGATAATGAAGTAGCTTGAAGGCCACAGAAAACTCTGGACACTTCTGGGATGAAGCATCTCCCAGTATTTAAAAAAACCCTGTTTGATCTGGGCTGTTTAACTGTTGATATGTTCTGTGCCTTTCCTTCTCTGTATCTCTTTCTGTTCATATGTTAGTGTAGATCAGTGCTCCTCAATTATTTTCTGTTACGACCCCCCTAGGAAGAAGTAAACATTTCGCGCGCCCCCAACTCTCCGCTGGGACAATTGTTTGCAATATTCGGCATGTTTTCGCTGAAAAAACTCAAGCGGCTTATCAGCGTGATTGGGGTGTAATGTGTTTAAGTGACACCTTAATTTATTTGGCTTCATGCTGTCCCCTGCCAAAATTTTTAGACACAGTAAACATACCGGTCTTTCCTCGTCTCCCACCGTAGTCACAGTGAAGCCAAGTGCTACATATGCTTCGTCATATTTCCTCATCTTAGCTTTCAGGAGACTTACGTTTGTCTCATTATCTCCGTCTCTCTCCTCCTTTCTTTTCAGCCCTGTTAAATATTTTTCCATGGTGTCTCCTAAGGGTTTGTTATCTGCACTTCATATCTCCTGCTCTGTGCTGTGTGCTATTGTTCGGTGCAAAAAACCCCTACTCCCTGTGGAAAAAAAAAGCACGTTTCCCAGGGTCATGCACCCCCCTGGCATCGCTCCGTGCCCCCCCAGGGGCCCCCGCCCCACTATTTGAGAAGCACTGGTTTAGATCAAGTAAGCTGGCTGAACTTGGCCAAAGTTGGAATGGGGAGACAGGGGAAAAGAAATGAAAACCCCTGCTTTCTGTTCATAAGGAAATGAGCTAGAATAAAATATTTTAAAACATTACCTTTTGCTGTCTTGCTTATTCATATATTTGCCAGGCAATTAATATTTTCCCCATCTTAGGCAGAGAATGAACTGATATTCAAATTGCCAGGCTGCTTTGTTTTGTTGTTTTGTTGTTTTGTTTTGTTTTTGCTACTTCCTCTTCCTCTTCCATTTTACAGACATGAACAGTCTTGAAATGGCAATTATCTAACCACAGAAGCAACAGGTGGATGCTGATCACAATGAAATGTGATTATCTTGTATATTTTCTTCTTTAAATTTTACCTACTCTACCATTGCTCCCAATCTCTTGTCTGAGGTTTCTGTTTATTTCTGATACTCTTTTTAAACTACATATTCAGTGAAACATTAGCAAGTATACTTTTAGCATTTCACAATATTGCCTGCATTATAAAATATTTGCCTTAAAGGCAATCCTTTAGACCTGACCTTTTTAAACATCACATTAAGTATATGCTCTGCAGGTTAAAGTCATATAGCTAGTAGGCTGTTATTCCCAATCTAGTGTCTCTAAACTACCACCACCACCCCACCTAAATTATTTGTCATTGTGGCTGAAGATGATGAAAATTACTGGATGGGTATATGCAATCTTTTTGTGTAATTTTATTAAATATTACAATAAAAATATGCAAACCAAAAGGATAAAAAGAAAACACTAAAAAGTATGGGAAAAATAGTGCAAAAAAGAAAGAATAAGGATGTAGTTAGTTTACTTTATTGATTAGCCCATGGACCACATCAAAGTGCAGAGCTCCAAACCCAAATTATTATTAAAATCCAATAAAAACAGTTTAAAATGGAATTGGAATAAAATATAATAATTTAATATATGGATAAATAAAATATGATAAAATTATATTTCAGTGTCACCCCTACAATCTACCTCAATCAGTCCCACAAATGCTGATCTCAGCTGAACCATTTTGTTGAAGTGCTGTGCTATATTAAATGTTGTTTTTAAATTCTGGCCGCACATAAGGTACTGCATTTTTCGGAGTATAGGATGCACCGGAATATAGGATGCACCTAGATTTTAGAGGAGGAAAACAAGGAAAAAAATATTCTGAACCAAATGGTGTAGTAATATATTATTTAATAAAATACCAGTGTAGCAGAATAATTTTTACAACCATGTATACTTTTTACAACCATGTATACTTTTTACAACTATATACACTTTTTACAAACTTCAAACTTGACAGCTTTAAGACTTGTGGACTTCAACTCCCAGAATTCCTCCTCCAGGTCTGCTAGCTCAGGAATGGGAGTTGAAGTCCACAAGTCTTAAACTTGCCATGTTTGAAGACCCTTGTACCCCTAACCCCTAACTCAGGGGTCTTCAAACTTAGAAGTTGGTCTTCAAAGCTGTGGGCTCGCTTTGGGCAGCAGCGGCGGCGGCGGCTCCTTAGCTGCCTCAGGAGCAGGCTTCGGACAGCAACGGCGGCAGGGGCTTTCCTGTGATCCGGCGGCGGCAGCGGTGGCGGCGGCTTTCCCTTGGTCAGTGACAGTGGTGGCGGGCAGCGGCGGTGGGCAGCGGCGGTGAGCAGCGGCAGGCAGCGGCGGCAGGCATTGGTGAGCGGCAGCGGCAAGCAGCGGCGGTGGCAAGCAGCGGCGGTCAGCGGCAGGCAGCGGTGGTGGGCAGCGGCAGCAAGCAGCAGCAGCAGGCAGCAGCGGCGGGCAGCGGCAGCGGGCAGCAGCGGCGAGTGGCGGGCAGCGGCGGCGAGCGGCGGCGGGCGGTGACGGCAGGCAGTGGTGGTGAGCGGCAGCAGGCAGCGGCGGTGGGCAGCGATGGTGAGTGGCGGTGGCAGGCAGCGGTAGCGGGCAGTGGAGGTGAGCAGCGGCGGCAGGCAGTGGCGGCGAGCAGCGGCGGCGGGCAGCGGCGGTGGGCAGCGGCGGCAGGCAGCTTGATGTATCGGAACTTTTTCCCCCTTCACTAAACCGGGCATGGGCATCTGGCCCGCGGGCTGGGAGTTTGACAACCCTCATTTAGTATATAGACTGAGGTACCTGTCTCTCACCCTCTTATACAGGCAACAATCAAATAGGATGTGAGCCAGGTCTTCTACCTCTGCCGCTCTGCAAATGCAGAGATGTCCATTATAGGGTATAGAATGGAATCTCCCATATCTGACCATTGTAAACACAATTGTAAAGCTGTTCGAATCTCGCTCACGTAAATATCTCCGTAAGATGTTTTGGCTGTTGTAACTTTAAATAGCTGTCTATTTGAAAAGTATGCTTGTATTTGCTCAGCCATTTCAAGTTACCAACCTTATTAAGGATAGCTATATCATTTTGCAGTTCTATATTTTTAATTCTTTGGGCAGCTCTTTTTTTAGCTTGTTCCCCTGTTACGCAAGAGACAGGAAGGCCACAGCTACTTACAAAATTTATCAGTTTAGTGATCCAAGAGATTTGTGATTGTGATTTTATCTGCTCTAGTAAGTATAACTTGGAGAGGCGATCAGTCTCCATTTTGTTGATTTTGTGCCAGTAGTTATATGCTCTGATTTTGGGTAGTGCATGAATTGTATAAATTCCCAATTCAGCTTTAATTGCTGCAGCAGATGTCCTTAGATCTACATCCAAAATACATCTCAAGTGCTGGGACTGTGTTTGTTCTAATGCTGTGGTCGAGTATAGACCCCAAACCTCTGTTCCATACAAAAGCATAGGGGTAATCTTATCTTTATATACTTTAATTAATAGGGCTAGGGACCAATAAGAATGTAGTACAAAAAAAAACAAAGGAAATATTAAAAAAATGACTTCCCCTTTATCACAATAAGTATACAATTTTTTGCAGCTTATCTTTTCTTAAAATATAACAAATTATCTCTTCTTGTCATATCTCATTACTTGCCTATAAACAAATCCTTAAAGTCTGATCAGCAAATGTCCATTGAAGGTTACCAGAGATAACAACAAATCTATTTTAACCTTGATCAAATAAACCAATCTTATATTTCTTCCATTTATTTTTAACAACCTTAATCTATAATTCCTTGAAATAATGTCCTAGAACTTTATTTCTTTTCATTTTCTCCTGTCACATAATTCTTCAAATTCAATGTTTCTTTGTTAAATTTAATATAGAAAAGTTATCCATCTTTTGGTTTGTTATTTCTTTTGTTATATCTCTTTTAATAGTTAAGACATCAGCCAGTTTCCTTTATAACCAATGTAACAGCTTTTCCTGTATCATTCTTGTAGCTTGTCATTTTAAACCCACTTTTAGATCAGGCTCAATCTTGTCTGAAAAAACTTGTTTCTCTTCCATAATATTTTCTGAAGACACTATTTATAATAGCAGACACTCTTAAAATTAACTTTGGGGTTCAATGCTTACAAATATCCTTCAGTATATCCAATTTTATAATACTGAGATTGCCTACAAGTGCTCTAGGCAGTTGCTTTTCATGAGGAGACTGCAAGACAGAAGTCTCTGGTTGGTTTAGAGCTCTGGGAGATGAAGAAATTCCATTTTCACTCAAACATTGTCAGCACCTTTATGGACACAGGGTTCACATATTTCCTTTTATAATCAGTTTTGGAAATTGCCTATTAACTCTTTTTCAGCTATTAGGAACCTTTGGATTGTCTAATTAAAAACATTGGGTGGTTTTCATTCAATTTTAGCAAAAGAAATTTTAAATAAATTTAATATATATACTGTTGTAGCAGCTAGATAGCATAGTAGTTAGAAAACTGCCTTTGATGTGGCAGACTGGGGTTCAAATCCCAGCTGATACCTACATTATCAATATACCCACCCTAAAAAATGACATTAGTGGGTAAGATCAAGACAATTCAAACAGAAGTGAGTGAAGTGAAAGCTTGGCCACTGAAAAAATACAAGAACCTGACTCCATTTGAAGCCCTCAAGACTGCAAAACAAAGGCTTACAGTATTGGCTACCAGGTTAAGGAGAAACACTAGAGAATAACAGAATTAGAAGGAACCTTGGAGTCCAATCCCCTGCTCAGGCAGGAGACCCTGCATCATTCCAGATAAGTGGCTGTTCAGTCTCTTCTTAAAAGCCTCCAGTGATGGAGCACCTATACCTTCTGAAGGCAAGCCATTCCACTGGTTAATTGATCTCACTGTTAGGAAATTTCTCCTAAGTTCTAGTTGCTTTTCTCCTAGATTAGTTTCCACCCATTGTTTAGAGATGCAGAGATCAAGAAGACGAATGCCCTGTTCTCCAAAGAACCATCCAAGGTATACACTCCCAACTGTAGTGCAGAACAGTAGAGCCAGAAACTGAACTGTACTGGAAGAACAGCAGAAACTGAAACAGTACTCAAAGAACATATGGGAGAAAGAGAAAACACATAACACCAGTGCAAACTGGCTGCAGGACCTGACAGCAGACCACAATAATCTGCCAGAGCAGGAACCAATTACCATCACAGTAGTAGAAATCTGCAGCAGGTCAGGAAAACAAAGAGCTGATTTTTTTAAGGATACATGTATATGACTCGAATTTTTAAATAGATGGGATATAAGTCACAATTAATTAAACATTCCTATTGAAGCAACAAAAAAGTAAATTGGTCTAAAAATTAAGTTACTGCAAATTTATGTATGTTTGTTCAAAGATAAATCTCATAGAACTGAAAGGTACTTGCTTCTAACGAAGTTTGTATAGACTTGAAGCCCATGTTTGAATTCAATCCAAGTTTACTAAAAATTATTAAAATATTAGTTTAAATTTTAATCATCCATATGTCCATATTATTAATAACATCAGTAAAATGTAATCATGAAGTAATAGAAATTTAGAAAATGTAGATTAATAGAGAGACAGTTTTTTAAAAATTCATATAACATTCTTACAACGCTACCAGTAGTTGTATTTCAAAATCTTTGCAGCATTTTAAAATCATTTTCACATATATATAACTGGCTAATAATCTTCAAATACATTTGGATGTTACATGGATGTTTATAATAATTTTCATTCAATTTTTTTCAGTGACTAGCGGAGTAGATATTAAATAATTGATATTGATGAATATGTGGATCACATATATTTATAGAATTGACCTGAATAGTGAGTAATCCATTGTAGTAATGCATCTTCAATTTAAATTCAAAATAGCACCAAGAAAAATACCTAAGTAAATAGCCAAGAAATTATGCAAAATGCAGTAGAAGGTAATTCATGTTTAATTTAACTGAAATTTAACACATATTTATGGAAGGTGCCATTTTATCGTAAGTGAAAATTTTCATGGAACAAAATGTTTTTCAGCAGCTCTATATTTCCACTCTTAATCTATTTTAACTAAATAACTTATATTTTATTCTGTTCTAGTCATATTATTTTAGAATAACAAAAAGGGGTCTTTGGTGGTCTCTGAGCTTGGTTGTTTTCTTGCAGGTGATTTATTAGCCAAACTAGTGTAACATCATCAGAATAATAGCGTTCCACCACAAGGTGGCACACATTGATTAATAAATTGAATTTCTGTTACCTAGGTTCTATATTGTTTCTCACTTTATTACAAACTTATTGTAAGCTAGTATTATATTGAAAATGATTTAATCTCTGCAAAAATATAACATTGTATCATAATTTTAAAATGTGCATCATTTACAGAGTTATTGTGAAGTCGTTCAAGCAATAATGTCTCCTCAAAGGCTCCATTTACATCCAATAGAAAATTGTAAGAACTTTGAAGAAAGCAAAATGGAAATGTAATGTTCATTTGAGGTTTCTTTCCAAAGCAAGTTCCCTCCATCACCACATCAAGATACTCAAGCCAGCTGCTATTTGGCATAGTTCATTCCTTTCATCTATGACAAAAATCAATATGAACATATTTTTACAAAATCACTAGAAATAAGGAATAATTGTCATCTGTTTTTATTTTGGCCAGCACATTTTCCCAATGATTGAAACTGGCAGTTTGCCTTCCTTCTCTTGTTAGCATAGCACTAATCAACACTGATATGTTTTAAGTGAATTATTATTTATTCATTACTTGAGATAATATAAATGACACTTCCCCTGATAATTAGGTATTATTTGCCTGAAAAACTGTATTAAAACCATTTATTTCATAAGAAACCCTAGACTAGCACTTTTTAAAATATCAACAACATATGAAATGCTGATACTTGAGAAGTTTGAAAAATATTGATCTATGCTTTTATTACTTAATAGTAGATAACATACTACAAAAGGTATAATTATAAAAGAAGCAGGCATTATATAAAGTCACGCACCTTGGTATTTCTGTGCAAGACTTTTTAAAAAGTTATTCACAGAAGCAATGCTGCAGCACACACTGATTACTGTTCTACAGGTAAAAAGTTGCAAGCATGAAAACAGCTGTTCTTACATAATTTTGGGGTGCTAAAAACGAAAATAACATTTAAAAATGTATATTGGCTCTAGTTTCCATGATATAAGCAACCAACTAATGAAGTAAGGTTTATAAAATGCATGATGCAACTTACACCATAGATTACATAGTCAGTATTGGTAACCAATAGAAAACCGCCACGCGTACCAAGATGATGCAATATTAGCTAATATTACGTCACCAAATTCTATAAAAGTCACAGTATCTGTTGCTTGGCGAGTTAGACAGCATCTTTAAACATTGTTTTATGCTAGTAAATTTAATTATGCCTTGAACCTGTTTAAATAAAGCAGATAATTTCTGCTATATTTGAGGTGAAGTTACTTTTGCATTCCAAAAATGAAGGATCACAACCGTGATTAAGAAAGCCTACAACTTATATTTCGGTTGCAAAATAGGAGACCAGGACAAAAACTGGGTGCCACACATATGCTGTAATTCATGTGGATCGAGACTTGTCCAATGGTTGAATGGGAATAAGCCTTCTATGCCTTTCGCAGTGCCAATGATCATTTCAGTAATTGTTATTTTTGTATGGTGCCTCCAATTGAGAAAGGTCTTACTAAGAAAAAAAAGTTGTTTGTGCAGTATCCACACATTCCATCAGCAATACATCCAGTACCTCATGGAGAAGGACTACCAATTCCAAAAGCGTCTGAATCTTTTGTAGTTGAGTCCAGTGAGGAAGAACCTCAGAAAGCTTGTAGTGATGAACCAACAGCCTTACATGACCCGGATTATCTGCCATCCACATCCGCTGAACCGCACCTCATAACACAAATGGAATTGAATGACCTAATAAGAGATTTGGATCTTCCGAAGAACAAGGCAGAGGTTTTAGGTTCAAAACTAAAACAATGGAATCTCCTGGCAAGTGATGTTCGTACAGATCTGTGATGATGAGCTTCTTTCTCTGTTTCATGGCAAGGAAAAGACTGTGTGGATAGCATTCAGTCAGTGACATCAAATTGTCTTGGAAACAATAAAGCAGCAAACTACAAGGAAGTGGTTGAAAAACTCATCCAGGCGTACAAAAATCTTGGTTGTAACGTTCTTAAAAATTCATTTTCTACACTCTCATCTGAATTTCTTTCCATCAAATTATGGAGCAGTGAGTGACGAGCATGGGGAGCGCTTCCATCAAGACGTTGCAGCTATGGAAAAAATATATCAAGGTAAATGGAGCCCATCAATGTTTGCAGACTACTGTTGGGCAATTGTAAGAGACAATCTTTTCCTTGAATACAAAAGAAAAGTCAAGAGAAGCAAAAGGGACACAAACTGTAGGCAAGATTAATGAGAAATTTAAACTTTTGAACATTTTAACCTTGTTTACTAATTTAGTTTTTCTTGATAAACATATACAATAGATTATTTCATGTATTCACTGTTGCGAATATAATTCACTTAATTTTAATAAAAATATACGGGCTATATATATAAACGTATTAAGTTTTGGTGCATTATTTGCCTATTACCTGTAGTTGGAAAATGTAAAATGTCCGTTGCATGAAAACTAGAGCCAACTAACAAATTTTATTATTATATTTGAATTCAGCATGTGAAATTCATTAAGAAATGACACATTTCATTTCTGAAACTAACAAAAATTGTAAATTTGTAGAACAGTGAATTAAGCATAAAATCTGACAACTCATCCTAATTATCAAAAGTATTTGTACAGCACACCTGGCTATAGTTAGATGAATCATAGTCTATTGTATTAACCCAATCTTTTTCATTTGTGTGACATAGTGAATCATATATTATCAGATGAATGCATATAATACACAGGTTTATAGTTCAATATGTTATTTCCCTAAAGTTGTTTATGGAGGAAAATGATGCCAACTTAAAAGAGATTTATGGTTAAACGTTATTTTATGACAACAAGCTGGGGAGTATGTCAGGTACCAGAATAGCAAGGCAGATATTGTTGAAATAAGGAGAAACATATACTGTCAGGCTTGGAAGCCATCTTGGGCATTGGATCTTCTGGCCTGCCATATTTAGTTCTGTGGGAAACAGGGAGGGGGGATTGTATGGAGCTGGGGAGATATACAGTCATAATAACATTCCTTTCTCCGAGAGTCAAGGTCACTTTGCCCTGCACCTGGAGGGGTGTGACTGGGAGGCCTCTCCAGTTGGGACGGTGCATTGATTGGACCTTGTGATGGACATGTGGGTGCAGGGGAAGGGACTTGGATTTTCTTTTGGGTGAGAAAACCTGGAAGCTTTCAGATTCGGGTTTTCTCAGATGTGCCAATATGACATCTCTAATAAAATGGAACTTTGAGGAATGCCTAGCCTCGGAATCTTCAATATAACTCCTACAAAGTAAAGACATTTAAATATATGTATCTTTTTATAATCTTAACTTGCTTTATTAGATAATTTAATGTGACAAAATCTAAAAGATTTCTAAGTCTCTTAATTGAGCAAGGTGTTACAATGTCAGATATTGTTGAAGAACAAATAAAGTCCGCTAATATAATACTTCATTTGCAAGAATTCAAAGAGTAAATGTGTTTTTATTGGTCATATTTATTTTAGAAAACAAAGGAATTAAAGTTAACATATTTGTTTTCAAATTATTCAGACAAGGCAAAATTATGTAAATAGAACCAAGTGCAGAAATCTAACAAAACATTCCAATTTATTATAATTTCACTTGATATTTTTTTAGTTGAAAGATTACAAACACGATTTTTTTCCTGTTCTTGTTGGTTTACATTTAGTTTGATTTATTACATAGCAAATATACCAGCTAATTTCCCCTCTTTAAAAAAATACCTGGAATATTTAGGAGTTTATGAATTAAAGGAATGCTAATATTTAATTTTGCTGAAGATTTCACTGAGAGGAATAAATATGAGACAAAACAACAGCATTCATCTGACTATGGCTTGAATGTCAGAAAAATAAAATAAATTGTACTAGAAATATTTGATGACACAATTAACTATTGAACTTGTTTAAATCATATGTACTTTTGGCTCAGATAACCAATAACTGGGTGGGTAGTAATTAAAGAATGTGAATATATAATTAGTTCAAAACTGGAACAATTGTCAAAACATATACAAAAGCTAAACTGACCTTCTGTTTTCTGTGTTTCCCAGAATAAATATTAAAAACTGTAGATTCTATTTTTTTTCCATACAGACTGATATGCCCCATATCTTTCCACAGGGGAAATATCTAACTGAAACTCCTATACTTTTGTCCAGAGTCTGTTGATAAGAGGATGGTAAAAATAGAAAGTATCAATAACTTCTAACCCATTATCTTTATTATTAAGGGAGTTATAATTTTTGGTTTCTGCATAAGTAGTGGCTCAGCACTGAATTCAGCTGTTAATGCCTAGCAACAAGCTAAAGACATTTCTGTTAGATTTATTTAATACCAAAACATAAAGGTAATGCTCTGAGCTTAAATAGCTTTGTACTCTAGGTTATGAACCTGAACACTTACAAAGAGTAAATGTTTATTTCAGATATACTACATGTTGCAGTACATCTTTTGATGTGCAAGTACTGTACTGCATTATATAATATTTTATTCCCCCCCCCCAGATTTCAATAGGACAATCCTCTAGTGAAAATGTAAGAAAGGTGGAATAGTAACTAAAACAAATAGCAGAAGCAGCTATAAGACCATGTACAAAGTCATATTGTTTCCATAGTCTTCCTTCAAGAGATTTAGTCAATTATATTTACTTATTAACACATTGTAAGATGTGGTTTTTAACATTAGATTCTTGAATAAACTATACTGACTTCACACAAGCCCTGACCATACAAGCCATATTATGACATAGTACACTGTACAGAGACTCTATTTCCTTATATTGAATTTCTCATTATTTCCCATATGTCAGTCGGAAGCTGAATGCTTTTTCACAGTTTTCGCTTCAGAAAATATATTTCTGACTCATTCAAAACAAATCAATGTTTATCAAGCTAACCAGAGATAATACAAAATTAAGAATAGATATGTTAGTGGGTTACTTCCTATATCCGTGTTAAAACTTTATTGCTATAAATTTCTGTAGAAATATTTTATAATGAGTTGTTTGTAGCTGACCTAAGAATCTACAGTGTAAACATGTTAACCTTATTGTTAAGTCAACTGAGTGAAGAGACTGGAAACAGGCTTCATGCAACAGCTCTTTATTTCAACTATGTACAGATCCAGCAGAGAGCAGACAACTTGCCCTTATATAGGGAGCTGTCAGATGGCTCAGCCAATCAGGGGTTAGTATTTTCCCGCTCAAACTGAGGACTTGGTTGTAAACAGGCACTCTTGATATGTAACACCCCTCCCCTCTTGGATGAAACATTTCACTTAGCATACGTAGTCCCGTAAGTAGGCGGGGCATTTGCAGACACTTTCAGACCTGTGCAGCTCAGTATGTGTGGCGGCAGCGGCCTGAGAGGATGGGTCTGCTGCTGTCTCCTGCTCCACCCATGGAAGCTCCTAGAAGCTTTCGGGTGGGGCTTGGGCTTCGACCGGAACCAGTTCGCGGCTGGTGTGTTGCTGGATACCCGGTTCTTCAGGTACGTGTTCCGCCTCCATCGGGCTTCAGTTAGCTGTAGGTGGATCGCATTGGAAGTTGTTATTGTCTGGATTTATTTTAGCCTCTATTTCTAAGCTTGCTTGGTGCCAGCTGCGTAATTGGTCTATGTGCCGCTGCCATTTCTGCCCATCGTTTAACCCGATTATGTCTGATCATGGTCCTGTTATTTCTACTATTTTCCCAGGTAGCCATAGGGACCCCCTGGCAAAGTTCTTTGTGAATACCAGGTCCCTGATGCCAAAGAAATGGTTTGTTTGTTTGTTTCCTGGTCTTTTTGTGCCAAGTAACTTGGGTGTAACCGATCTAGAATTGATCGAAGCTGCTGGCACATTAACAGCTTAGCTGGGCTTCTCCCTGTTGCGACACTTGGAGTGATGTGCTGGACTAGCAGGAATTTGTCCACCTTGGCTTGCCAGTCCCCGGGGCCCAACCGGCCAAGGGCCTCTTTGGCTGATCTGACCATCCTTTCCGCTTGACCATTACTGGCCAGTAGAAAGGAGTAGTCAAGGCATGGCAGATGCCCTGCTCAGCTAGGAACCCCTCAAATTGTGTGGCCGTGAATTGCGGTTCATTGTCAAGAGACAAGGACATCGAGCAGGCCGTGTGTTGTGAATAGCTTCCTTAACACTCGTATAACTGCTTCAGCAGTAGTTGACCCCATGAGAATAATCTCCAGCCATTTGGAGTATGCGTCGATAACCACTAGGAAAATTTGGCCATGAAAAGGCCCAGCGAAGTCTATGTGGACTCTGGACCAGGGTGCCTGGGGCTGTTCCCATTCTTGAACGGGATTGATCCTTGCCTTAGGGGGAGCTAGTCAGGACTCCTGGCAGGGTGTGCAGCAGGCCACCCACTCCTCTATCTCCCTGTCCATATTCAGCCACCAAACATAACTCCGGGCAAGGGCCTTCATTCGGACCATCCCTGGATGTCCCTCATGCAATGCTCTTAATATAGACTTGCATAGAGTAGGGGTTACAATAATCCGATCCCTCCATAACAGGCAACCCCCCTGAGCAGACATTTCATGCTGTTTAGTCACAAATGGCTTAAATTCTGGGCTAACTGGCCCTTGTGGCCATCCCCTCCACAGCCAGTTCAAAAAAGTCCGGAGTGCTTGGCCACCTCGGCCAAAGTGACCAGGCCAGAGTCAAGGCAGTCTATTAGGAGGACGGGGATGCCTGGGGTGGGATCATATATCAGTTCAGGCAGGGGGCACTTGCTGAGGGCATCGGCATGCCCCAAAGTCTGTCCCGGCCTGTGGACCAGTTTGTAGCTGTAGGCAGAGAGGAATATAGTGAATCATCTAGTGAATTGGGGAGAGAGAGAGCCCGGGGTGGGGCGGTTCCCAGCAATGAGTTTGAGCAATGGCTTGTGGTCCATGACAAGTTCAAAATCCCTCCCAAACAAGTACTCATGGAATTGTTTGACCCCAGCCAACGCAGCCAGCGTCTCTGTCCAGCTGGCTGCAATTTCTCTTCGCACTGGATAGTGTCCTGGAATAATAGGCGACTGGGGTTTCATGT
The DNA here is from genome assembly GCA_023053685.1 of Diadophis punctatus similis. Lineage (NCBI taxonomy): Eukaryota > Metazoa > Chordata > Lepidosauria > Squamata > Dipsadidae > Diadophis > Diadophis punctatus. The sequence goes on along the minus strand of JALIGW010000007.1, from coordinate 4,267,518 downwards.
CCATTGGGCAACCGGTGGCTGAGGACAGCCCCGACGCCAAACGGGGAGGCGTCACACACAAGGACCACAGGCAAAGTGTCATTAAACTGAATCAGGAAACTGTCCGCAGAGAGCAGTCCCTTAACAGCCTCAAATGTAGCTGCTTCAGCATGCCCCCAGACCCAGGTCACTTTCTTAGTGAGTAGTCTATGCAGGGGCTCAGCAACAATCGCCTTGTTCTTTAGGAAGATGCTATAGAAGTTAAGCAAGCCCAGGAAAGCCTGTAGCTCGGTTCGGTTTGCGGATGTGAGGGCGTCCCAGATTGCCTTGACCTTGCTTTTGGTAGGGTGAATGCCCACTCCCTTAATTCTATAGCCCAGAAATTCAACCTCTGGGACAGCATTTTTGACATTTGCTGCTCTTAACTCAGAGCCCAGCAGCCCTGAATCGGCTTAGTCGGGGTTTCAATTGTTTTCATTACTGGCCGTAATTAAAACATCATCAAAATATGGCACAACCCCAGGAATTTTATGCAGGAGCCGTTCCATTATGCTTTGAAAAATTCCCGGAGCTACGCTAACACTGAATTGTAAACGGTGATATTTGAACGCCCCCCTATGCATGATGATGGTTTGTGTTTCAGTCGTAGTGCCATCTACTGGCAGTTGCTGGTACGCCTGCGCAAGGTCTAATTTAGCGAAATCATGCCGGGCCCGAGGGTGTGCAGCAAATCCTGGCACTGGGTAGGTGCTCTGCTGAAGTGCTTTGTTAATTGTGCACTTATAATCAGTGCAGATACGCACTGACCCATTGCTTTTGATAGGGATCACTATAGGAGTTTCCCATTTCACATGATCGACGGGCTTGAGGATGCCCTGGCTAATCAGTTTATCTATCTCTTTGTCAATCATTGGTTTTAATGTGAAAGGGACTCTCCGGAGCTTCATTCTAATGGGTGCAATATTGGGGTCTAAGTTGAATGAGATGGGGGTGCCCACATACTTGCTGAGTTCAGAGCTGAAGACGTCTTGGAATTCCTGAAGCAGGTTGTCTGCACAGACGCTGGAAATTGTGTTGTTTCCTGTCACTCCCATGCCCAGGGCATCAAACCAGTCTAGGCCCAGTAGACTAAGGAGGCAGCCACAGACCACAGTCAGAGGCAGTCTTCCATTGAACTTGCTGAACTGTATGTGGAAGTTCCCCCAGTCCAGCACCAGAATGCGATTCCCTTGGTAATGACTGAGCTTGAGGTGTTGGGGTTTCAATTGGCCCCTTGCAGAATAGGGATCGCTTGTATTATCGCCACCCAGGAGATGATGTTTATCGATGAGCCAGTGTTAATCTCCATCTCACAGGGAGACCCCTTGATGGAGACTGTTACATGTAGTTTCTTTTGTCTAGGGGTGCTTGCCTGCCCGATTCTTGTCTGGTTCGTCTTTGGTGCCCTAGCGTTGTCAAAATGGCATCTTGGTTTCCACGCATCTCGCTTGGGTGTTCGCCCGGCTTTGGGTTGGGTGGCGACCAGGGTGGCTCATCAGTTTGACAGCTGGCTGGCCCAGCAGACTCTTGCTAGGTGCCCTGGCCACTTGCACCACCAGCAAATGGCATTCCGGTATTTGCATGTCACCCTTTGTTGCTGGCCCCCGCAACTGGAACATTGTGGTGGCTTTGAAGCCTCTGTTCCCTTTCGTCGTTCCGTTCGGAAGACCTCTTCCTCACTGTCCTCCAACTCGATGTCCTGGCACTGGCTATTGTGTACAGATGGTGTCATCTTTTGTGGGACTGGTGTCGTGGCGTGCCTTTGGAGCGATTCTGCATCTTGTTTGACGCTTCGGTAGCTCTCGCCTCGTCCAAAGCCGTTTGCAACATGAGATTCATTTTAACCAGCAACCATCGCTGTAGGCAGAGGTCTTGCACCCCACAGATTAACTGGTCTAAGAGAATGTCATTTAAGTCCCTAAATTCACAGTGCATGGCGGCTTTTTGTAGGGCCGCTATATACTGATTGATTGACTCTGTCTCGTTGCATCCGTTGATGAAACTTGTGGTGTCTCACCACCTTGGATGGGACCGGGGCATAATGGGTCTTCAGCGTATTCTGCAGCACTTGCCATGGCACCATCTGTACTGGCGTTGGTTCTGACAGGTACTCGGCCATGTTGAACACCTCGTGGCTGCAGTGGCTGAGAAATAGCGCCCTTTTACGATTGTCCGATAACCCGAGGAGGTAGTTTGCCTCCATGAAACACTCAAATCGGGTCATGTAGGAGCCCCAGTTCTCTTTTGCTGGGTTGAAGGGCATAGGCGGGTGGAACGCCGACATCCTGCAACTTCTGTTGTTTGAATTTGCCGCGCAAAATGGCCACCATTCCTTGTTGTCGCCTGGCTGGATCTAGTTGGGTTTTGTCAGCTCTTTTTCTCCAGTCTGTCTTCACATTCCACCTTCATCGCCAGTTGTTAAGTCAGGTGAGTGAAGAGACTAGAAACAGACTTCATGCAACAGCTCTTTATTCCAAATATGTACAGATCCAGCAGAGAGCCAGTCTGACAGCTTATATAGGGAGTTGTCAGATGACTCAGCTAATCAGGGGTTATTATTTTCCCGCTCAAACTGAGGACCTGGTTGTAAACAGGCACTCTTGATATGTAACACTTATTAACCATAAGATCCAGTTGTAAAGAGAGTTACTGTCTTACGAGAAATGCTGTAAGTTTTATGTTTGAGCCAAAAAAAGCAAATATCCTTTCCGCTGTTTTAAAAAGAAAAAGGGGCTTTTCTTTAATAGCACCTCAAATTAGGTACACAAGCACTTTTTCTCTGACTCTGTCTCTTTCCCTACTTTCCACCCCCTCTCCACAATAATGCTTTTCTAAAATTAAAATAATTTCAAGTTTGATTTAAATTGCATGTTCATTGTTTCTGCAGCTGTTTATATAATGCATGTAACTAACCACATGTATTGTAAAAAATTATTTTTTTTGCATTTTATACCGAGAAGTTTAGAAAAATAACGATGTACATAATATAAATTACTAATATAGCTGGATATATATTTATATGTATATTCCTTAGGCCGATGTATGTAAGAAGAAAAAAGCCTGGTATGAAAGTGCATTGGAAGAGGCAAACAAATTACTTGCATGTTCTACTCAGCAAAGGCTTGACATATGCTACCTATCAAAAAAAGGTACAATTATCTGGCCTTTTATTGTTATTATACACAAACATTTGAATTTCTATTTGTGCAAATATTTTCCTAGTAATTGTGGTATAAATTAATGATAGTATCTTTACTAAGTACTAATACTGCTAGATACTAATGATTCCTACATCAAATCAACAGAAGTTTCATAAATAAAAGAATAAATAAATATCCAGCTCAGAATAATCTGTGTTATTCACTTAAGGAACCTGTACATTTTACATGAGGGATGTAACCTTTAATGAAATACGAGTTCCTACAACTATATCTCTGTAATGATCAATATATTCTATAAAATAACTTTGGGTACTTACTACAGACATCAGGATCTATTTATCATGTAAGATTAACCAAGTTCTGAATTGGACGGTGTTCCTGCAGCAAACATGGTATCACAGCCCACTATGTGATAGTTGAGTAGTTTTGTTGTAGATTCCTATTTCCATAATATCATTGCATTTGTAACATAAAAATTGAGCACAGATCAAAAACAATCATATAAAATCTTTTGTAAGTCATTATGATTCAATTGTTCCTTAATTATCCTTATAATGGTTTTTAGATACAGTAAATGACAAAGAAGCCGAAAGAAAAACTGATAAAATAGAATGTAGAAAAATGGTAAGATTTAAATATAAATTCTTACAATTTTAACTGATTATTGGACAACTTGCTTTGCAATATTTGTTTTAGCTATTCTTTCTAAATAGCAATATTGTTATATCAATTTTTATTGATATGAAATGTGTTTGTTTGACAGCTTGATGAATTTAGTAACTTACTAATTTTATAAGCATTTTATGTTAGAATGAAAATGGATATAATTAATTCATTTTATTATTCTATGCTTCATAATAATTTAAAGAAAACCTATTTGATTTTGGGTGAGGAAAGTGAAAGGGAATAAATACCTGAAGAAAAATACTATAGTTAGTATAGTAACTATTAGCCTTTGAACATTATTTCCGATATTTTTTGTGTGATATGGATTAGATGCCAGAAGCTTCAGGCTCATTTAATCTTCTATATAAATAGCCAAGAGAGTTTCAAAAACTGTTATTGCATAGTTTATCATTTGATCATTCTTGTTGAGTAACAAACTATAGTTAATTTTTAATTAATTTAACATAAGCCAATTCAGTTATGACTTAATTATATGTTAACTATAATTAACCAAAGTTGTGATTTGGATATACAAAAAATTGTTATTATCTAATCATGAGAAAACAAAAAAACTCTTCTAACACCCTATTCTATAATACATGTAAAGGAAAAATACAAGGCTGAAATATATAATTTAATAAAATTGGTGAACTTACCCATTATATCTGATTTACAAATGATCAAAAATAACATCTATGAGAGAACAGCTGTTGAAATTAAAAAGGTAAACTATATACTTCTGAAACAGCTGTTGACTGCCATTAAATATACTGTGTATTCAAATATTATCTATTTTTCAGATTAAAAGTTATACAAAAAAATGTGGGAAGAAAACTAGCTGCAGAAATGGAAGAAAGTAAGTTTCTTTGGTTATCCTCTGATGGCCTTGAAATATTGTGATTTTCACTAGATAAGGAAAGATACAAAAATATGGATAGTGAATTCATATATCTTGATTTTTCCAGGATATAAGAACTATATGTCTTTTATTTATTTAAATATACTTAGCCTGTCCTATGATTAAAAAAAATTAGAGTGATATACAGCATATTTAAAAAGTTACAATGAAGTGATTAAATAAATAAATCAGCACTATATTTCAGTATCAGCAAATCATATCAGCCATCAAAAACTGTTAAAACCCATAGGAACCCACTACTTTAGTATGGCATCTAATATACATTAAATTCATAGCCAATAGTTGAAAATCCCTGTCTCTAGGTTTTACCCAGTGTACTTTATTTCAAAAGTACACTAAACATGATAGAATGTTTACATCCAGCATATATCATGCTGTTCCATCCTGTATCATATTCCATTCTTCAAAAGGATTTTGCAGGATACCAGGAATCTATCTTCAAATCTTAGTTCTATAACTTCCAAACATTTCTTTGCAGCGGCGGGTTGCTCCCAGGTTTGGACCAGTTCTTAGAACCGGTAGTGCCTGCAGCAGGAGGCTCCGCCCACCCACCCAGGACGTTTTTGCGCATGTGCAGAAGTGTTGCGTGCGAGCGCGCGAACTGGTGGCAAAATAATTTACAATCCACCACTGTTTCTTTGGCTTACTATATTGCTGGGCAATGAATGTGCCTGCTATTCATGCCATGTGAATGTATTAATGAACCACCTCCTGGTTGCCCAGACTGAAAGCAAACATTTAGCTGAGAATTGCTGTACAGAAGAAAATAATACAGTTAAGAATGTTAGCATAATTGACACCACAGTCTGGTCCTTGCAGCTGAACAACCAACTAGTTTTAATGGAAAGGTACACTGTATTAACACTTAATAAGACTAGTGAATTTTGGTGAGAAATTTGGGAAACTGGTGGAAGCAATATATTCTATTCAAACAGCAAAGGTAATAATAAATGGAGACACCACAGAAAAATTTAATATCTCTAAGGGAGTAAGACAAGGATGTCCTTAATCACCCTTATTATTCATTTTAACCCTAGAGGTTAAAATCTTATTGTTATTAATACAAATAAGACAAGAACAGGAAATAAAAGGCTTAAAAATAAAAAAGAAGAATGCAAAGTCCAAGCATTTGCAGATGACATGGTATTCATCCTAGAAGAACCAGTAGAATCAGGACTCAAATTAGTCCAAAAAAAATAGAAGAATTTGGTAAGTAGCAGGACTCAAAATTAATGAAAGTAAAACAAAGATAATAACAAAAAATGTCACTAAAAAACAAGAAAGAGAACTGGAGGAAAAAACAGGTATGGAGGTGACCAAAAAGGTGAAATATCTAGGAATTTGGCTAACAGCAAAATGTTCATCAATCAAAGAAGATAATTATAATAAAATAATACAACAAATAAAAAAAGATTTGGGAAATTGGGAAAATTTACAATTGTCACTTACAGGAAGGACAGCAGTCATCAAGATGAATACATTACCGAAAATTTTGTTTTTATTTCAAGTAATACCAATAAATCTAGGGAAAAACTTTTTTGGAAATCTAAACAAATTAATAACGAAATTTATTTGGCGGGGGGAAAAATTATGTATTAAACTAAAATTACTACAGAATAGTAAAGATAAAGGAGGCTTGGGACTTCTGGATTGGGAGATATATTATCCGGCAGCAGCACTAACATGGATTAGAGATTGGATAAATTTAAAAAATAAAAGGATCTTAATACTTGAGGGACATGACTTACAAATCGGCTGGCATGCATTTCTGTGGGATGGGAAGAATAAAACATAAAGTTTCCAGAGGCATCAAATTAGAAATGCGTTAATACAAATATGGAAAAAAATCAAAAAGAACCATTATAACAAAATACCAATTTGGTTATCAACGATGGAAGTGCTAATTCATCCAAATGTATTGGACATAGACAAAACAATAAGATATGAAGACCTTTTAAATGATCAGGGGAAACTTAAAACAAATCAAGAATTAAAAAAATCAGGGAATAGACATCAATTGGTGGCCATATTTACAGATCCAGACCAGATACAAGAAGGATTCGGAATTATATGGATTTTACAAAAAACCACAAGAATTGGATAAGATTTTATAGGGATCTGAAGACAAATTGATTAGAAAAATATACAATTATTTATTAAGATTTAGAATGGAAGAAGAAACAGTCAAAGAGACTATGATAATTTGGGCAAAAAAAATTTGGTTATAACATAGAACTAGAAAAATTGAAAAAACTTTGGGAAACAAATTACATTGACTATGTTGGCAGCCTATAAAGAAAACCTTTACAAAATGTTCTACAGGTGGCATCTACCCCCGGCAAGATTGGCAAAAATGTTTCCAACCAGATCATCAGATTGCTGCAAATGCAGACAGATCCATGGAACGTACTATCATATGTGGTGGACGTGCCAATTAGTAAGAAAATATTGGAAAAGAATAAGAAATTGTCTTATGGAAATAACTAAAAAGTGAATAGAACTGAAACCGGAAATATTTCTATTAGGTATACTCACAGGAAATTATGACAAAAAACCACAATATTTAATATTACACGTTATAACGGCAGCAAGAATAACATACGTGCAAAACTGGAAAAACAGTTTTTTGTGATTAGAAAAGTACTAGAGTGTGCAAAGATGGACAAATTAACAAAAGAAATAAAAGAGAAAAGAGAAACTGAATACTATATGGTATGGAATCTATGGTATACCGTATTTTTCGGAGTATAAGACACACCGGAGTATAAGACGCACCGTAGTTTTGGGGGAGGAAAACAAGGAAAAAAGGCCTCTGCCTCCCAGCAATTTGCCAAACAGCAAACAGCAAAGATGATATACACTGTTTGCTGTGTATTTCTGTGCATGTGTGCCTGACCCATAGAAATAGCAAAGAATTGGAGAAATGTACATTATGGCAGTATATTAATCCCAGAAAGTTTTCTTAAATGTAATCACACTAACTCCTCCCAATTATTTAAATAGATCTACTCCAAACATAACTAAGTCAGGGTTTCTGAGCTGCCTTGTTTTAATACTAATACTTAATACTAATACTTAATACTAAAACAGGACATTTCAGATTATACTTTTACAGATCTTTAAAATTGATGTGGCTTTCTGGAAGTATTCTCAGCTATTTAAAAGAAGATACAATAGCACTGGGCCTCTTCAGAGGAAGCATTTATTTTAAAAAGCTTCTTCATTTTGTTAAGTTGTCACATAATAAAGCAGTCTTTAAAAAATAAGTCTAATAATTTGAACACTCTACAAACATTTAACAAAATAACATATTAACAGAATCTGCCTCTACCTAGGATAGAACTCACAACCTCCTGATTGTGAGGCAAGAGCTCTACCTCTGAGCCATAGTAGCTATAGCTTGCCTCCTTGCAATTTCAGCAGTCTAATATTGCCAGCAGTTTATCTCCCAGTGTCTTATAGGTGCGTCTTATACTTTGAAAAATACGGTAATTGGTTAGAGGAAAGGTGTAAAAACTAAGAAAATATTAAGGAAAAAAGATCTAGAAATTGGAAAACAGTAATAAATCTGTATAATTATTTAAGACACAAAATATATGTTAATAAAGTAGTATATAAATATATTAGTAAGGATAAAGGATAATAGAACTACATGTATAAATATAGTTTTAAGAGGAAAAATCGAACAATAACGGATGTACACCAATAAGGATGTGTTGTAAAATTGTTTAATAAAAATATTTTTAAAAAAGAAAAAAAGAAAAAAAGACTAGTGCAGCAGTCCCCAAGCTTGGCAGCCCGGCTGGGTGGGGGAGAGGGGAACTGGGTCATGCAAGCAGTGGACTGGCATATGCACACAGCTTGACTTGCATGAGCGGCAGAATGGTGGGCTGGCATGCATGCATGTGCATGCAGCTTGGTTTGTGCAAGTTGAGCTGCATGCATATGTGCATGTGTGTGCACACCCTGGGCCTCCGCTTGTACAAGTCGACCTGCACGCTTGCATGACCCAGTTCTAAATAGGCCATGAGCTGTAGCGGTCTGCAACCTGGGGGTTGGGGACCCCTGGACTAATGCATTCTGGCTTGGAAAAAGACAACTGAAGCTTGGGAAGGCTCTGTACAAGGCCTGCATTGGAAAAAGTAATGCCACTGAAAATTCTTAGAATAATCTTGCTTGGTAAAGCTTAAAGCCCATGCCCGATTGCTGACAGGAAAGAAGTGAGGGATGAAGTGCATTTCTTCCTCACTTCTTCCCTTTTCTCAGTCTCTTTTACTGTAATCAGTTTAAGGGAAACAAACCACTAAAACTCCTAATTGTGATAAAGCTTATTTTGGGGATGTCTTAGCTGGAAAGGCTTTTAATGTAGCAGTCTCTTCTCCATCTTGGGTGGAGCCAGCATTCAGGATGGGTTGTCCTTCTCCACTCAGAATGAGGACTGAGTCTGTCCTTTTTTGCCAGGATCCGTCCTGCTAAGACCCAGCTTCAACTCGACTCGCACAGTTCCCTATGGTATGTCATTTTCTAAGGGGGGCTTCCAACTTGCGCCCTCCAGTGATTCACCGTTATCTGACCTGGAATATTCCCAGGGTTCTGAAATTGCTCACGAGTCCACCTTACGACTCGTGAGGGACACCTCACTTTGACATCTGTCTTACAAGGTCACCTTTCTGGTCGCAATTACATTTGCATGCAGAATCTCCAAATTGTCTGAACTATCCGTTAGGAAAGACCTCTGCATGTTCCACCTGGACCGGGTAGTTCTCTGGTTAGATTCGTCTTTTCTTCTGAAGGTAAATTCTTCCTTTCATCGGGCACAGGAAGTTGTCCTGCCCTCCTTCTGCCCGAAACCAATGCACCCATCCGAAAGGTTTTGGCACTCTCTAGACATGAGGAGAGCTCTCCGGATATACATTGACAGGACTCGTCCTTTCCGTAAAACGGAGGCTCTTCTGGTAGCTTTCCATCCACAGTCTTTGGGTCTCCGCGTGTCTTCAACGACCATTGGCTTCTGGATTCGCGGCACCATCGCCAAAGCATACCAGTTGTCTTCCCTACCTCAACCTGCTGGGATCACGGCGCACTCGATGCGCAGTGCCGCCACCTCCGTGGCCTGGGCCACTCAGGCATCCTTGGAGGAAGTGTGTCGAGTGGCCACCTGGGCTTCGCCCTCTCAATTTATCCATCATGACAAGATTGACATGTACCAGTCAGCGGATGCTGCCTTCGGCCGGAGGGTGTTGCAGAGGGTGGTCGAAGAGGTCTCCTAGAAGGTATCAAACTGTTCCCACCCGAGGGGGACCTATAGCTTTGGTATGTCCCATCCTGAATGCTGGCTCCACCCATGATGGAGAAGAGGCTTTGGTCTTACCTGATACACCTCTTCTCATAGGGTGGAGCCAGCATTCAGTCCCGCCCATGGACAGTCTGGTCTGGATAACTTCTAGTGTGAACTTTCCTTTGGACTGAGAGTTTGACGACCAGCACTTGTTGAACGGATGGGAGCTACAATTACCTGAGTTTTGCCATGTCGAGTCTAGTCTTTGGATTCGTCAAAGCTGGGTCTTAGCAGGGCGGATCCTGGCAAAAAAAGAAAGACTTGGTCCTCATTCTGAGTGGACGAGGACAACTCATCCTGAATGCTGGCTCCACCCTATGATAAGAGGTGTATCAGGTAAGACCAGTGCCCCTTCTCTAGTGCCCTTCTCCCATTTTATTCTTGGCATGATTTCACATATTAGGAAATACTTGCCAAGCCTTCTTGGCAAGAAAAAAAGAATTTTTGAGTTTGATTCCTACTTCATAGTTACCACTCTTGTATACTGTAGGATTGTGCCAGGGGTGGGTTTCTCTTACCTTCCCTACTGGTTCGGAAGTGTGCGTGCCGCACGCATTACATCCGGGTTCTGACCCTCTGCACATGCGCAGAAGCCTTTGCGCATGCGCAGAGGGTTCATTGCCAGCCACTTTCAAGCAGTGGTGATGGGGAACCGGTTCGGGGCATGGCAAGCCATCACTACCGGTTCGGCGAACGGGGCCAAATTTCTGCCACCGGCTCACGCGAATCAGTCTGAACCGGTAGCAACCCACCACTGGATTGTGCTTTAAATTGCTAATAGATTTCAGCAATCTATTTTGTATGCTACTAAATCTGAATTCATCACATTATGCTAATTAACTTAAAGTTTTATTAGCAATCTCAGAAATGTTTGAGTGCAAGGCAGAACAGAAATAGTATAATAAATAAATAATGTACATTCCAATGCAATCTGTATTTTTTTCAAAATGATGAACTATGTTTTAAGGCTTAAAAGGAAACACTATTTGAAAGAAATCTTTAACTTAAAGCTGAAGAAACTTATATTTAAATATGCATAGTCTGAGTTCAATTTATATATTCATAGTGGTTTACCTTTCAAAGTTAAATAAAATACATAATTTTCAAGCTGACTTTCAAGAGTTCATTTTGCTACTTTAAGTTATTTTAAACATTTTATATACAATGTAGACTCTTCAGCTTGATTGGTAGACCGGCAAATAAATTTCAGGATTTGTAGAAAATGTCAGTGACAACCCCCCCAAAAAAGTGGGTGGAAATGTCTGTGCATTTTATAGAGCGATTGTTGCCGAAGCCCCACCCACGCACCGGCCCCCACCCTTCGGCATCTGCCTCCCAGCAATTTGCCTCCTTGCAGCAAACAGCAAACAGCCTGGTCAGCTTCAGCATAGCTGATTAGCACGAGCAACTGATTGGCGGTTGGATCTGCCTCCCGGAATACAACCGATCAGCTGTTCCAGGCTGCGGGGATTGCCGCTGTTGATCGGTGCCGCTGCCGCCCATCGCCCATCACCACTGCCACCTATTGCTGCCTCCGCACACCCCATTTTTGGCCTCCGTGCATCCCGTTTTTGGCCCAGGGTACATGGAGGCCAAAAACGGGATGCATGAAGGCCAGGGGCACACGGAGGCTGAAAATGAGATGCACGGAGGCAGAAAATGGAGGACGCAGAGGCAAAAAATGGAGTGCGCGGAGGGCGAAAATGGGGCGTGTGGAGGCGGCAATAGGTGGCAGCGGCGATGGGAGACACATCCAACCACCAATCAGCTGCTCGTGCTAAATCAGGCTGTGCTGAAGCTGACCAGGCTGTTTGCTGTTTGCTACAAGGAGGCAAATTTCTGGGAGTCAGAGGCAGATTTTTTTTCTTGTTTTCCTCCCCAAAAGCTAGGTGCATCTTATAATCTGGAGTGTCTTATAGTCTGAAAAATATGGTAATTCAATCTAAATAAGCAATATAATTTATAATATGTCTCACAATGCAGATATCATTGTAAGGTGTGCTTAAAAGAACTAATATGATTTTTAATGAAATTGTACTGTTCATAAATAGTTATCAATATTTTTATTAGATGAAACAATCATAGTTAGAAATAGGTTGCAATTCAAATTCATTCTTAGCTTATAACTTACTGTTATGAAGTTTCCGAAAGATGCCCTAATTAATTCATGAGCCATAAGCCAAGTTTCAAAAGAAATCCAGTCATTTATTAGGAGCAACATTCCGGCAATTACTCATGTGGAGTCAGCTCTGACCTCACGTAATTTACGGGCCCCCATGACCCTGTCTCCCCCCTCCTCCCTGGGCATGTCATAAATCACATTCTCCAATGAACCACGTTGGTGGGCTGTAAAAACCACAGCCCTCCTGCTGACTCCGGTAACTAGGATTCAATCCGGAGAAAGGTATTTGTGGAAAGTATTTCCAGTTGAGGCAATCAAGCAGCTCTGTCATTTCTCCCTCCCTCCTGCTTATGGCAACTTGAAAACTCCTAATTTAACTAAGTCTGAATTTTAACCATTTATGTTGTCGGGTTATTTCTACCTATTCTTGATTGTTGATTCACAACAAATACTAACAACTTTCTTAATTTTCAGGCAAAGAATGTTAAAATATACTTGCAAAATAGCAAGGTCAGAAGATATCCTATCAAGAGAAAGCCTAGGTTGGTGTTCATATATACAAGTACAGAACTATGTACTTTTTATGTATAGAAAGCAGAGCTTGATTTTGAAAAAAAAAGTATTATGTTTATTATGTTTGTCAGGCTATTCTGGAAAAAAGAAGGTACTGTAAGTATGAAATGTCTGCATAGCTTACCGAGATTCTAAAATATCTGAATATTGGGCTTTAACCTAAAACATTACCTGCATGTAAACACCACAGAATCTGGTTATATTTTCTTCTGAATAGAATGTGTATCAAATTGTGCTATAGAATATTACTGTAAAATAAATGAGATCCAAGGAAATATTGTAAGCTCTAAAGCAGCATTTCTTTAAAGCTCTAAATATGGTGCTGGAGAATTTTGTGATTGAAATTTCTATATCTTAAGATTGCCATTTTGAGAAAACTGCTCTAAAGCTTGTATCAAACATTCCTTAAAAATCAATATTTTAAAGTAACTTATAGAAAACATAAAGGACCAAAATGGCAGGGACCTAACAGAGGCAGAAGAGATTAAGAAGAGGTGGCAAAATTACACAGAAGAACTATACAAGAACAAACTTAATGTCCCTGATAATCACAATGGGGTGGTCACAGATCTCGAGCCAGACATCCTAGAATGTGAAGTCAAATGGCCTTAGGAAATCTGAGCAACAACAAAGCTAGTGGAGGTGACAGTATTCCAGCTGAGCTATTCAAAATCTTAAAAGACGATGCTGTAAAAGTGCTACACTCAATTTGATAAACTCAACAGTGACCACAGGATTGGAAAAGGTCAATTTACTTCCAAAGAAGGGCAATGGCAAAGAAGCACCATTGCACTCATTTCACATGCTAGTAAAGTTATGGTTAAATCCTACAAGCTAGGCTCCAGCAGTATGTGGATCGAGAACTACCAGAAGTACAGGCAGGATTTCGAAGAGGCAGAGGAGCTAGAGATCAAATTGCCAACATATGCTGGATCATGGAGAAAGCTAGGGAGTTCCAGAAAAACATCACTTCTGCTTCATTGACTATGCTAAAGCCTTTGATTGTGTGGATCACAACAAATTGTGGCAAGTTCTTAAAGAGATGGGAGTATCAGACCATCTTATTTGTCTCTTGAAAAACATATGTGCGGGTCAAGAAGCAAAGTGAGAACTGGACAAGGAACCATTGATTGGTTCAAAATTGGGAAAGGAGTACTATTGCCCTGCCTATTTAACTTATATGCACATCATCAGAAAGGTGGGCCTAGATGAATCAAAAGTTGGAATTAAGATTGCCGGGAGAAATATCAACAACCTCACATATGCAGATGATACCACTCTAATGGCAGAAAGTGAAAAGGAACTAAAGAGCCTCTTGATGCGAGTGAAGAAGTAGAGTTCAAAAGTTGGCTTGAAACTCAAAATTAAGAAAACTAAGATCATGGCATCTGGACCTCTCAATTCCTGGCAAATAGATGGGGAAGAAATGGAGGTAGTGACAGATTTTATTTTCCTGGGCTCCAAGATCACCACAGATGGGGACTGTAGCCAGGAAATTAAAAATTTCCTCTGGGGAGGAAAGCTATGGAAATCTAGACAGCAAACTAAAAAGCAGAGACATCACCCTGCCAACAAAAGTGCGTATAGTCAAGGCTATGGTTTTCCCAGTTGCAATGTATGGCTGTGAAAGTTGGACCATAAGAAAGGCTGAGTGCCAAAGAATTGAGGCCTTTGAACTATGGTGCTGGAGAAGACCCCTGTGAGACCCTTGGACTGCAAGGCGATCAAACCGGTCAGTCCTAGGCAGGAGATCAATCCTGACTGCTCTTTAGAAGGCCAGATCCTGAAGATGAAACTCAAATACTTTGGCCACCTAATGGGAAGGAAGGACTCACTGGAGAAGAGCCTAATGCTGGAAAAGATTGAGGGCAAAAGGAGAAGGGGACGACAGAGAACGAGGTGGCTGAATGGAGTCACTGAAGCAGTAGGTTTGAGCTTAAATGGACTTCAGGGGATGGTAGAGGAAGGAAGGCCTGGAGGAACGTTGTCCATGGGGTCTCGATGGGTCGGACACAACTTTGCAACTAACAAATAGAAAACATTAATAATTATTTAACAAAAGATCCATGAAATCTAATGAGACCAGTTGAATATTTATGATAAAATAGCTTGTAACAATATTCGAATAATATATTTGATACATCCAATTTAGCAGCATGAACAATTATATACTGTATATAATACTTAGCATGTGAAAGTATATTTTCTGTAAATTTATCTGATTTAGCTATTTTATCTATTTCTACTTTCAATGTTAAGATAATTGTTTTTTAGGATCCCATTGTCCCATAAATTAATTGAGGTTAATTTGTAGGTGTTATGATCTATAAAAGTTCCCGGGTGACATGATCTTTATTTCTGAAAATGAAAAAGGCACACCAAAACTAAATCATATCATATATCATATATCATATATCATATATCATATATCATATCATATCAATCAATATTTGTTAAGTAAATCTGGCTTCCCCATTTACTTTACTTGTCAAAAGGTTACAAAAGGTGATGACATGACCCTATGAATTTTGATTACATGACCATAGGGATGTTGCAACAATCATAAGTAAAGAGCTGTAAATATGATAAACTGGTAGATTTTCCCAACCTATTGCATATTACAAAAGAATCTAACCACAAAATTATTTAATTATTTTTAAGTATTTCAAGCAAAGTAATGTGTCACACAGATAATTAAAATATCAAGAGTGTTTTATAGAATGGTCAAAGCAGATGCATTTATTTGGGCTGTAAGAGTTTAGAAAGAGATTTAGTTTAAAACTTAGGAAGCATTTTTTAATTTTATGAAATTCTAACATTTTATATAAAATTATTATGTATTTTTCTGGGACATTTGTTACTTTAGTACTGCATGCAGTACCCTTGCATGTAATTTGCAATTGGTGGCAAAAAAAATTGACTTGCAAGGTAGTATTTAGATTACAGATGCTAACATAAATTGATGTGTGAACATATTTGATAAAACAGGGCTCTGGTTTCATTTCCTTATTATCTGTGGACTATAATGAATGAACACTTCATGGAAATCAAAGCAAAGGTTTAATGATAAATAAAAGCTAGAAAAAATATGTCATAATATAAAGTGGCAAAATTTAGTTTAAATATGAGTGTGTATGGAAACAGGCATTCAGATGTTAATAATATGGCATGAATGGTGATAAATAATGAAGAGTCATTTCCCAATTTAGGGGAAATGTATAACATTCCCTATGAATGCAAGATTTGGCAAAAAGTTATTCTGTAATGTGATATGAACTGATGCATAAGAGAATACAAAAAATATATTCAGCCTTCAAAAGACCGATAATAAATAAAAATCATGATCGTCTCATCACTATCTGCTTAGAAAAAGGTTGGTTTGGTGTGTATATATATATATATATATATATATGTTTTCTGAGGTTTTCGCGGGTGTTTGTATGTAGGTCTTTGGGTATTCGGGTTTTCTCCCGTGTGAAATTGGAAGTGTCTTTGCGACGTTTCGATGAAGTCTCATTCATCATCTTCAGGCTGGTGTCTTCTGCTTCCTGCTCCTAGAAGCAGGAAGCAGAAGACACCAGCCTGAAGATGATGAATGAGACTTCATCAAAACGTCGCAAAGACACTTCCAATTTCACGTGGGAGAAAACCCGAATACCCAAAGACCTACATATATATATTATATATATATAAAAGCAAAAACCACTAATGCCGTAATCATGAAGTCTCCGGAACCGTAAAGCCTACAAACTTGAAATTTGGCACATATGTTCCTCTTGCCTTCTAGGTGCTCACTAAGAAAGGATTTTTTAAAATGACCATCGGAGCATTAGTATTTCCTATATTAATAACACGCTCTGATGCTAAAAAGTTCTACTCTCCCTCCCCACCTGAAAATAAATCTGTTCCAAATGCAAAACACAAGCACAGGAGAGGACTTTCACTTTTACTTTCACAGCAGCAAGCAGCTTTACTACAGAACAGTTGAGCTATGCCAAGGCCAGCCTCCTTCCTGTCTCCTTGCTCACACAGCAAATACTGTTTGAGTTTCCAAAAACCCTTCAACTCTCTCACACACTGCTAACCAGATGAATACCGATGGATGCTGGTAGGCAGAGGCAGATTCCTCCCCCCTTTATTTTCCTCCTTAGTTCAGATGAATCTGTTCCTTCTACTGTAACAACAGTTAAAGGGAAAAGAGGCAAAAAGCGCAAAAAAGATTAACAGATCTTTTGTAAAGATCTGTAGGTCATGTGATTAGGAAAACACAAGTAAGGGAAGCTGCACACAAGTATCGTCAAACTCATCCCCAAGTCAGTAGACAGGCTGTAAAAAAGTATTATTAATACGCTCTGATGCTAATTAGTTAGACATTCTACTCCTCCTCCCAACCTGAAAATAACTCTGCAGAGAATGGGATAGGATAGGGGAGGCTTCTGTGGGATAAGGCTGAGGGAGAAAAGGGGATAGGATAGGGGAGGCTTCTGTGGGGCAAGCCTGAGGGAGAGAAGGGGATAGGATAGGGGAGGCTTCTGTGGGGCAAGCCTGAGGGAGAGAAGGGGAGGGGAGAGGCCTCTGTGGGGCAAGCCTGAGGGAGAGAAGGGGAAAGGAGAGGATCAATGGGGCCAGCCTGAGGGAGAGAAGGGAGATAGGAGAGGAGAGGCCTCTGTGGGGCAAGCCTGAGGGAGAGAAGGGGAAAGGAGAGGATCAATGGGGCCAGCCTGAGGGAGAGAAGGGAGATAGGAGAGGAGAGGCCTCTGTGGGGCAAGCCTGAGGGAGAGAAGGGGAAAGGAGAGGATCAATGGGGTCAGCCTGAGGGAGAGAAGGGGGATAGGATAGGAGAGGCTTCTGTAGGGCAAGCCTGAGGAGAGAAGGGGAGAGGAGAGGCTGATCGTAACTACTCATTAATTTTCAAGTTCTAAGTGTCAATTTATCAAGCCTGATCACATAGTTTCATAGTGTAGCACGGGTATTTAGATAGTACTTAGTATAAAACACGAATCTATTTCTGTACAAGCATGCAAATGAATTAATATGAATTCAGTAATAGCTAAATTACCAGTGAAGGAAACTGTTCTGAGAGACTCTTTCTTTGCTAATGATTATGCCCTGAATGCTGGTTCAGATTCATAAGTGCGAGTCAGTATGGACAAATTCTTCTTGTGGCAACTTTGGACCCACCATCAATATTCAAAAGACTTAAGTCATGCACTAGCCTCTCCTCATGCAACATATAGATAGTCATTGACTTACAACCATTCTTTAAATGATTGTTCAAGTTACTATGGCACTGAAAAAGAGATTCATGACAGTATTTCATACTTACAACTGTTGCAGCATCCCCATGTTCACATGATCAGAATTCAATTTTTTAAAAAATCTTCAAATGCAGTTGCCTTCTAAACATATATAAAATTAAAGTGCAACAACAAGCAATGAAAAGGTTGTTTACAGTGAAACATATTCAGATTAGAGCAGGAAAAATTCAAATTAGTCCCTGGAAAATAAATAAAAGTATAGTGAATGAAATTGCTATTCCTATTTCTATGTTTAAATATTGTCATTTAAATGCACAAGCATAAAACATATAAACCAGTAGAAAGAAAATGAGAATAACACTGGAAAAGTAAAGACTGGACTAGTCACAATGTCTTGTCCAAAAAAATTCTGGAAAGTTGTTATGGGAATAATATTTGAGAAGGGTGTTTTATGTTAGTTGTTTTTAATTCTTGTAATAAATAAATAAAATATAAGTAAACTTTTCATGCCGATTAGTCATACAAAATTGGATCCTATCTTCAAATACATTTGAAATCAGTGGGACAAAGAGCAAAATAGTGAAAAAAAAGCAGTGGCATGTTAGATATTCCTTCTTTGTGAATTCTGCTGGCTCACTGAATGGTAACTTTCTCTTCTTCAGGAGTCTTCATTTCTTCTCTTTTTAAGTCAGTTCCAGGGAATTGAAAGTAACTACGTTCCAAAATAAGCCTATTTCAAACTGCAACACCATGAACAGATATGTGCCCATTTATTGCTTATTATAGACAAATTATTCTTCCTTAATAACTATGGGTCTGTAAAAATAGGCATTTAAAAAAAATTGCTGAAAATATGTTATTGACAGAATGTATGTTCCCACTCAATTAAACTTGGAAACTATCCTGCAATAATTTTTAGGCATTCATTTGAAATTACACATTAGTATTATCAGTAGAATAAATTTTAAAATTCATTTTAAAATGAATTTATTAATAAGTTAACATATGAAATATAAACAATTGTAATGATTGCTATTTCCAGTTAATGTCTGTTAATGTAGTTCAATTAAATTAAGTAATCCATAGAATTGTGGTAATATAATTGTATATTTTTATTGAAAATATTATTGCATGTTTTTAGTTTTAACAGAGACAAAAATTATACTGAAAGATTTGGACCAAATTCTCAGTCAAGTATTAGTCACCTCCAAACCTCCTTTGGAATCATCTGGGAATGGAGAGGACAATAATGAAAGAGAAGAGGTAGGAATTATTAACTTGAAGTCCAGAAACTGCTACTAATGCGGGGGTGGGGGTAGAAGAGATAAAATGCAATGCATGCTTATCTAAGGGTAAGTCCCATTGAAATCAATGATACATAGTTTGAATAAGCACATATGGGGCTAGGCTGATTTTAGAATGCATTTGCAAAAAATGTTCACTTCAAACATGAAAAGAAATAATTTCACTGTTAATTTGAGAAATAAAGGTATATATCCTTTAAATAAATATATTTTAGTGAATAAATAAAAAAGTTATCAGTAGGATACCAGTATACTGACAAGAGAGCATCTTTTTATTTTGGACATATCAAAAAAACAACTGTCATTTTAATACTATTCTTCCACCCTTTATATACTGTATATTTTAAATGGCAGGAAGAAAATGTAACTGTAAAAAATTATTTATAAAGAAAGAGAGTGCTATATGAATGTATAATTATTTATGTTTACTTCTGGACATTTTCCACATATATTACAAAACAATTCTATATTAATTTATTTATGCTCTATTGAAACAACTTTATATTAATGCACATATTGGCTATTTCCAGGATTATGTAAAGACCAAAAAGTATGGCCATATTTTAAACATTGTGTATTTTAAATACCGGTATATATATAGTATATATACAATTTTCCAACAAATTCTAGTTGAAAGACAATCCATGAGACTGTGTCTATAACAGACCAAGTGAACAGCAATAGAAACAATTCAAAAATGAATTATACACAACTTCTTTAATAAATTTGACAATCTATCCAGTACATTAAAACGGATGAATTTTAGATTAGTCCTATTTCTTTCATTTGAATATCTGAATAGATCTGGATCCAGCTCAGAATTTCCAGTTGAAAGATCATATTTCCATCAAGAAATAGCTAAATTATTCAGTAAATGAGTATTGTACTGTGGTTTTCTATTCACATTTATATTTATATTCTCACAGTATAATTGTTTTTAAATAATGCTTTGTTAACTATGAGATTTAGCTAGATTAAATCTTGTTTGCAGACTGTAATGTAGTGAATCATGAAATGTGTTTAGCAACTATAAGACAAACCACTTTATAGGTTAGCAGGAAGTGTGAATCTGATCATTAGCTATACAAATATAATGAACCATCTCTTTTTGAATCAAGTGCACCGAGTTGCGGCATTACTACATGTTATTAAGTTTTATTATAAAGTAAAAATATAAAAGAAACAAAAGTTATAAAAATAAGACAAAAAATAAGACAAGAAAAAATTAATGACTTCTGATTGTCCTTGATGCAGTAGATAATAAAAACAATACAACATCAACTTGTTGCTTTATATTTCACAACATGTCAAATGATTTCTATAATTACAAAAGCACTCTAATAATCAAAACCTAAAGTAAAAGTTTCATTTTCTGTCAGTTTGTAGAAAAAAAATCCAGAGGCAGTTTCCAATTAGAAACAAAACTAGATAAATTATTTAATTGAAACAGTCAGTTTTAGTATCTATGCCAGTGATGGCGAACCTATGGCACACGTGCCACAGGTGGCACGCGGAGCCATATCTGCGGGCACGCGAGGCGTTACCCTATGTCAGCTCTTTTCGGCCATTTTTGCGGCGAAAACGGCCCAACAGGCCAACCAAAAGTTCACTTGTGTGCTCACCCTCAGCCTCCTTTTCACTGTCAGAGGTCTTCAGGAACTTCTTCGGCTGTGGACAGTTGCAGCCAGGCCTCTCACATCTCGGCCTATTTCTTCTGCAGCCAGGAAGGCTTTCCTGAAGGCCTGTGTAGCCGATAACAGAGCTCTGGATTGATCCGGAGCTCTGTTATCAGCTGCAGAGGCCTTTACTAAAGGCCTTTCCTGAAGGCCTCTGCAGCCGATAACAGAGCTCTAGATCGATCTGGAGCTCTGTTATCGGCTACAAAGGCCTTCAGGAAAGCCTTCCCGGCTGCAGAAGAAATGGGTTGAGGTGTGCGAGGCCTGCTTGCAACTATCTGAAGGTAAGTAGTAGGGCAGCTCCACTTCCTTTCGTTTCCGAAATTCCAATTGGCCCGTTGGGCCATTTTTTGCCATCCCCAGGCTTCAGGAGGCTTTCTTGAACCCTGGGGAGAGCGAAAAACAGCCCAACTGGCCTACTGGAAGTGCAGAGGCTTCAGTGAGGCCTGTGCGCATGCATGGGGGGGCAGCATGTGGGGCTTGTGCGCATGCGCAGGGCATTGCATTATGGATGTGGGCAGGCACGTGCACACTATCGTGCGCACACGCACCCTTTTGACACCTGAGTCAAAAAAGATTCGCCATCACTGATCTATGCTAACTCCATCACCTTTACCATCAAGGCTTTCATTGTGGGAATTAGTGTGTCTTTCCATCTTTGTGAAAACAGTTGCAAAGTTACATAATTTAGTCACAATATGAATGAAGTATTTTTTTTTCTTTTTTGGCTCTAGGTACTTAACTGCTGTTTAGAAGCTAGCAAAGAAAGAAGACCAATGGAATTCAGCACTGAAGAAGACTGTATTATAATTGACGGGAAAGCTTTCGTGGCTGGAGAATGCATAGAGAGCATAACAGATCAGTTTAAAGAAATAGATTCTTTAATGGCTGATTTCCAAGGCAGCTTGTAGCTCCAGTAAGAGAGAATCTGCTATACTGTTTATAGCCTTAGAAAACATCCTTTTTCACATGTAGTGGGAGAATCTTAAAAGCAGTTCAACAATATAGATTACATGGAGTTAGTTACTTTAACAAGGGGTTATATTTGTTGCTAAAATTGATATCCCATGTAGTCCATATTACTGTATAAATATATATTATAAGTGAAAGTTAATAGCAATGTTGTGTACTTTTAGATATTGTTTTCTGTAAAAATCAGATTGAAAATAAAGATTAATTATACTTCAGTCTAGAGAGTTTCTAAGATCACTTTGAATTTCTGAAGCTTTCTAGCAAATCAGTTTATGTATAATTTTTCAGGAAGTCATTATGGAAATTCAATACTGTAAGAGTTGTAATTGGAAGTCTCAATTTTAAATAATTATATGAATTTCTTTGTTAAGTTTCATTAATGGATCACACCATAGATCCATAAATATAATTCTAGCTAGGCTGTTTTCAATAAAACTATCAATTGCTGTAAACACTGTTTATTCCTACCTAGAGCAGGAACTATTTTCTCATATGGCCATAGAGAATAGAAAATAGATACCTTGGTGTGATTTCCTAATAGCCATGAAATTGGTCTCATATGCCTCCCACAAACCTCTGGCTTGAAAAATGTGTACTTAGAAAGATCATTAAAAGGCAGAAGGTCTCTATATGATTTAACTTTATCACAACCTTTCTGTTCTAATAATTAGGATTACAATTTTGACGCTTCATTTAAGCAATCTAGAAAAGTTACCATTCTTGCCTCATTCAATTTCATTTTTAACATAAATTTAAGGCAGAGAATAAGAAATATGCTTTTAGACATTTATTTTGACTATGCCACATGTACAAAATATACATGTGTATAAACAAAATGAGTATATTCTTGAGTTCAAACCATGTAACAGTATATATTTCTCACTTGTGAGATTTTTGTATACTGTTAGATGAGTACATTACACCATTTTATGGATCAGAAGTACATTAAGAATTGTAATAAGCAAATGATCATATACAAGAATTTTATTTATGTACAAAATACATCAGATAATAACATTTGCTGCATCAAAAGCAAACAAGAAAGGCACAACTTTTCCTTCATAAGTACACATCTATTCATATGGCCAGATGTATTGATTTTGGTATTATATATCACATGCTGGTTAGGTTGGAGTGTTAAAAAAATACCTTGAAAAAGGCAATAATGAATCACTTCTTAATAAAAGAAACAAACCCTACAAGGATGCAGTTGCTGGGAGCTGAGTTCAACTTGAAGATATTTCTGTTCCTTTTTATGTCATATATGAGCACATTCAGTGTTCTGCAAAACTTATTTATTTATTTAAATAAATAAAATCTACATGGTAGTCAGCCTGGGAAAGTGATGGGAGTAGAATCACTGGGTGTACCTCCATAGCAATCTGGCTAAGAATTCCAAAATAATATAAGTTTGGCCCTTCACATACTTAATAAAATATCTTACATAACAAGAATTGTGAATAGAGAAGGGAGATTAACCTACAATTTGTTGGCAGGGAATTTTGTATTTCTGACACAATTGTAAAGCACATTTTATGCAAGTTTCAATAAATAAGAAATATTTTTTCATCACTTCATCCATATATTCCAAACTCCTTTCTTATGCAACTGCAGAGGAAACTTTCTAGAAAAAGTGTAACGAAGTATCTAAGATATTTAAACTGTGAAAACTACTTCCACAAATTTTTACTACCTACTTATTTTTCATTTTATTATTCATTCAAATCTTTTAGACCATTCAAGTAATATACAATCCTACAACAGCAAAATATAAATAGACTAAATACAGTTCTGTTATTTCAAAATATTCTAGTTTTTATTTTGAATGTTTGCTCGTGGAAATTTTTGATTTGCTCTCCTCGGAGTTTTTTTAAAAAATAGAAACAGCTTGAATATTAATAAATCCATTTTAGACAAAATGTGAACATAGTAAGCACAGAAAACTAGATGTGTATTCATATTCCCAACCAATAAACTTTGATAACACTTCGTTTTAACAGGTTTTTAGAAGAGCCCTCATGCGGTAAAGTATGTTTGAACCTCCCCATCTTATTTTTGACACATTTTGTCTGGCTTGCATAACATCCTGATGAAAGGGAAGAGACTCCTCCATTCCAGAGGGAACCTAATTAGTTCAGGATTTCTTTCCATAGATATTAGATTGCATAGAAATCTTTATCATATTTGTGAAAATGTAGATACAACACTATTGGGATCATCAATGGCAGGGTCAGGATGCATTTGTTTAGCCCTATAACTTTTCCCTTTTAAGGGGACTATTTGAGAAGTGATAGGGCATCACTGTATTTTGAATCCAGCATTGGGAGGAAGAGCTATTAGAAGAGAATCAGACATTAGAGAAAAGTGCTTGTTAATAGAAAACTAACCCATTTTCTTCAGCTAATTTTTTATCACAGACATCATTTCTCAACATAATGATGTCACAGTTGAAGGATGCATCGCTTCATTTGCTTACCTACATGCAATGTATATTACATGTACACTGATAACAACATACCCATAACAATAATATTCTTAACATTTACTTACTGCAACTCAGAATTTTCCATGAGTTGCCTTTCCAAGATATTTTGACAGTGATGAAGGCAACAATAATCTCTTGATATCAGGGTTCTGAAATCTACCTCAAAATCTTTCCTTTCCTAATAGGATTTTTTTTATGCACTGTAAAGAAAATCTTCAAGAAATAAAGGATCTCTATTCACATTTAAGAAGTTTTATGACATCCCTAATGATTCCCCTGCCCCACCCATCCATTAGAATGTGCTTTACCTGAAAAATGAAAAAAGCTTCCAACTTGATTTCATCAAAACTATATAAAAAAAAATTTATTTTAAAGCACAAATTGACCTGGTCATGTCAGAAATCAATAAAGTGAAGAATAGTAAGAAGTTAGCATTAATCCCCAATGCTTTGCTTTAAGAGCACAACCGGTGATGCTATTCATAAATTATCATTTAAGCAGGGGTAGGATTGAAGGTAGGATTGAAAAATTGTAGCAACTGGTTCTCTCCCCGGTTGCTGGGTGGGCATGGCCATGGGGGCATGGCCTACTCAGCCTCCTGCATCATGGCAGGGGGGTGTTTTCACCCTCCCCAGGCTTCAGAGGCTTTCTTCGAGCCTCCGGGAGGGCGAAAACACCTCTCCTGGGCTCCGGAGGCCCTCTGGAGGCCGGAAACGAGCCCGTTTCCAGACTTCCGATACTTCCTGTAGGCCTGTTTTTTGCCCTCCCCAGGCTATGGAGGCTTTCCTCAAGCCTCCAGGAGGGCGAAAACGGGCTCCCCCGGGTTTTGGAAGCCCTCCGGAGGCCGGAAACAGGCCCATTTCCAGACTTCCGGTACTTCTGGTAGACCCGTTGTTCGCCCTCCCCAGGCTCTGGAGGCTTTCCTCGAGCCTCCAGGAGGGCAAAAACGGGCTCCCCCAGGTTTTGGAGGCCCTCTGGAGGCCGGAAACAGGCCCGTTTCCGGACTTTTGGTAGGCCTGTTTTTTGTCCCCCCCCCAGAGCCTCCGCGTGGGCCCTGCACTCACCTGGCATCCAAAATGGGCCGCGTGGACACTCCTGGGAGAGGAGGGGTAGGTGGGGTCAGCCAGTCCTTGTAACTACCAGTTCGGCGAACCTGTTGTAAATTAACATCCGGTTCGCCCAAACTGGTTTGAACTGGCTGAATCCCACCCATGCATTTAAGCTACTTACCTCTTAGTGTAAGAGAATTCATGCCCAACAATCTGACCACAGATATGTCTCTGGGCCCAAAACTCTATTACTTAAAAAAAAAACCCTTTAAATTAATCATTTTAATTTAAAATCTTGTACTAAATGGAAATACATTCCATGAATGCCCATATGAAGTTTTTAAAATGTCCATATGGGCCAAGTTTTCTATTCTTACCTCAGAGAATGTTTATATACGTGTTTGAGTATGTCAACTAATGAATTTAAACTAGTTCACAAAGATCTCATCATGAAGCATAATAGAATAGTGTGGGAACTAATGGTTTCCCAGATATTATTTAAAAAATGCTCAGCACTTCATTATTGGCTGTTGTATAAAGCTGTTGGAAACAGTGTTTCAGAAATGTCACAGGTTCCTCACTATTGTGATGGAACCAATCTGTGAGTCCTCATCCTTAAATGTTTGCTATATCCCATTCCTTTTGCGGGTTCAGCAGTCTTGTCTGACTACTGATTAGTGGCTCTTCCTCCTGTCCTTCGAGGTGATTCCCACATACTATTACTGATAACGTGACAGTCTCCTATTCTTTGTTGTAGCTGCACATTGTCTATTCCTAGAGTGTCTGTAATTTGGCATCGTGACAGTCTCCTAGTCTTTGTTGTAGCTGCACATTGTCTATTTCTAAAGTGTCTGTAATTTGGCATCATGCCTGGAAATTGGCAAAATATATTTACTTAAAAGGAAAAATTTGTTTAACTCCCAAACACTTTACTTTTACCATGGAATAATGCTTTTACATTTGCTTATGGGAATAGAGGTAAATTAGGTTTTTTCCCCATTTAAACTTCATCTGTAGGATAGGGTGGCTTATATTCAGGACCATGTCCCTTTTGTGTATGCATAAAGAGGGACAGAGAGCCCAGTATGTACAGTGTAAGACAGAGGTGTGGAAAAGAGAGAGGAAGAAATATTCAATTTGCATGCCATTCAAACTATGTCACAGCAGTTGACAACACCTAGCTGATGTTTTTCATCTTGTTATTTCATCTTGGAAAAGCTAGGCAGGATCAGAC
Source organism: Diadophis punctatus similis (assembly GCA_023053685.1). NCBI lineage: Eukaryota > Metazoa > Chordata > Lepidosauria > Squamata > Dipsadidae > Diadophis > Diadophis punctatus. Next base: position 4,240,743 of record JALIGW010000007.1, on the reverse strand, counting down.
CAGAAAAGTAACAGTTCTAATGGCAAAGTATTTCCATATTATTGCCAAGAAAATGATATGGGATGAGCCACATATTCATCAGGTATTGAACTCCTCTCAAGAGAAACTTGGCCCTTTATTATTTATGTGACACTGTAGTATGTGCTCACTTGGGGAGAAAAAAATTGATACCTGTGATAAAGTACTTAGTAATAAGAACTTACCTAAAGAAAAATCCCACTGAATTCAATATAGCTTGCTCCTAAATATACTTTATTTGCAATTTTAAATAGTATGTGAACAGATATTCTCATTCTGATTGAAAACAGCATGTTTATGAGACCTGCTGCAAACCAATGCTATAATGCTCGAGAAAAATGCATTACTATTTCATCAAATTCGCATGTAAACAACCCAGAGTCACTATATCAGTGAGATGGGCGGCATAATAAAAATAATAAATAAATATAAATGCTGTTGGTAATTTCTGTTTGGTATATATTTTCTCTCTGATCAAGTATATTGTTCATTATTTTATAATTTCCCTTTGTAAAATGTTTGTACACAATGACACCATAATTGCTGATTATTAACATTTCATTTACAAGTAGATAACTTTGTGACCTGTTGGGTCATCTTTTCAGCAGAAGGTGGTGCAGTCTGATATGACTAGAACAAACATTAAATTTTAGGTTTACCATATTTTTTTACCGCAATGGTGGAATCTATTGATCATCTAAGAAGCATATACAGTACAGTGTATCATACATAGAAAAATAATTGTGTGGCAAATTAACTTCAATACTAAGTCAACATCTATTTACACAAAAAGATAAACAGAATTATCATAGACAGGCAAAAAAGCACTGAGAGCAGGAGCAACGTCCTACTTCTTACCAGCTTCCCCATTGATTTTGCTTGTGGGAAACAGGGAGCATCAGAAATCAGGGGATTGAAGGAAAACTGACAACAGCAACATCTTTGTGAATAAAACTAGTGTGAAATTTCAATTGCACAGGAATAATTTACACATTCTTTAAGTTAGCAGATTTTATCCTGTTCCTTCTGTCAGGGTTCCAAATAGCATCGAAAATTAAACCAGAGTCCGAGGCAAATGATTCCTCAAAGTTCCAATTTATTAGCAGAGCCATGCTGGCATATCTGGGAGAAACCCGAATCTGAAGTCCCAAGGGTTTCTCCACCCAGTTGAAAGTTCAATCCCTTGTCCCCACACACCCAAGTTCATCACATTGATCAATCTTCATCTGCCAACTTGGCAGTAACTCCCATCTCCTTCCGAGCAGGTGCAGAAATGCAAAGACAAAGGATGACCTTGACAATCCAGAAGGAATTTGTTATGACTGCATGCAGACATCCCTCATGCAATGACCCTTCCCAAATTCCCATAACAAACAATATGTCTTAAAATAGCATAAAATGTGGCAGGCCAAAGACCCCAACTAAAATGGCCTAGGCCTGACACCTTCTTTATTCTTTGGAATATCATTCAAAGCCATACAGTATGTGATTTTCAGCCTCAAAAAGTTATATATACCCAGTTAAAATTCGAGCCAGTTTAATCTGCTGGTTAAGGCACCAGGCTAGAAATCATGAAATTCTGAGTTCTAGTTGCGCCTTAGCCATTAAAGTCAGCTGGATGACTTTGGGAGAGTTACTCTTTCTCAGTTGAAGTCCTCTCACAGGGTTGTTGTTGTTGAGGGGAAAATGGGGAGAGGAAGGTGTGTTGGATATGTTTGCCATCTTGAGTTATTTGTAAAAATAATAAAGGTGAGATACAAATAGATAGACAGGCAGATGACACACTGAAAAATATTGCCATGCCTATTGACGTGAACAATCACATTTGGCCAAAGGATGCTGAGTGTTGCGTTGGGGATACACATGCATCGTGATATTGTTTCTTTCTTTCATCCTTTGCTGTGAATCTCTGTGGATAACCATTATCCCCTGCCTCTCCTTACCCCTGCCCCAATTGGATTTTCCTGACTTGATCTTGTAGTTACTACCAGATTTTTTTTTTTTGAAAGGTCCTATTTCTGCAAAAACGTGTGGTCATGATCTTTTCTTTTCACAGTGAGGAAGCTACAGCTGCTGGTTCTTCTAAAGTCCCTTAGGCCAAGCAAGATGGACAGGAGTAGATGGATAGGCATTACAAGTGTAAATGAAGGCCAGCAGCTGATCTGCTTTTTTAAAAGAAACACTTTTCACTTTCAATAGAAGTTACTGCAACACAAGTTTTTTTTCTTCAAGAACCTAATTTTTCTGAGACAATGGAGCATAGGAGCAATTACATGTCTTACTGTTTATATGTCAGCAGCTTTTGCTTCGGGTAGACATCTCTTTCTCCCTTGCCTGCCACCTTCTTCCATATCTCCATTTCTTTTCTTGGGCTCAAATCTAAGTGATGCCATTCAGTCAGGAAAAGTCCAAGCCTTTGAACCACCCTCCCACACCAAGGGTTTGTCTGTAGATCAAACACGATTAGAGGGAATGGCATCTTTTACATAAGAAGGGGCCTTTGCTCTGGCTTTTCTGCTGAGAGAACTATAGAATTATTTGGACCTCAGGATTGGATCTGTCTAGGAAATTGGCAGTAAGTCAGGGTCAGGCAAGTGGGGAAAGAGCAAAGAGCAGATATATTAAACCATCAATGAAAGCACTTGGAGATGGAGAACCACATGAGGTACTGGAACTGCAGGATATCCTTCTTTTATTTAGAGACAGATGAATTAGCAGCTGCTACTTTTTAATCTGTTGTCAGCACTGCATTAGAGGACGCCCATGAAGAACCATTCACTGGATATATTATAGTGCTCTTACAGTTTACACACTAGCTAAACTGCCTCTGTAATGCAATTATGGCTTTGAACTATTGTACTAAAGTGTGGCTATATAAAAACATAATAGAAGTATTTTAGATCATAGCTATTAAAAATTTAGTGGACGCTTTGCAAACATGTTGTTTCAAACTGTTTATTTTGATATCAAAATCTAGACATGAAAGATAACCATGAATACTGTTAACATCAAAGGGAACCTTTATTTCCTGTAAGAATTTTGTATAGAGCTGATCTTGGTGTCTCTTGCAGAATTATGTTGTCCTGCAGCTTTTTCTTGTCAGGTTAACATTTTGAAACTGTAGATGACTGTATACCTCAAAGGCAAACCTACCAGAGAAATTCAGTAAGGAAAATATATACTTGATTGTACATGTGATAACGGCAGCGAGGATAGTGTTTGCGCAAAGATGGAAAGCAGAGAAAATCCCTATGGAGGAAGAAATAATTAAGAAAATATTGGATTGTGCAGAAATGAATAGATTGACCTTGATAATTAAAGAAAGAGAGGAATCGGAATATTTTCAGATATGGGGTCAATTTTATGATTGGTTGGAGAAGAGATATGTATAGAATAATATTGTAAAGAAAGAGGGGTGAAATGTTAAAATATTAGGATATGAGAAATAACGGGGGAATAGGGAGAAGGCACAGAAGAAGGACACAGATGATGCACTGATGGATTAATTATGTATTGTATGTTTGTTTGTCTATAAAAATAAAAAAACTTTATTTAAAAAAAAGGCAAATCTCAAAAGGCCTCTATGCCTAAGAATTTGAGCATGATGGTAACTGTAGACTGCCAGATATTTGTGTTCTTGTGCAAAGTCCCTTAGAGAAGCAGAGATCGATGGATGTGGGAACTTCCAAAGTATATCAGTGTCATCTGCTTTAAAATAGATAGTATAGAGGGAATTATCAATAACATCGGAATGTGTGCAAGAAAGCAGTCCTGTTTGCAATGCTATTCCAGAATTTGACAGCCATGGTGTTGACTTAGGCCCCAAGGAGTTTGACTGTAAGAAAGAGACATTGATTTATATTGTTTGAAAGGTGGTAACAGGTCAAAATAGGCTTCTAGATTCTTTGACACAATATAAAAGCTGAAACTGATTTCTTGAATAACAGTGGGCTCTCTTTTAGATCATAAATTCTTGTGCTTAGCTTTAAACTTGAGCATAGTTTCTAAGAAAATGTTTATCCTAAATACGAAAGATAGCTTTTTTCTGTGATGACTTTGCTGTTTGGAGAGGATGAAAGTTGTAGAACAATAAATCGTGAAAGCACCAGTTTGGTAAAGATTGAGAAAGAGCATATTGTTTTGTTGTCTCATTTACTTGTAAAAATCATTTCTGTGCTTCATTTTATCTGCCATAGGACCAGCCCCTTGGAGAGGGGGACACACACACACACTATATTTTAGAATAATTATGCAATATATTGCTATAGATTCCACAGAGAATAAATATCATTGGGTAATATATTAGATTTACATATTATGTTTCTCTATTATCTCCCTTTCGAGTAAATCTGGGGAAAATGTATCAGTTTTCCAGAATTGCTTGTATGTATTTCTGAGACTGTAGTTTGACTAAGAGTTAAACATTCAACTTCAAATTTCACTCAACTATTAATGATATTGGATGATCTTGCTAGAATCATTCTCAGCTTTTTCAGCTTGCTCAAGATGAAAAGATTTTGATCTTATACATACCTGGGCGTTTTATGGCCTGCAGGCCACATCCAGCCGACTGTCCCCATCTAACTCATGGTAGCAGGAGGTGGTGGCAAGGTTCAGCAGCAGGGAATGGTGGCAGGAGAGGGGAAGCAGCCCTCACAATAGGCCCAGGTTCTTATGTGGCCCGTTGGAAAATTAATTGCCCATCTCTGACTTAGTAGGATCTCTGTGTTTTTTTACTATGATTATATGGAGGGGATTATTGCCTCAAGTAGCAGACACTGAAGGGCCAGGAGCTGCAATGCTGTCCTGAAATACCATGGAAGATGACCCTTATCAGAGTTTTTATTCTATGAAGTTTCCAACCTCCAAGGTCAAATGTGTTTTAATTTAAGGTGGTAAGAGATTTTGATCTGATTTTTATATATTTAACAAGGCATCAATTCCTTATCATTTTGCCATTAAGTCCATTTTTCCCATTAAACCCCACTGTGAAATGGTAAAGATTTCTCCTGTCCAGTCATGTTTGTTTGTTTATTATTTATTTATTTATTATATAAAATGAAAAAAATACAAAAACAAATGGTAGGAAAAATAGAGGGAAGGGGAAGAGTGCAGAAAAGGGAAAAAGAAAGAAAAGGCGACTGCAGTAAAATAAGATAGTAACATCCAACCTCAGCTTTTTACTTTTATACAGTAGGATAAACTAGCCATTTCTATATCAATAAATCTATCTAATTGGTAAAACCCAAAATCAAAGTTTCATTTTTTCCCCACTTTAAAGCACAGTCATGTCCAGAGATGCTTAGGGGGCATCTCTGTTTCTTATCTGTGGGAACCAGCGTAGTCTGAAGACACTTCCATGGTAATGTGCAATCTTCCCACCAAAGTGGTACTTATTTATCTACTTGCATTTCTATGCTTTCAAACTGCAATGTTATCTATTTATTAACTTTGGAAACAAATGGTTAGTGACTGACTCTAGGCATAAAAGTGCAATCAGTAATGTATAAATGACATAACTTTTAGTAAGCTTTAAAATGTTATGAATTTCACAATATGTCACTCACTGAACATTTCAATTTAGGTATATGATGAAAGAATTAGCAGGTAATTGAGCAAACAAATTAAAATGGATAAAATAGTTATTTAACAATAGATGTCAGTTTATATGGATGTTAAAATAAGCTTCCTAGACCTATCAATAAGATCTTATTATAAACCTAAAGTGGAGATTAAGGAAAATTAATTATTGATTCAAGGAACAATAACAATGTCAAAAATGACAACGAAATACAGCTGAAAAAAATTATAATAATGTACATATTGAATGTTTATTCATTTGCAGACAACTGAATATTCATTTGAAACAAAATGATACAAGAGCTAGCCACTATCAAATAGTTATAACTTTACTAGATCTTCAAGCACAAAATTGAAGCAAGGGGTCTTTGGTGCTCTCTGAGCTTGTTTTCTTGCAGGAGTTTCATTTCCCAAACTACGTTAACATCATCATCATAGTTTGGGTAATGAAACGTCTGCAAGAAAACAAGCAAGCTCAGAGAGACCAAAGATCCCTCATATCAACGTGAGCTACAAATATTCTCCTTTATTAGTATAAAATTGAAGCTTTTGTGTGATAAATTATGGAGAAAATTTTCTGAACAAAGGACCATTGAGTGATATGAACATGATCATGTACTGCTGTTTTCAAGCTAGAAATATTCTATCTGGATTCTGCTCTCAAGTTCATATTCTCTGTGCTTTTTTTATTAAATGGATATTAAAATCTGAAAGATACCATATTTTTTGGAGTATAAGGCTCACCGGAGTATAGGACGCACCTAGATTTTAGAGGAGGAAAACAAGGAAAAAAGTATTCTGAACCATATGGTGTAGTAATATATTATTTAATAAAATACCAATATAGCAGAATACTTTTTACAACCATGTATACTTTTTACAACCATGTATACTTTTTACAACCATGTACACTTTTTGGCTTTGACATTTTTCTGCAAGAAAGAACAATAATGTTTCCTTTATAACAATGCAGAACCATGTTCATACATTCATATGCACATGCCCCCGCCCTAAACTTCAAACTTGGCAAGTTTAAGACTAGTGGACTTCAACTCCCAGAATTCCTCCTCCAGTCATGCTAGCTCAGGAATGGGAGTTGAAGTCCACCAAGTCTTAAACTTGCCAAGTTTGAAGACCCTTGCACCCCTAACCCCTAAACCAGGGCTCTTCAAACTTGGTCTTCAAACCTGTCAGGCTGCTTGGTTCGGGCAGCAATGGCGGTGGTGGCGGCAGCGGCTCCGGGCAGCAAAGGCCGTGATGGCAGCGGGCAGCAACGGCAGCAGTGGCTCCGGGCAGCAGCAGCGGCAGTTAGTAATGGCGGCGGCGGCAGCGAGTAACGGCGGCGGCGGCAGCCAGCAAAAGCGGCAGCGGCTCTGGGCAGCAGTGGCTCTGGGCAGCAGCGGTGGCCATCAATGGCAGCAGTGGTGGCTCCGGCGGCCAGTAAAGGTGGCGGTGGCGGCAGCGGCTCTGGGCATCAGCGGTGGCGGCCATCAACGGAGGCTGCGGCCATCAACGGTGGCGGCGGCCATCAATGGCGGCAGCGGCTCTGGGCAGCAGCGGCAGCCAACAACAGTGGCTGCAGCCAGCAACGGCGGTGGCAGCGGTGGGCAGCAACAGCGGCACTGGGCAGCAACAGCGACAGCAGTGGTGGCCAGCAACAGCTGGAACCAGTCAAAAATGCGACACGCGGAGGCCGAAAACCTCTGAAGGGTGGGGGCCAGCGAGTCAGTAGGGCTACATTCGGTGTATAAGACGCACCCAAATTTTCACCCTCTTTTGGGGGTAAAAGGTGCGTCTTATACTCCGAAAAATACAGTATGTACTTGCAAGGATGTTTGTATTAAACAACTTTAAATGCAGCACTAGCTTTTTAAACAATATTACAATAACTTATATCTAGACATTTATATTTGATAAGATCTCATAAAGATTCTTGATTTGAAATCAACAGATAAAAGTTTGACTTTCATTCAGCAACTAAATAAATTATTTTTATATTGTTCATTATTTGCCAGGGAAAATAATATACATTTTTAAGAGTAAGAAAGAAAGTCCCACTTATTATAAAAGATTTGTTCACCAAGATCATTATTTTCTCCTACTTCAAATGATAAATTTTATAAATTCTTACAATTTATTATATTTCTCTTAATTCACAATTATTATGATCATAACTCCAGCTATCAACTCTTCTTCACAATCTTTCTGAATGTTGTACATTTGCCAAAATTATGAGGGAATATGCAATAGTTGAAATGTATTTGAATATCAGTAGTTTGGGTTGATAATTAGGCTGTTGGTTTGATGCAATAAGTTTGAGACAACTCAATTCCTTATATAGGTACGGTCAGGCTAGAGTTACTTTCTGTACATATCTAAAAGAAGTCCTAACTTCACATTGAAGAGTTGAGACCTGCTATTTAAAGCCAATCCCCAAGAATTCTGATTCTTCTTTCCTTAGAAAAAATTCAACAACTACCTGTAATCTGAAGTTCCGAGAAGGGTTTGATTTCTTACTAAATGTATCGAGGGCGGTTTGTATGATTTTTTATTTTTTTTGCACCTGATCTTTCACTCTCTCGCTTTCCCTCCGATTTTGCCTGCGCTATGATTGTCTAGAGAGGGAGCTCCAATCGCGCCCAGGAGGAGAAAAAGAGCGCGCAGGCAAAGCACGGATTTAGTATCTAGGAGGCGCGGGCGATCGCTTCGGATTCTTGTCTGCAGGCTTGTGGTCGGGTCAAGAATCTGTTGCTCTGCTGCGTTGCTATTTAGGTCGTGTCTACATCCTTAGGAAACTCAGGGGTTGTTATGGCTTAACTTCTTCTTGGCATTCTCGGGATGGCCGTCCGTTCCCGCAGATTAGACTCGATTTCCAATTGAACTTTATTACAGGAGGCTCCGACAGTCAGGGAAGCTCCAAGGAGTGGGCATTAGCATAGATAGTCAAGGTTGTCTGAGCCTGAGACCCCTGCATAATTATCAACCCGAGAAAGCAGGAAGAAAAGAACTGGCTGCCAACACAAGGCGCATCTCCAGCATCCAGAACTGAGCGGCAACTAAACGGCACCGCAGCATTAGCGCAGTAGGAGCATCACACGCGCTTGGCTGCAAGAGTCTTGAGGATTGGAGGGCAGGGATAAATGCGTGAAATAGCAGCCCGCCCTGTCCCCCCTCCTCCACGTCCCCTCAGCGCAAAGAAACATGTGAGCCGGTCACGTCTTAACTCTTTTTCTTTTTAAGGCGCGAATTAAAACAAAGACTCATAAGAGGTAGAAGTGAAGCCTCGTTGCTTGCTTTTTGTTGGACCCCCCGACGGGTTGGGAGATGGAAGTAGAAGGAGTTTCTCCATGCTCATCGGAGCCCATCCCCCAAGCGCGAAGGTTAGGAGGCTGCCAACCGCCGACGTCGCGGGATGGGCAGGCAGGGGAAAGCGCCGGCGACAGTGCCCAACTGCCAGATAAGAGGAAAAGCGACGAGAAGGAAGACAAAAAGGTAGGTTACAAGCTCGCTTGCTCAGGCGGAAATATGTTAGGCATAGAAAGGTGGAGCCGTTTTCAAGAAACTGGGAGTATCGTGGCGGTGGAGTGGGGGGAAGAGGAGGAGGAGGAGGAGGAGGAATAATTCGGATGAGGAATGAAAGATTGAAAGGGGGTGGGGATCTAATCTGATGTGGTAGATAAATGGAAGACTCAAGCTGTCTCTGCAAAATTCATCTCCCATTCTCGATTTTGAAACCCCACCCCCCTGGGTAATATAGTGTATGCTGCATGAAGTTGTCTTCTTCCTCTTCCATCTTTTTTTATAGAAGCGTCCCCATCACCTTATTTCCTTTCTCTGAGATAATGAGTTCTGCTACTAAAGGAGAATAACAATTATAAGATTGTCGAAGGATCAGGCAAATTTAGAAGTGTGAGAAAGACCTTTCTTCTGTGTGAGAAAGACCTTTTTCCCATCTTGTGAAGCTAGATAATTTGTGGACATGACTGTGTTTCATCTTGTGTTCTGAATTTAATTCCTTAATCATAATCGGGTGGGTTCTGGATCCTTTTGCTGCCTGTTTGCTCAGGGTTGCACCGTGCGCACGCTTCATGCGCGTGCAAGCGCCTGCAGCAATAAAAAAATAGCTTCTGTGCATGCGCAGAAGCAAAATCCAGGATGGCGGCGCCCACGGAGATACCAACAGAACTGTCACGATGTGAATTATTGCCAGTTGTGCAGATCTACTGTTCCTAAAGGTTCTTGTATTTATGATCAAGCAGACATGTGATATATTTTACTACGCATGCGTGCATTCCAGGAGTTTTTGTCAACTCCCATTCCTTCTCTTTCTCCATTTCTGCCGAAGGCAGATGTGACTTTCATTAGCCGATAAGATGTAGCTTATTAAGGATTCTTTTATTACTTTTGTACTGAAATAAATATTTTGTTAATTAGATTTGAATCTCGGTTTTATTTTCTAACGAGAATGACTTCAAAAGAAGCAAGATCCACAGATCGCCTCTTCGGGGGAATGCCCCCCTTGACAAGAACTGACCCTGTGATGTCATTACCGAGTTACTAACAGTTCTAAAGAACCGGTTAGAACTGGTAGGAACCCACCTCTGATCATAATTTGTTCAGAGAAACCCACCTCTGATCAAATTAAAATGCAGCAAAGTGGCTCGCTCAAAAGTTTCATTTTATGCTTAACAAACTCTTCTTTGCTCTATGTGTTACAGTAGTGGCCAAAATTGTGAAAACCTTTTGGGAAAAGTATTTTTGAGGTTTGATGGCTAATAACACCACTTTTTCTGAGTAGTACCGTAAAATTATATATCAATGGAAAGATAATTTAATCAAGAATGTAATGCAACAAAGTTTGTTCAATTATCTTTATTCTATGAAAAGTTATAGCCAAATAATCAGAAAAAGGAAGCACAACTTGCTTAGGTTGATATCAGGTAGCTTTCCTTCATCTGATTGTAGCCAATGAGTATGAGTGTTTAGAGAGCCAATCAGGTGTCATCTTGTTTTGGCAATGAGCCAATCAGATCACAGTAGGATTCAGTTATTGATGTCATGTATTGAAGCTGAGAGGAGGACATTTGACAGTGTTATGTGATCACTATCAAGTTGGTTGGGTTTTTTGTGTTCTTTCATTAGTGAGCTTGTAAAACGTAATAAAATTAAAGTAATGGTGCAAAGAGCTGATTGGTCTCCCAGAAAGCGATGATTGGTCTCCCAGAAAGCGATGTAAAATAGATTAAAATAGTTAAGTAAACAAGGCTACAGTTATAAAGAAATTAGAAGAAACATTGGTGGAAACTTGACCAAAGGTGGCCTTTCTAAGTGTTTGAAGAGGTATAAGGAGACTCATCACAAAACTGTCAGAGTTTGCAGAGTTTGAACTGATAGGATGGGAGCTTGGCTGTGTTCTGATTGGTTGGAGGTGTGTTCTGATTGGTTGGGGGCTTGGCTGTGCTCTGATTGGCTGGGGGTTTAGCTGTGCTCTGATTGGCTGGGGGTGTTCTCAGGTTAGTCTGACTTGCAGCGGCATTTGAGCTGGTGAGCTGCATTGCTGCTGTTTGGCTTCTGGTTCGTGGTTGTGCCACATCTTCATGGAGGGTGTCAGTTTGCTTCATGTATGGATTGGAGGGGTTTAAAGTGGCTAATGATGCAGCTGTAGTATGGCTTCTGGTTTGTGGTCGTGCCTCATTGGTTTGGGTTTGCTTATTGCGTGGATGTGTGGTGGTGACATCCTGTGTGGTTTTCATGAGTGTGGGTCTGGTGTCATTCTTTGTGTTAGGGACTAACCCCCCAGAAATCAGAGCACAGACAAGCCCCCAACCAATCAGAACACACCTCCAACCAATCAGAACACAGCTAAGCTCCCATCCTATCAGTTCAAACCTCCACTGGCAGTTAAAAGGAAGAAACAGCAGCAATCTCACATTGCTCCTAGAAGCAGGAAGCAGAAGACACCAGCCTGAAGATGATGAATGAGACTTCATCGAAACGTCGCCAAGACACTTCCAATTTCACGCGGGAGAAAACCCGAATACCCAAAGACCTACATACAAACACCCGCGAAAACCTCAGAACACACACACACACACACACACACACACACACACACACACACACACACACACACACACACACATATATATACATGCACACACACACACACACACACACACACACACACATACACACACACACACAGAGTTCAGAGAACCTAAGCCACGCCCAGGCTCCTAGCTGTCTGAATCAGCAAACAGCCCCCATTGGCTGACCTTGTTGCTATGCCCTATTCCAGTTCATGAATATACTCTGACACACCTCCCTTTATAACTGGAATAGACATAAATCCAAATAACTTAATATTCTTACCATGGTGCACTCCACCCAATGGCTTGGACCAGGGGTGAAATGCTCCTGGTTCGCTTTTACCTGTTGGTCGTCGGAGAGCCAATCGCGAAGGCAGCGCGACGCTCCGCCCACCCGCTGGGACACCGCCATTTGAGTTCTTTTACCCTCTGTGCATGCACAGAACGCTTTGTGCATGCCCTTGTTCCATCGCTCTGACCTGCGTGGCATTGACTACCTGTGTTTCAATCCTCTCTTGCTTCATATCTTTTTCAGCTTCTCCTCCCTGAACACTGACACCATCACTAAGTGAGTTGCCATCATTAAGTGGATCACCATCACTAAGTGGATCATTCCATAAATTTACATCAATTCTGTTCCAAGTTTACTTTGAAAAACTAGCTGACCTGGAAATGACTATTCCTTTTCTCCCTTTGCTAAAGCGATAGCTCTTTGAGCCTTATAGCCCATAAACCTGAGTTTTCTAGCCTTTGGTTGTCCTTTTCTTCTAATTGCTTTTGGAATATGTATCCATGCATTGCTTCCAAAAACCCTTAAATGTGCCAGAAATGTTTTTTCCCCATATAGCACTGCATATGGAGTATCATTGATAGAGGAACTCTACAGCCTATTAATTAAATAATTAGCAGTCAACACAGCTTCACCCCAATATGCCTGCTCATACCAGAATCCTCCATCAGTGAGCCCTTCATCCCTTGTAACAGTAGTGGGTTCTAAATCCCATCGCTATTGGTTCGTGCACGCACTCATGTGCACATGCGCCTCTTCTGCACATGTGCAGAAGCATCCCGGGCGGGTGGGCAGAGCCTCCTGCCACCGCTACCGGTTTGCTGAACCAGGAGCAACCCACCGCTGGTTTGTAGGATTCCATTCCACTTCTCAGCTACATCATTCTCAGCTGCTGTGTATGGATTAGTACGTCTGTGTTTTATTCCTAACTGTCTCAACCACTGTTGAAACCTTTTGTCCCTGCAACACGTAAAGATTATCCTCTTTTATGTCCTGTGCACATGCATTCCCATTTTGCTTTATGAGACACCTCACATTTGTAAATGTGGTCTCAAAACCTTGCTTATCTAAACTAGAGACATTAAGCAAATTATGCTCCATTTCAGGCACACATCATTAAACCTTGTTTTCAGATATGGAATTTGCACTCTGCCTCTTCCAATGACTTTAGCCTTCTGGCCATTTGCCAAAGCTACTGTATCTCCAGCAGCTGGATCCATCCTGTAAAACAATTTAGAATTATTAACAATTGTTTGACTTGTCCCATTGTCTATCAGTCATTTGTCTCTGCTTTTGCAATAGCTGACTTTTGCCACAGCAATTTGTCCATCTGCTGATTTTCTTCCTTGCAAATAGTTTCTTCCTTGCAAACAGTTTTTTCTTTGCAAACATTCTTTCTTCAAATGAGTCCTGTCACCACAATTGAAGCACCGCCTCTGTTGCAGGGCTGTAATCTGGTCTCTTCTGCTGCTACATTTCTCTTTGCAGACATCTTGTCTTTTGCTCTGCTCCTTGGGCCCCCACCTCGGGAATTTCTCCTCGTGGCTTCTTCTAAAATGGCGCTTCTGCTCCTCAGAAATTAAATAAGTCTTTAAAGCCTCCAAACGTAATTTCTGCTCTGCTTTGTACTCAAATACTGCAGAAACTATGTCCCACATTTCATCCAGACTGTTTTAACACCAACAGCACTTTTTGAGATTCAGGAATCTGCATCCCACACTATTCTAACTCAACAAATAACATTTGCATTTGTACAAAATGCTGCACCACAGATTCTCCTGGTTGCAGATGGGCTCTGTATAATTTTCTTGATAATTGCACAATATTGCATGCAGACACACTCACATGCACACTTCTTAAATTCAGCCAGACCTTCTGTGCAGTCTTAAAATCAGCTACATTGATAAACTGTTCATCTTCTAAACTCAAGATGATGTAGGCCATTGCTTTATCGTACTGCCTGTGCTCTGCAGCTGCTAATGGTGCTTGGGGTGTATTAACAACAATATCCCAGAGCTCCTTAGCCTTCAGGAAACATTCCATTCCAGCCCAAATAATATAATTCTTCTGTCCCAAACGAGACAGAGCTCTCCTTAAATTCAACAGCCATCCTGCAAAACTTCTCTGCCTGGTTTCTCACATAGGCAGTCTCTCAGCTTAATTACAAGATTCTGTGTGCTCTGGGCCCATAACCTGTCAGAGTTTGCAGCACATCTGATCAGCACACAAGTAAATGAACTTCAGCAGGATTCAGTTATATATAAGAAACTTCTTTATATATAATACCATATAGCAGAATCCAGAGTCAATGATCACAGAAGTAATATTCCCAGAAGTAAGATATAATACAGAGGCTAGATAATTACAGAGGCTAATATATTGTACTGAGACTATAGAGTCACACACACACACACACACACACACACACACACACACACACACACACACACACACACACACACACACACAGTTCAGAGAACCTAAGCCACGCCCAGGCTCCTAGCTGTCTGAATCAGCAAACAGCCCCCAATGGCTGACTTTTTTCCTATGACCTATTCCAGTTCATGAATATATTCTGACAAAAACCACAATGGTAAAGGCAGGAAAAGGTGCACGACAGCAAGTGATGATAGAAGATGATAGCAAGTGATGATAGAAGAATTAAGAGACTGTGCCTACATGACAGAAGAAAAACTGGTTTTTCTATGCTGATAATTTTTGTATATCTCATTTTTTCTACTTGTTTCACTTTTCTTCTTTATAATTGCTATTCTAACAGAAATCCTTTATAAAAATTATTGCATTACATTCCTGATTAAATTATCTTTCCATTGATATATAATTTTATGGTACTACTAAAAAAAAGTTGTGTTATTAGCCATCAAACCTCAAAACTTGGCAATATATCATCTATTTCCATCTGTTATCCAGTGACTTCTGGCTTGAGGGGAAAGAGATGGTAGGCGGGCTGGAGCTACTGAGGCTAGTCCGATGGAAACTTATTCTTATCAGCAGGCTGGAATGGAGTTTTGCTCACCAGAACTTCTTATCATCTACCATTGTGAGAGAATGGATGGGTCGGCTTTCCTGCCTGCAGACACGTAATCTGACTGCCCCTTCATTGTGGGAGAATGTAGGGGCCCAAACCTCAACCTCCTTGCTTTAGCCTCTTCAACATCTTTTTACATCTTCAACCCCTCGAAATATGACTTTTATGGATCTGGAGCCCCCTCTCCTCACCCCACCATTTATGTGATGGGCTACTCTCCAAGGGAACTGCTTGCACTGCGAGATGCCCCCCCTCGCGGCGATGGCCCCCTGTATTATCAAGGGCCTTCCTCGATGATGGGCTTTGGAGCCCTGAGAGATGGCATGCAACAAAAAGGGGTTTAAGAGGTTTTTTGTTTAAATTAATGTATAAATATGTTTTAAGGGGAATTGGGAATACAACCAAGGGGGATTGGGGGGGAAATCCTCCTAGGCTGGCGCATAGCCCGGCAGGGGGTAACGAGCGAGAGGATGTTGGGCGAGGGATTGGGGAGCAGTCTATGGAAAATGGACATTTGAATGAGGGTTGTGCCATCAGCACGGTGATGGGAAGGGGCAGATATGGAATCGGGAGCAAGAGACCATATCATGTATTGGGGATGCGCACTCGCTGCTTAAAAGCGATTGCACATCCCGGTCTCTACAGCTCACCCCGGATACTGGGTGGCTTAGATACTCAGGACCCGAGTCTTCGGCTGATGCCATGCAATGCCAGGTCCATGGTAAATAAAGGCCACCTCATTCACGATCTTATTGTTGAGGGGGGAATGGACCTGGCGGGTATCACGGAGACCTGGTTGGGGCCGGAGGGAGGTGTCCCTCTGGTGGAGATTTGCCCACCAGGTTTCAGAGCATTCCATCAGCCGAGGGCTCAGGGGAGGGGAGGGGGGTGGCGGTTGTTATTAATGAGGGTCTTGGGCCAAGGGAGACCACTGTGCCACAGATAGCTGGTTGTGAGTCCCTCCTTGTGAAATGGGGCCATGGGGTTCAGAAGGGCTTGCTGCTTACGTACCTGGCTCCCTGCCGCGTAGCAGTTGCCCTGCCTGAGCTACTCGACACGATAGCCACGGTGGCGGTTGACACACCCAGGCTTTTGGTCATGGGAGATTTCAACCTGCCATCCGTTGGTGAAACATCTGAGTTGGCTCGGGAGTTCTTGGCTTCCATGACGGCCATGGACCTAACCCAGTTAGTTCATGGCCCCACACATGAGGGAGGACACACTCTAGACTTGATTTTTGTCTCTGGCCAGTGGTTGAATGGTCTTGATATAGGGGATGTAGTCATTAAACCCTTGTCATGGTCAGATCACTCACTCCTTCACCTAGACCTCCATACCGCTTCCCCACGCCGCAGGGAGGCGGAACCAGTTAGATGGGTCCGCCCAGGTGCCTGATGGACCCGGACAGGTTCCAGACGGAGCTTGGGCCACTTCCTGATGATCTAGCCTTCAACTCGGCCGAGGACCTGGTTGCCGCCTGGGACAGGGCGGCCGGTGGGGCTTTGGACCGAGTTGTGCCTTTGCGGCCTCTGACTCAGCTCCGATCCCGCTCGGCTCCCTGGTTTACTGAGGACCTGAGGGAGATGAAGCGCCGGAAAAGACGCCTAGAGAGCGGTTGGAGGGCCAGTCTCTCTGAATCTGATCGAACACTGGTAAGGTCGCATATTAAGACCTACCTAGTGGCGATAAAAGCGGAGAAATCGAAGTATTTTTCCGCTCTTATCGCGTCATCAGAGAGTCGTCCAACAGCCCTGTTCAGGGTGACCCGTTCCTTACTCCATCAAGAAGCGCGGGAGGATCCCCTGGAAGGCAGGGCTGAGGACTTTGGACGATATCTACATGACAAAATCGCTCAGATTCAGGGGGAACTGGACTCCAACTGGGTGGATACGGACGCGGTGACAGGGAATAGTCTTGAGAACGTTATCTGGGAAGAGTTTGACTCGGTGACCCCTGAGGATGTGGACAAGATTCTGGGGAGGCTTAGTGCAGCCACATGTTTATTGGACCTGTGTCCCTCCTGGTTAGTGCTGGCTACCCGGGAGGTTACACGAGGCTGGCTCCAGGGAATTATTAACGCCTCTTTGGGGGAGGGTTACTTCCCCACGGCTTTGAAAGAAGCGGTGGTGAGGCCTCTCCTCAAGAAGCCCTCCCTGGACCCAGCAATTTTAGCTAACTATCGCCCTGTCTCCAACCTTCGCTTCGTGGCGAAGGTTGTTGAGAGTGTGGTCGCACGACAGTTTCCCCAGTACTTGGAGGAATCATCATACCTAGATCTGTTCCAGTCGGGTTTCAGGGCCAGGCACAGCACGGAAACGGCATTGGTCGCATTGGTTGATGATCTCTGGAGGGCTCGGGACAGGGGTTGTTCCTCTGTCCTGGTCCTATTAGACCTCTCAGCGGCTTTTGATACCATCGACCATGGTATCATGCTGCACCGGCTGGAAGAGTTAGGGATAGGGGGCACCGTTTTTCGTTGGTTCTCCTCCTTTCTCTCCAACCGGTCGCAGTTTGTATTGGCAGGGGGGCAGAGGTCGTCCTCGAGGCCTCTTACATATGGAGTGCCCCAGGGGTCGATTCTCTTGCCCCTTCTGTTCAACATCTATGTGAAGCCGCTGGGTGAGATCATCCGTGGCTTTGGGGTGAAGTACCATCAGTACGCTGATGATACACAGCTGTACATTTCCACCCCAGGCCATCCCAATGATGCCCTTGAAGTGATGTCCCAGTGCCTGGAAGCTGTGCGGATCTGGATGGGGAGAAACCGACTCAGGCTCAACCCTTCCAAGACGGAGTGGCTGTGGTTCCCAGCGTCTCGATATAGTCAGATGATTCCATCTCTGACTATCGGGGGTGAGTCTCTAGCCCCCGCCGAAAGGGCTCGCAATCTGGGTGTCCTCCTGGATCCACAGCTGTCCTTAGAGGACCATCTGACAGCTGTGACCAGGGCGGCCTTTTATCAGGTCCGCCTGATACGCCAGTTGCGGCCCTTTCTGGATCGGGATTCCCTGTGCACAGTCACCCATGCCCTGGTCACGTCTCGTCTGGACTACTGTAATGCTCTCTACATGGGGCTCCCCATGAAGAGCACCCGGAGGCTCCAACTGATCCAGAATGCGGCCGCGCGGGTGGTTTCGGGGGCTAATTGGCGCTCCCATATAACACCCCTCCTGCGCGAGCTGCACTGGCTTCCGGTGGTCTACCGGGTGCGCTTCAAGGTGCTTGTTACTACCTTTAAAGCGCTCCATGGCATTGGACCTAGGTATCTCCGAGACCGCCTGCTGCCACAAACTGCCTCCCATCGACCAGTGCGCTCCCACAGAGAGGGCCTCCTCGGGGTGCCATCAGCCAAGCAGTGTAGGCTGGTGA
The DNA here is from genome assembly GCA_023053685.1 of Diadophis punctatus similis. Lineage (NCBI taxonomy): Eukaryota > Metazoa > Chordata > Lepidosauria > Squamata > Dipsadidae > Diadophis > Diadophis punctatus. The sequence continues at coordinate 4,222,349 of JALIGW010000007.1, read as the reverse complement.
TGCCCAGGGGGAGGGCCTTCTCTGTGGGAGCACCCACCCTCTGGAATCAGCTCCCTCCATACTTAAGAACAATTCACGACCTGTCCACCTTCCGCCGTGCCCTCAAGACACATTATTTTTATCAAGCTGGGCTGGCGTGAAAAAGTTTTTGGGGTTTTTAAAATTTTAAGATTTTACTAAATTTTAATTGTATTAAATTAGGGCCACATTGAATATTTTATTTTAAATGTATTTTAATGTTTTTTACTTGGCTTAAATGTATTTTAATGTTTTTTACTTGGCTGTTCACCGCCCTGAGTCCCCTGGATATTAATAATAATAATAATAATAATAATAATAATAATAATAATAATAATAATAATAATAATAATAATAATAATAATAATAATAATAATAATAATAATAATAATAATAATAATAATAATAATAATAATAATGTACACTTTTCCCAAAAGGTTTCCACAATTTTGGCCACTACTGTAGTGCATATGTTTGTGTGCATGTATGTTTTTGTGTGTCAGCATGCATATATATTTGAACAGAAGCCTAGAATTGAATTAAAAGTGTGTGTGTGTGTGTGTAGACAAAGGGAATGTGTAAGATATATATTAACTGCATACTGTATTTTTCGTTACATCTTTGCTGTGTTATTGCCAATTGCCAGCTCTCTTTTTTTTTGTATAAAGAGCAGACCTTTACTTTTGGAGTTAGGTAGAGAACTGGGTCAACCTTGCCTTCATTGCAACTGATTTATATGAGATTTTTGCCTCCATACATTTTTTTAAACAACTGAAGAAAATAATAATAAAATGTCACTAAAGACAGTATTAGCAAAGTGTATTGATCAGTGCTATCTGTAGACATGCTTTCTTTTTCTGTAATATTTCTAAATAAATATTTTATAAACTGATATATAGTTGGCAACAAAGATGCTTATGGTGGCCTACATTTTTAACCACTGTAAGCATGATTAAATGACTGAGTAAAACATTACATGCTGCCAAACTGAATATTTTAGTAAAAGCAGTTTTTCCTTGTAGATGGTAACTATTGCATCAGTAGATTATCTTCTTAAAGCATGAATGATTGCATAATGCCAGAATTGAATTGTTTCACTTGAGTAGTTTAAACATGATTCTATTAAGACTTGTGTAAAGAAACATTCAGACAACACTGAAATAAACATGCACAAGTTAAAGAAAAGGTGCCCAGAATGTTGGCGTAAACTATGTCTTTATAGCTTAATGAATTCCAGGTTGCACCTAGTATTTGGTGCTCACTTTGCTGCATGTTACATTTTACAAGAGTGTATAATTTCTGTCTCCTTTTCTTGTAACAAAGAAAATAAATTGGGAATTTTATCATTAGAATAGGGAAGACTGATCATTTTTCTGTTTATTGGTTGTTTTGAATTTAATGTGGCTATGTGTTCAACATGTATGTATTTGCTTTAACGTTAAGTTATGATTGCAGATTGCTGTAGTATATGCTAATAAGATTTGGCAGTTTAGGTTTACAAACCATATGGTTTGAATATTAGCCTGTTACTTAAAATGCACTATTACTGGAATCTGTAGTGCCGCTGACTTTAGTATTACAAACCCTGTCATCAGCAGAAATCTGTGATCAATATTTACCGTATTTTTTGGAGTATAAGACGCACCGAAGTATAAGACGCACCTTAGTTTTGGGGGAGGAAAACAAGGAAAAAAGGCCTCTGCCTCCCAGCAATTTGCCAAACAGCACAGATGATATACACTGTTTGCTGTGTATTTCTGTGCATGTGTGCTTGACCCATAGAAATAGCAAAGAATTGGAGAAATGTACATTATGGCAGTATATTAATCCCAGAAAGTTTTCTTAAATGTAATCACACTAACGCCTCCCAATTATTTAAATAGATCTACTCCAAACATGACTAAGTCAGGGTTTAATTCAGCTGCCTTATTTTAATACTAATACTTAATACTAAAACAGGACATTTCAGATTATACTTTTACAGATCTTTAAAATTGATGTGGCTTTCTGGAAGGCTTTCTGCTATTTAAAAGAAGATACAATAGCACTGGGCCTCTTCAGAGCAAGAATTTATTTTAAAAAGCTTCTTCATTTTGTTAAGTTGTCTAGAACAATAATAAAGCAGTCTTTAAAAAACAAGTCTTATAATTTGAACACTCTACAAACATTTAACAAAATAACATATTAACAGAATCTGCCTCTACCTAGGATAGAACTCACAACCTTCTGACTATGAGGCAAGAGCTCTACCTCTAGGCCAGTGATGGCGAACCTTTTTTTCCTCGGGTGCCGAAAGTACGTGCGCACGTGCTATCGCGGATGCGCGAGTGCCCACACCCATAATTCAATCCCTGGGGAGGGTGAAAATGGCCTCCCCCACCACCCTGGAGGCCCTCTGGAAGCCAGAAATGGCCCATTTCCCAACTTCTGGTGGGCCTAGTAGGCCCATTTTTCATCCTCCCCAGGCTCCAGAGGCTTCCCTGGAGCTTGGGGAGAGTGAAAATGCCCTCCCCCACCCACTGGAGGCCCCCCGGAAGCCGAAAACACCCTCCCAGAGCCTCTGTGCAAGCCGAAAATCAGATGGCTGGAGTGCACATGCACGTTGGAGCTGAGCTAGGGCAACGGCTCGTGTGCCGGCAGCTATGGCTCCGCGTGCCACCTGTGGCACGCGTGCCATAGGTTCGCCATCACTGCTCTAGGCTATAGTAGCTGTAGCTTACTTTCTTGCAATTTCAGCAGTGTAATATTGCCACCAGTTTATCTCCCAGCATTTTGTCTCATTACAGCCACTGTAGTTAGTTTCATTTTACCACGTGGCTTGCAAGCCTCTGTCAGCTGTAGATCGGGAGGCAGATCATCTCTTCTTATCCTAATCAGGCTTCTATTTCTGTTCTGTTTGCTGCAAAGAGGTAAATTGTTGGCAGGCAGAGGCCAAAGGGTGGGGGTGGCTGGGTGAGGCTACATTCGGTGTATAAGACGCACCCAATTTTCACTCTCTTTTGGAGAGTAAAAAGGTGCGTCTTATACTCCGAAAAATACGGTAAGCCCATGACGAGATTGGATGTATGATTTAGATATGTGTGAATTATTGTGATGGGGCTGAGTTGGAAATAGTTGTGATAGTAATGCAATATTAATAAGGCTAAACATTGCTTCAGATTTGATTTTGAATAATTGTTTTGTAATGCTTGGGAACAGGAATTAATTGCCTATCTGTGATTTATCAAAGCAGCTATTATTTTTAAGTTAATATTTTTTCAATATTGCATGACTGTATGGCATCAGTTTTAGCAGTATAATGCTAGAAACAGATGCAGTTGTTAATGATTCACAGATCTGTAACTCATTCATACTTGCATTTTGAAACACATCTTCTGAAGTGAATCTGAAGTTTGCCTGGTCCTAAAGACTAAATTATACAACTATATTTTAATTGTTGCTTATATTTGGAAGATATAATCTTCCAAATGAAATATACCAAAAGATTGAAAGAAATGTATTACTTAGAAAAATACAGATAGACCTCTGTACTTACCATCATTTAGTGAGTGTTCAAAGTTACAATAGCAATGAAAAAGTGGCTTATGACTGTTTTTCACACTTACAACTGTTGCTTGGCAACTTCAAAGTATTTATGCCTTGGGGTTATGTGATCACCTTTTGCAATCTTCTGACAAGCAAATTCAATGGGGAAGCCAGATTCACTTAACCATGTTAATAGCTTAGCAACTGTAATGATTCAATTAACAATTTGTAGTATGAAAGGTCGTAAAATGGAGCAAAACTTACTTAACAACTGTCTTGGTTAGCAATGGAAATTTTGGACATAATTGTGGTTTTAAATCAAGGATTACCTCTAGTAAGTACAGGCTATGAAATCAAAAGGAACACGACTGCTTTGTTAATGTATGTGTTATGCAGAATATCATGCAGAAACAAAGTATTTGCTTTATTTGTATTGAAAGTTTTGGAGCAAAGTGTTTTTCTCCAATTTAAAAAAAATGCAAAGTAGCTTAAGGTAGAGGAAAGGGCTTTAAAATATTCAAACAATCTCTGTAAGGGAGTAAAATAAAACAGGAAAAATCTCTCTTTGCTATCCTTTGTGTGTGCTTTATACTTCAGTTTATAAATAAATAATAAAACAAACATAAACATTGAAAGGATGAAGAAATGAATGATCATTGAAAAATATTTTACTCTTGCTGTCATATAGTGAACATTCAAATATTTGCAGCCAGGTTTAGTAACCTTATGTTAACGTAATGAATTTTCAAGTGTGTTCCAGTGTATATAAGAGACATGGTGGCTCAGTGGCTTAATGGGGGTGGTCTTTGTTCCAGTGGTTCAAGTCCTCACATTGCATGATAGGCTGAGCTCCATCACTTGCCTTATCTTTTGCACACCTAGCAGTTCGAAAGCATGTTCTATTGAATAGATAAATAGGTACTATTATGTTGGCGAGACGAGCTGGCACTTCATGCAGATGGTTGGAATTCTGCCAGCACTGAACCTTCCCAGTTGCAATGTCCATTTATGAGGCAAATTCAGTGGAGGGAGAAGGCCTTGGATGTTGCTGCAGGAAAGCTGCTCGTCTTTCTTTCTGGTATGGAAGTAGCTTTCCCTCCAGTGGCACACCTTGGGAATCACATGAACGAGGATCAAATAGAGTTAGTACACAGGCAGCTAAACTATTACTCCATTAACATTGTAGTCTCCTGGCTAATATAACATCACCATATGCTAAAAAATAAAAATTCCATTGTACAGGAATTGGAAATCTCCAAGTTTAAAAGAGAAAGAATATGATAGCAGATATGATAACAGCAATTAACACAACTTGTTAAATAGTTGCAAAAAAAGGGAATTCAAATTTAAAATTGTATAATATGAAGAAAAAAATAATGCTGCACTGAACTGCTTTTCCCCCAGATACAAGTGCTTTTATTGGTGCCACTGAGAGCTTTCCACTGTAGTAGATTGAAGCATTAGAGGTAGTTTGCAGCAGAACCCATAAACAGAGAGAAAAGTTCAGTCTACCCCACAATTCTCCATATGTTGCTGCCCCATTTGACTTGCTAGAGTTGTCAGTTTTAAACCCTCTAGTCACATTAAATATGTACTGTATATTCAACTTTGTTTAACCTGACATTCTGTGAATATCACATATTGATACAAGTGAATGAATCAGGTATGTTTTCATAACAAAGGCTTGATACATAATTTAGCAGGGCATTTGTACTTCTACATGCTCCTATGTCATACATACATCATACACCCAGGGGTGTATTTGAAAAATGTTAGCAACAGGTTCTCTGCCCGGTTGCTGGGTCGGTGTGGCCATGGGGGCATGGCCTACTCGGCCTCCTGCATCATGGTGGGGGGGGGGTTTCGCCCTTCCCAGGCTCCGGAGGCATCTGGTACTTCCGGTAGGACTGTTTTTCGCCCTCCCCAGGCTCCAGAGTCTTTCCTTGAGCCTCTGGGAGGGCAAAAACGGGTTCACCCATGCTCCGGAGGCCCTCCGGAGGCCGGAAACGGGCCCCTTTCCAGACTTCCAGAACTTCCGGTAGACCCATTTTTCACTCTCCCAGAGCCTCTGCACAGGCCCTGCACTTACCTGGCATGCAAAACAGGCTGCGTGGAGACTCCTGGGAGGGGCAGGGTGGGGCGGGCAGGGTCAGCCAGTCCTTGCAACTACCAGTTCAGTGAACCAGATGTAAATTAACATCTGGTTCTCCCAAACCAGTCCAAACTGGCTGAATCCCACCCCTGCATACACCATACTCTTACATAATAAATGCTTGAATTGAACATTGTCTATATTTATATTACAGTGACTTTTTGCATGTATGATAGTAAATAAGTCCAGTTGGTGAGTAGATGCTATCACTTTATCTTTCCCCAGGGGGCCACGGTGGCTCACATAGTAAGACGCTGGGCCTGCACACTACTGAGGTCAGTGGCTCGATTCCCGTGAACGAATAAACTGTGTAGGACAGGGGTGAAATTCAATTTTTTTCCCTACTGGTTCTGTTGGCGTGACTTGGTGGGTGTGGCAGAATCTCCATTCCCACCCCACTCCAGGGAAGAATACTGCAAAATCTCCATTCCCACCCCACTCCAGGGGAAGGATACTGCAAAATCCCAATTCCCTCTCCACTCCTGGGGAAGGATATTGCAAAAACTCCATTCCCACCCCACTCTGGGGCCAGCCAGAGGTGGTATTTGCCGGTTCTCCAAACTACTCAAAATATTCGCTAGCGGTTCTCCAGAATCTGTCAGAACCTGCTGAATTTCACCCCTGGGGTAGGGACAAGAAAGCCTACCTGCATTCAGGCATCCCGTGGGTAAAAGATAACACCGCCAGAAAAAATTCCTTTCACAGAGGCAGCCAGCCACCTTGGTGAACCCTGGCTAACATGTGCCATATGCTAAAATAAAATCTTTCCCATTCTGTGCAACCTTTAAACAAATAAATTTCTCGTTCATGATATCCAAATTCAGAGTAGCTGCCATTTGAGAGAAATGTCAACAAAGATTGATTTCAAATTGCAAGTTTGGATATTTTATATTTGCACACCACTCTTGCTTATCATCAAGTTGTTTTCTACATCTAGCGCCCACGTAGATGGATTTTTCTCCATGACTATCTGTCCCTATTTCAAATCTCCTAATGATATACTAATCACCCCATAACTAAGGTGATCTACCATATTTTTCGGAGTATAAGATGCACCTTTTTACCCCAAAAAAGAGGGTCAAAAACTGGGTGTGTCTTATACTCTGAATGTTGCATTGGGGGGGAGGGGGGGAGTTGGTGCGATGGTGGCAATGGCGACAATGGGTGGCAAAAGACAGCTGATTGGCACTGGCAGTATTCCATGAGACTGTTCCTCTGCCTGAGGAAGAGCCGCCGTCACCATTCCTCCCTGAAGCCTGTGAGGAGCCGCTGCCACCATTGCTGGCCACCACCAGACCACGTGAGAAGCCGCTGCCGCTGCTGCTGGCCACCACTGGCCGAAGCTTGTACCTAAGGAGCTGCCTCCGCTCCTGCTGCCTGAAGCGAGCCACCTGACAGGTTTGAAGACCAACTTCCAAATTTGAAGATCTCTGAGTCACTGGCTCTCCCAAGCAAGCTCTCCACCATCCTGAAATTGCACTACACCGGAAAACTGACCCACGAGGCAGGGTTCCGGGATGGTGGAGAGCTTGCTTCCTTGGTTTCTGGCCAACTCTATTGCGGCAACTCTTCCATTGCTGGGGCGTGCTTCACCCTTTTCTCTGGATTGTCGGGTGGACTGCAACTTTGCTTCTGCCTGGGAAAGAGCATCCGGGCTGTTTCCCGTGGCGGAGGTGCCGGTGTGTCGCGGCTCTCGGGCACTCACTGCTTGTGCCTCTGCAGCTACGGAGGCCTGCAGTCAGCTAGAGACGTGCCGGGCCATGGGTTGGCTTCGCTGCCCCTTCATCCCTGCCTCCCGCCCCCCCTCACTTGCTGGCCGGCTTGGGCTGCTTGTCCTCCGCCTGCCCTTTCCGCATACTTCAAACGGGGGATGCAGGCGACGGTGACATGTGGGAATCCCCCGCAGGAACAGCCACCCAGCCAGGCTGAAGGACAGTGATGTGAGAAACAGGAGGAAATCTGGGCAGTTGATGAGAGTGAAAACGTGACTTCCATGTGAAATAAAGAGGCTTCGGCACAGAAGCCTCTTTATTGCTTTCCTTCTAACTTCTCTGCTAATTTCCCATCTGGACATTTATTCTATGATTTTTATACAAGTCTCATCCAGAAAATTATAAGTTTGAAGACCCCTGAGTCAGGAGTTGGGGTGCAAGTTTAAGACTTGTGGACTTCAACTCCCATTCCTGAGCTAGCATGACTGGAGGAGGAACTCTGGGAGTTGAAGTCCACTAGTCTTAAAGCTGTCAAGTTTGAAGACCCCTGGGTTAGGGGTTAGGGGTGTAAGGGTCTTCAAACCTGACAAGTTTAAGACTTGTGGACTTCAACTTCCATTCCTGAGCTAGCATGACTGGAGAAGGAATTCTGGGAGTTGAAGTCCACAAGTCTTAAAGCTGTCAAGTTTGAAGTTTGTAAAAAGTGTACATGGTTGTAAAAAGTATTCTGCTACACTGGTAATTTCTTAAATAATATATTACTACACCATTTGGTTCAGAATACTTTTTTCCTTGTTTTCCTCCTCTAAAATCTAGGTGCGTCTTATACTTCGGTGTGTCTTATACTCCGAAAAATACGGTACCTTGCTGCTGACTAGTTTCTCTTTCCACTTTTCCCAGCATTAGAGACTTTTACAGAAAACTGGGTCTTGAAATAATGTGACTGAAGTAGGATAATTTGCACCCAGTCATTTTTGCCTCAAGTGAGTTCTCTGGGTTAATTTGTTCAATCATCCAGTGATTTGCTTTTTTGACTTAATCCCTGGTATTATCTCCCCTCATCCAAGTTCAGAGGTGTTATCTCACTATGAAAGAATTATATTCTTGAGAGGTATGAGTAAAGGGCATCAGGAATGAAGAGTACTCAGTAGGGTCAACCAAGGCATGAAGGTCATATAGCAGGCACCTGTATTCGGCAGCAGCAATATAGAAAAATGTGACTGCGGCATCCCATGTTAAACTGTAGTTCATATCATGACCGGCTATAAGCTGAGGTCATACACTGCTCCAGTATCTGTTTTTTTTAAATATAAATGATGCTGCATTTCAGTGGTTAGATGGCTTAGAAGTTGATGTTTGAACAATGATCTTTTTAACATTTATATTTTATTGTGTTTTACTAATCTAGATGAAATGTTAATATATATATGCCATACACTAAATAAATAGAATGTTGGAGGCAGATAATCACTTTAGTGACAATGGAGGAGGCACCAATTCACACTGCAGGAGAAGGAAACAATACAACACTTTTGTATTTTTACGAATAATGTCACATTTAAAAAATCACCACTCTTACTCATGGTTTACAGAATTAACTAGTTTTCTGGTTTTGTACAACCCACTAAATCTCAACCTAGGCATCTATAATTGTATTGTAGTTAAACAGAACAGAATAACAGAGTTGGAAGGGACCTTGGAGGTCTTCTAGTCCAACCTCCTGCTTAGGCAGGAAACCCTACACCACTTCAGACAAAAGGTTATCCAATCTTCTTAAAAACTTCCAGTGTTGGAGCATTCACAACTTCTGGAGGCAAGCTGTTCCACTGATTAATTGTTCTAACTGTCAGGAAATTTCTCCTTAGTTCTAAGTTGCTTCTCTCCTTGATCAGTTTCCACCCATTGCTTCTTGTTCTACCCTCAGGTGCTTTGGAGAATAGTTTGACTCTCTCTTCTTTGTGGCAACCCCTGAGATATTGGAACACTGCTATCGTGTCTCCCCTAGTCCTTCTTTTCATTAAACTAGACATACCCAGTTCCTGCAACCGTTCTTCATATGTTTTAGCCTCCCGTCCCCTAATCATCTTTGTTTCTCTTCTCTGCACTCTTTCTAGAGTCTCCACATCTTTTTTTACATCGTGGTGACCAAAACTGGATGCAGTATTCCAAGTGTGGCCTTACCAAGGCATTATAAAGTGGTATTAACACTTCATATGATCTTGATTCTATCCCTCTGTTTATGTAGCCTAGAACTGTGTTGGCTTTTTTGGCAGATGCTGCACACTGCTGGCTTATATTTAAATGGTTATTATTTTGAGATATTTTTTATCCTGCCTTTATTTTTATTAATAACTTAAAGTGGCAAATATATTTTAACACTCCTCTTGCTCCTCCTATTTTTCCCACAACAACATCCCTGTGAGGCGAGAGAGGCTGAAGGAGAATGACTGGTTCAAAGTCACCCAACTGGCTTTCATGACTAAAGTGGAACTAGAACTCTTATTCTCCTGGTTTCTAACTAGTTTCTAGACCAAACTAGCTTTCCAACTGGCTCTTTCATTAAAAAGCCAACTTTAGAGACAAGGGGAATCCTGCACACTTGTTAACTAGACTTCTTGGCAAATCATGTTATAGTCAGTCAGCAGAATCAAAGAATATTTCACATTCAAATGAATGCAAGTGTCAGGGTTTATTTATTTTATATTTGGAGAAGGTAGAAAGAGAACACCAGAATAGAATCATGTGAATATGGGACAATTTCCTAAATGTAAGATATGGGAGTAAGGAAGAAAACCCAGCCCTTAGCCAATCAGTTCCTTGAAGGCAAACTATATGATGTAGAGCTGCATGAATCATTAATGAGGTCCAATACATATGCAGTGTCAGAAAATAGAATTGACAGTTGACAGTATTTTTATATAGATCCTATTGAGAGTTATATATAGATTTTGTGTGATATACGGCAAGAGGTTTAAAATATAGTCGTTTTTATACATGAAAGTTTTCTAGCGCTTCTGTAAATTTAGCTTATTGACCTTATCTTTTGTATTGTGAAATAAACAAGCACGGTTTTTTCTTTATCCCAGCTTCTTGATTTTCACTCATTTAGTCAGCAGTATATGCTTGTATACCTGGGAATAAGATTCATTGTAGAGAGTCAGACTTCTTCTGAGGATACATATGAGAAAGGAAATTTCACTGCTCATTCCACACAAACTGTTATGAATACAAAATCTAAGCTTAAACCAATGAAAGAAGTGAGACTCTAGCACAACTGATTATAATCAGGGGTCGGATTCAGCCGGTTCGGACTGGTTTGGGCGAACCGGATGTTAATTTTACATCTGGTTTGCCGAACCGGTAGTTGCAAGAACTGGCTGACCCTGCCCACTCCACCCCTCCCCTCCCAGGAATCTCCACGCGGCCCGTTTGGATGCGAGGTAAGTGCAGGGCCCGCACGGAGGCTCTGGGAGGGCGAAAAATGGGCCTACCGGAAGTCTGGAAACAGGCCAATTTCCGGCCTCCGGAGGGCCTCCGGAGCCCGAGAGAGGCCATTTTCGCCTTAAGTAAAGCTTCCGGAGCATGGGGAGGGCGAAAAACGGGCCTACCGGAAATACTGGAAGTCCAGAAGCGGGCCTGTTTCCGGCCTCTGGAAGGCCTCTGGAGCCCAGGGTAGGCCATTTTTGCCCTCCTGGAGGTTCCAGAAAAGCCTCCAAAGCCCGGGCAGGGCAAAAAACGGTTTTACTGGAAGTCTGGAAGCTCCAGAGCCAGGGGGAGGCCATTTTCATCCTCCTGGAGGCTCGAGGAAAGCTTCCAGAGCCTGGGGAGGGTGAAAATGCCCCCCTGCCATGGTGCAGGGGGCTGAGTAGATCACGCCCCCATCGCCACACACCCCAGCAACCCGGCAGAGAACTGGTTGCTAAAAAATTTCAATCCCCCCCTGATTATAATCTATATCTGGAGCAACTACTGTTAACCCAAGGATTGGAAAAGAATAGTAACTATATTGTTTGGTGTTCTTAGTGTTTATATTAGCTAGTTGTGCTTGTAAACAAGCTATGGCTGAGCATGACAAATATATAGGCAAACTCCCATTTTTTCTTCTGCTTATGATCTTCTGCTGATTTATTGTTTCCTGCAGTGTTTTTCCTCATGAGATTTTTGTAGAGGTTTTCTTAGCGCTTTTATCCTCCACACTTCCAACTGAATGGGATTTTATTCATGTTGCCTCCATGAGTATATGTATTGCATAACAGGATATAGCTATGAGTATGTCTGCAGAAATGATTTGGCGAGATTTGACCACTCAAGACTCCCCCAAATACTTTATAGTATAGAAAAAGCTTTTGCTGGAAAAGTATGGGTAAATAATAGAATATTAGAATATTTAGTCTCAAATGGGGTGCGGGGGAGCATGTATCTAACTTCACAGAGATTCTGTTAAAGGATCATATTCTTTGTCCAGTAAAGTAAAATAAAAACATAAGAAAAGTAATGGAGGGATTGGTGAGGCTCTCAAGACTCAAGGGAAATTTCAGATTCATATTCTCCTAGCTTAGTTGTCAAAGTCAGGACAATTCATAACCTTAATTCCCTCTATATCTTACCCACCTCCTGAGTTTTTCCCCACTATTCCTGTATCCTAAGACTGGAGGCAGAATTCTTACTGAAGCAGAAATTAAGCCCCTAGAGATGATATGAGGCTCTTCTATCTATCTATCATAATAATCTGATTAATCGAATGTCATAAACACAATCCCCTCTTTCCTTCCCAAAGTATGTGTGATGTTAAAATGGAAGCTTAGATTTCTTCTTCAGCAGGAAGTTCATGGGTCTTGGGTTAGGCGGCAGATATTCTCTGTAAGGAGTCCATGTTTTGAAACAGACTTTTGGAGGTACAGTACATGTAATTCAATCCTTGTTTTCTGCAATGCTGTTCAAACATTTTAGTTGGGGTATTAATTCTAGTGTGTATACTACAATCCCCCCTCTCCTCCCTTCCCTCTCTCTTTTTATTTACCACCCAGTCTTGCTTTACTTCTGAAGGATGTTAACACCCACCCACCCCTCCTAGAGGAATGAAATATTTTAGGCAGAATATTTCCCCTAAAAGAGAAGTAGAAACTCACAGAAGCAGAAACCCACCCCACCCCCACCTTTGTTAATAGCCTGGGGCAGTCTATTCTACATAACAAAGATCTACCCCCTTCAGGCAGACCCATCTAGCAAACAGAAACTCACCACATGACACCTGGGAAGATTGCATCAGCCAAGCCTAGGACACAGACAAAGCCTTCAGAGTTTATTTATTTATTTATTTATTTTATTTATTTTTGTCAAGTACATGTTGGTAATATACGTAGATATAACATTGTTTATATACATAAGATGAGTACTGATAAGAGGGAACATTAGGACAGGGACGGTAGACACGCTGGTGCACTTATGCACGCCCCTTACTGACCTCTTAGGAATCGGGTGAGGTCAACAGTGGATAGTCTAAGGGTAAAGTTTTGGGGGTTTGGTGACAAAACCACAATGTCAGGTAGTGAGTTCCAGGCATTTACCACTCTGTTGCTAAAGTCGTATTTTCTACAGTCAAGTTTGGAGCGGTTCACTTTGAGTTTGTATCTGTTGTGTGCTCGTGTATTGTTGTGGTTGAAGGTGAAGTAGTCGTTGACAGAAAGGACGTTGTAGCAGATAATTTTATGAGCTATGCTTAGGTCGTGCCGAAGGCGACGTAGTTCTAAGCTTTCTAAGCCCAGGATTTCAAGTCTGGTTGCGTAATGTATTCTGTTGCGAGTAGAGGAGTGGAGGACTCTTCTTGTAAAGTATCTCTGGACATTTTCTAATGTATTTATGTCCGATATGCGGTGTGGGTTCCAGACAGATGAGCTGTATTCAAGGATTGATCTGGCGAATGTTTTGTATGCTCTGGTTAGTAGTGTGATATTACCGGAGAAGAAGCTACGTAAGATTAGGTTAACAGTTCTTGAAGCCTTTTTGACGATGTTGTTGCAGTGGGCTTTGGCACTTAGGTCATTTGATATGAGTATTCCAAGGTCTTTGACAGGGTGAGGGTCATCTGCAAGGTCTTGTCTGTTCAGCTTGTATTTGGTGTTCTGATTTTTTTGCCAATGTGTAGGACAGAGCATTTGTTGGTTGAGATTTGGAATTGCCAGATGTTTGCCCATTCTGACACAAAGTCTAGGTCTTTTTGGAGGATAGCAGTGTTGTCGGTGGTGTTGAAGAGTTTTACATCATCGACAAAGAGAACGCAGTCGCTTGTAATGTGATCGCAAAGGTCATTTATATAAAGTATAAAGAGTGTTGGTCCTAGTATGCTGCCTTGGGGAACACCGCTGTTAACAGGTACGGGATTTGATAGGGCACTCCCTATTTTGACCACTTGTTGTCTGTTTGACAGGAACGCAGTTATCCAGTCATGAAGGGGTCCAGAGATGCCGTAGGATTTCAGTTTCAGAAGTAGTTTATCGTGAACCACTGAGTCGAAGGCTTTACAGAAGTCTATGTAAATTGCGTCTATTGTTTTGCCCTGGTCAAGTTTTGAGGTCCATATGTTTTTGCAGTGTAGTAGTTGTAGATTGCAGGATAATTTTTTTCTGAAACCGCTTGTTTGAGAGTAGGTTGTTAGTTTCTAGGTGGTGGGTAATGGATTGGTTTATGATTGATTCCATGACTTTGTATGTGACGCAGCATAGAGAGATTGGTCTGTAGTTTTCTACTAGACTGGGATCTCCCTTTTTGAAGATGGGGATGACCGTGGCTAGTGACCATAGTTTTGGTAGGGAACTGGTCCTGATGGATTTTTCAAAGATTATGCTTAGTGGTTCAGCTATGGCTGTGGAGAGCTTTTTTAGGAAGTATGCACATAGTCCATCAGGTCCGATTGACAGGGAAGGTTTTTGGTTGCGTAGTGCTTTTTCAACATTGTCTTCAGTGAAGTCTATTTGTATTAAATCGTTGTGATTATTTGCGGTAGACCCCCGCCCCTGGGTGTCTGACAGCCAGTGGGATACATTTCATATACAGGAACAGGAAACACTAAGGTGGGGCCCAACATTGGGTATAAAACTCAGGCACTCTCAGCATCTCGCCCCTTCTTCTTTTCTTCTTCAACATCTTTGAGGCATGTGATCCCCCTTTTCCCCAGGACCTCAAACCACGTAGTCCTGCTGTCCACCATTAAACCATCTTTCCAAACAGCCTCCATGTTTCCAGTGTCTTTTTCCCCACTTGGAACTGAACCCAGAAGGACATTTCTTCCAACACTTCTTTAGGAAGTAATTTCCAATAATTTTTGAATAGTTCCTCCTGTTTCAGTTACTGCAGGAAAACAGAGTGGAATTTTTTGTTTCATCATCTTTTAAAATACAGTTTTTAGTGCTTTAGTATGCATCACCCTGAGATAATGCATAAAGCACTAAATGCACTACTACTGCAATGGATGGTTCAAACAATATTAGATACGAACATTTCTACATATTGTACTGTACAATACAATATGTCATATAAGGAATATAAGCATTTTTCATTAAAGAAATTATTAAACAACTAAAATGAATGAAATTTGGCTAATAGAGATAAGTGCCTACTGCATCTCTAGCTAACTAGTTAACTAGCTATAAAACCTTTTTCATCATACAAGAAAAAAGAATGAAAAGAAAATTGAGAGAAAGAACTTTATTGAACAAGAATACTGACTTGTTTCCAGCTGTTTTCTTGTCTACAATGCTTACTGAATGCAATTAATTTGTGAAATTGTGCTGGGAATTGTATCATTGTCAAATAATAGGCAGAAACATAGTATGTTGGCATAGATATTGAACTAAGGGCAGCAATAAAAAGAGTAAAGAAAATGTGGAGTTGCAGTAGCTCTAAGGCTGTTATAACATCTAATTTCATCCTAAATGGGGGAAATGGTGTATTCAGGAAGGAAAATTGCTTTAGAGGTAATAGCAAAGCTGTGTGACACTCTTTAAAAGCAGTAGCAGTGTGAACTCTTAGTTGAAAATGCCCAGCTCCCTAGGAAACTAACAAGCATGCCTCTATGAGTATCCCATATAACAGCCTAACCAATTCAGCTTACAGTTGATGTGACATTCAGACCATTGAATCACAGGCTACGCTAAACATGATTAGGTGCTTTTCACAATAAATTTAGTCCTCCTGTTAGAGAAAAAGCCAGGTTAAAGGGCATTTAATGCTTTTATTTCCTCTAATTGAAAATTATACTCATTAAGTATTATTTAGGAACCTTGTCTGAATCAAAGACTCTATTTAAATAGGTGGCAGATTCTGCTATCTGATATAAGGCAGTTGACATAAGCTTTATGCCATATGATTGTAACAGGAATGAAGACATTAATAAAGTTCTCTTTCCCAGCTTGCAATAGTTGGAAAAAAACGGCTTTGAAAAATTGGCTTTTGGCCCAATTAGAATATTTCTTGGCTCCTAACTTTCATTGTTTTATTTCAGAAGAAAGAGTATGGTACATTTTTAGCTTTTAATTCTTTTTAAAATCAGTGCTTTAAACTTTTAGTTTAGTTATTTAGCTTTACAATCTAGTTGTACTTCTTTATTTTTCAAATCAACTTCAATGATTAACAATAAAAGTCAGTATAATAAAAATAATAAAAATCTGAGATGAATCTGATTAATCAGCCCTTACCCTCCTGAGACCGCCTGGTAAGCATCTCATGGATATTATGCTACCAGTAAAAAGATTGTCAGTTTTGCATTCTGTGGCAGGCAGCAGAGCTTCTACAGGTAGAAATAACAAGCTTCTACAAGAAGTAGTCTAGTCTTCTTAGAATTTTACAAATCAACATCAGCAATTTAATTTGAACTGGAAAACAACTTGGATAAATGTTTTGTGATGTCTTCAAGAGTGAATAATTTAAAATTGCTTGTAACAGCATCAAGTTTTCTTAAGTATTATTATGAATCCATTCTTCAGTATCTAAGACTGCAGTATCAGAGCTGCAAATGTAGAAATATTTTCCCCTCATATCTTCTGTCTACCACAGAGAAATGGTTAGAAAAACCTGAGCTTTGGTGTGAAAATCCTTAGTTTTGTTTTAATTTCTTATATTTGGTTGTTGCCCTTTTTAAGTTTTTCAAGATAGCAAACATGGGATCTGTTATGTATTGAGAACATACTGTTTACTCCAAGGTCCGCTGTTCAAGCGGGAAAAGGAAGACCGCTGATTGGTTAAGCCATCTGACAGCCCTGTATAAAAGGGAGAGCTGTGAGCCTGGCTCTTTGCTGGATTTTACTGAACTACAATAAAGAGCTGTTTGTTACAAGCCTCTCTCCAGCCTCTTCAGTAACAGAACTCAACAGGATCATCACTAATTTTATCCTCATATCAAAAAATCACTTCTGTGATGTAGGTTGAACTGAATAATAATGGCTTGACTTTGTTGGGTAGAATAAGGCTGTAAAGTGGAAACACCTGGCTCATATATTGCATTTTAGACAACAATTTTCAATTATTTATTATTTCCCTCAGAAAGGAATCTTAGTCTTCTATTTTTAGCAATTGTGGACTTAAAACGTTCTAAATAGGGATTAGAATCAAAATCAGAATAGAGCTGGAAGGGACCTTGGAGGTCTTCTAGTCCAGCCCCCTGCTCAAGCAGGAGATACTATACCATTTCAGACAAGTGACTGTCCAGTCTCTTCTTAAAAGCATCCATTGATGGAATGCCCATGATTTCTGGAAGCAACCTGTTCCATTGGTTAATTGTCCTCACTGTTAGGAAGTTTCTCCTCAATTCCAGGTTGCTTCTCTCCTTGATTAGTTTCTATCAGCGGTGGGTTGTTTCCGGTTCGGCCCGGTTCTGCGAACTGGTAGCGGTGGTGGCGGCAGGCTCCACCCATCTGCCCGGGATGCTTCTGTGCATGCGCAGAAGAGTTGCACGTGCGTGCGAGCGCGCACGCAAACCGGTAGCAATGGAATTTAGAACCCACTACTGGTTTCCATCCATTGTTTCTTGTCCTGCCCTCTGGTGCTTTGGAAAATAAATTGACCCCTCTTCTTTGTGGCAGCCTCTCAAATACTGGAATTCTGCTATCATGTCCCCCCAGTCCTTCTTTACTCTTGACTAGCCAAACTCAAACCCTCCAATTAGGATTAGGAGTTGTGGAAACAAAGTTCTGAAATCTGCAAAAAGTAGGAAACATAATTTCTTCCAGAAAAAAAAGTTTTAAAAATAACACCAGTTTTTTATTACTTTAGATTAGTTTGACTGTCTTTGCATCCATACACACAAGGCTATCTGAATTCTCTATATTAATAAAGTCTATTCACCCATAGAAATTTATAGCATCATCCTACCATTCCTTTGACAATAAATATCCTTTCTGTATTAGTGAATACTTACTACTGAAGTCTGGAAGACACTATAAATCACTGTTGTGGATAATATTCAGATTAAAAGTTATGCAGTTTCTTCTAAATTTGCTGGATGTTTGTAGAAATTTAGAAAAATAATATTTTGGAGAATTACACTTGCAAACTCAGTGTCAATATTTATTAAATATTAGGACATATAACCATATGATTCACAGTTGGAAACAAATTAATTAGCAGATGTAATCACTTTAATTAGTAGATAGATTGATTTTAAAATATGATTTTTTTTTACTTTCCTTGCCAAAATACCACTAGGCACCAGTTTCAGGCCTGAGGCAAGTATTTGGAGCTGAATTCAAACAAGGTACATTAGCAAAGAAAGAAAGGGAAAATGTTTTGTCCCTGATTTAACATTTAAAAACATTGACCATTAGGAATGTGTGCAATATAAAACAGACATGTTAAGAATGTATCTAATAACTCGGATATTCAGTGCTTTGAATTCAAAGACCAAAATTTATTTATTTAGTGAGATTTAGAAATGCAACATCATAAAAAAAAATCAGAAAGTCCAGTCGACTTTTTTTAAAAAAAGCACCTTTGGGACAACCATGACCTAGATAGGCAGTTGAACCATTTATTTATTTATTTATTTATGTATTTATTAGTGACATTTATATACCGCCTCACAGTGCAAGCACTCTCTAAGCGGTTTACACCAGTAAGCAATGTATATTTATATTGCCCCCAACAATCTGGCTCCTCATTTTACCTACCTCGGAAGGATGGAAGGCTGAGTCAACCTTGAGCCGGTGAGATTTGAACCGCTGACCTGCGGATCAGTGTCAGCTAAAGTGGCCTGCAGTACCTGCCTCTAACTGCTGCGCCACCTCGGCTCTAAAAGGCTCTAAAAGGTGCTTTCAAGCATTCAGATGCATAAACAGAACAATTATGTGTAATTTCTAAACAGGAGAAACAACAGCAAAGGAAATAGAAAAGATAAAATCAGGAGAAGAATTTCTATTTGTTTCAATTATTTGATACTTAAGCATATACCGTATTTTTCGGACTATAAGACGCACCAGAGTATAAGACGCACCTTAGTTTTTGGGGAGGAAAATAAGAAAAAAGCTGAATGGGGGGGGGAATGGCCTCCCTGAATACCCTTAATCAGCTGTTCCCAGAGGTGAGCTTTACCAACGGGTTCGTGGGTTGTGAGCTCTGTGCCTTGCTTTTTCAGCCTGTGAAACCTCCATTTCAGAGGCATTTTTCCAGCCTGTGAAACCTCTGTTTCAGAGGCTTTTTTTCAGCCTGTGAAATCTCCATTTCAGAGGCATTTTTCCAGCCTGTGAAACCTCCGTTTCAGAGGCATTTTCCAGCCTGTGAAACCTCCATTTCAGAGGCTTTTTTTCAGCCTGTGAAACCTCCGTTTCAGAGGCTTTTTTCAGCCTGTGAAACCTCCGTTTCAGAGACATTTTTCCAGCCTGTGAAACCTCCGTTTCAGAGGCTTTTTTTCAGCCTGTGAAACCTCTGTTTCAGAGGCATTTTTCCAGCCTGTGAAACCTCCGTTTCAGAGGCATTTTCCAGCCTGTGAAACCTCAGTTTCAGAGGCATTTTTCCAGCCTGTGAAACCTCCGTTGTAGCCCCGCCCAGCCTCTCAAACGGTCAGTCTCCCTTGTCCTGATGCTTGTGTGTGGTCGAGCATTGTCGTGCAGAAGGAGGACTTTGTCGATTGGCAAGTTGGGTCTCACTCGTCGGATTCTTGCTCTGAGCCTCTTCAGGTTCTCAATGTAGCCCTCATAGTTTATTGTTTCTCCTCTTGGCAAGAAATCAACCAGAATGACACCTTGAGCATCCCAAAAGACAGTTGCCAAGGGGGGCAATCGCCTCATTCAGGTGGACAACTTTACTGCATCCTCCATACTCACCATTAGCGCCTTCAGACTAATCTCTTTGGCCCCATGAAAGAGGGTTTGAAAGGCAAACATTATTCCAGTGATGAGGAAGTGAAAACTGCAGTGAAGAAGTGGCTCAAAGAACAGTCAACAAAATTTTACGAGGCAAGGATACATGCTCTCATTTGAAGGTGGAACATTGCTATTGAGAGAAACAGTGACTATGTTGAGAAGTAGGGATGTGATCCACAGAGGACCAGCTTCATTTTGATGTATGCTACATGTTCCTGTGTTGGTAATTATACCTGTCCTAAAGAAAATGGCATTACTTTTTGACAAAACACAACATACCAGGAATAGCATATTAAGATGGACTTATGCAACCTGATGTACAAAATAAACACACACATATTTGTGCTCTGGACTATAGACATTGAATGCTTGTAAATCCTGAAAAATATGTGGTAGGGCAAAAGAAGGCAGTAAAATCACTCTAGGTGTAGGGACAGTAAAATTATATTGACACATGATAAATAATAGAACAATTAAAAATAATAGCGCAGAGTTTTCTCTCTCCCCACTTCCTTCCTCTTTCTTTCTCTTTCTTTCTCTTCTCTCTCTCTCTTTCTCCTTTCCTCTCTCTTTCTCTCTTTCTCTTTCTCTGTCTCTTTTTCTTTTTTTCTGTCTGTCTCTTTCTTTTTTCTTTCTTTCTAAATCACTCTAAGGTTTGATGAAAGCAGTCACAAGCTTAGGGTGAATAGCAGTCACAAGCTTAGGTCTTTCTCCAAAACTTAAACCAGGATTCCAACAAAAACCTCTAGGTCAGCATCAAACAAGGGATGGAAGGAAGCCAGGCTAGGAGGCATCAGAATAATTTCAGGCAAGTTCAAGCCTCTGTTAAGAGATACCTATGTTCTCTCTCTCTCCCTTCTTTCCTTTTTTTCTTTTTCTTTCTCTCTCCTTCTTCTCTCTCCCCCTCCCTCCCTCTCCCTCCCTCCCTCCCTTACTCCCTTCCTGTGAAGAACCCCAGAAGGTCTTTGGTAGCAGGAAGAAAAGCCAAACATTTTGAAACTGAGAACATGCCCATTGATCATCTGGCATTCTTAGAGCTCCACTGTTGATAAGCTCTCAACTCAAGCTCAGTGCACGTGGGGATCCCCAAACAGTGAGGATGAAGTGTGAATAAGGAGGCATCAGAATAATTTCAGGCAAGTTCAAGCCTCTGTTAAGAGATACCTATGTTCTCTCTCTCTCCCTTCTTTCCTTTTTTTCTTTTTCTTTCTCTCTCCTTCTTCTCTCTCCCCCTCCCTCCCTCCCTCCCTCTCCCTCTCCCTTCCTGTGAAGAGCCCCTTTGGTAGCAGGAAGAAAAGCCTTTCTTTCTTTCTTTCTTTCTTTCTTTCTTTCTTTCTTTCTTTCTTTCTTTCTTTCTTTCTTTCTTTCTTTCTTTCTTTCTTTCTTTCTTTCTTTCTTTCTTTCTCCCTTTAAGGCCCCCCCGCAGCCCGTTTTTGCTCCCAGGGAGCTGCAGGGAGGCTTGCTAGGCACCCTCCGCCCCTTTTGGGCCTAACAAGTCTCCCTACAGCCCCCTGGGAGCCAAAAGGGTTGTGGGGGTGGGCGCCACACCCCCATGCCCTGTTTTGGGCCTAGAAAGCCTCCCTACAGCTCTGTGGGAGCCAAAAGAGGCATGGGGTTCCCCCGCACCCCTTTTGGGACTAGCTAGCCTCCCTACAGTAAGGTGACCAGACATCCCGCTTTTGGCGGGACAGACACGCTTTTCAAGCGTGTGTCCCGCGTCCTGCATTCTTTCCAAAAAGTCACGCTTTTTGGAAAGAATGCCGAAACAGCACGACGTCTGGTCACCTTAGAAGGGGAAGCACAAAAGAGAGGTACTACCACCGAAATAAAAACCGGAAGCAAGTCGGGCAAAGCGGAATTTCAGTGAGCCGGCTGCCTGCTGGGGAGAGGGGGAAGGGGGGCTGCTCCTCCTCTCCTTCCCCCGCCCCATCCCTAGCCCCGCCCTCGGAGGCACCACTGCTGTTGGGATGCGGGTGGAGGGGTGAGGGACGAGGAGCCGTCGCCGCTGCCGTCGTCTCAGAAAAAGGGGGTTGAGGCGCCGCTGCGGACTCGGAGCGGTGTTTTGAGCTCACGAGTGGCCCCTCCGGCGGCACAAACAGCCCTTCCTCGTCCCCCTCCCCTTCCTTCCCCCCATCGCCTCGCTGCCGCCGTTGCCCTGGGGCCGGGCGGGCGACTGGGAGACCGCGGCGCTTGGATGCCTGGAGCTCACGACAGAGACCTAGCCCTGAGCCCGCCATGGGCTGCTGCGGGAGTGCCGCCTCGCAGGTAAACTGCCGGCTGCCTCCTTTCCCCGCCTCCCGCTCATCGCTTACCAGCCCAAGCCACTGCCAGCTCCCGAAGGGGAAGCGGGAGGCGAGGAAAGGCCTCCCGCCTCCCCCCCCCACCTGGACGCCGACATTTGCGTTGTTTTGCCCTCTGCGCATGCGCAACGTTCTGCGCATGTGCAGAGGGCAAAACTCAAATGGAGGCGCCCAGGCGGGCCCGCCCCCCGTCCTGCTTTAAAAAAAAATCTCGTCACTTTACCCTACAGCCCCCTGGTAGCCAAAACGGTGCAGGTGGGGACCCTGGAAGGGTCTGGGGAAGGTAATGTTGCGAGCCCGGTGGGGATGGTGGGGGGTGCAGAAAGCTCTGGAGGGGCCTAGCACCACTTACCAGTAGGAAGGAGGAGGCAACTCAGTTTGGGCGCAGGGCAGGCACCACGTGGGAAGGCAGCTTAGGCAGGCAAGCCATCTGGGAGGTGAAGAGGAAAAGGAAGTGACTGGGTGGGGTGCCAGTATTTAAAAAAAGCTTTAAAAAATGTGCAGTGGCAAAAAACCCATTTTTTTAAAAAAAAAGCCAAAAACAAGATGGTGATGCATGTGCAGTACTGAAAACGCAGCTTCTGCGCATGCGCAGAAGAAAAAAAAACGGAATTAAAAAAAATTTAAAAAAATTTAAAAAGAGATGGCGGCGCTCACGGACTGGCACCAGTACCAAACCGGTTCTGTGACATCATCGTGATGTCACCAGCAGTTTGCTACCGGTTCGGGTGAACCATTCCGAACCGGGAGGAGCCCACCTCTGACTTCCGGCACGCGGGCCATAAGTTTGCCATCACCACCCTATACCATTTTAGACAAATGAAAAGTTGAGTGATTGTCCATTAGGACTCCAAGATCGCTCTCACAGATACTACTACTAGTATTGAGCCAGGTGCCATCTATTCTATACCTATAGATTTGTTTTTTCTTGTCTAAATGTATAACCTTCCTTTTCTCACCACTGAATTTTGTTTTGTTATATAAGATTGCCTGTATGATCTACAGATTCCTCAGATGTTGATCAAAGGTCTGCATTATGTTTATTTATTTGTCTCTCACATTGATGACAAGCCTTTAAATGTTGATGGCCTGGCATTGCTTCCTGTACTTTTCTGGTTTTGTTTTGTTATTTTCTGTTGAGCTTAAAAGAACAGAATATTATCTGGCTGATAAATAGATTGAAAAGTTGCCTTCATTTCATTGTTCTTCCTTAGGATTGTTCATATCCTCTGGTGAAATGTTATTGTCCAGTTTGTTACAGTAATAGTCGTCAGTGATACATAACATGTATTTCAAACATAGGCAATACTCTTAGAGGAAATTACTGTCCTTGTCACAGAAGTACATCCATTGTCACACAAGTGGTTACTTGACTAGAAAGCTGTTGTCAGTACATTAAGATCAATAGATAGGTCAACCTTTTTCTTTTTCAGCACAAAAGAAGGCGAGAAGTGAAGAACTGCCATTTTAATTGTCTTTTTGTGTAGAATTATTACCATTTGGTGCATATAACTATAGCCTAGGTCCGTGGTGGCGAACCTATGGCACGCGTGCCAGAGGTGGCACGCGGAGCCATAGAAGCCGGCACGCGAGGGTTCCCACCGGTGCACTTTTCCGCACTTCCGGTTTGTCTGTTTTGTAGTTTTTTGCATTCCAGAGCTTCAGGGAGCTTCCCTGAACCCTCCGGAGTGCAAAAAACAGCATACCGGCAAACCAGAAGTGCGTTTTTTTCGCACTTCCGGTTTGCCGGTTTCGTCGTTCCAGGCTCCGGTAAGCCTTTGTGCGGGGGTGGGGGTGTGTGCGCATGCGCAGGGGGCAGCATGGGGGGGTGTTGTGCGCATGCGTGGGGGGGAGGGAATGGGTGTGGGCATGCGAGCGCGCGCAAGCGCCCCCCCCTTTTTGGCACGCGAGCCGAAAAAGGTTCGCCACCACTGGCCTAGGTTGTTGCTACTTGTACACCTCCCTTCTGTAAGGGAACCAGCCTTGAGGAAAGATGAAGAAGCAGTAGCAAACATGTATGTACACATTTGTTTTTTGCCTTAAACAAGTAGCTGATGGAATCCAGGACGAGAAGCAAAACTGATTATCCCAAGAAGACAGGGCCTTCCAACAGACAACTCTGTTTTCACCCACCCAGAGTAAAGATTTCTGCACTTAATTCACTGAAACTTGCCAGACTTCATTCTCTCAACAGGATATGGTACATGAAAGTATGAAAACAAAACTATATCCACTTGTAATTATCATTTTATGAGTACCATATAGTTTAGTGATAGCTCACCTTTCTTTTGATTTTTCTCTAGGTAAAATTAGGTAGTCTCTGAATCAGTCTGTATGTCAGGGTTCCAAATAGCATCCAAAATTAAATCAGAGTCCAAGGCAAAGTATTCCTCAAAGTTCCAATTTATTAATAGAGCCATGTTGGCACATCTGGGTGAATCGTTCCCAATATTCTAGATAAATCAAGCTGAACTGTGACTGGGTTGATTATCTCAACTATTGAGAAGCCTGACACTGTGTTCATTCGATTTATTTTTCAATTTGATTACTCGGTCAGTAGACCTTCCTGCCATTTATATGGTACCAAAAAGAGGGCATTGATTTGCTTGTATCAATTTACTTATATTTTGGAAATCAGTTATTGAATTTTAAATATGAAGGCATTGGTAACAGAGATCTGCAATCCTTTGTGCTGCATATTTTAACCAAATATTAACATTTAATAATGGAGGATTTAAAAGACTCTGATCTCCCTTTTGTTATTGTTATCTTCATAGTAGTCCTAGATTAGAATAACAAAAGTCTTCAAACAGAGGATCGTCTGCTATAATGAAGGAATACGTTGATTTTCTTGCTGGCTTGTGTGTCTGCCCAAAAAGTATATCCAGCAAATGTGAACTGATGATACCATTTTATAATAAAATCCCTCAATTGACATTAAAAGACTAAAATGTATTTGTTTAATATCATTTCTATATAGACAACAAAATGACAGGACAAATTGATTTCCCTCATTAACCATCATAAACATTTTACATTGGGAACATGCTTCATTTCAATAAAAATATGTATTTATCTTGGGCTTTTATGTACTCTGAGGGCTATAAGCAGCTTTCATTCCTTTTTTGTGGTAACAGGGTTAAAATAAAATGAAAAAGTACAATAAAATGGGGAATAGTAATACAGAATCCTGACAACATACATGTAGTCCTTGACTAAGGTGACCAGACGTCCCGCTTTTGGTGGGACAGACACGCTTTTCAAGCAAGTGTCCCGTGTCCCGCATTGTTTCCAAAAAGTCACGCTTTTTTGGAAAGAATGCCGAAACAGCGGGACGTCTGGTCACCTTATACCTCCCGGCCCCGAAGCTTCTCTGCCGCCACTCACCCTGCCCGCAGCCAGAAGGAGACACCGCCGCGCTCAACTGGCAACTCTCGGCCATCCGAAACAACACAAGCAACCTCTGCGCGGCCTCTCATTGGCTGCCGGGTCACGCGACTGCTGCGCTCCTCCAATCAGCGCAGGCAGGGGGAGTGTTGAAAACTTTTGTATCTTTCCTGGCTCTCGCTCCCTTTTTTCTCAATGGGGGAGGCGCGCGCGTGCTGGTGGAAAGGGGGGGGAGGAGCTGTTGGAAGCAGCCAGCAACGGCAGAGTCCCCCCCCGGAAAGCAACGCAGCCCCCGCGGGGACCCTCCCACCAGCCCTCGACCACGATGCTCGGCACCCAGCCAGTAGGGTAGCTCCCACGCCCAACTTTTGGCCCTGCACGGCCAGAATGATTGGATTTGCAGTAGCTCAATGCGTCTTGGCTCTCCGGCTCCCCCTCCGCCAGCGCTGGGCTGCTGGAGTGACAGGGGGAGAAAGGAGATCAGGAGGCGGCGGCGGATCACAACAACCCCAGCGGCAGCTCCAGGCAGAGAGAGAGAGAGAGAGAAGCGAGCGAGCGATCCGCCGCCGCCTCCTGATCTCCTTTCTCCCCCTGTCACTCCAGCAGCCCAGCGCTGGCGGAGGGGGAGCCGGAGAGCCAAGAGACGCTGGGTTGGAGCACCATCTCCGGGCTGCTCCCCTTCCCAAGCCAGCCCCGCTCGCTCGCTTGCTTGCCAGCCAGCCAGCCCAAGCCATTGCCGGCTCCCGAAGGGGAGGCGGGAGGCGAGGAAAGGCCTCCCACCCACCCACCTGGATGCCGACATTTGCGTTCTTTTGCCCTCTGCGCATGCACACAGTGTTCTGCGCATGCGCAGAGGGCAAAACTCAAATGGTGGCTCCCCTAGAAACCCACCCCCCGTCAATGGTGTCCCACTTAAAAAAAAATCTGGTCACCTTATCCTTGACATACAATCGTGATGTAGCCTGCCCAATATGATCATCAGAATTGTTAAGCAAGGTGCCCACATGATTGTCTTGCTTAACAACCCCAATCCCTGCAATCATTAAGTGGAGCACGGGGTGCCTTGAGAGAGAAAACCTAGGAGGCCTAGAATAGGCCCTGGCCACACTGCAGCATCTCCCCAGCACACAAAGGCTCTCCCCTGGGCCTTCTAGGGCCTTTCCCACCCCCTGAAGCACCCAGTAATCTTCTTGGGTACCTGCAAATCTTGGGCCTACTTTGCTGTCCCATGGGGTACATGCAAGCCTTGGCCTGCTTCCTACACTGCTGGATTCCACATCCTCCTCCCTACCGCCCTATCATGGCTAATTCACATATCTTTTCAATATATTTCCTTTGGGATGTAGCTGCTCTCCACACAGTCTTCCCACACAGTGGAGGCTGTGTGAGGGACCAATCTGGGAGTGAGTACCATTTTTGGGAGTGGCCACAATTAATTGAAATGTTACTTGCTTCTGGGCCAATGGCACATAGTCTCCATTGCATAAGTATGTCTGTAACCATCCAAAATGGGAAGCAAGCCCAAAGCTTGTGGAAACCCAGTGGAGTGAGAAAGTATGTCTAAAGTGTCTGGGAACACAGTGGGGTCAGATGAGGAGGAGACAGGTAAAAAGACGCCACAGCGTTCTTTCACTCAGCATGTCATATTTTGAATGGTCACTGAATGGTTTTAAGTTCATTTGTTGTAACTGAAAAGAAACTAAGGCCATCATGATCTAAGACAATCCCAAAGTTAATCTCAGCAAATTTTCTCTAATTATTAGATGAATGATAGCTGAGTATCTGCTATCTGCTAGCTGAGTATCTGCTATCTTGATCTGCTATCAAGCAAGACATTATCCTCAGAGTATAAACAATAGGGAAGCTCTTCAAAATATGAACAACTATCATAAATTGTTCCTAATATGAACATATTACTCAAAATTCTTCATGCCGTAATCTTATTTATTTGAAATCAGTGAACCCCCTGCAGTTTTCTTGCAAGATTTTGGAAGTTGTTTGTCCTTGTCTCCTTCCTAGGACCAAGATAGATTGACTGGCTGAATCTGTCCAGTTGCTTCATGCCTAAGGAAGAACTAGAATTCACAATCTTTTGGTTTCTAGCCTGGTGTCTTAATCACTGTACCAAACTGGCTCTCGCATAGTTAGATATATTTATTCAACTACCCCACTTTTCATTCATTTCATTCATTCATTTTCATTCATTAATTAACAGGCACCCAGTAGTAATGGATGCTCCTTTCTCTCAAATGAGGGTTCACCATATAACTGGTATTTGTAGCCAAGTTTTGAAATAGATAAACTCTTCTGAAATTACTATATTTATTGAAAACAGATGAAGAGATCAATAAAAATAGTATTTTGGACTTACCAGACTCCACTACTTTTGTACAGAAAATGAGTGAGTAAAATCATAAAGCACTTGGAGGAGGACTGCTTGTAGTCAAAACAACAGGTATTATAAAAATCAGTCTTAAGGGATCTTTTGAAACTTAGTCCTATTTTTGTTTTCATTTTTAGTGACTATATCATACAATTTATACCAAGTTTCTTTTTGAAAAGAAGAGGCCACTAACAGAAAGAATACTCCATTTGTCTATTTTAGGTTTTTGTGTCTAATATTAGCATAGAAAATATGATGCCTTAGGGCAGTGGTGGCGAACCTTTTTAGGCTCGCGTGCCAAAAAGGGGGGGGGGGCGCTCGCGCGCGCTCGCGTGCCCACACCCATTCCCTCCCCCCCACGCATGCGCACAACACCCCCCATGCTGCCCCCTCCGCATGCGCACACCCCACCCCCACGCAAAGGCTTACCGGAGCCTGGGACGACGAAACCGGCAAACCGGAAGTGCGAGAAAACGCACTTCCGGTTTGCCGGTATGCTGTTTTTTGCACTCCGGAGGGTTCAGGGAAGCTCCCTGAAGCTCCGGAATGCAAAAAACTACAAAACGGACAAACCGGAAGTGCGGAAAAGTGCACTTCCGGTTTGTCCGTTTTGTAGTTTTTTGCATTCCGGAGCTTCAGGGAGCTTCCCTGAACCCTCCGGAGTGCAAAAAACAGCACACCGGCAAACCGGAAGTGCGTTTTTTCGCACTTCCGGTTTGCCGGTGGGCATCCCTCGCGTGCCGGCTTCTATGGCTCCGCGTGCCACCTCTGGCACGCGTGCCATAGGTTCACCACCACGGCCTTAGGGCAATGACAAATATTTACCTCTCTGATATATTGAAAACACTTTCCTAACCCAGTCTTTTGAATATATAAATATTTTTAAAACACATGCCCTATAATTTTATCGTCATTTTTTCATCATAATTATGTCAATGGGGCATTTGTTCTGGTAATTCTTCTGATTCTGAAATAATTTTAAGATGATTTTTATGAAAGAGGATTGGAATACTAAGATAAGTAGAGGAGAACTTATTTGTCACTGAGAGCATTCAAGAATATTGGTATTTTCCCTAAGCATAAGTTCAATTTTGTCTTAAATTATATCTTTGTTACATTTTGTTCTTGAAATATCCAATATTAAGGATACATCCAAATCAAGTCTTTCCTAGTAAAACATCTGCATGTTTTATGTATACTTCTTCTTTATCCTTTGCTTGTATTGTCTTGAATTTTATTTTGTAGGAAGCAACTTTTGTGCTTGGCTAAGAAAACACTGTTATTCTAAAAATGAATGTACAATCAAACACATTGTTGGAATAAAAGCCTTTAGAGAAAATGTACAACTGAAACATTTTTGTTCAATAAAATCAAATGAATAGGATGAATGAAGACCTATCTGTTACAATTTTCCAGAGGTTTTTCTGATCTTTCTTAGAGATTATCTTCAAAGAAGTTAAAATGTTTTTTTTTCTTTTTTCAAAGTCTTTGTATAATGGAATCATAGCTGAGATTCTTGTGAAAGTACATTTATCTATACCAACCCAAATAATATCACATGTATAGCAATGAAATGCCTATGATTCTATCAGAAGAATATCAGAATAACATTTCATAGTGCAAAATTAAACGATGCAAAATAGTAATACATTTTAGCCAGCAGTGAGGGCTCCACCTCCATCTAATTGTTAAAGAATTATTGTGGCCATTGCTGGCTTCATCTAGTGCCGTGATGGTGAACCTATGGCACGCAGAGCCCTCTCTGCAGGCATGCGAGCTGTCGCCCCAGCTCAGTTCCACCATGCATGCCCACGCGCCTCCTGCCAGCCAGCTGATTTTCGGATCTCTGCCACGCATATGGGGATGGGGGGCATGCGGGAGATGCGCATGCACAGGGGATCACATGCACGGGGGGCAGGGGGAGCATGGGGGGGCAGCATGCCTCCACGCAGCCCATTTTTGGTCCCAGGAGGCTGCAGGGAGGCCTGCTAGGCCCAAAACAGGGCGCAGGGGGCCACGCGTGCATGTATGGGTGGGTGGGAGCATGGGAGTCATGTGTGCATGTGCGGGGGGTGGGGTGCACAGGGAGATGTTGCACATGCATTGCATTATGGGTGCAGGCATGCGCTTTTGGCATGTGACGACAAAAAGGTTAGCCATCACTGATCTAGTGCAATGAGCATCTTCTGTTCTTCAGGGTCCAAAAGCAGTGGTACGCTTGTCTTACATTTAGCAGATGAAATGTGATATCTAAGGAGAGGGCCAGGAACTAATTTCTCAGAATTATTAATACTGGAGAAGTCAGTTATTCAATCTTATTATTCTAAAGCTTTGGCTGCAATAATTTCTCCTTGATGCTAGTAACCAAACTTCTGCTAATAAACACAGTTGATGAAAATACTCTTGACTATCCTAACTGTTATGCAGGTTTATGTTAGGGCAGATGGTCCTGAATTTGGAGAATCCATTTTTAAATTCAGGAGGTAAGATTATATTTGGCATAATATTCTTCCTTTGGATTACAGATATGGAAGTTGAGATCCGCCCAGAAGCCTCAGGTTGCTGTTGTAATTGTGCAATTTCAAGAAAAGAATACGTTTTCTACTTGGAGCTAGACGTTATAAAGTTTGTGAATAATTTATATTTTGTTCACAGAAAGAGTGCCATTTTTCCTTTCATGCCTAGTCCTCCAGAAGGATGTTGGCTTGATAATTTTAATAGAACATAATACAATAGTGTGTTGTATGTACGTACCTTATACCAACAAACCTAATAACCGGAAAGAGAGAGAGAGATCCCTCAAGAAGTTTCCCTGCAAAGACCTCTTGCTTGGCAGATCTTTGCAGGGAAACTTCTTAAAATGAAAAGGAAAAGTTATCGCGAATGCGAGCAATTAACTTCTCACACTCGCGATAACTTTTCATTTCAAGGAGTTTCCCTGCAAAGACCTGCCAAGCAAGAGAAGCGGCGAACTGCCAGACGCTGGTAAGATTGTCAGGCACAATTTGGGGGTGGCAGGGGAGGCAGGGGAGGGGGAGGGCCGGGCTGCGAGACGCTCATCTTACCAGCATCTGGCAGTTCGCCACTTCCCTGTCGCCGCTGCCTTCCTCACTCGCGCCGCATCACGCCCCATCCCCATCCCCCGCCCAAAACCCTCAAATCCTTCAAAGCATTTTAAAGGGATGCGCTTTGCCTGCCATGAAGGGAACCGATGTTCCCTGAAGAACCGGAGGCAAGCATCGGTTCCCTTCATGGCAGGTAAAACGCATCCCTTTAAATGCTTCGAAGGACTTGAGGGTTTCGAGCAGGGGATGGGCGGGGCATCCCTGTCGCCGCTGCCTTCCTCACTCGTGCCGCACGCCACCCATCCCCCGCCCGAAACCCTCAAGTCCTTGAAGCATTTTAAAGGGACACCTGCCACGCCACGCCCACCCGCCCTGCCAAACCCAAGCGCGAGACACTCCTCCTACCTAGGACTTGTCCCGATACCTCAGTCGCGTTCTTACAGTCTTCTCTCCACGGCAGCCCGTTCCAAAAGAACGTCTTGCGAGTTCAAACTTCTCGAACTCGTGCGGCGTTCTTTTAGAACGGGCTGCCTTGGAGAAAAGACCATAAGAACGCGACGGAGGTCCCGGGACAAGTCCCAGGTAGGACGCCTGCCCCACCCCACCACACCCCGCCAAGAGAGACACACCACTTACTGGAGTTTTGCAGCTCCGCGGTCTCTCGGCTTGTCTGTTTGCAAGTTTTTTCCCCTAAAGAGACTAGCCGAGAGACCATGGAGCTGGCAAACTCCAGTAAGTGGTGCGTCTCATGCCCCGCCCCACCTGCACCCCAAAAATAATAAGCCACCCCCCGAAAATAAGGCCAGGGGCATTTTTTTGGGGGGGGTCAAAAATATAAGCCCCTGTCTTATTTTCGGGGAAACACGGTACATAGTTAAAAATAGCTCAGAAAATGTTTGCTTTCTCTATATCCAAATTGCTTCTTCTCAATGTCTTGTGCAACTATGTAATATTGGCACACAATCTCTGTAATGGGATATGTGGTTACTGTTGTCAACTTTACTTTCAATCTAGGAGTCAATGGTTTTCATCCAAAGTAAGAGGCATCAAATACTACCGAAAACTGATAAAAATAAGCAAATTGCATTATTTATTGTAATGTATAAACTCTCACAGAAGAATGTGAAGATTCTCTAATCTACTAATTCTCAATGTATTTGATGGTAGTGATAGCAGCTATTAATTTCAACTTATTAAAAATGGTGTAGGTTTTCAAAAAAACCCATTTAAAAAAATAATAATCTTAGAAATCAGAAAATATAAAGTGATTCCCTTAAATTTACCTGAAGTTAATCTAATTTATTAAGTGAATCTAACTTATTCAAAGCTACATGCCTCTGCATATTTTCCACGACTAATAACATGTCATCAAACTTTTTTTTAAGGCAAAATTTTTGATCAGTAGAGATCATCAGAAATCGTATTGTTGTCCTTCCCAGTCTAATTTTTATAATGTGTCACTAGTTAAAACCTGATACTTATTATTGATTATGGATGTGCTTTGATTTAGACTACCGTATTTTCGGAATATAAGACACACCGGAGTATAAGACGCACCTTAGTTTTGGGGGGGGGGAATAGGGGAAAAATCTCCCTACCAGGTATTTATCTGGCTAGCATCCTTAGTCTGTTCAGCTTCAGCACATTATTTTATCCCCTGGTTAGGGCTGAAAAAACCTTTTTCAGTGAGAGTAGGAATGAAAACAAGCCTGCAAAGACTTAGGGCAGGAAAAACTACTTTGGAGGGAGTAGGAATTAAAAAATGCTGCAAGCCGGTAAGATCGTTAGCACCTCGTTAGGGCTGTAAAGACCTTTTTCAGAGGGAGTAGGAATGAAAACAAGCCTGCAAAGACGGAGTAGGAAGCTGGGAAGATCGTTAGCACCTCCTTAGGGCTGGGAAAAAAAAGCTACATTCGGAGTATAAGATGCACCCAAATTTTCAGCCTCTTTTAGGGAGGAAAAAGGTGCGTTTTATACTCCGAAAAATATGGTAGATTGAGATGGAAAAAACAATGGAAGAATGCATTGCAAGCAGTTTCAATGCTGCAGCCAAGAAAACTATATCAAAACCCCCATATTATCACCAAGACTTTAACTTTTTAACATTTTGTTTGTTTCATTTGATCAGGGCTTGAGTTATTAGAAGTGTGTGAGTATTATTGAGTATTATTTAAATCTGAAGCCCTTTCCCTTTAAATAATGCTCAAAACATTCAATTTTCCCACTAATTCATTCAGCACAAGGAATGGATTATCACAGAGTCAGAGCTTTAAAATGTAACTAGACAGGCTTGTAAAACCCATATGGGTGTGAAGATGGGAGAATAATCCTCCCAGAGCTGCAGGAGGGTTAAAAACATAGGAGACAAGGAATCAAAAAGGTTAGCATGTTTCAGCATTAATGAGGGTGCTTTGTCAGCTTAATATATTAAAGATATTCTAGTTTGACAACCCTTTTGGCTTTGGTTGGTTGGCTTATTTAGCCTGAGGAATCTAACTTTCTGCTGTACCCAATAGAAATCAGTGGTTACATTATAATTGGAAGTGGTGAGAAAAGGATTAGTTTTGTGGCCTTGTAAGCGACAAGTGCTCTTAATTATCCAATCCAAACTAATGCATCTATCCATTTCAGTGCTTGGGCTGCAAGGATTATTATGGTACATTTCCCTATTCATTGCTGGGAAAATGAATCAAAACTCTAATGAAAAGAGATGCCTGAGATCATTAGTATTTTTCACTAATCTGTGTAGGATTATCTCTTTGATATGAGAGTAATCCACTACTACTCTTGCTGGAAGAATATGCTCCCAAAGCCTTTCCATTAAACATGGGGCTAGTGGGGCCATTCATTCACTCTCAGGCCACTTACAAGAGGTAGACACTCTTGAATATGGTAAAATCTTTTTCATCTCCCTCCAAAGCTTCTCCTCTTGCTCTTTTTTAAATATTCACAACCTTTCCTCTTGCTGCTGCCTTATCAGTTCTATGATTATATTGGTCAAGATATCATTGCCTAACCCTGTTTCAGGCTGCTCTACATTTTGCTTTGGTTTTACAACAGGTCTAGGGGGGACAACCACCTCTGTCAAAGTAGTACACTTCTCTAATAGATAATCTATCCTTTTTGCCTTTTCCATCTTGCCTTGTCTGTTTGTGTAGTATATGGTTGGGTAAGAGGTAAGTGTTTTCTTCAGGCAGGACACTATTTAATTCCTGCAAGATCTGCACTCTGTGAGGGCCAAACTCCTTTCCGTTTGCAGCTTTTTAGCCAAAGCTGGTTTCTTTCCATGGACTGTTTTTTGAACTTGTGGGGTCTATGTCACCTCTACTTGTGTAATTTCCACCTGGTGATGAATATCCCATATTTTCCACCTTTTTGAATATCCAACTGCTGCCACTTTGTCATGGTTTTTTTATGTATATCTAAATTGGTGGGCTCCAAAATCCAAGAAAGCCAACACAATCACAGGTGCCTGGGCAACATACTCCACTTCTTCCCACTTCTACGTCACCTCCCCCTTTTACTCCTACAGCTACTACCGTGTTTCCCTGAAAATAAGACCTATCCCAAAAATAAGCCCTAGCCTGATTTTTAAGTGTCTGCCTAATATAAGCACTAACCCAAAATAAGCCCTAGTGAAGATCATCATTAGCCCGGGTTGGACTGGTGGCCAGCACTAGACGCAGTGAGAGGGTGGGAGCCGACTGTCCAGCAGCATCCCCAGCTTGTGCAGCGGACTTGATTACCTGTCCAAGCAGCAGGTGGAGGTGGAGGTGGGAGGAGCCAGGCAATCAGGACATGCTGCGCAGGCCGCGGGGAAGCCGAGAGTTGGAGGGCCCGAGCAGGCGAGTAGCTGCATGAGGCTCGTCTTCACACAGCGCCTCTGGCACTAAGTGGCGAGAAGGCAGGCAATACCAATGCTCTGCGTGGCCCACTGGCAAGATGAGACTTGAAAAGAAGCCTCCCACGCCTGGCTGCCCACTCCATCCCACTGTCTCTTGGCTTGTCCGTGGCCCGGACAGTGCGTCCAGATTGCGTGCCTCCCCCTTGTGACTCTGCCACCATCTGTTGCTAGTGCCGCCATGTGAAGAGCCTCCGGCCGGCCGGCCAATCTGAGCAACCAACTCTTGGTTTTCCCGCTGCCTGTGCAGTGCATCCGGATTGTGTGCCTCCCCCCCACGCCTCTGCTGCTGTCTGCTGCTTGGACAGGTAATCAACTCACCTGCACTGCATGGGCTGCACAGCCCCAGAGTATGCCAACCAAGGAGCCAGTGGGCTTCAGCTGCTAGTGGACAACATCAACCCCCGTGTGCTCGCCTCCTTTTGTCCGCGTGCCAGGGAATGCCCAGCCAAGCTGATCACCCTGAAATCGTGTTTCTCCTAAAATAAGCCCTAGTGCTTATTTTGGAGCCCCCAAAAATATAAGACAGGGTCTTATTTTCAGGGAAACACAGGCCAACTGCAGGGCAGTATTTCTTTCTATCTGCTTTAGGCTGCTTCATACCACCTTCCCTCTCTCCCGGTCACCAACACTATCACACCAAGTTGCCTCTCTGCTTAGGTTTTATAACCAAAAGTTCCTGAGCTGGCTAGGGAGAAAACTTAAAGAGATGGAAACTGCCGCACAGGTGCTGGCCATTTTTTAGGCAGCCTATCTTCACACAGAATCCAAAAGAAATGTCTATTTCATTTCATTACTACTTACCGTTGGATTTCATTGTAGAATTGATTTTTTAAATATCCAGTGCTCAATTAAAATTTATATTTCAGCAAAGGTTTATTATTATTATACATATCCATACAGACACACATGAATTATTTGAGCACAACTTTTATATATAGTTTAGCCAAATGTGCAACAACTCAAAATTGATCAGGATTGATAGTAAAATTAACCATATTAAAATTAATGTTGCTACTAATACCCTCAGCTAAAATTGTGAAATCTTCAAAAACCATCTCTAAAATGTCCTGAATCCATCCTGTTGTAATGTAGCACCCTAAATATGTATATAACTTATGCAGATGCCTTCCTTTGGCATAGAAGGCATGGCATGGAAGTGCTTTGTTAGTGTAGTTAATATAACTTGTATTCAGTTGGAATATTGGTCAAAATTGTAACCTCATAAAACCATATGACTGTTCTTAGAGGCTGGTGCTATGGTGGTACCACTTCCTATATTACATTACCGGTACATATAATAGTGTTTTCTTCTGGAAGAAAGTGTAGAGGACTTTCTTCTACAAGATTCTACAATCTCAATAACTGTAGAAGATTACTTATTGTTTATTTATTCAATTGATACTATTCTTTTCTGATTACATTTTGAATTCTCAAGGCAGTTTACAACAGAAGCAAGAAAGCATGCACAAGATAATACAAAGTCTACCACACAATTGTTTACATTAGCTTCTTAGCTAAAGAGAAGTGTCTTTAACTGCCCATCTGTGGAGAAAATATGGATCAAATGTGGATCAAATACTTCTGTGGGAGCTGCATTCTATAACCTGCTTCTCTTGCATACTTTAATGCCCAAGTAAGTTCCTAACAGGAAAAGCATTTCTTTAGTTGGGCTGTAGCTACTCATAGCTAAAAGGAGGGAGGGAGGGAGATTTCTGAAACAATAAAAATTTAAAAATACAGAAAATTGGTTTCTTAAACTGGGAAGACGTGGTAATGGGAAAGCATTTTAAAATACTGGAATTATTGGCTTAAAATTTATTCTGCTTTTACAATTGAACTATTATTAAAATTACGATTGAAAGATTAAAATAAGATTGATTAGTGGCAACACTGAAATTTAAGCTGAGAGGGCCACCTGCTGATGAAAGGAAAATATACAAGTCTGGGAATACTTACATGAAGGATTGTGAAAAGATTTAATGGGTTATATCTAACTACCCCATGACTACTGGAGACTCAAATATGAGAACAAGGAAATTATTTAATTAAAGTGCCCCTGAATGTTATATTAGAAGATTGAATCTGTAAAGGGGACGTAAAGAGGCACCTGATAACTCCTGGGACTATTTAAACGGAACTGATTGAATACCTATGGGATATAAAGAATACCTATGGGATAGTGTACTTCTTGAAAGGCAACTTTAGGTCCGAATAAATGGTTTTTGGACTACTGGACAAAGTTGGATTTTTTAAAACAAAATAAGATGCTTAACAAGAAATGAGTGGAACTTTGAAGGAGATGGCGTTGATTTTCCAAAGCACAAAGGATATAATAGAGAAAGGATTTAAGGAGATTACAGAAAAAATGGAAAATACTATATGAGAGCTGATGAGTAAGGATCAAGATGCTCAGAAAAGAGAGGAGCTAAAAGAAGAAATGGAGGAAAAGATTGAACAGAAGAACCAGAGAACAAAAGAAGAAGATGAAGAGATAATAATAATAAAAATAACAGTGATTAATGAATTAAACCAGGGGGAAAATATCTTAAGAGAAATGAAAAGAGAATTAGAGATACCTTCAAAAGGGAGATAGGGGTTTGGGAAGATATTTTGGAAGCTAGGCAGTGGAAGAGGATAGAGATGGGAGAAACATTTAGATTGAATAGCCAAGAAGTAGATGTAGACAGAGATAAAGATCCAAGAGAGGAATATGGGAGACAAATAAAAAAATAGCATATCAACCAAAGTCTGAAGCGGACAAGAGACGATGGATAGAAAGGAAAGGAATTCTTTTTGTTGTTCTGATTTGCTTTTCTCTTCTCTTCTCTTTCCCCCCCTTTTTTCTTAGAATGGTGGCATTAGAAGTTATGTTGGATATAAAGAAAGGTCTTTTAATAAAAGGGTGACATGATTAAAAGTTAGGATAGAGATAAGATCAAGAGAAAGGGGGAATATTAGTGTATAATAATAATCAAATAATGACAGACTATAACTTAATATAAATGTGTATTATTATTAGAAATATATAAATTGGTTGAATGTAATAATTATGATTAATTTTACTAGTTTTATTTGTATCAGGATGTATGACACCCATCCCACACTGTTCACGCATTGATATATATATATGTAAAAAAAATTAACAAAAAAATAAGTTGTGAAAAATAAAATAGAAAATATTTATGTCAGTTCAGATAAGAGCAGTTCTGTCACATATAAAGAATGGAATTTGTGAAGTATTACAAAAATATCTTGGAGGGAGAAGATATACGGATATCATGGAGAAAATCTATGTAGTCATTAGGACTGAAAATGACTTCATAAACAGCCACAAGACTCAAAACGTTTACAAAATTGTCTATAAAAACATACAATATATACAGTTATCTGTAAAATGATTCTAGATCTCAAGATAATTAATTCCAAGTTCATTTCTGAACATATGATAACCAATGTAGGCTTCACACAGGCTTTGACTTATTTGAACTAATTAAAGCAAATACAGAATAAAAACATTTAAAAATTGAGGATCATCAGCAAAATATAATTAACATTTTTAAGGTTGATTTAAAAAAATAATTGGAGTTCTTAGAATTTGTTAGGTTCTTAGAATGGTAGAAATGGGATTTGCAATTACATTGGGGTTAGCAGAAAACGGATGTTCTAGAAAAGGCCAAGAGGAGGAAAGTAGGTCAGAAGAATATATTATATTTAATGAATGCATAATAGATATATAGGTGAGGTATATAATACAGATAATTGAGAGATCTGATGGTGTGGAAATATGAATAAAAGTACTAAAAAAATAATGATTGTAGAGGATCAGGGATGAAGGTGAGCACATAATATAAAATATTTATTTATTACTTTATTTATTTATATGCTGCCCATCTCATTGTCTCTGGGCAGCTTAAAATATGATAAAAAGGTAAAAAAGATAATACAATACAATTACAATTAAAAGAATTAAATAAAAACTAAATGGACAGGCAATATGGGGGTAGGAATCTTCGATACCTCATCAACCACCCAAAGTGTAGCACACAGGTTTGACCACTTCTGTTCTCTTCTTCCCTTTCTTGATGTGTTTTTGTTCTCTTTCCCCTCTTTCCCCATAAGACTGGCTATCTTATTGAGGCAGGGGGCATTTGCTATCAAATAATATCTAAAGATATTATTTGGCTTTAAAACATATTTCACATATTTCCTGTTTTTCACTCTTCATGTATTTGCAGAAGTTAATTTGTAGTGGAAAGTCCCGAGAACTTGCTCAATGTACTGGAACATTTTGCAAGAGGCTACTGAAAGTAGCAAGATGGGGTAAGATAATGGGATGACCCATAGTTTTGATATCATAATCTTGTTTGATACTCTAACATGTGTGTATACAGGATATAATAACATGCTGTGATTTATTATTGGTTGTCAAAAGTAACGCCTCAGGAAGAGGTGAGATTTGTAAGAAGGAATAAAAGTAGGCCCTCAAGCGTTGTCCCGGGGTTCAGAATTTGTCATACGAATGCTCTGAACCGTTGAGCAATAAACCTGAGTTCTCCTACTCTTTTGTGGTCTTCTTTCCTGAATTGGGAAGCGGAATCTCGCTGCTTCATTATGAGCAAAGAGGGAAAAGAGAAAGAACAAAACTCATCAAGGAAGCACACAAAACTTGTGGCTATCCCAATGGGCTTTTGTCAAATCCACAAAAAGATCCAGTAGGAACACTTCCACAACATTCAGGAAAGAAGAAAACAACATATGGAGCAATGTTGTCATTACATACTTTGCAAAAATATCGGAAAAGTTCAGGAGGATTTTCAACCAATACAACATATATGCACACTTCAAACATGGTAAGACAGAAGTTAGTCTACCCCAAGGAAAAAACACCCAGACACAAATAGGGCAATTTTGTATATGCAATGCAATGTAGCAAGACATATGCAGGCTTCTACATTAGGGAAACAAAAGAACCACTCCCCAAACTCACGGCTCAATACAAGAGAATCAATGCATCAGGACAAATTCAGCAATCCATCTACACCTGAAAGAAAATGGTCACTCTTTTGAAGACAGCAGGGTTCACATTCTGGACAGAGGACCATTGGTTTGAAAGCGGAGTCAGAGACTATGTTAAAACTGAACAGCCCTCTATTCAACACTGTTAATAATTAAGCCCCTTCAGCAGTCCCAAGACAGTTCCACACATTTTGCATTCAGATTCAGGAACTCTGAGGACACAGAGTTAGCCCCTAGATCAGGAGGACACAGATTAGCCCCTAGATCAGGGGTGTCAAACTTGTGGCCCGCGGGCCGGATGCGTCACGCACTGGCCACACCCACCCCGGTTTAGCAAAAGGGAACTCCTGCCCTAGATAGTTTCTGTGACTGTCAGAGTGTTAATGACTGGCTGTTTGCAGAGACTATAAATCCTTTCTATTCCCCACCAGTTAGTTAGAACTGAAGAAGTTTCTTGGATAAGAAATGAAACATCATTAAAAAAAATCAGAAAGTCCAGTCGACTTTTTTTTTAAAAGCACCTTTGGGACAACCATGACCTAGATAGGCAGTTGAACCATTTATTTATTTATTTATGTATTTATTAGTAACATTTATATACCGCCTCACAGTGCAAACACTCTCTAAGCGGTTTACACCAGTAAGCAATGTATATTTATATTGCCCCCAACAATCTGGGTCCTCATTTTACCTACCTCGGAAGGATGGAAGGCTGAGTTAACCTTGAGCTGGTGAGATTTGAACCGCTGACCTGCGGATCACAGTCAGCTGAAGTGGTCTGCAGTACCCCATTCTAACCGCTGCGCCACCTCGGCTCTTATTGAACAGACAGCATTCTGTACTGTTCCAAAACAGGAATTTTAGGCCTTAAATTGGGTTTTTGGTTTAGAAAATTTTGATTTACATTCCTCAGTGGATTACAACTGTACAATGTGAAGAACTGCCTGGGTTACTATGCACTTACCTACACATTAAGACCTGCAGGAAAAGTCATTTTAAATGTTTTTGTACTTTTACCTACACAGCTTCAGGTTGTAGAATGTTTTCCTTGAGAGATTCCATTGAGTTCTTATTCTTTCTACTTTTAGAAAAGGAAACAAGATATTACTAGCAGGTTGAGTTGCAGTAATAATACAGGTAGTCCTCGACTTACAATAGATCATTTAGTGACTGTTCAGAATTACTTATGACCATTTTTTACACTTATGACCATTGCAGCATCTCCATCGTCACAGATCAAAATTCAGGCATTTGTCAACTGACTCATATTTATGATGGTTGCAGTGTCCCAGGGTCATGTGATCACTTTTTGCAATCTTTTGACAAGCAAAATCAATGGCAAAGCCAGATTCACTTAACAACCATGTTATTAACAATTGCAGTGATTCATTTAACAACTGGGAAGAAAGGTCCTAAAATTGGGCAAAATTTATTTAATTGTCTCACTTAGCAACAGAAATTTTGGGCTCCAGTGTAATACTAAGTTGAGAACTAATCTGT
The DNA here is from genome assembly GCA_023053685.1 of Diadophis punctatus similis. Taxonomy (NCBI): domain Eukaryota; kingdom Metazoa; phylum Chordata; class Lepidosauria; order Squamata; family Dipsadidae; genus Diadophis; species Diadophis punctatus. The sequence continues at coordinate 4,181,037 of JALIGW010000007.1, read as the reverse complement.
ATTAGTTGCTTTTATTGATTTTTTATTGATTTTATTGATTTACTCCACATTCCTTAATAATTAAGATGATCTTTTCAATTGTGTGCCTGAATTAGTTAAAAGCATGCTGCATCTTGTTCTCAAATTGTTACTTTCAATTATAAGCATATAATTACATTTTTTAAAAAATAAAACCTTCCTCTAACTCAAGAATTAGAAGCCCAAAAGGATTCCTGGAAACTAATCAGATAAGTATTCCTTTATTTAATTCAACATATGGAATTATGTTGTCAATGATCTCTTTAAAGTCACACTGCAAATCAGCTATAGAGTTTTAAACCATTTTTTTCTTTATTTCAGACATTCCTCTCAATGAAATCTTCTGCACCTCATTGACAATGGTAAGACATTTCCACTATTACCATTTTTGTGAAGATTTTTCCTTTACTTCTCCTGATGATTGTTCTGTAAAATACACAATATCTACTTAGTCTATGGAAAAGATTACATTAGTTTGAGTTTGAGTTTTAAGAATAGCAAAATGTGTTACTTTCATTTTCAGCAGTTTCAGAAAAATCAAATGAGGAAATATGCTTTATTGCCTAGGACAGGGGTCTGCAACCTTAATGCTCAAAGAACCATTTGGACCCATTTCCCACAGAAAAGAAAACACCGGGAGCCACAAAACCTGGGTAGGTGTGACCAACTCGGCATCACTCACTCCAACCCAGTCTCATGACCCCCTAGCAACGCCTATCCAGCTGGTCATTAGGGCCAGTTGTTAAAAAACTCTGGGAGCCACAAAACCCTTTTGACATTTCTCTCTCTCTCCCCCCCTCTGTATCTCTCTCTCTGTATTTTTTTCAGTTTAGACTGCACATATGCAAGCACAGAATGTCAGGGTTCCAAGTAACACCCCCAACACAATAAGACTCCAAGGCTTGAAGTTCCTCAACGTTCCATTTTATTAGAGATGTCATATTGGCACATCTAGAAAAACCTGAATCTGAGAGCTTCCGGGTTTTCTCCACCCAAACGAAAGTTCAAGTCCCTGCCCAGCACCCACATGTCCATCACACGATCCAATCAAACACCGTCCAAAACTGAAGATGCCTCCCAGTCACTTCATCACAGCTGCAGGGCACAGCAACCTTGACTTTCTGGAAAGAATGTTATTTAGACTACTACATATCACCTACTCCATATAATTCCCCCTCCCATTTTCCCACAGTAGAAATTGTGGCAGGCCTGAATATAAACAGGTGAAAGGTGGCTTCCAGGCCTGACACAGACATTGACTGATGATAAGAGGTAGTGTTGTGGATTGGTTTTGATTTGGCTCAGTTAATGAAATGGGATTTCTCAGTAGAGTGTACTACATTGTAAATTTTTTTGCATACAACTGAAATTTGCTTGGTTGGATCTGAATCAGTAGTGGGTTCTAAAGCCCTTTACTATCGGTTTGCGTGCACGCTTGCATGCGCGCGACGCTTCTGCGCATGTGCAGAAGTGTTCCAGGCGGGTGGGCGGAGACTCCTGCTGCTGGCGCTATTGGTTCTAAGAACCGGGCTGAACCGGTTCTTAGAACCAATAGAACCAACCAACCCACTGCTGATCTGAATGACCTTTTGAAGATGAGATGGAAAGAAAAATAAGGAAATAATTATTTCCTAGCAGGATAAAAGGTATAGGGCATTATTTATCTAAGATGGTTCTCCCTGTTTTCCTTCAAGATGTAACTTTCTGAAACAAAATTTGTAAAAAGTTGAGTCTAATATATACATATTGACAACCCTGTTTTCTTTGCTATTCTCTTTATTATCGCCAGGTGACGTTCAGGAGCCCTGTGGCTGCCTTGATTTATTTTTGGTTCATCTGTAATCCCTATCACTAAATGTTCAGGAATAGCTTGCACCAGGATTTCTTTTTTGTTTTCTCCCAGCTGTGCTTCATAAGAGACTGTTCTTTTCCTTTCTTTTTCTTCCTTTCCAACCGGATGGAAAATTGAAAAGAAGTTATGTAAAAAGACTTAGAACATGATGTGCCTGATGGTCAGCATAATCTCTGGAAACAAAACAAAATTAAACCTTACTTGGTATTGTGGGGAAAAAAAACAGCAAAAGAAAAATTCACGTAGAAAATGAGTGAAATCCAACTAGGGGCTGCAGAGAGGAAAAATCGTCCAATGTCCAGTGCATTACTCTAGAAATAGGGCCATGACTCAGAATGCTGATAACTACTCCATTCTTAATGCCCTCATGCTTTCACTTTGGTCTTGTGACCCATGTAATGCTGCTATTGAGGAATTATAAATAATGCTACTTGCTTTCCTTATTTTATTTTCTGATTTCATACTCTCCCTCAAAAAAAAGGGGAAAATCCATTAAATGACCCAACTATAGTTAATAAACTGCAACTGTTATTAATAAAGAATTAATATTTATAATATGAGGTTCAAAGTTTAGTCCTGTTGCAAATTTATCTCCTCTTCTACTTAACAGATTACTTGACTTGCACTTTCAGCTGGCTGGCTTGCTTTGATTAACCTTTCATTTTTAACAATAGATAGATTTGTTATTCCCTTGCATTTTACTGACAATGTGAGAGTTAATTGTCATACTTACATGCACCACAGGTTGTGGTAGCTTGCACCCACTGATCCCCATCTGATTTTTAAGAAATCCCTTGTTTTTCTGAAGAGGTTTGTATAAATCACAATTAACCTATAGGTGCTATCTCATGAACTCATCAAAACCAGGACAAGTTTATACAGTCTTGATCTTCATCTGTGAAATAAATAGACTTATAGTGCTACTAGGTTCACTGATCCTAGCTTGCTGACCAGTTTTACTAGATCTGTCCTTGTTGCTGCTGACTTCCTTTTACTTCTTTTTGGTTCCAGGCAACCTCTGAGAAGACTACCCCAAAACAGAAAGAAAATGGAAGCTGTCTTTATGGTTTTAACACCCATCCGAGAAGGAAATTCTCATGAGTGATTGGTAAGTATTTGAATTTCCTAGGCTATGGTTTCCTTTACCCTTTCAGTGGCTAGACTTCTTGAAGTAAAATTTCCCAAAATTCATTGCATCCTTACCAGTGTGATCAGGATTTGCACCCCCATTGTGAACAGAGTTATAAAACTTTACTTATCCCTCCTTGCCAGTTCCTTTTCCACTGCCCAATTTAGCTCTGAGGGAATCGAAAGGTAAAATAGAGACAAGAGTTGGCATTCATTGATTTATTTATTCATAAAATTCATAAAGCCACCCAACTCAGTGTTACACTGGCATAAAAAATAAACAATAACAACCCTACCACTACTATATAACATTAAACTTCTACAATACATAGATGTAAAATGCAAAATGCATGCATGTGTGTAGTGTATCAGTATACGCATATGCACAGTGTATAAATACCTCAAGAGGTTTTTTTTATTACATCAACCCATAATCTTACAAGGATGGATCTTCATTGAATCACAGTTCTTTCTCTATGGTTATAATAACAGGTTTTGTTGTTTTAAATGAATAAATATTGAATACACTTGTCTATCCTTTAAAAATGCAGTCTTATTATCTGGTAGGGAATACCGCTAAATTCACTGAAACTTATAGCTGAATAGACTTATATAAGGTTTTTCTCTTTAAGGCACCTTAATAAAGTGGGAACACACTGCCCATTTATTCATTACTTATTATAAATTTTTATGCCACACACCTCAACTGACTTTCTTTGTTTTTCCTTGAATACATTTAGCTTTTTATGGTGGAGAATGGAAGAATTTATATTCCTTGCAGCCATCTGGTCGGTAGCACTCTTTGTCAGAGTTGTTAAGGCTGCTTGGAGGTTTATCTGTGCCTTTTGGGTCACTTTAATAGTGCAAATGGATGTGGAACCTTCTTGGAACTTCAGCATATATCTGTGCATTAGAATCTGAGTATACTGTCCACGGTTAATAGCAAGTGTTTTTTAGGCACCCAAAACATGTTACCATATGTTCCGGCGTATAAGACGACTTTTTACCCCTTGAAAATCTTCTCAAAATTCGGGGGTCGTCTTATACGCCGGGTACTGAAACTTCCGAGCCGGGGGGAGCTCAAAAACGGCCGCGGCCGCATCCCTGCCTTCCCAGCAGGTGGGCGTGCGCAGGAGGGACCGCGGAGCAGAGGCACCCAGCGGCTTAAGGCAAGAGGCAGGCAGGAGACGTGGGCAGGAGCCTGCCGCCACTGCCGCCACTTCTGGCATCCCTGCGCAGGGCAGCGTCGGGGCTCCGGGGTTCCTTCGGCCACTTGGAAATATCGGAGCGGCGATAGCAGCAGTGGCGGCGGTAGCGCGCACTCTCCTTCCCTCCCATGCACGTTAACCCTGCCGGCGCTGCGGTTGGGGACTCAGTCCGGTGGCTGGAGTCCCGCGGGAGATGGCAACAGAGGCTCCTCCTTCCTCTGAGGGGAGGGGAGCAACCCACCCACCTACCTTGCTTCCACTTGGCATCTTGGAAGAGGACTGGGCGAGGGAGAAAGGAGCCACGGTGAGGATTGGTTTGCAGGGAGAAAGAAAGAAGAAAGAAAGAAAGAAGGAAGGAAGGAAGGAAGGAAGGAAGGAAGGAAGGAAGGAAGGAAGGAAGGAAGGAAGGAAGGAAGGAAGACAGACAGACAGACAGACAGACAGACAGACAGACAGACAGATAGACAGACAGACAGACAGAAAAAGAAAGAAAGAAAGAAAGAAAGAAAGAAAGAAAGAAAGAAAGAAAGGAAGAAAGAAAGAAAGAAAGAAAGAAGTTAGGAAGGAAGACAGACAGAAAGAAAAAGAAAGAAAGAAAGAAAGAAAGAAAGAAAGAAAGAAAGAAAGAAAGAAAGAAAGAAAGAAAGAAAGAAAGATGTTAGGAAGGAAGAAAGACAGAAAGAAAAAGAAAGATGGTAGGAGAGGTAGTCTTATACGGCGAGTATATCCCAAACTATATTTTAACTGGAAAAGTTGGGGGTCGTCTTATACGCCCAGTCGTCTTATACGTCAGAACATACGGTAATTCAATTTGAAATGTTTGTCACCCCTTCCATCTGAAATGTAAATCTCCAGGGCATTTGCTTGTTGCATACTTTTCTCAGAAATATGTCTGTATTACAAGCATAACAGCTGCTGCTTCTGCTGCTGAAACACAGCTCTAGTACTTGCATGAAAACATAGAAGGAATGATACAGTATTGAACCTGGCCTGCTGCTTTTAAGCAATCTAAATTTTGCCATGCTGAACACTGAGCTCATTGGGTCAAATTGTATCATTTTCTTGTAGTTATCAGTTGTTGATAAGTTGTGACTGGGAGGCTGTACGTCCTGAGAATGCTCAGGAAGATAAATCTATCTCAGCATCTACTGTTGTCCTACTATCGCAGCACAATTGAGAGTGTCCTGACATATGGTATTCTAGCATGGCATGGAAGCAGCTCTGCAGCAGACAAAAAAGCTCTACAGAGAATAATTACAACTGTCCAGAATATCATTGGGCTCCAGCTACCAGCCCTGGACGATATCTCTGCATCTCGCTGTTCTAGAAAGTTGCACAATATTCTCAGAGACTCTTCTCATCCTGCTTACACTCTTTTTGAACTGTTGCCTTCTGGCAGAAGATACAGAACAATCAAAACTCGGACCACACGCTTTCTGAATAGAGCTATAATTGCACTTAATAATGAATTGAAGGATCACCATCAGTGAGCTGTTGGATAGTATTACTTGGTCTGTTGTATGGATGTTTGAGTGGTTCAGGGTGGGGAATTCGTGGCGGGTGGGGATTGCTATGTGTGTTGGGACTGGTCTTGAAGCGTTATGTGAATTTTGTTGTATGGGTGTACTGTGTATATACGTACAATGACAATAAATTATATGATGATGATGATGATGATGATGATGATGATGATGATGATGATGATGATGATGATGATGATGATGTATGACTTATAGACAAAAATCTGGCTCTGTGGTCAATGAACCTTGTTTCCTCTCATTTCCCTCCTGCAAGCCAAATATGAAATATTGTTTTGGATCCTGTCACTCATTGTGGCAAGTTAGACATTATGTTTTGTAGTAAACTAATGCTGGCATAGATATGTAGCGTGTTAAAAGGTGGAGTGTTCACCACACCAACTTGTGGTGGAACAGGATCTGGGTCAAATGGGGTGAATTTACATATTAATGCCTTGTATATTTTGACTTACATGGATAAATATAAGTATAGATAATTAATTTGTATTGATTAATTTATTCAGATTTTTCTAGGTTGTTCTGATTCATTCCTCCAACTGAAATCAAATGTTCATCATATGCTATCGACAGTATTTTTTCTAACCTATACCAAAGGTTATCTGTCATTGTAACCAACATTTATACTATTGCTGAATTGAGTTCAATTAATGACAATCTCATTTTTGAAAAACAGCTGTGGCTGTTCATTGGCTTTAAGTAATACAAGTTCATTCCTCAATTTTTCTTCATATTGTCCTTGTTTCAGAATTATTCTGAAATCTAAATTATTCTGCAGTAAAAAAAAATCTATCTTGGAAAGATTATTCTTTTAATTTTGTTTGGAATTTGATAAGGATGTTCATCTTATCTTTTGAGTAACTAACAAACAATACTTTGATTTTGACAACAGATCTTGATTTTATATATTTAACTGACTGTTGTAATCTACCCATCATTAGCAATTTGAACTTCCAAATATCTGCATTTTAACAGAACTAAAATTACATTATGTTGTCCAACTTGTTTTCTGATTGCTGGAAAGGAATGTATGCTGTCATACAATATAATCTTGTTTTGTTACATCCTGCTGATCAATTCACTTATAAGTGATAATAATTCTTTAAGTGCTGTCCGTCCCTTCCATACCTATGAAAGGAAGTATCATTAGTTTTGATCTTCGAAAACAAAAGGGAGGAAGGAAAGGAAGCAAAGCAAAGCAAAGCAAAGAAACAGTTCTATATATAATATGAACATTAATTATTCTTAAATATTTTTCTTCTTAATTTTTAGTTTATTTTAATGTCTCTAATGTACTGGATGTGTTTTTTATTGTATTATTGCTAGTGTAATCTACTTTTATATTATTACCTTTCACTGTTAAAATAGTTTTTAAATATATTTGATTTTTGGAAGTAAATACATATTTTGCAATACATAGGGAATTTAATTAAAAACAGTCTAGTAAATATAGGGTTTATTGAGTATAGAAAGCTAATCCACTCTTAAGAGAAGTAGTAAAAATAGATCCTGGGGGATAGGAACATACTGGAGTATCTAGCATGTTAAATCTGGGGTAATAATTTTTGAGGGGACTTTGAGTTTACCTCAGGACCTCATGTGAAAAGGTAAGACAGGACAAAGACCAAATATAATATAATTTATATTGAATTATCAAAATGAATATGATTATGCCAAATGAATGTAATCATTTCCTGTTACTATCATATTAAAAATACAAATTTGTGATTGCTTTTGAAGAATTTTAAGTGGCTGTATGTAGCTTTGGGGATTCAAGCTGTATATTTTCATATTAAAGATATTGTTTGAAAATAATAGTTTGTTACAAGTTTCCAATAGCCATTCAGATTAACAGTTATTTTCTGTTCTTTCTTTTCCAGGCCTATTATTGAAGGACTACTAACCTGAAATATCTTCCAAAAAATATTGACATTTAGCTTTCTGACCTAAGAGGAAAAAACTTTAATTTCAGATTTTGTAGTCAACATTCAAGTGTATATCTTTTTCTAAAATATCTTTATTTCTGTGATTCATATTATTTTTTCTAATGTGTGTTAAAAGTATTATACATTTGTTAAATGAAAATCATTTTAGAGCACGTATTTCACCATTGAAGTAAATTATCTGTGTTGAACTCTGAATTAACATTAAAATGAGATTATTTGCCTGTATTATTTTTGCACATTATTGTATAAAAAAATCAAGAATAAATTCATATTTGGTGATATTTTGAGCAATACATGCTTTTTCCCAGCAAAACTAAAAGTTGGTTTCATTTTGCAAAATCATATTAAAAATAAGAGTGTGCATGCACCCATATGAATTATAGAAGCATAAGTATAAATGATGTGAATATCTAATGTTCTATTACAGTAATTTCTTTATCTTCAAAAATATAATTCATGTCTTGTAGTAAGTATAATTCAATCCTTCCAGAGATTAATCAGTTCCTTCCGATAAATATGGTGCTATTTTTCCAATTACTCTAACTATCTTAAAGTGTTGTCAACTATATTGATGATCTGTGTACTGTACTCTCCTACATTTTTAGTGATTATCCTTGCAACTTTTCCATTAGCATCTTTCTCAAGGTTACTTGTCTTCCTTAGCCTGTTTTTTCTCTTTTGTCTAGGGAAGTTGTTTGGGAGACAGGTGCTGCACAGTTTTTTGAAATGCCTACAACTAATTTACATTCTATTGATTTCTACAGGATGAAAGTATACTTTCTCTCAATCCTCATATGTTTAGTAAGCCAAGAAACAGCCTAATTAAATCACCTGAATTATTCTTCAATTTATATCCATCAATACAGTATTTTAGCTCATGATTGTAAAAGTGTGTTCCATATTTTTATAATTCAGAAATTGTCATATACTGTACATTTTAATCTGTTTGTAAATTCTAATGATAAATAATCTGCAATCAGATGAAATTATCCCAGTTATTCAATATCATAAACTACATTTCCAAAGTAACCTTACCTAAAATTATATATGTTATTGGTTCAGAAAAGACTAATTTTAGACAGCACTAGCTATACAACAAATAAAATATAAGAGTTCAGCTGTTTGTGAATAGAACAGTAACAGCAAATCAACAGTGAGCCTAGAAATTAATTAAATAACAAAAGCAGGAATTATGAAAGCAACAGTTAAGAAATGAAACAGTAATAACTATGCTAAACTAATTGAAAAGAAATAAAAACACTTAAATGTTTACAATGAACCTGCCTTACTATATTCAGACATTGACTACATTAGATGATTTAGCACTAATTCTTTTTTTATGTAAATCTGGATTTAAGATGACAACCGATGTTTCCTTGCTTCAAAACAAGTGGATATATATCCTATAAATCTCCTAAATGTCGTAAGAAAAACAGTTACACTTTGCATTCTCCTATGTCTCTGCATTATTATTCTCTGCTTCCCATGAAATTAGTAACAAAAATTATCTAGACCACTTTCCGTTGGGGTTCAGGCCAGGGTTTGGGGCTGAGATGGCATTGATCTCATGAAAAACTTCTGGTAGCAGGATGGAGGCAGTGCATCCATCCTGGCTCTTATTTACCTCTTAGCAGCATTTGATACCATTGATCATGGTATGCTTCTTAGCCGCCTCTGGGAGCTGGAGGTGGGTGGCACTGTGTTTGCTGGTTTACCTCCTTTCTCTAGGTCAGTTTCGGTGATGTTGATAGGGAGAGATCCAGGCTATGGCCCCTACTTTGTGGGTTGCCTCTATTCTTTTTTCACTCCTATTTTTCATCTGCATGAGGTGATTGTGTGAGGTCATCCCTCAGTTTGCAATGAAATATCCTCAATGTGCAGATGATATACAGCTTTATATCTCTACTCCAGGGTTCTTCAGTGATGCTGTGGATATCCTATCCCAATGTCTGGATGCTTTTCAGATCTTGGTGGGGCAAAATGGGCTCCAATTCAACCTTAACAGGACAGAGTGACTGTGGCTATTTGGACTTTCTGGAGATAAGGTTCTTCCATCTGTGCTTTTGGATGGGCTGGCACTACCCCAGACAGACATGATATGCAATCTGGAGGTCTTTTGAGAGTCACAGTTCCTACTTGAAGAGTAGGGGACAGCTGAAGCTTGGAGAACCTTTACACATCTTCAGGCAGTGCGCCAGTTGCAACCATTCGTGGACTAGACGGGCCTTTTAACTACTGATGAATTAGGAGGCTCCTTCCTAAAAATTTTCCTCAGACTGTTAAGCCTTTTGGGACTTCCCCTTCTCTGTGCTAGTAAGGCCACAGTTGGAATACAGTGTCTACTTCTGATCACCACGATACAAAAAAGATGCCAAGAAAGAGTACAGAAAAGAGCAACAAAGATGATAAGGGAAATGGAAGCTAAACCATATGATGAATGGCTAAGGGTACTAGCTATGTTTAGTCTAAGAGAAGTCTTAGGGATGACATGATAGCCGTTTTCCAATACTTACAGGGAAGACAGGGTCGATTTATTCTCCAAAACACCTGAGGGCAGGAGAAGAAGCAATGGGTGGAAGTTTGTCAGAGAAAGATCCAATCTGGAACTAAAGAGAAATTTCCTGACAGAACAATCAGTCAGTGGAACAGCCAGAATTTGAGGGTGGCCCATCACTGGAGATTTTCCAGAATAAAATTGGACAACCATTTGTCTGGGATAAAATAAGGACTCCTATCCTGTGAACAGGGTTTGAATAGAAGACTTCCAAGGTCTCTTACAGCTCAATTGTTCTATGATTCTATGGTATCTATATAGAATAGAATAGAATAATAGTTGGAAGGGACCTTGGAGGTCTTCTAGTCCAACCCCCTGCTTAGGCAGGAAACCCTACACCACTTCAGACATATACTTTTTCAATTCTTTATTGATCAGCAACTTTTGGTTTATATCTCTTCATTGATGGAACATCTCAATGAGACTGAAGTGAGTCCATATGATCCACCCTTATTGAAAAAAGGGGCCAGAAATGACAAATTCAGATTCTAGAGAAAAAGGGAATCCATAGAGGATTCCTATAACAATTGGGCTTAGCTTGTAAAATTTCTAGTTGACAAACATTTCTAAAGAATTGGTTTACTGTTGTAAAATATTTCTAAATAAACATACAGCACAATAAAATCATTTCCTCAAAACTTTTAGCGGTAAAAATATCCATATAATACATATTTATAACACCAGTACATTTTCCTATATCACAATGCTGCACATTGGATAAGAGAAAACGCATGCTGTGAATTTTATGGCTCGCTGCTTTTATTTAGTTTGCTTACTCCATCCCATTTCCTCTACTTCACTTATGTAATTATAATAGGTTTGTATATTCAGTGAATTCTAAAAACATATTAATGTACATTCCTGTTTACACTGGTTCACTGGCATTGAACAAATGTACAGATATAGAGACATGATTCTCTAGGAGAAGGATATTAAAATAAAATTCTAAATTAACCCGGCTAGGCAGGAGCAGTCCCGCAGCACTTCCGACAGCAGCGCTGCCAGGAGGGCGAAGAGGCCAGCAGCAGCATGGACAGCCTCTTGGCCATTTAAAGTCTTGTGGATTTCAATTCCAGAACTTCCCACATCCCCCCTATCAGCTCCTTCCCCTTTCTGGGTTGGGGTAGCTTGCGCCCACTGGGTCCGTTGGGGTTGAAAGTTTGATTGCACCCCACAAGGGATCCTCCACCCTGGCAGGCGGTTGTCTGCGAAAGCTGAAATGGACAGCCGGAGGAGGGGAGGGGGGAAGAAGGGAACAAGAAAGCACGGACCTTTCTCAGCACAAAGCTTCACAGAAAGCAAATCAAACCGTGATGAGGGGGGGGATTTTCCTGTGAGTACGGTGTTAAAAGTTAACATTTCAGAATTGTTACCTGTGGAGGTCTCCTGGTGCAACACTCTGCTGCAGCTTTAGAGTATACCTCCACCTTCCCTGCGGAGGATTGCAAGGCTGGAGACTTCGCCTTGCTCTGATAAACAGGAAAATCCCACCCCCCCATTCCCCTGCCAATCGTGCTATCTTTGGGGAGCTCTGCACAGACGCACATCCCAAAAATGCTCCTTCCAAAGCCTTCAGCCTTGCAATATTGTGCAGGGAAGGCAAAGGTTTGTTCCAAAGCTGCAGCAGAGCATTGCACTGGGAGGCCTCTGCAGAGAGACAGAATGAGAGGAAGCTCCCGGCCCTTGCTTGCTCAGCTAATCTGTGGGTTGTAATTAAGGGGCCAAGCCTCCATGAGGTGACTGGGGAAGGAAGGGCTTCCTCCTATGCTGGCCACCCCCCCTTCACTAGGGCTTATTTTTGGAATAGGGCTTAATATTATGCCCATCCCCAAAAATCAGGCTAGGGTTTAATTTTGGGATAGATAATTTTTTCTGAAAAACACAGTATGTATTTACTTGTGTCTTTTAGGAACATCTGTTGGCTTAGTGTTGTATTTCAAACTATAAAATATAGTTGTTCCAATTATTTTATAAATTCTCTTCAGGCTCTGGAATAGACAAGAGTTATAAAATTGGTATAACCCTTAGCTACAAGTTTTATATCCCTTGCTTAAGATTTAAGCAACTGTCATGGAAACAACCAATTGCAAATTCCCTGAGTGATCAGTGAAGAAAAATATCTCTCTACTCTACTGTTAGATTGTGAGAAAAGGATTCAGAAAGTCTTTACCAAAATAAACCTTGAGAAATTTTGTTTATGAATTGAGAATTAGTTCATTTTTTGGACTATTATACTTTCAATGTAATAACTCTTGCTAAAGATACTTGTACAATATCATGCTTGGAGAAGAGTAATTTAAGTTGAGTTTCCCATATCCAGCTATACTAAAGTAATATATTTTAGTAATTTATTGAGAAAATGAACACTGAAAATAATATATTTCTGATGGTATACATGGAAAAAAGTAAGAAATGAACTATCATATCCTTCGGTCATATATTTAATTCGTGCAATAAGCTTGGATAAAAGGTTCTACAGCACTGTGTTTAATTTTTGTCATTCTCCAATGCTTATATTCAAATTGGTTCCTGTGGGTAGAACCCATTTAGACATTGTTCATTGTTCCAGTCCTGTATACCATCTACAAGATTACTATATCAGTAGGATAAAAGAAAATAGTTATTAATCTACCCTTGAAAGGCTAAAAACTGATACATATTGATAGACAGATTAGGTGATTGACTTATTGCACTTCTATACTGATGTAACTCTTGGCAATATACAACATAAAAAATGCCATCATAGAATGTCTATCAAAACCAAGTAAAAAGAGAATAAAAATGATCAGGTAAATATCCAACTAATGCAAATTAACATAAGTTAGCAAGTCTCACTACCACAGTGTCATCTGAAAAATTTGGTCTTTGATCTGAAAGGCCAAACAAATACGGTAATCTAACTTCAAGATGCAGGCTATTCTAAAGTGTGGACAAACATTGCATTTGGTAAACATTGCCTATGGGTCCCCTCACTTTCACATTACCAAGATTTCAATGGGATGCATACATTGGAAGCAGGGGCGGGTTCCTAATTTTTTTACTACCACTCTGTGGGCGTGGCTTATTTTGTGGGTGTGGCTTGCCAGCCATGTGACTGGGTGGGCATGGCTTGCCGGCCATGTGACCGGGTGAGCATGGCTTGCCGGTCATATATTAGTTATTTCAGAGAGATGTTACTACTATTTTTGCTATTTTATACCTTACATAAAAGCTTTGCATACAAAGTGCGTGTTACACCATGGCAACACAGCAACCTTTATATGCAGAAAATGCTATAGTTAAAAGACAAGCAAGTCTCATACAGCATTTTTGGTTTCAGTCATGGATTCCTTAGACGAAAATATTGAGGACTGTTAAAAGAACAGTATCTTTTAACAGTCCTCAATGTTTTTGTCTAAAGACTAACAGTATAAAACTGTATAAAATTAACAGTATAAAAGGTCACCCCTGGTCTAAGGTTTGATCTAGACACAGAAGGAGGAGGAGGAAGAGGAAGAGGAAGGTGATGATGATGATTGGAATTTAGAATGGAAAAAAAATTCCAATCCAGGGCTTCCAAGCAAATTGCACAGGTTGTCCTTTTTATCTTTAGGGCAACCAACACTTGTCTAATTTGTTGTGTATAATATTTTGATTCTCTGCCATTGTAACATCATTGGTTCATTGGTTGTAAATTAGGGAATATGATGAAATTTAGCAGTAAAAATTATCTTCAAGCTAGCTCCCAATGACTACATAATCATGTCTTCCGATGACTACATAATCATTTTCTTCACAAAAATATGGACTTGCTTTGCTTTTTCCTTCTTCCAGAATATGGGGGCAGTGACGGTAAGATCCCTGTGTAATCTCCAGCACTGGGATTTTCCTGTACTGTAATATGACCTCTTTTCCATGATCAGCAAGTTTGGCTTGGTGCTGCCACAAATAATCAAACCAAATGAATCAAAAATTGGGAGGAGTGGTCTCTGTTGTCTATTTTTTTAGGATTTTACATATATGTGAAATAAACTTTTGTATCAGACTTGTAAATTGCCATGCACATGAGTAAAAATAAGGTTATGAGATATTGTTGCATAGAGATATTGTTGGATGAAGAATGCACTCTTTAGTATTGTCTTGAAATGTGTAATCATCACCCCTGGGAAAAATTTCCTAGCCAAGTAATGATGTGTAGTTGCTGAATCTGTATTTTTTTTTAACCTGACCTTCTTTCATCTGGCAGCTTGATGCAGTCACTGTCAAGATAATGAAACCCACCCTCCTTTTCCCACTCAAATATTGTTAGTGATGATGACAAGAATTGTTTTGTAACTTTAAAAATAGTCATGATTCCCTTGACATATCTGAACAGAAATGAGGAATCATTTAGAAGGAGGGGAAAATGAGGTACAAGAGCTCTGGAGCAGGAAGAAATGTATAGGAAGAGAAGAATGCAAAAAGATGGATGAGCATCACATACTTATTTTTCTGATTACTTTTTCTTCCAAATTCGGAATTGCACATTAATCTTTGGGAATCTTTAACTTAAGTGGGAATTTGGCACAGAAAATCCAAGTTAACAGCCTGAAACAATTTACAATGTTTGTATGTCTGAAGGTTATGAGGTTATAAGTCCACACACATATGGTTTCCTGTTCTTATTCAGGAAAAAAAAACCCAGTCCTAATCATGATGGTTATGAAAATTTGGCTGGCTGGGTGGAAATCTTAAATCCATAGCTGAGTTTATGACTATTCAGAAAGAGCACTTGTGGTGGATAATAACTGAGAACAACCAACAAGAAAACTAGAACAGAAGACATCCAGATTAAAGCATGAATAAGAAAATCATAGGTATGTCTTTATTATAACAGAAAAGGATGTTCTAATTCTTCATAGGTCTTTTAACACTCTGTAGGCATAGAATTTGGATTAGATTTGACCTTAATTTGACTTTATAGCTCTCTTCCTTTGTTCTTACAAATATCTCAAGTTGTTTTTCATAGTTCATTCTTGCATATAATGGCAGATGCGTCCAAGGCAGGGGTGAAATGCTACCGGTTCAGCCTGGTTCGGGCGTTCTGGTAGCGGCAGCCACTGGTGGTTTGGAGAACTGGTAGCGGCGCAAGCATGAGACTCTGCCCACCCACCCGATGTCACCATTTTATTGTTTTTAACCTTCTGCACATGCGCAAAGCCTTCTGTGCATGCACAGAGGGTGAAAAAGCATGAGCTTCCGAACCAGTAGGGAAGGTAAGTAGATTTCACCGCTGCTCCAAGGCATTCACTATTTTCTCCGTTTTTGCTGGGCACCCTAATCATTTAAGGTCAACATAGTCAAACTCCAGACAAACAGACATCTATATTTATGTATGTATGTATGTATGTATGTATGTATGTATGTATGTATGTATGTATGTATTTATTTATTTATTTATTTATTTATTTATTTATTTATTTATTTATTTATTTATTATTTTATTTTATTTGTCAAAACATGTACAAGATAGCAGGTATGGTATAAACATAAACAAAAGCAAAGTAGGTATAGGTAAATTTGGACAATGGGACAGTAGGACAGGGACGGTAGGCACGATGGTGTGCTTATGCACGCCCCTTACAGACCTCTTAGGAATGGGGTGAGGTTGACTGTAGACAGTCTAAGGTTAAAGTTTTTGGGGTTTGGGGAAGAAACCACAGAGTCAGGTAGTGCATTCCAGGCACTGATTACTCTGTTGCTGAAGTCGTATTTTCTGCAGTCGAGTTTCGAGCGGTTTACATTGAGTTTGAATCTATTGTGTGCTTGTGTGTTGTTGCGGTTGAAGCTGAAGTATTCATTGACAGGTAGGACATTGTGGCAGATGATTTTATGAACTACATTTAGATCAGATTGAAGGCGACGTAGCTCTAAGTTATCTAAGCCCAAAATTTCAAGTCTGGTGGAATAAGGTATTCTGTTGCAAGCAGAGGAGTGGAGGACTCTTCTTGTGAAATATTTCTGGACTCTCTCAATTGTATTAATGTCCGATATGCAGTGCGGGTTCCAGACAGGTGAGCTGTATTTGAGGATTGGTCTGGCAAATGTCTTGTATGCTCTGGTTAGCAGTGTAATATTGCCAGAGAAGAAGCTACGCAAGATTAGGTTAACAACTCTTAGTGCCTTTTTGGCAATGTTGTTACAATGGGCTCTGGCACTTAGGTCATTATATATGAGTACTTCAAGGTCCTTAACAGAGTGAGGATCGTCTACAAGGTTGTGTCCTCCAAGTTTGTATTTTGTGTTCGGATTCTTTTTGCCAATGTGTAAGACAGAGCATTTGTTGGTTGAGATTTGAAGTTGCCAGTTATTAGACCATTGTGATACATGGTCAAGGTCTTTTTGAAGGGTAGAAGTATTGCCGGTGGTGTTGATTAGTTTAACATCGTCAGCAAAGAGAACGCAGTTGCTTATAATATGATCAAAAAGGTCATTTATGTAAAGAATGAATAGTGTTGGTCTTATCTTGGGATTACTCCGATGATGCTTTAAAAACTGGCTATTTTTGGGGGGTAGAGTAGTGTTGAGCCCTATTTATACTCAATTAACTCATAGTTTTTAATATTGTGGGTAAAATCTTATACAAGTGGGTTTCTTCCTTGGTCAGGAATTTGACAAATGCAAAGAAATCTTTGAAAATTATGAATACTATCAAAAATCAGAATATGGGGCAAAGGATATTCAATGAGGATACTTTATACAAATTATACAAAGAATGACAAGAACATATGGATGATAATGATTGCCAACCTTTGATAGGACATGGCATTAAAAGAAGAATACAGTTTTGGACACATATATGAGTCTTCTCCAAATAATCATAAGTAACTGTACACAATTAGATCAAAATATAACTGATCTTTGAACAGATATGGATTATCATGGTGTGAGAATCATGAAATGATTTAAAATGGTGGCAATCAGATCTTCATTTGCCCTCGGTGAAATAATAGAGACAGAGCTCCTTGGCTATATTTCATATTATTTTCATTATGTTATCTCCATGATCTCTTCTTGTCTAGAGAATACTTATTACAAAAACAGCTTCATTTGTTTAAAAGAAGAAGAAAATAAAACATCTGTTGTGAGCAATCATTAAGCACATAAAAGAATAGAACATAGGATTTTCCCACTGAACTCTTTCCTTGTTTTGCTGCAACAATGCTCATGCTAAAAAAATGTTCATGAAATTGGGTATCAAGCAAATCTCTAAAGAGAATGAAGCGTGACAGTTAAGTCTTTATATCAACTATATTTGAAACAGGAAAGGAAAACATTTAGAGTCAGAATACTAGGCAAATGGAGAAAAACTTTTTTTTAAAGAAATAAATCTTAGGTGTGTACATATACATACACACAGAAAACACATACACACAAGACAATGTATGATGTATATTTTAATGTTCTGAGGTCTCTGGTTCTCTCTGAGCTATGGTTTTTTTCCAGATGTTTCATGACCAAACTAGATAACATTATCAGTATTAGTAAGGAGTGGGTTTTGCTTTTAATCTATATTCTAGTGACCTGCCCTTTCAGTATCAGTAGGAGTCATCTTAGAGATTCTTTGGTTGGGCTGTTTACTGTTAGCATGTTTGGCAATTCCTTGATTGGTATTGTTTACTTCTTGATTGTTGGTCTAATAATAATCTTGGTTTTAACCTTTGCTCATCTGAGTGTTGATTGCTGGTGAGGAGGTGTTTTGGTCTTTTTGTTTCATTTTTGGTTTTTGACTGGCTTTTTTGAACCATATGTAGATTTTTTTTAATGTCTAGGTGCCTGTTGATGGCTGATTTGCCATCACTACAGGAAATCTGTTGTGTTTTTGGGCTTGACATGGTTTAGGATGCTCAGTTTCCCAGTTGAAACTATTGGTTAAGTCTGTCTGTGTGTTCTTTGATATTGGGTTGAGTGGTTGGGCACTTTTTGATGAAGTTTCATGGATATTCATTTTGTTGGAAGATGTTATATAGATAACATTTTTCCTTTTTCTGATGTTTAGGGTTGCTGCAGTGTGTTTATGATTGTGTATATATTATTATTTATATTATATTATTACACATCTTGGGAAGTTGGATTGTTGCTTTGATTGTGAATCACTTGGTAAGTGTGGGTGGTTTTACAACAGGCTTGTGCTTATTAGTTGTCATCACTGCTTCCTCTGATGAGGACATCCAGGAAGGGTAGCGTATTGTTGTTTTCTTTTTTTCTAGTGAATTTTATTCCTTTGAAAATGTTGTTGATGGTTTTTCTAATTCTCTAGTTTTTAATTATGACAATTAATTAAAATTAATTCTCTAGTTTTTAATTATGACAATATGTCATAATATGGACTAGATCCATACTTTGGGTTGTATGTATGTGAGGCCTATAGATTCCAGATTTTGCATTATTGATCAAATAAATCCACTTTATATTCCTTCCATTTACTTTTTAAAAACGTGTATATTTAATCCTTTTAAATAATGTACCACAAGTTTCCTCTCAGAAACACTGTCATTGTTTAATGTGTCTCTTTGGTAAGTCAAAGTTAAGAAAAGTATCCAAATCATTGATCTAATTTATTATTTGTATGTTCCCTTTAATCAATGAAACATTAGGCAGTTTCATTTGTAAATTAATGAAATTAATTTTTCTGCCAGTTTCATTTGTGTGGCATTCCCCTCCCCCATATAATTCTTGTAATCTTGCTTTCATAGTCACATTCAAATTTGTCTGTTTCATCTAGTAAAATCTTTTCATCTTCTATAGCTTCTTTTAAATCTCTTTTTATAGTAGCAATTGTTTCCAAATATCTTTGAATGTTCTCTAGTCAAATAATATTGCTTCATTGTATTAATGAATCTCTTTTTCTTTCATTGTAATTTTTAATTCTTTCTGGTTCCTTCTAGTCAATCTTCAAAGTTCCCTCTTATCAACAATGTGGTTTTTCCCTAATCAACAGTATTTTTCCACAGTAGGATTGGAACTAACTTTGTTTCAAAATCTCCATATATAACTTTGTAAAATTTTAAACAACTCACAGGAACTATTCATTCAAATCTATCTGTCCCCTTAATCCATTTATAACTTTCCAAAATCAACATTCTAATCATCTTTTTGATGTTTGTTTAATAATAATAATAATAATAATAATAATAATAATAATAATAATAATAATAATAATAATAATAATAATAATAATAATAATAATAATAATAATAATAATAATAATAATAATAATAATAATAATAATAATAATCCATAAACTTATATAAAACTTCTTTTATGAAGGATAGAAGAAAACTCATCCAGTGTACTGAAACTTGCCCTTTTGGAGGTCCTTAACACCCAAAAAGGCATTACAAGAATTTTCTAAGGCGATTAAGAGAGAAAGTATGTGAATTCAATGTCATTTGAAAGCACCAAACCATAGCTTGGGTAAAATGATTTCCCCACAGTCACTAGAGTTCTAAAATACTTTGGAGATCACTGTCTTACATTCTTCTCACATTCTACCCACTGGATAGAGCACTTCTGACTGATCTTGGCCCCCTTCTTGCTCCAGAGAGAAATTCCGTGGAGCCGATCCATTCATTGGCTTCACTTCCTGTTGCGGCCATCACCTCCACTCTCCAAGGAGCCATCTTTAGTCTTCCATTACTTCTCCAGAAATCACCAATCTCCAAGCATTTCTCCCTTAACTTCTGGAATTCAACTCTTATGTGACTAGATTAGAATCTTCATTGAGGACAAGAATGAAACAACATACACAACAGCTGTTTATCCACTAAAGTGTGTGTGTGTGTGTGTGCATTCACAAGTGCTTCAACTTGAAGATTTTCCTTCTGAATTAATAGATATTTCACATGGCACTTGGTGGGACTGATGCCAGGTAATTGTGATATAATTAAGATTCTAGATCGAATTTCTGGTTCCCATCTTGTCGGCCCCCAAACTTTCACATATTACCTTTTATTTTTGCATTTTCAAGAATTCCAATCTGAATTATTAATAAATCTAATACACCTGAGAAAGAAGAATGTTCAAAAACCATCTGTCACCAGGGCAAGAGTAGGCAATTATGAATAATAATTTAAAACATGACATTGAAACCTGGTCTCTTTCTTGGATGATATCCATATGCCTGTCAGATACTTTAAAAGGATGTAATCTTCTTTTAAATATTTAAAAGTATGATGTCACCACTGCTGTATTGGAAGCATTCATTATTACATTTATTATGTACTGTAATTGCTTGAGAGACATATGTGTTCTATTGCTATTTTAACCAGAGAAGTTGTGGTTAATGCTTTATGATGGAGATTATACAATGTAATGAATATTTTATAAGGGTACACAGGCTGAAATCACTGCAACCCCATAGCCTTAGATAGAGATTCCCAAATTACTAAAGAAGTTTCTATTAGGTTCCAATACAACCACAGGGAAAAATAATTAAATATATAGGATGATGTCAATTTAACTGCAATTTGATTGATTTGGGCTATATTTAAATTAAGTAACATACAATTGAGTTTTTTATCTGATTTCATCCACTTCTTTCTCTTAGCCTCATCTTCCTTTGGGAATGTATCCCTAGCATGTTGCTTAAAGCTAAATGTGTAGCCTTGGTCCTGATAATGGGAAATATGCCTGTAATTGTCCAGAATCTTCAAAATGACAGGATTTTTGCCCTGTGTCCACTCACAATTAATCTACTCCATCACAACAACTGGAAATAAAATCAATAGAATATAATTTAATTTCAGAGAATAGGGCCAAGAATTCTATTTGAACAATGACAGGATTGTTCAAGAGTCAGGTGTTTTTTTTAAACGAAAAGTCTTTCAGTTTTATTTCAAAAGACTCTCACATATTTTTCAAAGAATAATCTGCCTTCTCACTTAGGAAGAGAGATTCAGAAAAAAATGGAGCATATTAAAGAAATGGAATGGATGAATTTCCATAATCTGAACCTATACATTTGTTTCTGAACCATCAACAAACAAAATCAATACTTTGTACTTTGTTGAAGATTTAAGTACAGTTGAAATTGTTTGTGATATTTCTATAATGTAGTCAAGAAATCCACCAAATCTTCTAATGGCAAACCAAGAGTCATAGTCTTTCTGAAAGGGTGACAGTTAGAACTACAGAGTAATTTAATACAGTACTTTCAACAACATATTAATCATAGCAATATAGTTCTTACATATTGGATATATTGCATATAAGCCTCATGCATGCTTATTATTATTCATATTTCTTGAAAAGTTCATATTACATTCCATTCATTTCAGAGAGGAGTGGTTGCTTTGGGAACTGTGAAAAAGTGCCATAAATGTATTACAGATAGAATTACCACTAAATAAACAAATTGCATAAATAACATGAAATATGTGGAGATTACAATAACCATAGTAATCTTTTGTTATTGTAATCTACATGCACTATTAAAACTCTTAGCTTTTTTTAAATCACAAATGTAATTTCATTTCATTTCATTTCATTCACTGCATTTTTCTTCTTTCATTGTCAGATTAATTGTACATATTTCCATGCTATGAGTTCTTTAACCTTCCTTCCTCAGATCAATAGCAAATGAAATTCTGGATTTTGATTTATGTTTTCTTTCAAAGACATTGGAAAAAAAGAAAAATCCATATCTATTCTGAACTTCCTAAATATTAATCAGATTATAATGTTATTTTCCTGGAGTGACTAGAGTTAACAGGTTTGCTGCCTAGTACAAGCTCTCAGTTTTCACTGCTTAACTAGTGTTATGCTCAAATTTTGATCTGGATTTTTTATCAATGCCTTTCAGAGTGTTGTTAAAGAAATACCCTCTGTTTCTCCATTGTGGCTGGACCTAGCACTCAGGATGGGTTTTCCTTGTCCATTCAGAATGGGGACCGAGTCTGACAATTTTGACAGGATCCGCCTTGCTAGTACAACCCAGCTTCGACTCAGTCCTCAGACTGGACAGACATGGCTAACATTGGCTCCTTCCTAATTTGCTAGTTCCACCTGTTACCAACTGACCTATTTGTTTTGGACAAGTGTGAGTTGCTTTACCGAAACCCCCAGATACATCATAGAGGAGCGGGGGAGTTCGGCAGCGGGGCTTCGGCTCCTGCCGAGGCAGTTTCTGCTGTGCCTTCATGGCATCGACTGCAAGGGGCTGCAGCCCGGTCTGCCACTCGAGCTTTGTGCTCGACAGGACTTACGAGGCACTTGTTTATTAAGATTCAGGGGCTCTTTGGCTCTGAGCTATTGAGCGGCGTGGCAGTGGTCTGGGAGCGTCGGCTCCTTCCTCCTGGCTTTTTGGACATTCAAGCAGCCAGTTGAGGCGTTTGGGCATTTGATCGAATCGGACTTGGGCCATCACCATTGCAGGAGACTTGCTCTCGAGCGATGAGACCATTGGGGCTTCCCTTCCATCACCATTTGGCCGCATTTCTTGAAGCTACTGAGGTGACCCGTCACCATCTGCTCGCTATCTGGCCAGGGGGGGGTGCAGGACTTTATTGTCTGCCGAGTGAGTCGCTCGCACGTCTTTCCCATTGAGACGGTCTCATCTGGCTGCCTTCTGACAGCGACCCAGCCAAATATAGGGGTGGCAGGTGTCTTGACCTTCAGAGCTTGTTCTGCTCGGTGCTGGTAGTGAATTAGCCTGCCAAAACTGACAGCAGCCATTTGGTGGCCATTTTGGACACATTTTTGCTGTCAGTCGACCATTCAATTTTCGGCAGATGCCACTCTGCATGCGTCTCGCTGCAGGCAATCGCTGCTTCTGCAGTGGCCAGACGTATGCACTGGCTCTGCCAGTGGCCGGCTGACACCCGCAACAAGTGCGCTTGGCTTCAGAATCCCTGCGGGGTCTGAATTTGTTTGGTGAGGCGCTGGATCCTATTTTAGTAGAATCCCGGGACTGGAGAAAGGTCCTCCCATCTTTCTCACTAAAGGGCAACTTTTGCCAATCTCCTTATGCCCGGCGGCCCTTTTGGGCACCTGACCAGGGTTTCAGCTTCTCCCGACCCCAAGGTCAGTACGGGTCTAGACAGCGCCAGGATAGAACCGGGAGGGAGAGGCAATTTAAGTGCCCATACAGGGGCGGAGGAGGTCATCCTTACAGATGCTCCCGATAATTCCCTGGATCCTCCCATAGGGGGTTGTCTGGCCCTTTATTCCACTGTATGGGACCAGACCACATAGGATAGGGTCCGAGAGACGGTTAGCCAGGGTCTCTCTCTGGAATTCCTCTTCCTTCCCCCAAGGTTTTTTATCAGATGCCCCATCTCCAAAGTGCCCTCAAAGAAAGCACTCATGGATGCGGCGGTCCAACACCTGCTGGACATTCGAGCTATCCAGCAGGTGCCTTGGACCCAACAGGGGCAGGGCTTCTATTCTATCCTATCCTAAGTCCACACAACCTCGGGGGGTGGAGGGCAATTCTGGACTTTAAGCATCTGAACTGGTACATTAAATATAGGTGGTTCTGGATGCATTCCTTGCAGTCTATCCTGGGGTGCATCCGCCAGGGGGACTATCTTGCATCGCTGGACCTGACTGAAGCCTACCTGCACATACCTTCATCGACAGTACCTTCGGTTCTGTTATGCAGGTAGGCACTTTCAGTATAGCGCCCTTCCCTTTGGCCTTTCCTCGGCCCCCAGATATTCACCAAAATTCTAGCGGCCTTAGCGGCTCATCTTCGGTCCATGCCTGTGTGTGTCCAATGTTGCCTGGATGATATCCTTGTGCAGGCATCTTCTATGCACCTTGCAGTGTGCCATCTCCAGGTAATGATCTCAACTCTACGGCAGCACAGTTTTTCCATCAACATGGACAAAAGCCATACATCCCCCTCCACCTCCCTGCTCCACCTTGGAGCTGTTATAGATTCCCTAGAGTGTAGGGTATCCCTGTCCCAGGAGAGACAGGATAGCATTAAAGAACTGGTTTCCCAGGTTCAGCGTGAGCATAGGGTCTCCATAGCCCTTTTGTCCTCTCTCCTGGGAAAGATGATTTCTATCATCTCCATAACACTATGGGCTCGTCTACACTCTAGGAAGCTCCAATGGTTCCTTTTGCCTTTCTAGAAAAGTCCTGGTCCCTCCGGAGATTCGGCGCTCTCTGACCTGTTGGCTGAAGCCAGCGATTTAATGGGATTGCCTTTTTCGGGAGCCCCACAGGACGGTGATCACGACTGATGCCAGCCTTTTCGGTTGGAGTGCCCATTCACAAGGGCTCATGGCCCAGGGTCATTGGTCGCCGGCGGAGTCCAGGTGCTCCATCAATTGGCTGGAGCTCCGGGCTGTGTTCCTGGCCCTCAAATATTTCCGGTCCCAGATCTCCGGAAAACATGTCCTAATCCTTACGGACAATGAAAGCCCATGTGAACTGGCAGGACGGTACACGCTCCAAGATCTTGATGAGGGAGGCACTAAACTGGGTCTCTGGGCAGAGCACCATCTTCTTTCTCTCTTGGCAGACTGGTTACATCCCACCGTCTTCCGCGAACTCCTGAGCCAATTCGGCCTTCCAGAAGTCGACCTATTCATGACCCCGAAGAACTCCCAGCTGCCGAGATTTTTCTCCCGATTCCCCTCCCAAGGGGCGGAGGGGGTCAATGCCCTTCAGGAACGTTGGCCGCAGGGCCTCTTGTATGCCTTCCCCCCATCCCATCCTGCACAAGGTGATCCGGAAGGTGTTGGGACATCAGGCAGAAATCATTCTTCTGGCACCTTACTGGCCCTGTCAGGCCTGGTTTGCAGACTTAAAGGTGCTGTCGGTAGCTCTGCCCTGGGGCATTCCCCAGAGTGACTCGTCGCTGAGCCAGGGTTCGTTGGTACACCCGGATCCCGAGTGGTTCCAACTGACCACCTGGTGATTGAGCGGCGCGCTCTGAGTTGTCAAAATTTTGATCCTGACATCATTGCTTATTAGTTAGTTAGTTCTCATTAGTTCCAACTGTCATCCAGGATGGCGGTGCATGTATATGCAGCAGCTCAACGCTCGAGAGACCAGTATCTTTTAGTTAATTTATTGTTTGTGTATTTTTTAGTGAGTGCTCTGCACGTTCAGGCACAAGCAGTTTACAGTCGACTAGAGTTATTAATGATTGGCAGAGAAGGCTGCGTTTTTAAACCAGGAGTCTCAAGTTACAACATCCCAGCAGAGTTAGTTAGATTGACTCCAGGGATTACTCTCCCTGCTAAGGAGCAAAGGAAATGGAGGAGACGAAGGAAATGCAGGAAGAAACGGGGCTGTAGAGCTGGAATACGTGTAAGGTTAGGAAAAAATCCTCACAAGCCTGCACTGCCAAGTCTTTTTGTCTCAAATGTTAGATCTCTCTTTAATAAGATTGAGGAGTTGGAGCTTACTATCTCTCGGCAGAAAAACATTCGGGACTGCTATGTTATGGTTTTTACAGAGACATGGCTTGATCCTACCATTCCAGGTAGGGGCGGGTTCCTATTTTTTTTTTACTGCCACTCTGTGGGCGTGGCTTATTTTGTGGGTGTGGGTTGCCAGCCATGTGACTGGGTGGGCATGGCTTGCTGGCCATGTGACCGGGTGGGCGTGGCTTCTGGGACTGCTGAAGGAAGGGGAACTGAGATAGGTCCTGCCACCCATTCCCCCTCCCCTCAGCAGCTCAAGAAGCCTCAAACATGCGAAAATGCCTAGGATCATCACCGCGTGTTCGTGGCTTCTCGGATTGCTGAAGGGAGGGGAATGGAGATAGCTCCTGCCGCCCATTCTTTCAACATCTCATGCCATCCTCCCCTGCTTGGACTCACTGTGGGGTAGGAAGGCAGCACATGCACAGTGCCGGAAGCTCGGCTTCTGGGCATGCGCAGAAGAAAATTTTAAAAAACATTTAATTTTTTTTTAAAAAAATGGTGGCACCCAGGCACCGGCAACCGATCGCACCGGTACTGTGACATCACCAGCGGGCCGCTACCGGTGCTATA
Source organism: Diadophis punctatus similis (assembly GCA_023053685.1). NCBI lineage: Eukaryota > Metazoa > Chordata > Lepidosauria > Squamata > Dipsadidae > Diadophis > Diadophis punctatus. Next base: position 4,154,822 of record JALIGW010000007.1, on the reverse strand, counting down.
GAGTAGACCGCACCGGTACGAACCCACCCCTGATTCCAGGGGAGGCTATCGAATTACAAGGACGCTCAGTTTATCGAGCTGATAGAACCATTGTCTCCAGGAAGAGCAGGGGGGGGGGCTTTGTATTTACATAAATAACAATTGGAGCACAAATGTTAAAATAATGGATTCTCACTGTTCTTCTGATCTGGAGTATTTGGCAGTGAAATGACGCCCCTTTTATCTGCCTCATGAGTTTAATATTGTGATAATAACTGCAGTATATATACCTCCTGATGCTAATACAACTACAGCCATGAGTTACCTGTTAACTGCTATTAATAAACAGCAAGAGGCCTACCCAGATGGAGTGCTGGTGCTTGCAGGTGATTTTAATCAGACTAATTTGAAGATTGTCCTTCCCAAGTTCTATCAGTATGTAGACTGTCCCACTAGGGGGGAAAATACCTTGGATCAGGTATATAGTAACATCATGCATGGATACCGGACTATGCCTTTACCACACTTGGGGCAGTCAGATCATATATCTCTGTTCTTGATTCCATCATATAGACCTCGTGTCAAGAGAAGTAGACCATCGATTAGAGAAATACAGGTGTGCCCAGCGGGTGCATCGGAGCAACTTCAAGATTGCTTTGGGAGCACTGATTGGGCACTGTTTGAGGAGGACAATATTGATAATTACACTTCAACAGTACTGTTTTATATCAAATGCTGTATTGATGTTGTCACTACCACCAGACAAGTACGGGTGTTCCCTAACAACAAGCCCTGGATAAATAAAGAAGTGCGTCTTTTATTGAAAGCTAGAAATGCTGCTTTCCATTCTGATGATGCGCTACAGTATAGTGAGGCAAGAGCTAAATTGAAAAAGGGTATCAGGGACGCTAAAGCTACATATGGACAGAGGATTGAACATCTTTTTGAGAACTCAGATTCTCGTCAGGTATGGCAAGGCCTGAGACAAATCACAGGGCAGAGAAATAAAAACAGCTTGTCCAGTGGTAGTGATTCTTTGGCTGAGCAGCTAAATGAATTCTTCAGTCATTTTAAGGTGGAAACATGAACGACCATCATTCCAGCATTCACCACTGATAGAACATCACTAACATCTACCACTGATAGACAACCACTTCTACTGCAGATATCTGACGTGAGACGCGCTTTCCAGAATGTTAATATCCAGAAGGCAGCTGGGCCTGATGGAATCAAGGGTCGAGTTGTTAGGGACTGTGCTGCAGAGCTAGCTGGAGTGTTCACGGATATTTTCAATCTATCCCTGTTGCAGTGCTCTATCCCTACCTGCCTGAAGACATCCATTATAGTGCCAGTCCCCAAGCAGACAGCAGTGGCATCCCTTAATGATTATAGACCAGTAGCTTTGACATCTGTTGTCATAAAATGTTTTGAGAAACTGGTGTTGAACTATATTAAGGTTGGTCTTCCATCTACTTTTGGATCCATATCAATTTGCATATAGGAGCAATAGATCAACTGATGATGCTATGTCTATTGTTATTCATACTGTATTGAATCATTTGGAACAACAGGAAACTTATGTAAGGCTGTTATTTGTGGATTATAGCTCTGCCTTTAACACCATTCTACCCAATAGGTTGTTTCTTAAAATGTCAAATGTGGGTATAGATCAGAGGATTTGTTTGTGGATAAAGGATTTTTTGACAGATAGGCCACAGTCAGTAAGGATGTGATCTCATCATTCTTCCATTCTGACATTAAGCACAGGAGTCCCCCAGGGTTGTGTGCTAAGCCCTTTCCTATATTCCTTGTATACATATGACGGCACCCCATTGTATAATACCAACGCAATTATTAAGTTTGCGGACGATACGACAGTGGTGGGGCTCATTAACAAGAACAATGAGTCTGCTTATAGAAAGGAAGTACAAGGGTTGATATTGTGGTGCAAAGAGAATAACCTTATACTTAACACCCAAAAAACTAAAGAACTGATAATTGACTTTAGGAAAAAGAGAGATGCACATTTACCATTGCTCATAGATGGCGAGGAAGTGGAGAGGGTTAGTAGTTTTAAATTTCTGGGTATTTATATCTCAGAGGACCTCTCATGGACTATGAATGTAAACATGCTCATGAAGAAGGCTCAGAAGAGGCTGTACTTCCTGAGAATGCTCAGGAAGAAAAATCTATCTCAGCATCTACTGTTGTCCTACTATCACAGCACCATTGAGAATGTCCTGACATATGGTATTCTAGCATGGCATGGAAGCAGCTCTGCAGCAGACAAAAAAACTCTACAGAGAATAATTACAACTGTCCAGAATATTATTGGGCTCCAGCTACCAGCCCTAGATGATATCTCTGCATCTCGCTGTTCTAGGAAGTTGCACAATATTCTCAGAGACTCTTCTCATCCTGCTTACACTCTTTTTGAACTGTTGCCTTCTGGCAGAAGATACAGAACAATCAAAACTCGGACCACACGCTTTCTGAATAGTTTTTATCCTAGAGCTATAATTGCACTTAATAATGAATTGAAGGGTCACCATCAGTGAGCTGTTGGATAGTATTACTTGGTCTGTTGTATGGATGTTTGAGTGGTTCAAGGTGGGGAATTCGTGGCGGGTGGGGATTGCTATGTGTGTTGGGACTGGTCTTGAAGCGTTATGTGAATTTTGTTGTATGGGTGTACTGTGTATATACGTACAATGACAATAAATTATTATTATTATTATTATTATTATTATTATTATTATTATTATTATTATTATTATTATTATTATTATTATTATTATTATTATTATTATTATTATTATTATTATTATTATTATTATTATTATTATTATTATTATTATTACCATCCAGGCCTCACGACGGCCCTCCATGGATCGTATATATTAGGCGACATGGGCCAAGTTCTGTGAATGGTGCGATTCCGAGGGCTGTTCACCTCTGCACGTGCCGCTACCTAAAGTCCTCAAGTTCCTCCAACAAGGATTGAACAAAGGTCTTTCTCCAAGTACCATCCATTGACAGGTAGCGGCTCTATCTTCAGTGCTGTCCTGCAGGCACTTAGAGTCCCTGGGCAAGGTACTCATGATTCGTCATTTTCTCCGAGGGGCTACCAGTACCCGTCCACCGATGGTTCATCGCTACCCCACCTGGGACCTTTCTCGAGTATTACAATTGTTGACAGGTGAGCCTTATGTACCATTGAGATCAGCCAGTCTTAGGTTCCTGTCTTACAAAGTGGCCTTTCTTGTAGCCATTACCTCCGCCCGGAGGATTTCTGAACTATCCACCTTGTCTGTTCGTAAGGATTTGTGTGTGTTCCATCAAGACCGGGTGGTTCTACAGCTTGATTCTTCCTTTATTCCAAAGATTAATACTGTGTTCCACAGAGCGCAGGAATTCATCCTTCCCAATTTTTGCCCAAATCCCAACCACCCTTTGGAGAGGAAGTGGCACATCCTAGACGTGCAGAGAGCCCTCCGGGTTTACATTGACCAGACGGCTCTGACTAAGATCGAGGGCCTCCTGATCGCCTTTCAACCGCAATCTTTGGGTCTCAAGGCTTCCTCATCGACCATTGGTCGCTGGATTAGAGGCATGATTTCCAAGGCCTATGAGCTCTCTTCTGTCCAGCGGCCAGATGGCATCACGGTACACTCCATGAGGAGCGCTGCAACTTCTGCGGCCTGGGCTACTCAGGCCTCTCTCCAGGAGGTTTGCTGGGCAATGACCTGGGCATCTCCATCACAATTCATCCACCACTACAGAATTGACTCCTTTGCCTTGGTGGAGGTGGCCTTCAGCCGCAGGGTTCTCCAGAGGGTTCACGAGGAGGCCAGTTAGACGGACTACGACTGTTCCTGCCCGAAGGGACTTTTAGCTTGGGTATGTCCCATCCTGAGTGCTAGCTCCACCAACAATGGAGATGGGGCGTTGGTCTTACCTGATAGCCTCTTCTCGTGGGGTGGAGCTAGCACTCAGTCCGCCCTTGCTCTGTCCATCTGTAAACTTTTCCAAGAGTCATCTTGAAGTGGATCTGGGGGTCACGTGACTAGTTGCTGTTCTAGACCATCTGAGTTGGTGTCCAGGAGTGGCCACGTCAAGTCTGTGTCTTCGGATTCGTCAAAGCTGGGTTGTACTAGCAAGGCGGATCCTGTCAAAATTGTCATTCTGAATGGATGAGGAAAACCCAGCCTGAGTGCTAGCTCCACCCCACGAGAAGAGGCTTATCAGGTAAGACCAATGCTCTTTTGCTTTCAAATTACATTTTTGATAAAAATCCCACAGATCAGTGTAATTTTTTCAGGAAGGGACTGAGAATCGTGTGGAAATGTTCACCATTTACAGTTTCCTCATTTTGGGGGAGGGGGGAATTTGCAGACCTCTCTGTCTTGCTATGATTCAATTACATTTCCAAATGCTCACTACATAAGATCCTATGGAGAAGGATCTGATGTCTTTTATTCTGCCCTAGCTGATGCAGCTGCTGATGCCACTCTCGTATTTCTAGCAACAATCAACAACTTCTCTGACTATTGAGTCAGAAGCAGTGCTATAGAAAGAGCCATGTTCTAAAACATCCACTTCTCCCAACATTGTGAAGCAGGCAGTTTTCATTTAGCAGCATCTGTAAAATCTGTAAAACAGGAAAGCTGAAGTAAGATCATAAGTACAGTTCCACTTTCATTTAGTGAATTTTTGCTAAACAGTTGAATTGCTTGTCCCAACTGTGGTTGCTAGGTACTGTATTGTACTGTTGATACTAATGATTCACAGAATCTGATCCAAAATGCTTTCTTAACCAGTCTAGAGATGTCAGATGATGAACCATCTGCCTTTAAAAGATGTGCTCTACAACTTTATGGACACATCTTGTATCATGTTAATAGGATAGCCAAAACATTGCCAAAAAAAGTATAATAGAGACATACTGTAGATACCACTCAGAGGAAGGAAGGAAAACATTGATGATAGCAGCACAATAAAATAATAAAAACAACCCGTTGCTTACAATCATTCATAATAATGTTCATAACAGAGGTGGGTTACTCCCGGTTCGGACCGGTTCTATAGAACCGGTAGCAGGAATTTTCCCCCACTCGCTGAACTGGGAGCGATCGCTGGTTGGCCATGCCCCCGAACCGGCTCTAATGGTGGCACCATAGGTGCCACCATCTTGTTTTTGCATTCTGCGCACCCACAGAAGCTGTTTTTTGCTTCTGTGCATGCGCAAAAGCTTGGTTTTCATCACTGCGCATGTGCGCGCACCCACGTGGTGCGGGAGGAAGTGAACCGGCGGCGAGGTAAGTTAGAACCCACCCCTGGTTCATAACAACTTCATCCAAATTCTAAAACATCCTTAGAATGAGGGGATGAAAGCTTCAATTATAGTATGAGAAAACTTTGAGGGGGAAAAAAGGGAGAAGAGCTTTTGGCACAGCTTTAATTTTATCATGGTATACTTGATATTTTAAAAAAAACAATTTTCAGTTTCTCAAAACCAAGTTTGAGAGAGGAAAGGAAAGAATGCAATCAAATGCAATTATTGGAAATTATGCTGCTAATGGTGAAGAATAAGTTGGCATCCTCCCCTTTCCATGAGCAAGAACAGATTGGCCTGGCAGTTGAATTTTTCTTCAGCATTTCCCTTTATGGTGCCTAAAGACAGCAGGAAAGCTTAGGAAGTGTAGCACTGCATATAATCCTTTCTCCCAACACTTTACTGCCACCTAATATGTGCCACCTGAGACATCCATCTCATTCTGCCTAATGGCAGTCTAAATAGGGTTCCAAAATAGATGTTCCATGGCATCTGAACATCCTACATAAATACCCAGAGATCATCTGTCAACTAGAATAAATGATCAGTAGAATGGGCATAGTATGACCTGCTTTAAAAGATACCAATACTCCCTGTCCAATACCCAACTACAGATTTTCTGTTTTGTATATTTATTATTTATAACAAGTGCTTTTCTGCCACATCAATTGAAAGAATCTCTTACAAAATCTGTATAAACAGTCATACCATCAAAAAAATTTAACCATATAATAAAGTCCAACATCAGTAATTAATTATATTCATGATAGTTCTCATTTAGTAACTGTCTCAGATAGCCTTCATTCACAAACACAACAATTATAAACAGTAACAAAGTCATTTCCCAACCAATGAATGAAACACCAAAAACCTTCAGTGTGAGACTGATTAAGGGCTGGTCAGTTTCTGGCAGTTTCTAAAAGCTGGCCTAGGATTCTGATCAACTAAGGTCACAGAGCTGAGCTTAAAACTTGCAGTCAGTAGTTTTTAGAAAAGTGCTTCACTGTGAAGAAAAGCAACTTAGGAAAAGGTAAAGTTTAAACAACCTCAGTCCTTGGGAAGGGACAAAAAAGGGGGAAAGGGTCAGGCACAGGATGCTGCAAAAGATAACAGCATTATTTGACTAAGATGGCTGCATTAATCTTCACATTCTCTCTCTCTCCCTCCCCCCTCTCCTTCCCTCCATCCCCCACATATTCATTTATGTCACAGTGCACACAGTGTGACTATTTTGAGACAACCCCGGAGCAAAATACAGTAAATAGAGGTTTGTCTTTCTAATAGTGGTTTATCTACAAGGAATATATACATACACATACTAGGCAAAGTCAGGCAATCAATCATCAACTATAGCACAGAAGCACACAAACAGAGAGGGATAACCTCACAGGGCCTCTCTTATATACACAGCCTCTTAAAGTGATAACCCTGCTGATTCATTCTCATTGCATCATCATTTCAGTTTATAGACTTACAGCAGCTGGTCAGCTATTAAATCACCAATACTCTAACAATTTAGTAACCATTGCACTTAATGACTAATAACCATAAGAAGAAGATATATATACAATTGATTTTTCAGCCCTTGAATGCACATATAAATAGCCAGGTCTTGACAAAGATTCCAAATATTAACAATAAATATCTAGAACTTATTTCTGCCATTTCTGAAGATCTCCAGATCTCATAGTTCCTCCAGAGGAAGCACAACTCCATCAAGAACTAATGTTAGAAAGAAATATTAAAAATCTAGAATTAATAGAGCTGAGAATATCTGCCCAAACTCCAGTTGCACTTGGTGACATTAATAAGTATTCATGTAAAATTTGGCTAGAGCAATGTAATATATGCAAGGCAAGGAAACAAGACTAATCATACATACATTACACACTATGCACACACACATATAAACACATGCACATAAATACTGTACATGTCTATGTATTTTGGAGGCGTCATCATTTTAGATACTAAAGCTGTAGCATTTTTAAAGCATGACATTTCAGAGTTTAGAGCAATCTTCACTCTTTTACTTTGGCATAAACCAAAAATAATGCGACAGAAAACAAACTTTTTAGGGTCTAATTATAGAGTGAAACTTCCAATGAAATTCAAGGTTGTTTCTTTTGTGTACTGAATACAAACTATACTGTGCTGTATGTTAGGTTAAGATAAATGACTGGACCAGGGTAAGCTCCATAGTTGAGTGGCAATGTGACTTCTGAATCTCCCTGGTATTTAAACAACACATCATTCTACAGGTTTGAATACTCAAGAAAAATATTGGGGTGGCATTATTAATTGCAAGCAAAGTAGAAATTAGACTGAAGTAGGCTAGATTAATTTGATTGGGTATTAAACTGCACCCAAAGAAAGGTGCTTGCAAAGACAAAAATGAATTGAGAACTTTAAATGCCCTCTTTAAATCAAAGCATTCAGAGCAACCAGAGATTCCCTTATGCACCCTCAAATGACTTCCTAAAAGAAAATTGAAGAGTTTCAATGTTCAGATAGCTTTGCAGTTCATACACCCAAAGTGATGATCACCTTTAAGTTTCAACACTTAATTTAAGAGCTTCGGTAATTTTAAATTGCTGTGTGCCAGTCAGAGTGACAGATGGTGACTTGAGTGCTTCAATAGCTTCAAAACACTTCAACACACACTTGAGATATATTTTCTATAGAGATTGAAAAAAAGCTAGTTCAGATTTTGTGATCAACACTGCATTGTGAGAAATTGAACCATAACCTGCTTGTCAAAATGTAGGAAACCTCAATTTGCTATCTGCTTCAGTTTGGAAGGGGCGGAAACTCTAATTGCAAAATTACATCTGCTAGCAAGAGTCCTGTGCCTTCAACAGGCCCACATGTTATGACTCAGCTATTGCAGACAGAATAATATGATATCTTTGCTTTCAGTTGAATATATTGTGTTAAGCATAGTTTATAGCACAGGGGCCACATATGTATCCTAATCTTGGTGGTTCAACTTCTTACAGTTTTGAGGTAGGAACCAAAAATACATTGTAAACTATAGTGCAAGAGAATTTTTCAGAATTACTTCCAATGAAGAAAAATCCTATTATTTACTCCTTCCTTGTGGATCTTTGTTCCCCCTCCCAAATATTAAATATGGTTCCCAGCACTGGTTTATGATGTAACTTATTTGTACAAAACTATTCTAGGCTGGTTTATTCAATAAACCATATTTAAAGAATTAATGATTTAGTAGGATGTATGTGTCAATGTATTTGACAATGTAATGTAGAAACAATAATAGTAATCACAAGATCATAAAACTAAAAATATAGAATAAAAAGCATTACTGATGTTAGGTAATTATTAACAAATTATGTGCTCTGAATTAGGATAATATAAGAGCTGGCAGGATCATGCCATCTTTTGGGAACCATGGCCAAGTGATAGAAGTGATATGGATTTGATAGTTTCACTTATATTCCCAAAGTGCCTGTCCTCTTCCCGAGAATTAATAGCTTGAATTATTCTCTGATAATCAAACCGAACTATCAATTCTGTAAGTCTTGCACATCCTGAGTTAAGTTCCAAGCAGATCTGAACAATTGTATATGAGAGATGCCTTGAATAATACTCCAAGTGGCCCTGCAAATGTTTATATGGTTCTTTCTTACTCTGAACAGGGCCACTGGCTAACTGTAGATACAATAAGAACAGAAAAAATAGTTATGATATGTTATTCTTATCCTTAATCCTTAATAATAGTTCTTATTTGAATTTTCTTGGAGTGAAAAGAAATCCCCCACAGTGAGGTGGGGCAGGCGGTCCCCCAGTTGCCGCTCGCTCACCTTGCCCTGCCCAGTCTCTGCTCTGCAACTTGCCTGCCTGAAGCAGCCTTTGCAAGCTGGCCACAGGGACACTGGGAAGACCGCGTGGAAGGCAGGCAAACATGTGGGGGGGAATGGAGTAGGGAAGGCAGGTTGGGATGCGGTGGGGGGGACAGGGGCAGCTAGGTAGGACGCGACTTCTCAGGCTTACCTGGCAGGCAGATCAGGGGCGCAGTGCTTCAGACAGGCAAGCTGCAGAGCAGAGACTGGGCGGGGCAGGGTGAGCGAGCGGCGACAGGGGGACCGGTTTGGGGGTGTGGCCAGCCAGCTGTTGCTGCTGGTTCAGCGAACTAGGCCAGATGTTCGCTACCGGTCCTCCTGAACCAGTCCAAACCGGGAGCATTTCATCCCTAGTTATAGGTCACTTCATACATCCTTTTAGGTACAACTCATTTTCAAGAAGTTACAGTAATAACTCCTTTTTAGTTATATTGACCTCTTCCAAACTTTTTAATCCTGATGAATTTTGTCTCATTCTATGGGCTTCTGTTCTACCTTTTGAAGGAAGGTTGACAGAACTTTATTATTAAACTTGTTGAAAGTTGCAGAAAGATCACAGTAATGAAGACATAAATGTTTTACCCCTCATTAATGGCCACTCTCCCTTATTGTCTTGTCATTGATAATCCTTAGGAAGAAAGTGCTTTAAAATATAAGTGTTTACAGATTTAGAGTAGAGACTTGGGGAATAATATGTCATAAGAGCAATTTCTTCTTTTTGAATACTGGCAGTTAATAGGACTTTGTGCCTACAAATTGTTATCATTTCAATTTATTTGCCATTTCTAATATAACTGTAATGCGGAATTTATCATCTCTGTTACCTTCCAGCTCTTGAACTGAAAACCAGACAGAAGAAGTTAACTTCAAAGTCAAAGCTTCCCCAGTTCCTTAATTTTTGTCTAGTAAGTTTAATCAAAACAGATTAGGCATATAAAAAGGACGTTGAGACTCTAGAAAGAGTGCAGAGAAGAGCAACCAAGATGATCAGGGGACTGGAGGCTAAAACATATGACGAACAGTTACAGGAACTGGACATAGTTAGTCTAGTGAAGAGAAGGACCAGGGGGAATATGATAATAGGGTTCCAATATTTGAGAGGCTGCCATAGAGAGGAAGGGGTCAACCAATATCAGCCATATTGAACTTAATTCTCACTAACAGAGATGAAATGATAGAAGGTGTTGAAGCTACAGGAACCTTGGGGGCAAGTGATCATGCAATATTGGAATTCAACATTATGCAAGCACAAGCAGTAGAACAAAGTCAAACTAGAGTCTTGGACTTTAAGAGAGCTAATTTCAATAAACTTAGAGAGAGCTTGGGAAGGATTCCATGGATGAGAATCCTCAAGGGGAAAACAGCTCAAGAAGCTTGGGGAATTTTGAAAAGTGAGATTACAAAAGCCCAGTCTAGCACAATACCAATGAAGAAGAAAAATAACAGCTCTCAAAAGAAACCAGCATGGCTGCATAAAGGACTCTCTGACAAATTGAAAGACAAAAGGGACAAGTATAAAAAGTGGAAAGAGGGACAAATAGCTAAGGCAGAATATCAGCAAATAGCCCGAGCCTATAAAGATGAAGTGAGGAAAGCTAAGGCTCACAATGAGCAAAGGCTTGCGACAAAAGTCAAAAATAACCAAAAAAAGCTTGTTAAAAACAAGAAAAAAGTCAAGGAAACAATTGGTCCACTGCTGGGAGAAAGTGGCAAGAAGGTGACAAGCAACAGGGAGAAAGTAGAACTACTTAACTCGTTTTTTGCATCTGTTTTTACACAAAGGGAAAAAACAGTCCAACCTATCAAAAACAGCATCACAAAAACAGATTAGGGACACAAGTTATCATTAAGTGGTTCCATTTACCTTTGTACATGAAGATGGCCAATTAGTATCTAGTTTCTATTAGAACTGGCGGTATGATTACAGAATAAGGCTTCTCCAAATCCACAGTCAAATCAGGATATTCCTGCAGCTGCTTTGGAAGCTGTCCCCTTCATCAGAATCTGTGTGTATTCACCTCCATAGGACCGCCAGAGTGGCTATCCATGTGGCTTACAAAGATGCATATGAATTAATGATTCAAAGAGATTTCATGATAAATGCATTTACTAAACCCCCCCCCCAAAAAATTATTTACATGACTTTAAATGATTGATGTCATCAAATCAGGCTTGATTCCTAGAAACTGCACAGATAAATTCTCGCCATCTTTATCTGTCCTTAACAACAACATTCCAGTGATGTCTTTGATCCTGTACAATTATCCTCTTCATATCTTTCCATATTTTACTTCCCTCAACCTTGCTTTGTGTAATAGTTTTTTCCATCTATTTTCCACTCTAATCACATGTCCCAAATCTGTGCATTTCTGTGATGATTATTCAGTTCCTTCTATTTACATATATACTGCCTACCAAACAATAGAAGGGGTTAATGAATGTTTTATTATCCCAGTTTTGCAATACAAAATGCTCTGTGCCTATCTGACTGAAATTCGGCATGCCTGTTGAAAGGATTGTTTCATAGGTGGGTTTTGGGTTTTTTTTTTTTTTTGCATATTTCTCAGAGATTAATTTGAGGCTGAATGGTATGATTAATTGGGTAATTATTAAGGACTGAACACTGGATGACAAAATAATTGATTTGGGAGTGGTATTATATGCAAAATATTTGTCAGGATTTTAGAACAATGCTTTTCATTCCTGTAGGCTAGTGAGCAATGAGCTACTGATATGTCATGGTACCTCTATTTTTATTATTATGTATTAAGGCTTTCAAGGCTGGCAAACTCAGGGAACAAGAACCATTTGGCTTTCTGGAAATATCTTTATCGCTAGGAGGGTAATGTAACAGAATCTTGAAACTCTGTCAAGGCAATTCTTCAGTTCAACTTCTATCTAGTCTGGTAAAGGGAGGTTATTCTGTATTTCCCCCTCCCCTGAATTAAGGGATCTTTTCAGTAACAGTCCAGCTCCTGCCTGCAACAGTTTTGTTCCCTCCTTCAATGTTTCTAGGGTCTGCTAAATTATATCACTACACTATTTTCTATTCCTCGCAGGTTATGTCTTCTATTTAACATCACATGTTTCTTTTTTATATGTATAGACTGGTTTACACATCGTGGCATCATGGCAAGACAGTGTGGTTTATTAGGAGGTGAACTTAGCCACTATGATTTTTAAATTGTTATAGCTTGGTGTACTATAAGAACCCATTCATTTGTACAATATTACTTTTAACAACTTTTATGAAAGACTGGAAACCTTTATGGACTTTTTGCTGAAAATGGAAAAAAATTAATTGGTGTTTTATGGATTTGTTGATTAAAAGGGATTGAATATGAGGGAAATGAATGAATATGTTTTCTTCATTTTTTCAAAATGATAACAGAAATCAACCAGAAAACCATGAGGATCAAAGAAAAGAGTCTTTAATCCATATTAAACTCTCAGAAAACATATTAAACTCTCAGAAAACATCATTCTCTCCTTATGAAATCACTGACATATCTAGAGATGGCCCAGAACTCAAATACAGAGACGGCTCAGTGGCCCCACGATTCTGCAGAGTCATCTGCAAAAACGAAACCAGTAAACACAATTTTATTCACACAATGAACTCTATCGCCAAATCTGACACTAACTATAGTAAACTCTGATCCAGACCAGACCTATCCTTCTTACAAAGAATCCGCTCCCGTGAACTCCGCCATGAACTAAAAATGCGACAAGATAATGGTGAAACTGACCTACAGTATATATAGACTATCATGCAGACTGCATCAAAACTAAATCTCCCAACTTACATCCCAACATCCAACCTCCCACCATTCAAAACTAGGAACACACGCCCCAAACTACCTCTCTACCTGCAACTTCTACAACCACTAATGACCTTATCTACCTCGCTACTACCACTGACCAAACTTCCTCACTACTTGCCAATACTAATAACTCTACTATGGACCTTAATTACCCTAACCTTAACTACCTTAACATCAACTACCTGACTTCTACTACTGACTTAACTACCCAACTACCTACCACTCCTTCTACCTTGCCAACTAATAAAGACCTTAAATGCAAGCTACTTAATGCAAGAAGTCTTGTAAATAAAATACCTGAATTCCTCCTCCTATTAAATACAACCAATTTTGACATCATATTTGTCTGCGAAACGTGGCTAAACTCATCCCTCCCTGACTCAATTATCATAGAAAGAAACTATCATGTTTTTCGATCTGATCGTGAACTCCATAGAGGAGGCGGTGTTGCCATCTTTTACAAAAAGTCCTTAAATCTCAAAAACATCCAAGTAACACACGATCTTGCTCTTCCTGAGACCATCATCTGTGAGCTATCTTTAAACACCACATTACGATTTCTACTATGCTACAGAGCCCCAGACTACGACATTGAACATGCGAATAAGTTAACTCATTCCTAATGTGGGCAGCCTCCAGCCCACACCCTCTCATCTTTCTTGGCGACCTAAATCTACCTCTTATCAAATGGTCCCTCAACGAATGTTCCACAGAACCTATACACTCAGCCCTGTACAATGCTGTAACCAATCTGGGGCTGGATCAACTACTATCCAACAACACTAGACTCAATAACTGCCTTGATCTCATCTTCTGTAACAGTTCAAACTCAATTTATGGATTACAAACAAAAGAACCCTTCTCCAACAGTGATCACAGTATGATTGACTTCAATCTCAATATACACCCTTATAAAAATGAACAATATGACAAGATCCCCAGTTACAATTTCAAAAAAGCAAACTTTGATCTCATAAACACTGACCTCTCTTCTCTTGATTGGCAAACCCTATTCATGGACTGCAACACTGCTGAAGATCACTACAACATTTTCTTACGTCAAGTCCAAAGAGTCATAAAACTATATGTACCACTAATCATTCCCAAAAACAGGAAGAACAAACTACCCACAACAATAAGGAAGCTCCAAGTAAAAAAATATATATCTCTGGCGTAAAAACAAAATGGGCCACATAACCAACTACAAAAGCTGATACAAAAACTTATGCAAACAAATAAAGACTGAATGCACAAATTATCATATCAATCAAGAGGAAAACCTCCTGTGCACAAATTCCAACCGAGTATTCTACAAGTTCGTAAACAACAAACTCAAAGTGACGAGAACTATCCCACCCCTAAAAGGCCCCAACAATAAAGACTGTAATGATGAATCCGACAAAGCCAACCTCTTCAACACATTCTTCAGCTCAGTCTTTATAAACAGCAACAACTCATGTCCTACATTCCCTAGTCGAACCACAAACAATTACAATGATCTAATACAAACCGACTTTACAGAAGACAATGTTAGAAAGGCTCTACACAACCTAAAACCATCCCTATCCATAGGACCAGATGAACTTTGTGCTTACTTCTTAAAAAAAACTTTCCACTGTCCTATCAGTACCACTAAGCATTATTTTTGACATATCTCTCAGAACCAGCACCCTACCCAACCTATGGTCACTAGCCCTTTTTGTCTTCAAAAAGGGAGACCCCAACCTAGTTGAAAATTATAGACCAATCTCCTTATGTTGCGCCATCTGCAGGGTCATGGAATCAATCATCAACCAATCCATTACCCTCCACTTAGAAACAAACAACCTACTCTCTCACAAACTATTTATTTATTTATTTATTTACTTACTTACTTACTTACTTGTTTGTTTGTTTGTTTGTTTGTTTATTTATTTATTTATTTATTTTAATGTTCTTATATGCCGCCCTACTCCCTGGGGACTCAGGGCGGCATACAACATTTAAAGAACAACTAAATAATATAATAATTTAATAACAATTTTAAAAGAATTTTTAAAAACATACAAAACCATACATATGTGGGGGAGACCTAAGATGTGAAATTGTCTCAAAACCCTGCATGCAGGAAGAGCCATGTCTTAACGGCTTTTCAGAAGGCCAGCAAGGTGGGGATATTTCGGATCTCTGGGGGTAGTTGGTTCCAGAGAACAGGGACCCCCACAGAGAAGGCCCTCCCCTAGGCCCCACCAGCCGACATTGTTTGGTTGACGGGACCTGGATGAGACCCACTCTGTGGAACCTGACCGGTCGAAGGGAAGTATGAGGTAGGATGCGGTCCTGGAGGTAACCTGATCCTAAGCCATGTAGGGCTTTAAAGATGATAATCAACACCTTGAATTGCACCCGAAGACCAATGGGCAACCAGTGCAGCTGGCGGAGTATGGGTGTTACGTGGGTGTATCTTGAGACACCCACCACAGCACGCGCAGCCACATTTTGCACCAGTTGAAGTCTCCGGATACTCTTCAAGGGTAGCCCCATGTAGAGTCATTATAGTAGTCCAATCGAGAGGTGACAAGGGCATGAGTGACCATGAGTAGAGCCTCCTTCTACATGTATGGTCACAATTGGTGCACCAGGTGGACCTGTGCAAAGGCTCCCCTAGCCACAGCTGTAAGATGTTGGTCTAATTTTAGCTGTGGATCTAGGAGAACTCCCAAATTGTGAACCAAATTGCGAATTTCGTTTCAGAAAAAAGTTATCCTGCAACCTACAACTTCTACATTGTAACAACATATGGACTACAAAACTCGACCAGGGCAAAGCAATAGACGCAATCTACATAGACTTTTGTAAGCCTTTGACTCTGTAGTTCACGACAAACTATTCCTAAAACTAAAATCTTATGGCATCTCTGGCCCCCTACACAAATGGATAACTGCATTCCTGTCAGAAAGACAACAAGTGGTCAAAATAGGATCATCTCTATCAAACCCTGTACCTGTTAACAGCGGTGTTCCCCAAGGAAGCGTTTTAGGACCTACTCTCTTCATTCTTTACATAAATGACATTTGTGATATTATACAAAGCAACTGCGTCCTCTTCGCAGATGATGTAAACTATTCAACACCACAGATAATACTACAACCCTTCAAAAAGACCTTGACTATATATCTGAATGGTCAAACAAGTGGCAACTACCAATCTCAATCAACAAATGCTCAGTTTTACACATTGGGAAAAATAATCAAAACACAAAATACAAACTTGAAAATCATGATATTGATGATGATCCTCATTCAGTAAAGGACCTTGGAGTACACATCTCTAATGATCTAAGTGCCAGAGCCCACTGCAACAACATAGCTAAGAAGGCATTAAGAGTGGTTAATCTAATCTTGTGTAGCTTCTTCTCTGGTAACATTGTACTCTTAACCAGAGCATACAAAACATTTGCAGACCGATTCTTGAATACAACTCAACTGTCTGGAACCCACACTACATATCAGACATTAACACAATTGATAATGTCCAGAGATACTTCACAAGAAGAGTATTACATTCCTCTGTTTACAACAGAATACCTTATGAAACCAGACTTGAAATTTTGGGACTTCAAAATTTAGAACTATGCCGCCTTCGATCTGACCTAAGTGTAGCTCACAAAATTATCTGCCACAATGTCCTACCTGTTAATGACTACTTCAGCTTCAACCACAATAATACACGAGCTCACAATAGATGTAAACCGCTCCAAAGTTGATTGCAAAAAATCGACTTCAACAACAGAGTGGTCAATGCCTGGAACACTTTACCTGACTCAGTAGTTTCTTCCCCAAACCCCAAAAACTTCAACCTCAGATTATCTACCATCGACCTCACCCCATTCCTAAGAGGTCGGTAAGGGCCGTGCATAAGCGCACAATCGTGCCTACCGTTCCTGTCCTAATGTACCCATATATTCATACCTCTTTTACTCTTGTTCATGCTTGTACTATTACATATATATTCAATCATGTTTTACTGTTTATACTTTGCTTATAATCATATATGTTTGACAAATAAACAAATACAAATACAAAATATTTTCTTGCAGATATATTAAATGGCATAAACAGACAATATTGTAAATTTAATCATCATTTTGGCCTTTTTTTCTTTGAAGTTGTTTCAAAACTCCATTGTCCTTTCAAATGTCTGATACAAAAAGCCATACAATTCTTCAGATTCCTTAGATTTTTCATTCCTCTTGCAGTATTTTCATCATCTGCATGGCATAATGTAAATATATCCAGAAAGTCTTGACTGAATTCTGACAATCTTCAAAGCTGATAAGTACTGGTAAGAACTTAAGAACTTTTCATCCTTATCAGAACTGTCTGAGGATTGTACTGAAGATTTTTGTACTGAGGTTTTTTTTTTAAATCAGCAATATCTGTGAGAATTGCTCTTGGACAGCACCTATACTCTTTTCCAATGGAGAAGCTTTTGTGTACTCATATGTATATTTCTTTTTTACTTCACTATTCAAAAAAATTCTGTCTACCAATTCACTGAAATTGCCATTCACCATGAATGGTGAATTATGTTTCAGGAAGGAAGGAGGAAGGGAGGGAGGGAAGGAAGGAAGGAAGGAAGGAAGGAAGGAAGGAAGGAAGGAAGGAAGGAAGGAAGGAAGGAAGGAAGGAAGGAAAAGTAGAACTAGTTTTATTGGTTGAAGAGATCATTGATCCAAAGAAGATTTTCCACTTTTATTTTATGCTTGACAGTATTTATAGTATATCATTGAATCACCATTATGCATATTAAGAAGTTAAAATATGCTCCCTTTTCGGGATAGCTTTTAAAATCTAGTATCTTTGCAGAATATGAGAAAGTAAGTTGTGTGATTATTTCGCTGTTTTTGGTGTAATGAGTAATGTTTTGAATCAACCAGAGCTCTTTAAGCAGTTTAAGCTCTTTTAACATTTAAATTTCTTGGAAATAAAGCATTGTTTTTTTATAGCAAAGGCCTTAACCGAAGCACTTAAGCAGTTTTTTTGAAAATAGTGTTTTGAATCAGAAAAGAGCTATAGTTCACTTCTGAAGCAAGTCTTAAAAACAAAATAAGATCCATGACTACCTTTTTAAAACAATATATAAAAATAGAAATACTCAGTTATTTGAAATACAATAATAAGAAATGTGTCTTTCTAAAACTTCCCCACTTATGAAGAACCACTCACACACCAGGATGCATTTTAGCTTTTGATCAGCAGCTTCTGTTCCATATGCTGGTCATTCTCATCCCCTTTCTCCTCTCTTACTGCCATCATGTGATAATGACTCTTGGCTTCTCTATGAGTTGACACATGGGAGAGTGCAACATATCCAGACAGCTGAGAAGCACTGGAAAATGTGTACCAAGCACAAAAGCTGGCAAGCTGTTATTTTTTTTTAAATAAAACCATTCTCTCTCTCTCTCTCTCTCTCTCTCTCTCTCTCTCTCTCTCTCTCTCTCTCTCTCTCTCTCTCTCTCTCTCTCTCTCTCTCTCTCTCTCTCTCTCTCTTTCTCTCTCTCTCTGGATTTCATGGGGCTAGTTTATATTTTCAGGTATAATATGAAATGTTAATCATAACATCAGTTCTTCATATTCTTTTAAAAAAATATTTTTATTGAATTATTAAAACATTAAATACAAAACATACATATACATTTACGTTCTTCTTTCCTGAGACATTGGTTTAAAGTCAATCTACATACATATTATTCTATATAATTCTATATATAATATTTACATTCATTCAGAAATTTTCTTATTCTTTCTGATTTCTAACCAATTGTAAAATTTATCCCACACTGCGTAAAATTCTTTCTCTTCTCGATTTTGTAATTCTAGTGTTAGTTTTGACATTTCTGCACAATCCATTATTTTTTTTTAATATCATATTCTCCGTTGGGGTTTTTTCATCTTTCCATGTTTGGGCGTAAGTTATTCTGGCAGTGGTTAGGACAGTGGTTAGGTAAGTTATTCTGGCAGTGGTTAGGACATGGTTATTTTATAACCATGAAATATTGGTTCTCTTTCGTCTGTTGCCCTCTGATAATACCCAATAAAAATGTTTCAGCTTTAAATTCCATTTCAGTATCTATTATCTCTTGTAACCATGTCCTAATCATGCTCCAGTATCCTCTTGCTATCGGACACGACCAGCACATGTGGTAATATGTGCCATGTACTTGTTTACATTTCCAGCATCTTGGGTTCATATTAACATATATTTTGGCGATTCTAGCTGGAGCTAGATGCCAGCGATAGAACATTTTATGTAAATATTCTTTGTATGATGTTGAGAGGGTTAGTTTATAATTTATCTTCCATAATTTTTCCCAATCGTCTAATTGGATGGTGTAGGCAAAGTTTTTCATCCATGCGATCATGTTTTCTTTAACTGTTTCTTCAAAATTATCAAATTTTAGTAAGTGATTGTACATTTTAGTTATAAATTTATTTTCAGATCCCAATAATATTTTGTCTATTGTGTTTTGTTCTTTGTTTATACCAAATTCTTCCATGTCCTTTTTATATCTATTTTGTATTTGAAGATATGGCCACCAATCTATGTCTATTCCTTCCTCCTTTAGTTTTTCCCTGGACTTTAAGTTACCATTTTTGTCTAATAGTTCATTGTAGTTTCTCATTTTCGATCTTTCCAATGTATTGGGATGGATAATGGCTTCCATTATGGATAACAGCGGGGTATCTCGATGTAATATTTGTTTTTAATTTTCCTCCAGGTGTTTAATAATACAGCTCTTATCGCATGGGTTTGGAAGTGTGAATGCTTGGTATTCTTTTTTTCCCATAAATGGGCATGCCAACCTTCCTGAATGTTGTGGCCCTCTAGTGTTAATATTCTATGGTTTTTTAAAACAATCCAATCCTTTATCCAAAGTAAAATTGCTGATTTGTAATATATCTCCAGGTCAGGGAGTCCAAAACCTCCTTTGAGTCTACTATCTTGTAATGCTTTGAATTTTATTCTTGGCTTTTTTCCAGACCATATAAATTTAGATATTTTGTTTATTTCTCTGGAAAATTTTTTGTCTAATTTTATAGGTGCTGTTTGGAATATATATAACCATCTGGGTAGAATATTCATTTTTATAGCGGCAATTTTCCCTGTAAATGATAGCTGCATCTTTCCCCATCTATCCAAATCCTCTTTTGTTTTATGTAGCAGTTTGGTGTAGTTGTCTTCTTTGAGAGTGTCTGGCAGTAATCCAGATTCCTAGATATTTAATTTTTTTAGTTGTCTGCAGGCCTGTTTTTTCTGTTAATTCTTTTATCTGATTTTGAGTGCAGTTCTTGGTCAATATTTTCATTTTGTCTTTGTTTATTTTTAATCCTGCCACTTTTCCAAATGCTTCTATATCCTTTAGTAGTTTCATTGCTGATTCTATTGGGTTTTCCAGAAAAAACACCAGGTCATCCGCAAATGCCTGGGTTTTGTAGCTTTCCATTTTTATTTTGGTTCCTTTTATGTCATCATTATTTCTAATTTGATTTAACAATATCTCGATTGATAATATAAATAACAGAGGTGATAACGGGCAACCTTGCCTTACTACTTTGGCAATACTGAATTTATCTGTCATGTCACCATTTATCATTATCCTAGTGTTTTGTTTTGTGTATATTGCATCTATCATTTTTTCAAATTTGGGGCCAAATTTCATACTTTTTAGTTGATATTTAAAGAAATTCCAATTTAAATTGTCGAAGGCCTTCTGTGCATCCAAAAATACCATAGCCATCTGCTTGTCACTGTGATTTTCATAATATTCTATCTAGTATATCCAAAACTATCCTTGTATTATATCTGATTTGTCTAGATGGCAAAAATCCGTTCTGGTCTGAATTTATAATTTTATTTAGTATTATTTTTAATCTTTCAGGCATAATTGACATGAATATTTTGTAGTCAATGTTCAATAGGGCTATGGGTCTGTAGTTTTTGATTTGTTTTGGGTCTGTTTCCTCTTTATATATTAATGTAATATAGGCTTCGTCCCAAGATGCTGGAAATTTCGCTTAATCTTTCCTGTACTTGCTTTAAAATCCAAATTTCCTTGCCTTTATAAATTATAGTTTCATCTCCTGTTGCCTTGAGTATTTCATTTCTAATGTCTCTTCTGGTGAATCTGATATGTACCTCCCTGGATAGTTTGTTTCTCCTGGCAAAATTAGTATGTACTCTATATATTTCGTCTAAACCATTTTGTACTTCTTGTTTATCTTTTTGTGTGATTTCCTGGATTATTTCTATCATTGTTGCTCCTAAATCCTCATCCTTATTTTCTGTTACATTTTGAAAGCGTAAATAAAATGCGGCTTTATCAATTTCTAGATTAATGATTGACTCTTCTAATTCCCTATTGATCTTAATTAGTTTTAAATCTACTGTTTCCACCTTCTTTTCTGTTTGTTCTGTTCTTACTTCTATCAGATTTATTCGTTTTTCATTTTTTTTCTATCACTTGTTGAATAGCACCTATTTTATTGTCAATCTTGTGTATATCCTCTCTCATGGTTTCGTAGTTCCTGTCATTTTTCTCCTGCATCTTCAACATTGTTTCTTGTATTGCCTGTAGTGTTACTTGCACTGTTTGCATACTGGCCTGATTGCTAGCTTTTTCTGCGCTTAGCATACTCTCAATAGACCTCTGACCAGAAGGAGATGCTGTTGGCAAGGTCGGATTTGATGTTTTTTTTTTTTTTTTTGCTAAATTTTGAATGGTCGTTGTGGTTGACATTTTAAGTATATTATAAAGATTTTTCAGATCTACCATTTGTCAAGCCTTATTCACTCTGATTTGTTCTTTGTTTTAAGCTTCAAATTATCAACCTTTTAAACTATTACACAATTACCCAAATTAATCAAATGTCTAATCAATTAGTTAATGTATTAATCAATTATTCAATCTATATATAGGAAATATATCTACCACACTATCAATCAAAATATATCATCATAATGACAGATTTGATTTGGATAAATGAGGCTATCTGAGCTGTTAAAAACTAAGACGTAATCAATGACCAATAATATGCGTGATCATTGGAAATACTTAGATATATGACAGCTTAAGTAAACATTTAAGACTAATATGACTCCCTTAATTGTAGCTCTACAAGCTACTCATTCTGAAAATGAGCCATTGATACTCATGTTATTGAGAATGGAGGTGAGATAAAGGAGATACCTCTGCTCTCCTTTGACAAGGTTTCCATGCTTCTAAAAGTGAATGAAAACTTCCATATTCTTTTTGCTTCAATATAAGATCTCTTACCTGGCAGTTTTCGCATCTATAGAAACCTTTTCTTGCATGTGAACTAACAAAAGAGAGGCTTCAAGATATCTGGAGCATGTAGTCCTAAGGGAACCCATGTTGTCTCCTTGCCTCTAAGAGAAGGTTAGCATTGCCATCACAAAGTCAAGATAAAGTTCAATCATCTCATATAGGCAGGGGTGGGTTCCACTTACCTTCACCACCGGTTTGCATTGTTTCGCACATGCGCGATCGCTACGCTCATGTGTATGCGTGTGTTCCCACATGCAATTCTGCTTCCGCGCATGCTCAATAGCTATAATCAGCCAGAAACACAGCTGAGGAGCTGATCAGCTGTGCTTCGGGCAAAGGTAAATATAAACCCGGGGGTGGGCGGGAGGGCCCTTTTTCAAGCAGCAGCAAAGGAAAAAACTTCAAAACAGTAAAAAATTCAAAAAAAAATTGGGAAAAAAGATGGTGGCGCCCACGGACCGGCACCGACCGAACCGGATCCATGACACCATCGTGATGTCACCAGCGGGTCGCTACCAGTTCGGGCGATCCGGTCCAAACCGGCAGGAACCCACCCCTGCATATAGGCCTAGTAAAAATGTATATTTAAATGGGTTTCTAACATAGTGCCATCACCAGCAAACCATGATCACATCTAAATGACAACAAGCTCACAAAAGCATCCCCTACATATATCCATGCTATCCTGATGTCTAATATCATACACATTTCCTTATTTGATCCAGCTTTCCTACCCCCGCCCCCCCAATACTGATGTATATGAATGGGACATAGCATGTACATTGTGCTTTAAAATGCTCAAAGTGTTTTATATGCATTGATGCCTTCTGTGCATCAATTCTGTAAGGCAGGATTATTTCTAGCTGTTGCATTTTTAAAGAGAAAAACCCACTTTTTTGACAGCTTAATGCTGCAGGGACTATGATGGTGACTTCTTATTAGATGGCACAGGCTTTATTCATGGAAACAGAGTATCTTTTCTTTATATAAATAAATGCATGTTAAATTTTTTGAAACTGTAATATACCCATTTTGTTTCTTATGTTTAGTCTCTCCCCTAAAAAACATAAAATTATGCTGCTCTGATTTTTCAGAGCGGAATGTTGAGGGCATTGGAGGCTACCAAAAGGAACTGTATGTCGCCTGTCACTCATCTTTATTCTAAGGGAACCCAATATATGTTCCCTCAAAGTACGGATCTGGGGAAGAACAGAAGCTGGAATATAATGGTTTATCAAGAGTTAGTTCAATCAGTATTATCCAATGCAGTATAAATGTGTGGTTATGATGTATTTTAGATGAGCAACATGTTTTTCCTCCTATAAATGATACAATTACCTTTCCACATAGATCTTATATATGTGTTTGCCTAAAAGCAGGACCAATCCTGTGCAAGAAACATGCTAGTTACAGTGCAGTAGTGCCTTTTCAGTTTCTTGTTAGAAATGGTATCTTGGCAGGTTTTTCCTTCCCGGTTAGCTGAAGAGGGCAGTCTTTCCTTTATAGTCTTGCAACAGCTGTTCCTTGAAGTGAATACCAGTCATTCTGAATATTCAGCGTGCTATGCAACTTGGGTGAAGACTTGATTTTCTTCAATTGCCAGTCAAAATATTGTTTCCATTTTTTGTCCTGATATTTTAAAAATGTTGAATTATGAGATAATATGATGTACTGCATTTTAAGTGTACATATTTAGAACAGGAATATTTCTCTCTGTCCAAAAATCTTTCTTTTTCCAAACTTTTTTCTTTTTTGAAACTCCTAAACCTGTGCAGTTTCCTTTTGGAAGTGTCTGTTTTGTAAAAAGCTGCTGCCATTTAAGTTTTGTTCTTGGTTTGTTTTTGTTTTTTTTTTTTTTTGCTAGAGGCTTCCTAGAGAATCTTCTTTTTCTTCTTTTTTAAACTTTTTAATGGATAAAAAAAAATCTGTATCTCATGCTATTTCCAGGACAAGACAAATTGTTACTCCATTTTTTGCAATTAGAATGATAGATTTAAAGAGCCTTTAGAAGAATTTTTAGAGATATGTTTTTATGTTGTATTGCAAAGATGCCTCTTAAAGTACTAAGAATGATGGATTTTCACAGTTATTGCTTCCATTGTACCCACCTGGCATTTTTTCTCCTGCTGTGATATACACATTTGAATGTCGCTCTAACCTTTCCTCATGTTAGATTTTTTATGGCTTTAGGAGATAATAAGAAAGAGGAAATACTGTAGGTATGTAGAAAAAGACCTTATGTGTCCAGCACATTCAATATTTTTGGTTCCTTGGAATAATCTCTGCTTCATATTCTTGTCCAAAAAACAAAACAAAAAACTTCAACAGCTCCATTCATCAGGTACAACATATGGTTTCTTCCAAGTCATCTTTTTTATAAAAAGCAAAATACAAAATACATAAATGAAAATAAAAATATAACAGGAGAAATTGACTGAGTATAGTAGGGCAATTATGGATGGCACATTCTTACATTAAGGTTGGCATCAACAGCGTTATAAGATTTTATATATTTTTCTGCCCACTATCTTTTCTTTTTAAATTGGTACACAATCTATATTTGGAATCATTTGTAATTTCCACAAATACATTGGATTACCAATAAGTATAAATTCCAAGAATTAACGGTTTTTGAATGTAAATAGCCTAATATACACATTCTTTTGAAAAATGTAGATGCTCCTAATATTTTCTTTAAAAAAAATTCAACTACTTCTTTTATATGAAACTGCCTCAAATATGC
This sequence comes from Diadophis punctatus similis, assembly GCA_023053685.1. Lineage (NCBI taxonomy): Eukaryota > Metazoa > Chordata > Lepidosauria > Squamata > Dipsadidae > Diadophis > Diadophis punctatus. The sequence goes on along the minus strand of JALIGW010000007.1, from coordinate 4,129,750 downwards.
CCTCTTTGGGGAATATTTCTCAGTTCACATTTGAACTGGGAAGGATAGACAATTCAGATTTCCAATCAATAGTGCCAACCCATACTACTACAGAATCTGTTACCCAGATCGGAACAATTTGGCCTGTTAAACTCCATGGTTAATTTGCTTTACATAGCTAGATGATATACCTAGTCAGTAAATAAAAACTATACAGAAATGTTATGCCCCTTCCTCTCCCTTCCCCTCCCATATAGTTGTCCATTTCACATACACAATTCTGATTGGTGGACAAAGGTAAAAACATAAAAAACAATACAACAAAAGTAATTAAAAAGAACTAAAAGCCTGCACTAACTCTCCAGTTTGCAGGAAAATGTACCAATTTCCCTAGCAATAGAGCTACTTTGCAGGCTCCATGCACAGATTAGGGAATCCCAGAAGGCCAGCAAGTTTGAATCGAGGGAGAATGAAGTGCCACAGCAGAAAAGGCTATCTTCTTAAGTCTCCCATCAGATGACATTTCTTCATGGATGGGACCCACCACATGCCCTTTCTGCCTAACCTGATGGCATGAATAGATGGGATTGGGAAAATAATGTAGCCCCCATGCCATGTAGGGATACATAGGTTTGAAACTGAACCCGGAACCAAACACCAAACTGATAACCAATGTAGCTCATGAATACAGATGTAATATGCACTGATCTAGGAGCGTATATAACTGCCTATACTGCAATAAGGGCAGCTCCCTGTAGAGTGTGTTACAATGACCGACCAGATTATGAGTGATTGGTGGATTTGACTGGACAGAGGCCTTCCTAGACCCACAGCCACTCTGTCTTACTAGCGTTCAGCAGAAGTCTTTGTCCGCCATTCAGGCTTCAACAGCATCCAGGTACTACAAAGATTTATTTCTGAATACTTATCCATGTGGAATAAAAATTGTTATGCTTGGTTTTCCTTAAGTTATTTAGTCTGGGATACATCCGTTGGGGTTTCTAGCAGTCTCCAAAAGCATGTTTCATCCCCATAAACTCTCCCAAAATTCTTATTTTAATGGGATGATAAAAAAACAATTAATAAAAAATAAAAAATAAATAAATAACAACACTCTTTTTTTAAACCATGCCTCAATATTTTAAGTATCACTGTCAGATTTGTTTCACATAACTTTTTCTAACATTATCTTCATATTTGATTTTTTGTGTGTGTATGTGTGTGTGCCTCATCCATTTGCCTTTTTATCAAACAACTTTGCCCTAATTGTTTGCCTCTTGATCTTAAGAAATTCATTGCTTGAGTCTCCCTACAGGTTGAAAAATTCAGCATGCTATACTCATTATGGACCCTAGTTTAAAAACAAGCAGGTTAAATTGGAAGGAGGGGTGAGGACAGATATACACAGTAGTATCTCGGTACTCCTCATTACCGTATTTTTTGGAGTATAAGACGCACCTTTTTACCCCCCAAAAAAGGGTGAAAACTTCGGTGCGTCTTATACACATAATGTAGACCCAGCCACCCCCACCCTTTGGCCTCTGTCTTCCAGCAATTTACCTGTTTGCAGCAAAGAGGGAAGAGCCTTTAAAGCCAAGCAAGTCACTAGCAGCTTTCCGAGGTACAGCTGATTTGCCACGTGGAAAAATGAAAGTGAAACTAGCTTGCAAAGAGGCAAATAGCTGGAAGAGACACAGCAGATTTTTATTTTCTGCTGAACTGGATGGAAGGGGGTAAGTGAATAACTATAAATGTCTGTAGAATGTTCAAATTATTAGACTTATTTTTTAAAGACTACTTTATTATTGTTCTAGAGCCAGGGGTCTCCAACTTTGGCAATTTAAAGACTTGTGGACTTCAACTCCCAGAATTCCACAGCCAGCTTTGTTAGCTCTGCTGACTGTGGAATTCTGGGAGTTGAAGTCCACAAGTCTTAAAGTTGCCAAGGTTGGAGATCCCTGTAGATCTAGACAACTTAACAAAATAAAGAAGCTTTTTAAAATAAATGCTTGCTCTGAAGAGGCCCAGTGCTATTGTATCTTCTTTTAAATAATAGAGAATAATGTATACTTTCAGAATTTTTTATTAATTTTAACAGCTCTATATAAGTATAGTCTGAAATGTAACAGTGTCCTGTTTAGTATTAGAGTTTAGTTACCTTGGAGTAGATCTATTTAAATAATCAGGAGAAGTTAGTGTGACTACATTTAAGAAAACTTTCTGGCATAATGTACATTTCTCCAATATTTTGCTACTTCTATGGGTCAAGCACACATGCACAGAAATACACAGCAAACAGTGTATATCATCTGTGCTGTTTGCTGTTTGGCAAATTGCTTGGAGGCAGAGGCCTTTTTTCCTTGTTTTCCTCCCCCAAAACTAAGGTGCGTCTTATTCTTCGGTGCGTCTTATACTCCGAAAAATACGGTAATTCGTTCCGAGAAGCGTGATGAATACCAAAAACAACGAGTACCAAACAAATGATGAGTACCAGGACAAAATGTTTGCATCAAAATGAGTTGAGTACCAAATTCGATGAGTTTCCAAACAGTTGAGTGCCAAGTTACCACTGTATACACAATTCAATCCAAGTGCCAATCTAGAACTTGAATAAAACACAACAAAAGATTTAAAAATGGAGATCACCTTTAACAGAGGGATTGGACATGTTTTTCCTACCCAATGAACCTCTTCCTTCTGTATGTGAGCTGGAAAGAAAAGGGCCACTACTGTAAGGAATCAATTTGTTAAACTTAATAGGATTCGTAAAGCAGTGGTCCTTGCCATGTTAATAATTCCACAATGTAGCAATATTTTATATTAATAATGGCTTAAAGGACTATTGTGCTACACACACACACACACACACACACACACACACACACACACACACACACACACACACACACTGGAGCTTTCATATATCTATACCTATATATCTATATATCTTTATACTTACATACACACCGACACTTAGACACACACATATATATATGAAAGCTCCATTATACATATACATACATAAATTTCATGGCAAATGGAATGAAGTGCATGAATATGTGAGAGAAAAGGAATGTATGTACATGAGAAACAGCATCAAGAAAACAGATTAATGTGGACCCAGCCATTGCAATTTGATTTATGATTTATGACTTAATGTGTTATAATGTATTAAAATATAAATTTAATATGTTATAATTTATTAAAATATAAATATAATAATTAAAGAAACAATAGGCTTAAATGATCTGTGAACACTGTCAAAATATAATCGATAACCAGAGGTTTGATTAATATACAAAGCAAGAATGATTACCATTTGGTATTCATTTCAAGACCTACGTTATGACCTCAGTGCATTTCTATCACAGGAGCAGGGGAAAGTGACATCATATGCATTTTAATGTAATCATACAAATTATGTAAATTACACCATTTGCAAATAACATGATAGATGTGATATCACTGTGGTTATTACTGGATACCTATATCTGGACTATATATTGATTCTAAGAAAAGCTATTTCCAGATTCTGACAATTTCATCAGAAGAATGAAACAACTGTTTGTGAAACAAACTCCAGCTATTAGGTGCATTCAGATGACAACATAATGCACATAAACATATTGTGTCATGATGCTGCAACCCTCATTTTGTCCATTGATGTCCTGCAGATGCCCATGGTTCTAATCATAAAATGACTATTGAATAGCCAATATGTTGTGTAACTATGTAGATAAATAAGCAAATTCTATATCTCTTGGTAAGATTTGCTATCCTCTCACACCTTTCTAAAAAAAAAAGGAAAAAGAAACCAGCTGTCAGAAAGAAATCCCTAAATTCACTCTAGTTTTTTTTGTTACTAGGGGTACCAGTGTTATTTCTCTTCCAAATTTAGCATAAACAAAGTGACTTGATATAAAGCCCTGGAAATAGCTTGTTAGTTACATGAAGGATATGTAAATGTATTGTAAAGGTCCCATGAGTCACTAATGGGCTTTGAATTAGTAACGGAAAATTTATTGGCCTAGAACAGTGATTTTCTTCAATAATGATATAAATGAGATTTCTATAATTCTGTTATTTATTTTGCAACCAGGTGATACTAATTCAGAGTTTTTCCTGGTTTATTTTCAATAGACGTCTACAGCCAGCAAGTCCTCAAGTATTCCTTCATATAGCAGATGGTCGGGTACACAAACACATCAGGTATTAATCCTTTATTTAATTTTATGATATTTGCAATGTGATATTTGCTTAATGTTATACTGTACATATATGATATATATTTTGCATTGTAATATGCATGCATGTATTTTCATCTTCTCATGCACTTTTGTAGTACATATACACAATATATGTATTAAAAAAGAGGTATTTTAAGTGGCTGATTATGGAAGTTCTTTTCAAATAGCAAGTAGTTCATATTCAGTGATCTACAAACAGATACTGTTTGTAGATCAGATATTGAGAAACACTTTCTCTCTGCTATCACCTTTTAACTGACTTGAGTTGAAAAGGTGATGACAGCACCTTATCACTGAGGTCTGATTGAGTAGTGCCTAGAGATACAGTAGCACATCAGAGAAGTAAATTCATTTTTGTGGGCCAATGATATGATAGCTGACTGAGCATGAACATTTACCCTACTTTAAAATAAGTGTGCTTATTTAAAGGCAGCATGACTCTAAGGAAAATTACAACAGCTACTGCTGTCTTCCCTTTATTCATTTTTATTTTATTTTTCTCATCTGGGTCTCTGTTTCCATAACTACTTTTGGCCATTATTATGAATTCTTTTATGTGATACTTAAAGATAGACCTTGTCCAACACAGCTAAATTTAGTCTTCATTGAGTATTCGTTGCAAAAAACAAAAAAAATGTACCGTTGTGGAAAAGATGGTTCCATGCTCTCAAAGTTCTTTGTCAAGGGCATGGCAAGATCACTAGAGGTCCCTTCCTTTGCCATGCAACACCCTAACCCATCCTATCCTAATGTCCCTTGGTTACAGTGTGAGTGATCATGGATTTATTCCCTATGTTCAGGTTTACTAGAAGTGGGCAGTGATTGCAATCCATAGACCAAAGACAGCCTGTGAATCTTTTTTGACAGTCCTTGGACTATCCTCTTATCACACTGCCAAATGTTGGTGACATAATTGCTGAAAATTGTTAGTAGGTTTCTCAATATTTTGAGGTAGGAAAAATATAAATACTACACTGTGAGCCCCAATATAGGCTTAACACCATGAAGTAGGAGAAAAGAAAAAGAAAAATAATGTCCATATCGTGACCTCAATCGATGCATTTTCCTTAAAAAAGATATTTGAATTCTTCCCAAAAAATTAATTAGCACAATATATATTATATTATATATATTATATATTTTTTAATTAATTAGCACAATATATTAATTAGCACAATATATTTTTCATCGGTTCATTATTCTGATGATTGGAGAATGAAACTGCCAATCAAAGGATGTCAGTACAAGGCACCTCTTCCCAGATTATATTCTAGCAGAAGGCACCCAGATTATATTCTAGCAGAAGGCACCTCTTCCCAGATTATATTCTAGCAGAAGGAAGGAAGGAATTGAAGGAGAGGGATTTGCAAGTAGGCTTTGAGGGAAGCTCAGAGTCCAAACTGGAAATCCCTTCCATTGTCAGGGAGAAAGGAGTTATGATTTTTTTTTAATGCTGAGTTTTTGGTTATTTTATAAAAGTCAATTCTTTCTGTTGTTTGCATGTTATCTAAGTATCTAAGCACCCAGGTGGCACAGTGGTTAGAATCAGGTTGCTCTCTTACCTCGCTACTGGAGCTCTGCGCGCGCATCGCCACGTTTGGTGTGCGTGCCCCCTTGCTATGCACATGTGCCCCCTTGCTACGCACGTGCGCCCCCTTGCTACGCACGTGTGCCCCCTTGCTATGTGCGTGCGCCCCTCGCACGATTTTGCTTCTGTGCATGCGCAGAACCAAAATCTCAGCGAAATCTCGCGAGGGGACATGCGCACTCGTGAGATTTTGCTGAGATTTTCCGCATGCGCGGAAGCAAAAAAGCCCAAAAATACAGCACCGGAGCAGCCGCGCTCAAATAGCGCCATCTACTGGCCGCTACCAATACTGTAGAGTGGGCTGCACCGCTAGGAACCCACCACTGGTTAGAATGCAGTATTGCAGTCTGCTTACTGCCTGGAGTTCGATTCTGATGGGCTCGACATTGATTCAGCCTTTCTCTTTCCAAGGTCGGTAAAATGAGGACCCAGATTGTTGAGGGCAATATGCTGACATTGTAAATCACTCAGAGAGTACTGTAAAACACTATGGAGCAGAATATCAGTCTTAACTGCTATTTCTATTTCTATTGATGCTATCCTGTGACTTTTCACATTCCACTCAGTTACATTATATTAGACAGTTAAAGAATTTCTAAATAAAAAATAAATTTAGTGATAGGAGCAGAACCAAAAGGCAGAGTACACCCATTCACACACATGGAGGATATGCAACAGGGTTATAAGAGAAACATGGATTTTCATCAGATTTTGTCAGGTGGAGTCACACCAAGAGAAGTGATGGTACTTCCAGGCAATTATCTTGAGGAACTGGGAAATGAAGGGTCTCTGGGCCATTCTACATCTCAAAATTGATTTGAGTTGGGAAATGGAACAATGCTTAAGTGAGGTAGAACCTTGGTCTAGCAAACTCATAAACAGCATAGATGACGAAGAGCAGTTCCTTATCTTGTGTTCAAAACAGGCGAGCAATTAAATGCCACAATAGCAGTTTGGTTGGCCTGAAGCTTAGTGCCTGATTTGTTTGCACAGATTATGATAACTTGAAGTCAGAAATATGCTTGTACTTATACATTTTATTATGCCAGCTCAGATCTGATTATCTAATGCTCCTCCTTGTATCTTCATTCCAGTGCATGAGCAATTGCTACTAATTGATTTCAAGCACAACTATTAGTTGGAATAAGATCATTGCGATTGTGATCAAGATGATTTCAAGTCTTGCCCCAAAGATTGCTGGAGCACTATATATAAAATGTTTGCTCACAGCATTTTCCTCATGCAATATTCTGTACCTGATGAAGCTTATGGTGTAGGTTGAGACGACTTTTAAAAGCATCCAGGTGCATTAAATGCTGTGTCTACCAGCCATGACTATGAAATTCTATAATAGAACTTTCACTGAGCTTTCTAATTGGAATTAGATAGTATGCTTAATTGGTCAGTAGATTCCTACTGATATGCTTAAGGCAAAAATGTAATTGAGTATTGTTCCTTCAGTGCATGCATGCTGCACATTGTCTCCTGTTAAATAGCAGATACACTCCAAAATTAACAGAATGCATCTTTAATACACTTCACGGATTCCACTTTACAGTGTATTATTAACACTTGATTTCTTTGCCTGGAACAAAAAGATAAGCACGTCACCATGGTTATTGTTTTGGAGCATTTGAATCCTGTTAGCTGTTGAGTAGGGCTGAAAGATTAACTAGCAGTAATGTTCCTTGAAAAATAAATTTGAAGTTATGCTTCAATTGTTGGATAAACTTTGCCCTATTGCATTAAAGCATTTCTGTGGTATTTTTCTACCTATAATATTATACTTTATGTTCATAATCTCTCTTTTCCTTTTTTATTTGTTATATATCCTTTTTTATAATTTTATTGTAAATCATTATCTTCAACTATTTTGATTGTAATAAATATATAGACCTGCTGGTGGATCATATGAGATCACATATTATGTATTCTACACGGTGCCCTTTAAGAATCTTTTGTCACTTATTTACACATATAAAAACATTTTCCCAAGAATATAAAAAGATTAGGACTCTGATTCATATCTCATGCATATCTTTGTCTCCTACTGGGAGTTCAGTGATGCTCCTTTGATACATCTCTTATAGGAAAATTTAATGGAACTATACAAGCATGACTTTTTGTAAACTCAAGAAATGTTAAATTATATTAATTAGCTTCATTCTGTTCTCTACTAACTTTCTTTTATAGCTTTCATATTCAATGTTCTTCAAAACAATTGGTATCTGATGACCTAAAGAGATTGGTTTTTATTATTTTCAGTGGTTCGATTGAGTTGTGGTGCAATATTATCTATATATGTAGGCATGGCTATTATTTTTGCTAGCCTAAAGTGTGGCTTTGCTTGGCTGAACCCAGCAAATAATGACATATTCAAGAAATTATGGTATACAAACCATAATTTACAGTAGTAATTGAACTAAACCTTTTCTAATTATTTCTAATTTACCCAAGTTGGAAAAAGTGGCATTTCCCCCCCACTGTTCTTGGTTGTTTTGGTTGCATAAAAGCCAGAAGAATTCAGTTAATCTCAGAAATAAGTCTCTTTGGATGCCCAATAAGCCTCTATGATCTAGACTCAGTAGACACAGAACATATATCAAAAAGGTAAAAGCTATTCTGATAAAGTCAAGAAGAGCTGATTTCTCTCTGCCTCACACATAATGAGGTGGCAATAAAGAGAGAATGTTCCTGTGGAATCAAATATAGATCTGATGTGAAAATTCTATCTTTGTAACTTTTGTCTGGTTCACAAAGATACAGAAGGAATTAGCTCATGGTATTTTGCACTCTAGACATCATTATTACTGGGAACTTGGTTGTTCTGTGCAAGATGGTTAGTACTAACTAGACAACCCGTGATCCATTGTGTCATCCCTGCAGAGAAGTTGACACATTCAACTTCTTCTCCCTACTGCCAACATCAACCTCTACGCAAATAGGAAGAGAACTACTGCAACACAGTTCTACAGTTTAAGCAGTGTTGAGGTCTCCTGAAAAGATAATAAAGACACAGCTAAGTCAATGAACAAGAGTAACTCATATCATCACATTCCCACACCTGAAGCCGAACTGAAAAACATCCAAATAATCTGCTTGATCCAGTACTACTACTATTTGAGAGTAGTTCATTCCTGAGCCCATGCAACCAATTATCTGTGCTCCTTGAATTTTGACTTCCTTATCTTAGTATACTGATTCTGCTTCCTGGACCCTAATTTTTGCTTTGATATCTTCTTCTCTATAAACTTTCCTAACACCAAAAGTTTTAGATTCTGATTTCTACATTTGTTTATAGACCATTGTCCTCTATATCTCTGTGGCTATGAATAGCTATTCTGGAATATGACCCTCAGTCTGCATGATCTTTTTGCCATTCCCAACTTCCGTTCTTTACCATTTTGACTCATTTGAATACTCCATTGATTTAGATTTCTGTTTTGACAGAAATCTCAATGTTCCTCTCCCAGACATAGGCCAGAGACATCTTTAAAGAAAAAACTTCAATATAAATTGGATATATTTTTAAAATGAAGGAAAACAAATGTAATAGTGGAAAAGATTAGAATATGGCGTCCAAACATAATGCTCCTTTGCAAGAGAGAGTTCTCCATATTTTGATTCAGCTATGCTTTATCCTGTCCTCACTTTCCCCAGAATAGTAACACCGTTCCAAAAATATACTGTAAATTGTAAATTTGGGAGGACTTAATCATTAAGTCCTCCCACAATTACAATTTATATTTTTGGAACAGTCTTAATGCAACACACTTCAAGGGTACAAGTTTGGGAATGGTATCTTTACAGGATAGTTTAATTATTCCTTGAATGACACAAGAAGTACAGGCATAAGGAATTAACTTGGTCTAGTTATTTCATTTTCAGCATGAAGTCTCATTTCTTCTTGCCTTGTCTTCCTTCTTTTCTCTAATGTTCCGCTGTAGTACTGATGGAGCAGAATGAAAATGCAGGCTATCATAGAATCCAAATTCTACTCAAAGCACTTAGCAATTCATTGAAATACACTGAGGACTTTCATTACATCTTTCCTTTTGAGTAAACATGAGGAAGACATTGCCAGCAACAGCTTGAAACCTGCACAAAAAGGCCTATAGGGCAGATTCAAATACTAGACAGATTACCAGTTGATACAGTCTTACTGAAAATCAATATGGCTCTGTTTACTGTACCAAGGAAAAAAACAACCCAGAAGGTTAGAAGACAGGCAGAAAGGAAGCAATATCTCAGTCCTGTTAAGAGCACTCATTCATCCTTCCAAACTTATATTTTACTTTACTGATATCCAGATATAAAAGGGAAGAAGGATTGGTTACTATACATGTTCCTTCCAAATTGACAGAGAGAAATTCCAATCTGAACTGCACAAATATGATGCATTTGATTCATTTTTGCCCTCCTTTCAATAACAATTATTTTCTCCTATTCTTTTCTGCCTACTGCAGCTGTGATGTATTATCTAAACTGAATTACACATGCTCATTTAAGTCTGCAAAGAAAATGAATGAAATAGATTACTTGCTATACAGAGAGGGTAAATATTCAGAACAATAAAACTGCTCTGCTCATTCTTACTCCAAAGGGCTGCTTAACAGAACAAAATACAGGAGTACATAAAGATGTTTCCTATCAGTCAAATGTCTATACACCAATGCACAGAGTATGAGTAATAAACAGGGTGAATTAGAAAATCAAGTAAATGAGGTCAGATATGATATTGTTGCCATTACAGAAACTTGGTGGGATGAAACCGACAAATGGAACATACAGCTAGAGGGATTTAAATTATTTAAAAGTAATAGACCAAATAAAAGAGGAGGTGGACTATATGTACTATATATAAGAAATAACTACATCTCTACAGAAATAGAGCACAACAGTGATGAAAATTATCTTGAATGCATTTGGGTCAATATTAAAGGGGGGGAATGACATTGCTATACTATAGGTCACCCAACCAAACAGAGGAAGTAGATGAACTTTTTGCTAGTCAGCTAACTAAGGTATGTAGGAAGCACATCACAATAGTAATGGGGGATTTTAACTACCCTGACATCAACTGGGAGACAAACTTTGCACCAAGTGGAAGATCCAAGAGGTTCCTAACAAACCTAGCAGACAACTTTGTTTCCCATAAAGTAGAGAAGGGAACAAGGGGATCAGCCATATTGGACTTAATGCTCACTAACAGAGATGAAATGATAGAAGGTGTTGAAGCTACAGGAACCTTGGGGGCAAGTGATCATGCAATATTGGAATTCAACATTATGCAAGCACAAGCAGTAGAACAAAGTCAAACTATAGTCTTGGACTTTAAGAGAGCTAATTTCAATAAACTTAGAGAGAGCGTGGGAAGGATTCCATGGATGAGAATCCTCAAGGGGAAAACAGCTCAAGAAGTTTGGGAAATTTTGAAAAGTGAGAATGAAGAAGAAAAATACTAGCTCTCAAAAGAAACCAACATGGCTGCATAAAGAACTCTCTGACAAATTGAAAGACAAAAAGGACAAATATAAAAAGTGGAAACGGGCAACTAGCTAAGGCAGAATATCAACATATAGCCCAAGCCTGTAAAGATGAATGAGGAAAGCTAAGGCTCACAATGAGCAAAGGCTCGCGACAAAAGTAAAAAATAACCAAAAAAGCTTCTTCCAACATGTTAAAAACAAGAAAAAAAGTCAAGGGAACAATTGGTCCATTGCTGGCAGAAAGTGGCAAGAAGGTGACAAGCAACAGGGAGAAAGTAGAACTACTTAACTCGTTTTTTGCATCTGTCTTTACACAAAGGGGAAAAACAGTCCAACCTATCAAAAACAGCATCACAAAAAACATATTAGGGACACAAGTTAAAATAGGGAAGAAAATGGTAAGTGAACACCTGTGTACCCTAAACGAGTTCAAATCACCAGGACCGGATGTACTACAGAGCCGAGGTGGCGCAGCGGTTAGAGTGGGGTACTGCAGGTCACTTTAGCTGACTTTGATCCGCAGGTCAGTGGTTCAAATCTCACCGGCTCAACGTTGACTCAGCCTTCCATCCTTCCGAGGTAGGTAAAATGAGGACCCAGATTGTTGGGGGCAATATAAATATACATTGCTTACTGGTGTAAACCGCTTAGGGAGTGCTTGCACTGTGAGGCGGTATATAAATGTCACTAATAAATAATAAATAAATACACCCCAAGGTTCTGAAGGAACTGGCAGACTGGCAGGAACTGGCAGACAAGATTTCAGAACCACTGAACTATATCTTTCAAAGATCCCGGAGCACCGGGGAACTGCTAGAGGACTGGAAAACTGCTAGAGGACTGCTAGAGGACTGATGTTGTTCCCCTCTTCAACAAAGGAAAAAAAATAGATCCAGGAAACTACAGACCTATCAGCCTGACCTCAATACTCTGCCTTTAACACCATTCTACCCAATAGGTTGTTTCTTAAAATGTCCAATTTGGGTATAGATCAGAGGATTTGTTTGTGAATAAAGGATTTTTTGATAGATAGTCCACAGTCAGTAAGGATGTGATCTTATCATTCTTCCATTCTGACATTAAGCACAGGAGCCCCCCAGGGATATGTGCTAAGCCCTTTTCTATATTCCTTGTATACATATGACTGCACCCCATTGTATAATACCAACGCAATTATTAAGTTTGCGGACAATACGACAGTGGTGGGGCTCATTAATAAGAACAATGAGTCTGCTTATAGAAAGGAAGTACAAGGGCTGATATCATGGTGCAAAGAGAATAATCTTATACTTAACACCAAAAAAAACAAAGAACTGATAATTGACTTTAGGAGAAAGAGAGATGCACATTTACTATTGCACATAGATGGCGAGGAGGTGGAGAGGGTTAGTAGTTTTAAATTTCTGGGTACTTATATCTCAGAGGACCTCTCATGGACTATGAATGTTAACATGCTTGTGAAGAAAGCTCAGAAGAGGCTGTACTTCCTGAGAATGCTCAGGAAGATAAATCTGTCTCAGCATCTACTGTTGTCCTACTATCGCAGCACCATTGAGAGTGTCCTGACATATGGTATTCTAGCATGGTATGGAAGCAGCTCTGCAACGGACAAAAAAGCTCTACAGAGAATAATTAAAACTGCCCAGAATATCATTGGGCTCCAGCTACCAGCCCAAAGATGATATCTTTGCATCTCACTGTTCTAGGAAGTTGCACAATATTCTCAGAGACTCTTTTCATCCTGCTTACAATCTTTTTGGACTGTTGCCTTCTGACAGAAGATACAGAACAATTAAAACTTGGACCACACACTTTCTGAACAGTTTTTATCCCAGAGCTATAATTGCACTTAATAATGAATTAAAGGGTTACCATCAGTGAGCTGTTGGATAGTATTGCTTGGTCTGTTGTATGGATGTTTGAGTGGTTCAGGGTGGGGAATTCGTGGCGGGTGGGGCGTGTTTTTAGGGATTGCTATGTGTGTTGGCACTGGTCTTGAAGCGTTATGTGAATTTTGTTTTATGGGTGTACTGTATGTATACGTACAATGACAATAAATTATTATTATTATTATTAATACCAGGGAAGATTCTGGAAAAGATAATCAAGCAACGAATCAGCAAACACCTAGAAGCAAACAAAGTAATAACGAAAAGCCAACATGGGTTTGTCAAAAACAGATCATGCCAGACTAATCTTAGTGCATTCTTTTACAGAGTGACAAAATTAGTGGACCAGAGGAATGCTGTTGATATAATTTACTTGGACTTCAATAAGGCATTTGATAAAGTAGACCATAATCTACTACTAGAAAAAATAGAAAAATGTGGGCCGGACAGCAACATCACCAGATGGATTCGTAACTGGCTGACCAACCACACTCAATGTGTAGTCCTCAATAGAACTGCATCTACATGGAGGGAAGTATGCAGTGGAGTACCCCCAGGTTCTGTTTTAGGCCCAGTAGACTTCAACATCTTCATCAATGACTTGGACGAGGGAATAGATGGGGAACTCATCAAATTTGCAGATGACACCAAACTGGCAGGAATAGCCAACACTCCAGAAGATAGGCTAAAGATACAGAAGGATCTTGACAGACTTGAACATTGGGCGCTATCTAACAAAATGAAATTCAATGGTGAAAAAAGTAAGGTTCTACATTTAGGCAAGAAAAACAAAATGCACAAGTACAGTATATGTGGTACCCTGCTCAATAGTAGTAACTGTGAGAGAGATCTTGAAGTTCTAGTGGACAACCATTTAAATATGAGCCAGCAGTGTGCAGAAGCTGCCAAAAAAGCCAACATATTTCTAGGCTGCATAAACAGAGGGATAGAATCAAGATCACGTGAAGTGTTAATACCACTTTTTAATGCCTTGGTAAGGCCACACTTGGAATACTGCATTCAGTTTTGGTCACCACGATGTAAAAAGGATGTTGAGATTCTAGAAAGAGTGCAGAGAAGAGCAACAAAGATGTTCAGGGGACTAGAGGCTAAAACATATGAAGAACGGTTGCAGGAACTGGGTATGTCTAGTTTAATGAAAAGAAGGGCTAGGGGAGACATGATAGTAGTGTTCCAATATCTCAGAGGTTGCCACAAAGAAGAGGGAGTAACTATTCTCTAAAGCACCTGAGGGTAGGACAAGAAGCAATGGGTGGAAACTAAGCAAGTAAACAAGCAACTTAGGACTAAGGAGAAATTTCCTGACAGTTAGAACAATTAATCCGTGGAACAGCTTGCCTCCAGAAGTTGTGAATGCTCCAACACTGGAAGTTTTAAAGAAGATGTTGGATAACCATTTGTCTGAAGTGTTGTAGGGTTTCCTACCTAAGCAGGGGGTTGGACTAGAAGACCTCCAAGATCCCTTCCAACTCTGTTATTCTATATTCTAGTTATACAGAATATAGTTATTCTATATTCTAGTTATACAGTCAAGTCATATTTCATATCTGATCTAGTGGGGAGTTTAAAGGAACTTAAAATTGGTTACATTGATCCTTTCAAGCAATCAGATTACTTGCAAAATATGAATGGTTGGGCAAATATTTAACACATCATTTCATTCTAAACTAGTGTTGGTGAGAAGAAGGAACTTTCGTCTTTCTCTAATATAAGATGCAACATTCCTGGAATATTAAAGAATCCAGTGCATTTCTCTCTATCCCCACTTTCCCAAATTGTCTTGGTGTGCCCCACATCAATAGCACAATGTCCTAATGTCTCTACAAAGATTCCTGGTTTTTCCAACACATAAACCTTAGCACGCGTGCGCGCGCGCGCGCGCGCGCGCGCGCGCGCACACACACACACACACACACACACACACACACACACACACACACACACACACACACACCTATATACTATATAGACATGTACATAATTTTTAGCGGCCAGTTTTATTTATTTGAGAGGATCCATCATTTAGTAATATCAAATAATCTTGCATCATCTTCACTTCAAGATTCTTAATATAATAGTAAGTAGAAATATAAATGGAATTTGCAAGATGGATTTTGTTAAAACACAAACAGCAGTTCTGAGCTGGCCAATCATCTTTATCTTTTGGTTAAAAAACCAGTTATTCTAGAAAATAATGTATAGTTTTTATATTTTAGAAATGTATAATGGTGTGTATGGAAGTGTAATGTTTGCTTTATGTAATTGTTTGTGTATTTTTAAAAATCTAACACTAGATATTTCGATTTTAACAGATTGTACCTGAGGAACATATATTTTTAAAGTTGGGTGCTGCAGGAATGTCAAAAAGGCAAGAAAAGAAATTGAAGTATAGATATATATCAGGAAATTTATACTGAAAACCATGATTTTCTGGGAGAGTAGCATACAAAACTTTGCATATAAGAGAATCTTAATGTACATCCTATAATGATTAAAATGACCTGTAAGGGGAAGGTTTGAGTTCAAGTCCTTACTTGACCATAGAGCTCACTAGATACTCTTTCAAACAGTAACTCTTTCCGAGAAAAAAACATCTCCCAAGATTGTTGCTATGTGAATAAATTAAGAGAGGCTTGTTATTTATGCCACCTTCAGCTGTCACAGGTTTTCAGTCAAATTGAATGATCCAATCTGGATTGGTCACCGGGACCAGAGGTTTAGTCTTCCAAACTTTTGAACTCGTGCTGGAACCCATCCTCAGAGAATTCTCTCCTCCTGAATGTTTAGTATTGGTGATGAAGATTATCCTTTATTACCAATACTTCTGTCTCATCAATTTGCTAAAGTCCATTCATCTCCCATTCAGGGTAGATTTTTATTTGATTCAAAATATTTGGGCATTGTAAAA
The DNA here is from genome assembly GCA_023053685.1 of Diadophis punctatus similis. Taxonomy (NCBI): domain Eukaryota; kingdom Metazoa; phylum Chordata; class Lepidosauria; order Squamata; family Dipsadidae; genus Diadophis; species Diadophis punctatus. The sequence continues at coordinate 4,113,629 of JALIGW010000007.1, read as the reverse complement.
ATAAAGTAGCCAAATACTATTGGAAAATGGGAAGTTTCTCCCTGAACTTTAGCTCTACAAGTTCTAGCATGAAGAAATATGGGGCTGTTTAAGAAAAGAGTTGGTTGTTGGGTCCCCAATCATGGTGATTTCTGGGAGTTGAAATCCACACATCTTAAAATTGCTGAGGTTGAAAACACTGTCTTAGGTTCTGTTACATAACAGCATTTGCTTTAAATGCTAACTCCTTTTAGTTAAGAAAGCTGGTCCCAGAAAGCTCAAAGGGGCTTTACAAAAAGCCATGAATAGCTGCCCTGTGACAGAAACAGTTTAAAGAATGAAAATTCAAACAGAAGGTTGATATTTTGCCTTTAATTTATCCTAGTTTGCTTAGGTATTGGAACACATATGGTGGAAAGGTCACTTAGTTGTATGGAAACAATGAAAGATTCGATCTGCCTGGCATAAGGGGACTGGTTAAGGACAACACTTTATTCTTAATGTCAAATTTCCTGCTTGTTGTAAATTGTGTTAATTCTTTAGCCTAGTTTATTCAAACAGAGAATCTGTAATCCTGAAGCATCAACTTGCAGAGTTAATCCATGGACTAGGATCCATTCCATTTATATGTTTTGCTGGCTTTCCAAATCTAAATACTGCTCCCCAAAAGTAAAACAGTCCTATGGTAATTTCTAATATAAATGCAACAAATGATACATATGAAATACAAATATCAACAATTTCTAAATTTAATTTCAGTTTATTGGAAACAGGCCACATGCTATTTGAAACATGCAACTCATGTCTTACAATTTTCACTACTATATTTCTTATTTCTGAGTAAGCACACTGGATTTAACCCAGGAGTGAAATTCAAAAATTTTCCCTGCCGGTTCTGTCAGCGTGGCTTGGTGGGAGTGGCAGGGGAAGGATACTGCAAAATCTCCATTCCCACCCCACTCCAGGGGAAGGATACTGCAAAATCCCCATTCCCTCTCCTCTCCTGGGGGAAGGATATTGCAAAATCTCCATTTCCACCCCATTCTGGGGCCAGCCAGAGGTGGTATTTGCCGGTTCTCAGAACTACTCAAAATTTCCGCTACTGGTTCTCCAGAACCTGCTGAATTTCACCCCTGATTTAACCTGGAGGAGGATCATATGGGGAAAGGATAAAGATCACAATCCTAATCAAGTCCCCAGTGTTTCTTCTAAAATAGAAATGTTCAATCTGATTCACAGAGATTCTCCAAAAATACCTGTATTTCTTTAATATAACAGAAGATATAACTATCAAATACATGGGAGATAATTTTATGTCATATATAATTAATTTTATTTAATTTTAACTGAATCTGAATAAAATCAAAATTAGATTTTGTCTTGCGTCTGCTTGTTTCTTCATCTTTGTGTAATCTACTTTTTGGAGTGTCTCTTTGAAGCCTATTTGTGGCTGCATCACACACTTTAGTTGTATATATGCAGTCATTAAAGTAGGGATCAATAGTTATAGTACCACCTCTAATAGTTATCAAAATGAAAAGAAATTATGGTTATTTTTGGAAGGTTTCTATTGTTTTTTTGACAAAAACAATATCCAAACTTAACCTCCCAGCAAATTGAGACAATTCATTTATTTTGATCATGTATGTGGTATATTGTGACATTTTGACATATTAAGCCCCTGTACATGATTTGATAGTTTGGGCTCTAATTATGCTAGTAGCAAGATTCTGCTGATAAAATGAGCTTTTAATGTTTTCCAAATCTATTTAAGACATAATTATGCACCTCAGTGGCTTGTTTACTAATACTGACTCCTTTTCTCTGGAGTTCAGATAAGAGGATCTATAATGTGCAAACAATGTATCAATGAAAATAGCAGCCAGATAGGAACTGGATTTTGCCTTTAAATAAGTATTATTGACAAAATTAAGACAATGTATTTTTATTGCAATCGATTTCTCCCCCCTAGATGAAATTTCTCCCCCTGGATGAAAATATGCAGTTCCACAACCTCCCCCTCCAAGAAAACATGCAGACACCTAGAAAAAAGATAGCATCAAATATCCCTAAAAAAGTCACATCAACAGACACAGCTGAGATAAACAGAAAAGCACTCCAGAATGCACCCCCACCAAAAGGAAGGAGAGTGTTGGTGATAGGAGATCATATTTTCAAAGGAACAGAACCAATGTTCTCATCAGTACTCCCAATGAAAGGTCAACATCCATTGAAGGAAAAAAGAATTCTAGAAATAAACCACTGGCTACAGGGTTGGTGTCACCAAGAAAACTTTGGTTTCCTAGATAGCATTACCTTCACAAAGGACTCTTGGCAAGAGATGGGCTGCACCTCATGAAAACAGGAAAAAATATACTCGGAAAAGATTGGCTCAACTCATCAGAAGGACTTCAAACTAAAATTGAAGGAGGAGTGACCAATCTTTAGAATCTCAAATTCAATAATAAAACCAGAGCACAAAACCGATCATAAATCCCAAGAAAACAAATCAAGCAATGAGGTAGGGAGTGATGAGAAAAAAGAAAAACTGAAACAACTAGGAGATGCAGGAAACATACCCATGAACAGGCATAAAAGTGTTAAATGCTTATATACAAATGCTCAAAGCTTGGGTGAACTAGAAGCAATAATACATGAGGGCAGGTACGATATAGTTTCCATTACAGAAACCTGGTGGGACGAACTCGTGACTGGAATGTACTGATAGATGGATACAAATTATTCAAAAGGACAGATCAACAAAAAAAAGGTGGCGGAGTTGCACTATATGTAAGATATTACTACATATCTACAGAAATGCACATGATCAAAGATAAAACCCCTCCAGAATGTATATCGGTCAATATAAAAGGGGGGGAAAGTGACATTGCCATTGGTGTATATTACTGGCCACACAACCAATCAGAAGAAATAGATGAACTCTTTGCCAACCAGTTAACAAATGTATGTAGGAAGCATACCACAGTAGTAATGGGAGACTTTAATTATCCAGATATCAACTGGAAGAGTAACCCTGCAGCGAGTGGAAGATCAAAGAATTCCTAACCAACCTAGCTGAAAACTTTGTTATCCAAAAGGTAGAGGCGGGAACTAGAAGTAAAGCTATACTAGACCTAATTCTTACTAATAGAGAAGAAGTGATAGAAGGAGTTGAAGTTGCTGGAACCTTGGGTGAAAGTGACCATTAGTACAGCTTTATAAAACCCTAGTAAGACCGCATCTGGAATACTGCAACCAGTTTTGGTCACCATACTACAAAAAAGATGTTGAGACTGGAAAAAGTTCAGAGAAGAGGAATTAAGATGATCAAAGGCCTGGAGACTAAAACATATGAAGAATGGCTGCAGGATTTGGGTTTGGCTAGTCTAAAGAAAAGAAGAATTAGGGGTGACGTGATCATAGTATTCCAGTATTTGAGGGGCTGCCACAAAGAAGAGGGGGCAAATTATTCTCCAAAGCACCGGAGGGCAGGACAAGAAACAATTGGAAACTAATCAAAGAGAGAAGCAACCTGGAAATAAGGAGAAACTTCATAACAGTAAGGACAATTAACCAGTGGAACAGCTTGCCCCCAGAAATCATGGGCACTCCATCACTGGATGTTTTTAAGAAGAGTCTAGACAGTCACTTATCTGAAATGGTATAGATTCTCCTGCTTGAGTAGGGAGCTGGACTAGAAGACCTCCAAGGTCCCTTCCAGCTCATTCGTGTTCTGTTCTGTTCTGTTCCTTCTTTAGTCATGCTAATTCAATTTTGCAATTGGTTTGCAGAAGAAATTCATGTAACTAGGAATGAAATTTCTGTTTTTATTCGTCCCTCCTGCCTTTTCTGAAGGGAGCAGGGGAGTTCAAGTACCGAAAAATTACTGTTTATTCACTTATTTAGTAATGATGTAGGTAATAATGACAATTATTCTATTTCACAATATTTTTGATTATCGCAGACAAGAATCAGAACCTTGTCAAATGAACAGTTTCAGGATTTTCATTGCCCAGACCAAACTAGCCCTTAACAGCAATAGTTGTATGTATGAATTTTCATCATTAAAAGATTCTCAAAGCAGATTATTAATAAAAGTGTGTCATCTGATTTGTCAGTGTCCTATTTGTTTTATTTTATAGCATGCAACCTTAAATCAAATTTGCCCTTGAATATGAAACTATTTTTACACTTGAACTTACTGAAAGCTACTAGTGTAACATGAAAATTGCATTCCTCTTTTGTTTTATTTTCTTCTCATTCATAAGTGATTAAGGTACTGTATTTCTTTCTCTTCCATGTTTCCTATGGGATATGCTTAAGTTTTTTGTGAAAAGTTGTGCTGTGAGCCATTAACAAATAGTTGAAAGTTTTGCAAACACCTTATGGATCTTGTTAGGGATTTAAAGATATAATCCACAAGCAAAGGATGTGAAGAAAACAGCAATATATCTGTCAGTAAAAATAGTTGACGAAATCGGCATTTTGTATGTTTTGGTTGGAATGAAAGAAAATGTGTTCTCACATCTACCTCACCTCTCTTTCTTCCACAGCCCTCCTAGTATGCAGTCTCTGATTTTAATCTTTTTAAAAAGGACCAGTCACATTGGCTAGCAGCTGGATTTTTAACACTGGATTTCCTCTTAATAGAAGGATAGCAGAGATATGAGCATGCTGGATTGCTGCATGTGGAGAAACTGATGGGTTTGGACATGGAATGATATGGCATCTCTGTCTTATTTGAATTAAGCTTGTTTTACTAGCATGATAGCGTCCCAGGAAATAGAATTGTTGAATGGAGTCATGTTTCATAGTACAGATAGACAGCAACTCTGAACTACATGAAAGTGAGCAGAATGAAAGTGGAGACTTTTTGCAATCAAAATTGGCTAAAGGAATGAAAGCAAATTGCCAATTGTTGCCTGTGGGTAAGATAACATAAATGTAAAAAAATGTAGTGTGGCTGAAATAACTAAAATAGATGATACTGAGTTACAAAATGAATCTTAAATAAAGACAGTTGAGGCCTAATTGCAATATATTGAGAAAATTCACATAACTGGATAGGTATAAGAAAATGTCTCTCTAAAGCCAAGTCAGCATATTCTAAGGGCAGGCAATCTGATTTCCCTTAGATATTTTGGACTGTGTCATCCCAAATTCTCTTCCATTAGCTAGGTAGGATGTTAGTCCTATTAGATAGACCAGACCAGGAAATCATTGGGAACAACTACAGTCATTGTGGCTGTTTCATCTATTACCATCTCTGGCTCCGTGGGTGTCCCAGGACACTTTAACGATCATTTCGATCGGGACGAAGATGTGGTGGATTATTGCGGTGACCAGCACTTTCCCCTGGTGTTTACGTTCCTGGCTGGGGAGCCCCCCCTCAGGTAGAGGTCGATTGCATACCGAGGGGAGGGGGATTGTGGACTCCCAGAGACATTTGAGCAAGGGAGACTTTTCACGACCCCTGGATTATCGACCCCCTGACAACCATTATTATGCCATGAAGAATAGTAAATGTATACAGAGTTTAAGAACTGGAGACCTTTTGATCTTCCTGAAGTTTTTCTATAGGAGTTCTCAAAGACATTGTATGAAAAAGGACAGAACAATTGGGAGGCCAAGGCTAGGCAGGGGATCTGTCTTTCCAGCATACCCTTATTTGGATGGTCCTTCCTTTTGTTTTAAACTGTGTTTCTTCCTCTGATATGGAGTGTGGGTGTGATAGAGTAGGATGACGATTGGTATGGGTGTATGAGTAGATTGAATGATTGTGAAGAAATGAAGAAGTTGGGGGCTGGGACTCTGCCCCGCTCTGCTGAGTGTGGAAACTGAAGCGGAGGGGGGCTGGGCTCTGCTACCCGGCCCAGTGAGAATGGTATGTATGGCCTGCAAGGAGGGAGGGGGACCAGCGGGGGAGGGAGGGGATCTCTGGAGGGGACGAGAGCCGGAGCATCTCGGTCATATTGGGGAGAGGCAGGTATGGCAGGAGCAGAGGGGCGGGCCGCTCTCAGGGAATAAGACCTCGCTGTTTACCAGCAATCCCTTGTTCCGGCCCCTCCGATGTGGTTCCATCTTGCTCAACCCGAGTACCTGGCAACCAGAGTCTTCAGGGCCCTGGGCTCAGGATGCTGCTGCTTAATGCCAGGTCAATTGTCAACAAAGCCCCCCTGATATGTGATTTAATCAGAAGAGGGGGCAGACCTGGTATGTATAACTGAGACCTGGCTGGGCCAGGAGGGAGGAGTAGCTCTCTCCGAGATATGCTCAGATGGGTTCTCAGTGCAGCATCATTCACAACTCCAGGGAAGGGGAGGAGGAGTGGCGATTATAACGCGCCAGAATCTACATCCTCGTAGGATCTCTTCCCCGGAGATCGTCGGGTGTGAGACACTCCTTCTGAAGTTGGACTTAGGGGTCCAGGTGGGCCTTTTGCTAGTGTACCTGCCTCTCAGCTATGTTACTAAGGCCCTGCCTGAGCTACTTGAGGCGATAGCCGGCCTGGCGGTGGAGTTCCCCAGGCTTATGGTGCTGAGGGACTTTAACCTGCCTTCGGCTGGCAAAACCTTTGGTGCAGCTCAGGAGTTCATGGATTCCATGACAACCATGGACCTGACCCAAGTAATCCAGGGTCCGACTCATGAGGGAGGCCACACGCTTGACCTAGTGTTTCTTTCGGGGCAGTGGAGAGATGATTTGAAGACAGGGGATATAGTCACCACCCCGTTGTCATGGTCAGATCATTTCCTACTGAGGTTGGATTTTGCAGCCCCATTCCTCCCCCGCAGGGGGGCGGGACCGACTAGGTGGTTCCACCCCAGGCGCCTAATGGAGCCAGAAGGATTCCAGAGGGAACTTGGGGAAATACCTGAAACCCTGGTACACAGTTCGGCTGAGTCCCTAGTGGCTGCCTGGAACACCGCAGCATCAGGGGCATTAGACCGGATTGCACCTTTGCGACCTCTCCGTGGCAGTGGATCCCGGAAAGCCCCCTGGTTTAACGAGGAGCTCCGGGAGATGAAACGCCACAAGAGACGTCTGGAGTGACGCTGGAGAGCCAGTAAAACTGAATCCGATCGAACACTTCTAAGAACTTTCATTAAGTCTTATTTAGTGGCAATAGGGGCTGCAAAACGATCTCATTTTTCCGCTCTTATTGCATCTGCAGATTCTTGGCCAGCCGCCTTGTTTAGGGTGACTCGCACCCTCCTTGCTAAAGGGGGGAGCGAGGAACACTTGCAAGGTAGAGCTGAGGAATTCACGCAGTTTCTGACGGATAAAGTCGCTCAGATCCGGTCGAATCCGGCTGAGCAGAGTCCATGGAGTTGACAGGGGCAAGTCTTAGTCCAGTGTTGTGGGAGGAGTTTGAGTCTGTCTCTCCTGAGGACGTGGACATAGCCGTGGGTGCGATGAGTGCTTCCACTTGTTTATTGGACCCGTGCCCCTCCTGGCTGGTTTCGGCCAGCAGAGAGGTGGCACGCGGCTGGATCCAGGCAGTGGTCATCGCTTCTTTTAGGGAGGGATCCGTACCGTAGCTGTTAAAAGTTGCGGTGGTGAGACCCCTCTTAAGAAGCCTTCCCTGGATCCAGCGGACTTGAAGAACTTTCGTCCGGTCTCCAACTTACCCTTTATAGGTAAAGTTGTGGAGAAGGTGGTGGCTTCTCAGCTACTGCGGCTATTGGAGAAAACTGATCACCTAGACTCCTATGAGTCTGGTTTCAGGCGCGGCTACAATACAGAAACTGCCTTGGTCGCCCTGATGGATGATCTCTGGTGAGCCCGGGATGGGGGAAATTCCTCCATCCTGGTGCTACTTGACCTCTCAGTGGCTTTCGATACCATCGACCATAGTATCCTTCTGCATCGTCTCGGCGAGTTGGGAGTGGGAGGCACCGTTTTGCGGTGGTTCTCCTCTTATCTCGCCGACAGGATGCAGTCGGTGTTAACAGGAGGGCAGAGGTCATCTGCTAGGCCCCTGACATGTGGGGTGCCTCAGGGTTCGGTCCTCTCGCCCATCCTGTTTAACATTTACATGAAACCGCTGGGGGAGATCATCCGTAGACACGGGGTGAGTTTTCAACAGTACGCTGATGACACCCAGCTGTACATCACCACCCCGTCTCAATTCAGGGAGGCAGTTGATGTAATGTGCCGATGCCTGGAGGACGTTAGGACCTGGATGGGGAGAAACAGACTCAAACTCAACCCCGACAAGACTGAGTGGCTCTGGATATTGCCTCCTACGGACTATGTCGACTGTCCCTCCTTGGTTCTTGAGGTAGGAAAATCAACTCCCTCTGAACAGGTTCGCAATTTGGGAGTCCTCTTAGATCCACAGCTAAAATTAGACCAACACCTTACAGCTGTGGCTAGGGGGGCTTTTGCACAGGTTCGCCTGGTGCACCAATTGTGACCATACTTGGAGAAAGAGGCTCTGCTCACGGTCACTGATGCCCTTGTCACCTCCCGATTGGACTACTGCAATGCGCTCTACATGGGGTTACCCTTGAAGAGTATTCAGAGACTCCAGCTGGTGCAAAATGCGGCTGCACGTGCTGTGGTGAGTGTGTCAAGATACACCCACGTAACACCCATACTCCGCCAGCTGCATTGGCTGCCCATTGGTCTCCGGGTACAATTCAAGGTGTTGATCATCATCTTTAAAGCCCTACATGGCTTAGGACCAGGTTACCTCTGGAACCGCATTCTGTCTCATACTTCCCTCCGACCGGTTAGGTCCCACAGAGTGGGTCTCCTCCAGGTCCCATCAGCCAAACAATGCCGGCTGGCGGGCCCTAGGGGGAGGGCCTTCTCTATGGGGGGCCCTGTGCTATGGAACCAACTTCCCCCAGAGATCTGAATTATCCCCACCCTGCTGGCCTTCTGGAAAGCCATCAAGACATGGCTCTTCCTGCAGGCAGGGGTCTGAGACACGTTTATATCCGAGATCTCCCCCTGTATTTATGTTGTTGGACGTCACTTTTTTAATTTTTTAAAACTGTTTTTAAATAAGTTTATTGTTTAGTGTTCTCTTAAAATGTTGTACGCCACCCTGAGTCCTTAGGGAGTAGGGCGGCATAGAAGAACCAATAATAAATAAAATAAATAAATATAATAGCAACCTTGAAAGTGTAATTATTCTATACCCCGAGTTCTTTTTATGTTCCTGCAAATTAGGGAGGTGCCTATCTAAGCATCTTCCACATGTTTTCTGCCTATTGTGGACTGAAAATATGTTTCATCTCTCATTACTTTGGTAATGGATCTTTCATATCCTTGGCAAGGACATCTTCCTTGCTCTCTACATTGAATGGAAGCTGAAATCTTCTAAAACATTTAGAGGGTACTCAGATGCTTAATTTTGCATATTTAGTCAAGATAAAATTGTGCTGTATTAGCATTCAGAAGCTGAACATAGAAAAGAAGTTGTATAGAAAAAAAAGCCATATAAAAAGCAGTTAAGTGTGCTGTCTGTTAAGACAGCATATAGATTGTAAGCCAGAATTAATTTTGTTAGGCATAATACCAGAAAAATATGATAAAGGGAATGTATATTTCATATTGCATGTTTTAACAGCAGTAAGAATTGTATTTGCACAACATTGGAAAAGCGAGGAAACACCTATGGAAGAAGATATACTTAAAAAAATATTGGACTGTGCAGAAATGGAGAGATTAACACTGAAGATAAAAAAAGTAGACAAAAAGCAAACAAAAAAGCAGTTAAGTGTAAACTCCAAGGCCCCAAAATAAATATTTTTTAAAATTATCTAGTTATCATGTATGCCATGAGATTAAGCACAAATTAAAATTGCTTATTGAGATAGATGTTTTGCAGCCTAACATGTGACAAAAGAATATAGAGATTATTTTAATTATTATCAGTAAATATGTGAATGCATAACAGATAAAAATATGATAATTATAACAAATAAATTGATACAAGGAAATAGAGTCAAGATGGAGAAAAATCTACACTCAGCATTAAAACTCACTGGGTGATTTTGACTGAACAGCAAGCCACTGAAAGAATGAGGAAGCACGATGCCACCCCCAATCTGTGATAGTTCTCAAGAGGGTTTGCAATGAGACATTAACATGTTCCAATGAACATAATTATAATTCTTCACAAACTGAGTATCCTGATTTTGTAAGGAGATATACATGCATTCAACTAACAATGGTAGCAGTTTTGATAAAAAGAGCTTGACGGTGAAGAATCTATAGTGGGACTATGTCCCCAGTTTTTCTTTCCTCTTTTATAAAATCTGAAGAGATTTGTATTGCTGAGTGAAAAATATAAAGAGATAAAATTTATTATTTAAAATAATAAGTGTTCTAAATTTAAAAATACCTTTCAAATTTTATAGAGCAGCTTACAACAGGCTCACAAAAAAATACATGCTCAGAGAAGTTTGAGACCATGAAAATCTGTGTCCACCAAAATCCAAAAGAACAATAATGAAAAAAGAAAATAACAATAACAATTTAAAAAAAAATGAGAGAAGAAAATAACAATAGTAACATCATTAGCTGAAAATCAATCAGATGAGAAGTTCCACTCTTCAATATTGTACATGTTGTTATTACATAAGTGGCAATATCTAACTGGCATTGGCTGATCTTGGAAAGCTAATCAAGATTAGACTTAATATTGCTTGTATGCAAGCTGAAAATCCCAAGGATGGACTGGGGGATCAAAAAAACAATCAAGACATTCTTGAAAAGGCAATAGAAATTTCTTCCATAATTATTGCCACGATAATAACAAGGTATGTCTATGAAGTTACTAAAGGACTTGAGATCAACTTGAAGGAGACTATTTTTATCAATGCTTTCTCATCCAGACATCTTTCATTTTGAAACTAAAGGCATTAGTTCATATGTTGCTATATAAAGAAAAGGATTCTTTAAGACTAAAAAATCAGAGTCTAAAACTTATCTAACTAAAACACTACATATAATGATTAAAAATTGCTTGAACAGTCTTGTGAAACTCATCTGTGGGTTTTTTTTTTTAATGGTCTAATTTCTCCATTGGTGTGAAAATATTTTGAAAACACCACGTTGCTATTCAGACCTCAATATATTATGGCTTTGATTAATGTTCTCTTTTTAAATTTTTATTGAGATATATAGAATTCAACTAAATATTAAAAATTTTAAAACTTGACAACAACAAATATTACATAAAACCATCTATCCACAACTGGATTAATTTTTGTTATTTTATTATTATTCACATCAACATTTTAAGGCATTGGCGTTTCCTGTTTATATTTTCTATATCTGCAGTACCGTATTTTTCGGAGGATAAGACGCACTGGAGTATAAGACGCACCTAGATTTTAGAGGAGGAAAACAAGAAAAAAAGTATTCTGAACCAAATGGTGTAGTAATATATTATTTAATAAAATACCAGTGTAGCAGAATACTTTTTACAACCATGTACACTTTTTACAACCATATACACTTTTTACAACCATGTATACTTTTTACAACCATGTACACTTTTTACAACCATATACACTTTTTACAAACTTCAAACTTGACAGCTTTAAGACTTGTGGACTTCAACTCCCAGAATTCCTCCTCCAGTCATGCTAGCTCAGGAATGGGAGTTAAAGTCCACAAGTCTTAAACTTGCCAAGTTTGAAGAGCCCTGGGTTAGGGGTGGCAAGGGTCCCCCTCCCTCCTTGCAGTCATTCCTGAGCTAGCATGACTGGAGGAAGAATTCTGGGAGTTGAAGTCCACAAGTCTTAAACTTGCCAGGTTTGAAGACCCTTGCACCCCTAACTCCTAACGCAGGGGTCTTCAAACTTGGAAGTTGGTCTTCAAAGCTGTGGGCTCGCTTTGGGCAGCGGTGGCGGCTCCTTAGCTGCCTCAGGAGCAGGCTTCGGCCAGCAACGGCAGCAGGGACTTTCCTGTGGTCCGGCGCCGGCGCCGGCAGCTTTCCCTTGGTCCAGGTGCGGTGGGCATCAGTGGCGGGCGGTGGCGGGAAGCGGCAGTGGAAAGCGGCGGCAGAAAGCGGCGGTGGGCAGTGGCGGCAGAAAGCAGCGGTGGGAAGCGGCAGCGGGAAGTGGCGGCAGGCAGCGGCGGTGGGCATCAGTGGTGGGAAGCGGCGGCAGGCAGCGGCGGCGGAAAGCAGCGGCGGGCATCGGCGGCAGGCAAGTGGCGGCGGACATCAGCGGTGGGAAGCGGCAGTAGGCAGCGGCGGCGGGAAGCGGCAGCGGGAAGCGGTGGTGGGCATCAGTGGCAGGAAGCGGCGGCGGCCGGCGGCGGCCAGCGGCGGCAGCCAGCAGTGGCTGTAACATCTGGAGTATAAGACGCACCCAGTTTTTGACCCTCTTTTGGGGGGTAAAAAGGTGCATCTTATACTCCGAAAAATACGGTATGTGCTAAGCATCTAACTAATCAGTAGATTACAGTTATAAGGGTTTTGTTTTATAAGAAAAATAGCATTTTTCAAAAACAGTGTTAGAAGCCACTAAAATGTCTATGCTTAGGACATTTTAATATAACTATAATGAGGATATATTTTTAAAAATGCTGTTTTTAATGCAAGTAAATCTTCAATGGCCAGTAGATATTTCTCTGTGAAAAGAGAACATAAAACTCTGAGAGTTCTTTTGACAGAAAATGACACTGAAATATGATTTGTAGCTTTGAAAAATGAGGAAGAATTGGTCTACTTTGACAAGCTTAGTTTACATTAGAGTACATTGTCAATAATGTCTAGACAGGTGGCATCATTTATGTGTGTATTTACTTAATTAGTAAAACAATTTCTTTAGTTGTTTAATGCTGAACTATAAAAAATGACAGAATAATATATTACTTTGCATGTTACATAGTAATAATAAAAATAAAAATGATGTCCTTAAATAAAGAGCTACTGCCTTTCAACTCATTTGAAATGAATTGGTTAAATTAAAATTGTTTTCATTCTTTCCAATCCTTTAGAATGTTGGAAAGAAACCATGCAGAGATGTTTGTGATACTGTCTCCTGTCTATCATTTAGTCAGCAAGTAGGATAACTCTGAAAACAAAGCAGATTAAATTTTATGTGAGGGGAAAAGTTGGCAAATAAAATTTGAGTTTTAAAATGTATCAGATTCAGTTGGAGGCATTGGGGAACAAAATTCTGAAACATCTCCCAATGATAATTTATGACTCTGTGTCTTGTGTAAATCCAGCTATTGGGTGAGTTTATGTTTCAGTGCACCTTGTGAAATTGGAAAATGAATTACAAGCTTTTTTACAGTACTTGTAAAACTTGTGATTGTCACACCATATATGGTTACTACATAAACATACATTTGGTTTCAAGGCAAGCCAAGATTCCATTGATTTAAAGGGTGTTAAGAAAACCAGTTAAATTTCAGAAGAAATTTCCTACAGCTTTGCATTTGCAGTAAGCAATCAATTGTTGCATGTGAAGTTCCATTCTTGTTTGCAATACAGGTTTAAATCTGACAAACTGTATTTAGTTAAATCAAATGGAGGAATCAAGATTTACTACACATCTATATTGGGATCTATGGCCAGGTTAAGCATATGATATGATTGTAGCCTTCTATTGCTAAATTAATGAGCTCTTCTTCATATAAATTTATACCATTGGAAATCTGAGACTTTGGTTATTAAGATAAGCCCTGCACATATACAGCACCATTATTAATTTACTGTAGCATGTATTGAAAATATGTCCAGCCTTGGTTCAGTTGTCATTTTGGATAATGATAATACATTATCTAATGTGCACAGTATATTGATCTGTAAACCAACCAAAGATAATTCAAACCCAAATCAGAAAAAGTTAGAATTGAATTTTGTGTGCTACAATAATGCTAAATCTTTAATTGACGTATTTAAGCCTTTTGTGTGAACATAGCCATTTACATCAGCATTACTAAAGCAATTTTTAAAACCCTTTGATAACTAAATACAAAAATGTCTAGTCTTCCAAAATGTAAAACTGCAATGTAAATGTAAATCAAGGAGAGAAGTAACCTAGAACTAAGGAGAAATTTCCTGACAGTTAGAACAATTAACCATTGGGACAACTTACCTCCAGAAATTGTGGATGCTCCAACACTGGAAGTTTTTAAAGAAGAGATTGGACAATCATTTGTCTGAAATGATACAGGTTTCCCTGCTTGAGCAGGAGGTTGGACTAGAAGACTTCCAAGGTCTCTTCCAACTGTTATTCTGTTATTTCTATTATAGGACAACCAAACCTGGATTTTCTCTTGACTGCCTCTGTTTTCACTGTCCAATTTCCTGCCCCATCTTCACTTACCAGCATCACCTCCCTGCTCTGTTTCTACTTGCCTGGAGAGAGACTGGTATTATTACCCCAGCAGCAGCAGCACATGCTCTGGGGGAAGAAGAACTGATGAAAACTTCCAAATCTGAGCAGAAAAGTTTTGGAGCTCTAACTAGGCAACTTGGTCCTACTGTTCCTGGATATCAGACATCTCCAGTAGTTAATCAAGAGCCTGACAGAAAAATCCTAATGTAGATTTACAATTCAAAACATAATGTAGCTTTTACAAAAGAATTCCAGCCACTGCTGTGTTTCAAATGCAAGCCCTCTTTAAAGTAAAAATCAAGGTTCTAATTCTTGTACCCATTTCTTCTGCCTGTGCAGTGCAAGGTTACTCTCTTTGGAGAGGATCTTCATCTATACATTGTTTAAATAACCAATTTGACTAGTATCAGACTGTTTACTTATGACCTTCTGAGAATTGTCTGTCATACAAGGAGACCTTCCAGGTCAAGGCAAAATGATTGCTGAGGCTGCTACCTACCACCAAACTTCTCTTCTTTCGGGTGTATATTCTGTAGCCCAGCCTCCACATCTCTGTAGTACTCAATGTCCTGATATTGCAACATCAGTGCTAGAATGTACCACCTGTCTATATAAAATGAAAATATGTGATGATTTCATTTTTAACTACTACTTCTCTGCTATTGCCAAGAAAGCTACATGGATATGACCAAGTAAACATCTGCAGCTGATCTTGATTTGAACATTTAGTTTATTGTATCACAAAATTCAAAGAAGTCAAAATATATAGGATACACCATTTGAAAGAGACATTCATTTTACAGATGAAAAATTGGCAAGCATACAAGTTATAGCCTGAACAAGTGAAGAAAAAGATCTTGATGTTCCAAATTTCAGTGAATTATAGCTCACAGCAACTTTTCTTAGTTGGGAAGGGTCTGCCAGGAATTATATTTCTGGAGACCCAGCCTCCCCCCCAAAAAAAGATATAAATTAAAGTTATGGTTTAAGAGAAAATCTGTTATGACAAGAAGTCCATTTTTATACATGACAGATAGGACCAGAAACATGTTTTGTTGATCCGCAATCTCTCTCAAAAATGATTGCAGGATTTTAATGGTACAATCAATGGCTTGTTCCTTCTGATCTGGAAGCCTTTAGTAGAGAGAAGCCTATGGAATGTTTTATTTAATTTCATCTTGATGTTTCCCCAAAGGTCAACTCTATTAATCACCATGTTTGGGGAGATGAGATAAACCGTAAGGAAGGCAAATGTTTGCAGTAAATATTTTATTGTGAATTCTGCCATCGTATTAACAAACGGTCATTTTTACAACTTTGTTAGTCTTCCTTTTATTTCTTCCATTTCTATCCATAAAGTTCAAATGCTTTGATATAAATACAAAACTGAAAACACTACTTACCAGAGAATCTGCTGTGGGTAGGGAATGATTGTCTATATAATTTACAGAAAGTGTGTAAACAAGAATGAAATGAATTGACAGCAGTTCTGGGGAACAAGGAGAGAACAATGTCAAAAATATATACCAGATGAAGCCGTGAAAGCTTTAATATAGTGTCATGCAACAAGGTCTGTTGCTGAGTACTGGGTGAGGCCAATTACTGTGCAGTAGCCAGAAGTGTACAATAAATTCAGCTGCCTGTCAGCCAAATCCCTGGCTTGGGATAGAGAGAACAGCCAAGCAATCTTCAAGTGGCAGGAAATGTGAGGTGTTTTTTTTCTTCTTTAAACCATATCCAAAAGAAGAAGAAAAAGAATGCTAATGCTATGGTTTTGTTATTCGGCTTTGTTTCATATAGTTCTTACAGTGCAATTTTCCTCCCTACCAAGCGCCATTTGCTTCTTTAGAAGGCATCCACAGAGGGGGATGTTTTTTTAAAAAAATCAAGATGGCTGCAACCCCCCCCCCAAAGCTTGTCCTTTTATAATGCGTATTATGTATTTATATGTCATGCATGTACAAAGGGATAGGTTCAAGGAAGGGACAAAGAGACTGCAGTAGAGAACTGACCTGATCTCCTGAAGAAGAAATCAAGTTGAGGACCAAATATTGTTCTAGGTCAGTGGTTCTTAAACAGTTTGATCCAATTATCTCCTTTTATTTTGGTCTTCAATAATGTCAAATCACCAGACTGTCATGTTACACAAACATCTTGGCTGCAGCAGTCCCAAAAATTGTTTCATTACCCCAGAATATGCTCAAATTACCCCTTTGGGAGTAATTACCTGCAGGTTAAGAACTAATGGCTATGTGAAGGTTGCCTACCCCCGCTCAGAATCACATGGGAACACAGAAAAAGAGATAACACCTTTGCTGTGGCATGTCACTTTTTCCCAACCCGATCCCTTCCAGTTGTGATTGACCTCAATTTCCATAATCCTCTAATAACATGGGCCAAGGTTACTTTTGGAAAAGCTTCTGAATAGGATTTCATTTCATGGCAGTTCACACTTTGAATTTCTGCATGTCACTCTACATCAGAAAACATCAAATTCAAACTACATCTTATTTTTTTGTCAAAGCAGGAGTAAAATAATTTCTCACAGTTGTGGGAGAGGAAGAAGTGTCATATTTAGTTCCCCTATTCAGGGAAAGATAAAAACACCTAACATTAACATGCATCTTCACATATCTGTATGAAATGTGGATTGTACAAGGAGTGGAGGACCTACAACTATTCAATAGTTGAATGTAACTCATCAACAACCAAACTATTTGATGATGTCACATAGTAGTAAATGGAGTCATAATGGAAGTATTAGATTTTCTACATCTCATTACAAATCTCATTAGACTTTGACTAAAATCCCAGCTTGTATTAGAGTACCTTGAACTAATAAATCACAAATTCAAAAGTCCCCAACTCTCATTTGAGTTGTATTCTAACTTTTGTTTTGTACCTTTAGATTCTTCTCTCCAAGGGTGATAGAAATAATTTCAGTTCAGCTTTGTGGCCTGGCTATAGGACAGAGGTTGCATTGGTTACACTTATGGATGATCTCTGGTGAGAGCAGGATGATTGTTTATAGCTGAAACATTTCTTTAATATAAAGTTGCTTCTTTAGGACAGTAGTATGAAACCTTTTAGCAGCTACCTTTCCACTGGTTATCTGACTCAAAGGCTGTTCGTTGTTCGTTGGCTCAAAGGGGGAGGGATATTTTACATATGTGGTATGAAGCAAATATTAGCAGGTTTCTCTATTGAGAGGGGTCAAAACATCAAGAGGGTAGCTATAATCTTATGGTCAAAGTTTTGTTTCAATTTTTTTAATGAGGCTTGCCTGCCATATTGACCAGACAACCACCTCACCAGCATCAACACCCAGATAAGCAGCAATTAACATCAGACAAACCATCAAGCAATAAACAATGCCCTAATCAAAGAACTAGCAACTCAGACAAACAGTCCAGCAGCAAACAATAGCCTAATTAAGGAACTACCATGCAGAAAACTACTCCAACACTGATAGAGCAAGTTGCTACATATAGTATATTATACATACAAACATACAGTATATACCTACCTATGTACTTATGTATGTATGTATATGTATATATATGTGTGTGTGTGTATATATCTATATATCTATATATCTATATATATATCTATATATCTATATATCTATATATCTATATATATATATATATATATCTATATCTATATCTATATCTATATCTATAGATATAGATATAGATATAGATATATATATATATACACACACACATACTATATATGTGTGTGTGTGTATAAATATACACACATACATACATATATGTATATGTATGTATGTATATGTGTGTATATGTATATATGCAGTATTATAATATATATATATATAGGATATAACTATAATATATAAATTCTGTGATAAAAACTTAAGAGTCTTTACTTCTCAACTGTAAACCATTTTACTGTCCACGTGATTTTTCATCATTTCTACTAATTGTTGTGTATGTCCCGCCACAAGCCTGTGTAAACAAGGCATTAAGAACTCTAGCTGACCAAATTATGGAGGCTGAAGCCAAATACCCTGATTCACTGGCCATCATTTTGGGAGATTTAAACAAGGCAAACTTAAGGAAAGAGCTACCAAAAAACTTTCAGCATGTCAGTTGTCCCACTAGAATACTTTAGACCAGGGGTCCCCAACCTTTTGAACCTCAGGGGCTACCAAGGTCATAATTTTAAATCCCGCGGACCACCAAATTCATAATTTTAAATCCCACGGACCCTAATTCATAATTTTAAGTCCCGCAGACAACTAATATGATTTTTTTAAAAAAGATAAATACATTTGTAAAATAATGATCAGAGAACTTTCATTTTATTAATATGAAATGCACCTATTTAATATAGCAAAATTATAAATGCTTATTTAATTATAACAAAATCGTAAATGCTTATTTAATCATAACAAAATCTTTAAAGGTTGTTTAATTGTAACAAATTATTAAAGTTAGTGTAATTATTACAAAATAATTGAAGCTTATTTGACGGTGGCTTGCTGATGTTGTTGGGAAAGTCAGTCCCATATTCCAGAGCTGTAGCTGTAGTCCCTCCCCTCCCTTCCCTTCCCCCCTTTCCTTCACCCCCTGATGAGGTGGCGCTTGGGGCTTGCAGCAGTAAACCACGTCCAGGAAGCAGTACAGCAGAGAGAAGCAGCTGGAGTCAGTCCTAGCTTTGCTGTCCATTACGGATGCTAGATCGGCTCCCTGCAAACTCTCGTCTCTCGAGGAGCCCAGCCGAAGTTTCCCGTGCCGCTTCAGCGAGTGCTCCTCGAGAGATGAGAGTTTGCAGGGAGCCGATCTAGCGTCCGCAATGGACAGCAAAGCTAAGGTTGAATCCGGCAGCTTCTCTTCCCTAACAGGCAGCCAAGCTAACTGCCTGAAGGACCCCATCCTGTCTCTGGGAGTCAAAGCGCTGAAGTGCGAGCGGCGCGGGAAGCTTTGGCTGGGCTCCTCGAGAGAAATGCAAAGATTTCTCCCAAAATTTTCTCATGGACCACCAGTGGTCCACGGACCACCGGTTGGTGACCTGTGCTTTAGACCATTAACTACAGACTACACAACACTAAAAGATGCTTATCGGTCTTTACCAAGAGAAGCTGTGGGACACTCTGATCATTGCATGATTCACCTTGTACCTGCTTACAAGCAAAGGCTTAAAACCACAAACCAAAATTAAATCAGTGAAGACTTGGACTGAGGAGGCAAAGTTAAAGCTAAGGCTTGCTTTGACTGCATTGATTGGAATATTTTTGAAGATACCTCTGCAGACCTGGATGAACTCACAGATACTGTAACATCATATGTCAGCTTTTGTGAAGACCTATGTGTACCAACCAGGAATTTACGAATATACAGCAACAACAAACTTTGGTTCACAGCTAAACTTAAGCAGCTACGTCGTTCCAAAGCGGAAGCCTATAGAAAAGGTGATAAAATGCTGTACAATCAGGCGAGAAATGTATTAACAAGTGAGATCAGAGCAGCAAAAAGGAACTACTCTAAAAAGCTAAAGAATCAGTTCTCAACAAATGAACCAGCAAACATGTGGAGAACTCTTAAAAATATCACTGGTTATGGCAAACCACCTTCCCAGGCTGAAGGAAATCAACAACTGGCAGATGACCTGAACGTGTTTTACTGCAAGTTTACTGCACATTTTCAGTGCTTGGAGTGTGGGTGCATCCAGGATGTCTTTTTGTAAATGGGCAGGCGAAAGATGGTATTGGTGATAATCAGATCGTGAACCATACATGTCTTCAGTAGTAATAGGCCATTGCTGTTTCATTTGCCGATTCAATTTTTTCCAATGGCGCCATCCCAGGCAGAGTGATTGGATCCTACTCTCACGTTGAAATTGTCAAGTAGAGTCAGCCTGTCGGTGTGCTTCACGGATGAATGTAGGGCATTGAGATTTTCACAAAACTTGTCATTTACTTCATCCGGATTCGTCATTGTGGGTGCATAGGCGCTGATCAGTGTGGCTTGTTTTCCTCTTGGTAGTGGGAGATGCAGTGTCATGAGTCGGTCATTCACGCCCTTGGGAAGACTGGCAAGTTTGCAGACAAGATGATTTTTAACTGCAAAGCCAATTCCAGATTCACGGTGTTCGTTACTGCTGCGTCCACACCAGAAGAATGTATAACCACTTCCTGTTTCTATGAGCTGACTTTCATTGGCTAGACAAGTTTCACACAGGGCCACAATACTGATGTTAAATCTTGTGAGCTCTCTGGAGACTAGGGCTGTTCTTCTTTCTTGTTGATTTGCTAAAGGGTTGTCTTGAAGTGTACGTATGTTCCATGTGCCAATGGTGAGTGGTGTCACCTTACGTTTTCTTTGAAGTTTTGTTATTCGACCACATGAAATGGGATGTTTAGGGCACCTTTTCTAGCCCCTTCCTCTTATTATGGAGGTGAGCAGTGCGGTCCTAAAGAGGGCTGCTCAGTCACTCAGGTAGATGTCAAATCCAGCTGTTGCTTCAGTGAGCAAGAAGATGACCATTAGACCTGAGTCACCTGTGTGCAGGTCCATGGCTACAGCTCCCAGTTTATCCACACCTGCTGCTTCATTGCTCGCCCATCGCCACAGGATCTGAAGGTTCACAGGAATTGGGGGATGTCAAGACTTGCACGTGAATTGGATTAAAGTGAGGGAGAGGTGCGCATAGTCAACCTCACTCTCTCTTCCCTGATTCCATCTTGCTCCAATAGGAGGACAAGAGTCAAGACAGTTGGAGATGGGCTGGGTGCAGTAGTTGACCAGGGTGTCTTTCGTGTCTTGCCATGCTCTTAGTGTACTACATCACTTCCAGAGACTGCCTTCATGACTGTTGTCCTATTCTAGTGGGTTTCATCTGCTCAATCTGCCAGAATCTGTCTTCACAAGCTTGGGATAGACAAATCCCTATCTCACCGAAGGTCAATGACCCAACGGCTACTCTCAACCTGGTTTGGCCAGCTTGTCGAAGCTGTTGCCCAGGGTGTGGCCGCTGCGCATGCTACAGCTGCTAGGAGCCACAGGTGAGAGCTGAGTGGCAGGTGGGGACCAAAGTGAATGAGCTGCCCTAAAGCTTCCCTAAAATGAGCTGCCGTTAACGGACACAACATGCCCCTACACCAGAGCTGCTATCCTTCCCTGAACAACCCATACACCCCTTTTTTAAACCTATAACTTTCTGGAATACATGTTTCTTTTACAAATTATTTATTTCTTTGTAAGCTCTCTAAATATATACTATATCTTTGTATGCAAAGTCATAAATGGGGGTTTACAAATTAGAGTGGTTGGATAAACAGCAACATCAAACAGACTTCATTATGGCTCGGTGAGAAATGTGAATAACAGCCATGCTTCCAATTGTGGGTTAAATCATAGAAAAAGGTTTGGCAGACTGCCTAGGTCAACAGCAGACTTTCTGCCTGCAGACTAAACAAGTGTTTGGCCATCTTAGATATTGCTTCTACCAATATCCTCTTTTCTTCAGCTGAAGATGAATGATAAGCCTACCTGTGCTGTCTGGTTGCTTTAGCTAAACTGAGTGGACCAAGTCCAGTACATTGTGATTGGGTGTAACAGAGTAATTACAGATTATAGATTAACAGAGTTGGAAGGGACCTTTTGGTCATCTAGTCCAACCCCCCACTCAAGCAGGAGTCCCTACACCATTTCAGACAAATGGCAGTCCAATTTCCTCTTGAAAGTCTCAAGTGTTGGCGCTCTCACAACCTCTGTAGGCAAGCTGTTCCACTGGTTGATCGTTCTCACTGTCAGAAAGTTTCTCCTTATTTCCAGGTTGAATCTCTCCTTGGTAAGTTTCCATCCATACACCCTTCTGGTGCCTTGGAAAATAGCCTGACCCCCTCCTCTCTGTGGTAGCCCCTCAAGTATTGGAACACTGCTATAATGTCTCTCCTGGTCCTTCTCTTCACTAGACTAGCCATGGCAAGTTCTTGCAACCGCTCTTCGTATGTTATAGTTTCCAGTCCCCTAATCATCCTGGTTGCTCTCCTCTGCACTTTCTCTAGAGTCTCAACATCTTTTTTGTAGTGTGGTGACCAAAACTGGATGCAGTATTCTAGGTGTGGTCTAACTAAGGCTTTATAGAGTGGTATTAGTACCTCCCTAGACCTAAATTGTATCTTATTAATGCAGTTTAGGATTGTGTTGGCTTTTTTGGCTGCCACTGCACAGTGTTGGCTCATGTTTAGCTGGTTGTCTACTAAGACTCAAGCTCCCTCTCACAGTCACTGCTATTGAGTGTGGTTTCACCCAGTTTATATGTATATTTTTGGTTTTTCTTACCTAAGTGTAGGACTTTACTTTTCTCTGCATTGAATTTCATTTTATTAGTTAGGGCCCAGTGTTCAAGTCTGTCAAGATCCATCTGGATCTTGAGCCTCTCCTCTGGGGTGTTAGCTATTCCTGCCAGCTTAGTACCATCTGCAAATTTGGTTAGTTCCCCTTCTATTCCCTCATCTAGGTCATTTATGAAGATATTAAAGAGTACTAGACCTAAGACGGAACCTTGTGGTACCCCACTGCTTACTTCTCTCCATGTACACTTAGACCCATTGAGGACTACTCATTGAGTACGGTTAGTCAGCCAGTTGTGAATCCATCTGGTGGTGTAGCTGTCTATCCCACTTTTTTCTAGCTTACGAAGAAGTAGGTTGTGGTCTACTTTGTCGAATGCTTTGCTGAAGTGTAAGTATATTATGTCCACAATATTTCGCTGGTCTACTAATTTAGTCACAGTGTTGAAGAATGAAATGAGATTGGTTTGGCATGATTTGTTCTTAACAAACCCATGTTGGCTGCTGGTTATTATTTTGCTTGTTTCTAGATGGTGGCAGATCTGTTTTTCAATTATCATTTCCAGTATTTTCCCGGGTATTGATGTTAGGCTGATTGGTCTGTAGTTTCCTGGGTCTGTTTTTTTCCCTTTTTTGAAGATGGGAACCACATCAGCTCTTTTCCAGTCCTCAGGTAGTTCCCCTGTATTCCAGGATTTTTGGTGCAGTGGTTCTGAGATGACATCTGCTAGCTCCTTTAGGACTCTGGGATGTAATCCGTCTGGTCCTGATGATTTGTATTCATCAAGTTCAGACAGGTGATCTCTTACTGTTTTTTTTTTTATGCTTATGTTAACTTTTGTGTCCTGTCTGTTTTTTGCAGTTGTGTTTCTGGTTAGTTGGGCTGCAGTTTCTTATGCATGAAGACCGATGCAAAGAATGAGTTAAGCTTCTTTGCTGCCTTCTCTCCTTAGTGGACCAACTGTTTCCTTGATTTTTTTCTTGTTATTTATGTGTTGGAAGACACTTTTTAAATTATCTTTGACTTTTGTTGCAAGTCTTTGTTCATTCTGGGCCTTTGCTGTCCTGATTTTTCTTTACAGATTCTGGCTATCTGTTGATACTCTACCTTAGTTATGTGTCCTCTTTCCATTTTTTGTATTTGTCCATTTTTTCATTCAATTTGTCATTGAGGTCTTTGTGCAGCCATGCTGGTTTCTTTTTGGATTTCTTGTTTTTCTTTCTCATTGGTATTGTGCTGTTATGGGCTTTTTTAATCGTGTTTTTCAGAGTTTCCCAAGCTTCTTGCGTTGTTTTTCCCTTTAGGACTTTCATCCAAGGAATCTTTCCCAAGTTTTCTCTGAGTTTATTAAAATCAGCTTTTTTAAAATCTAAGACTTTGGTGTCATTGTGTTCAATTGTTTGTGTTTGCGTTATGTTGAATTCTAGTATGACGTGGTCACTCTCACCCAACTTTCCTGCAGTTTCAACTCCTTCTATCACTTCTTCTCTATTTGTAAGTATTAAGTCCATTATGGCTGTCCCTCTAGTTCCCTCCTCTACCTTTTGGACAACAAAGTTGTCAGCAAGGTTGGTTATGAACTATTTGATTTCTCACTTGGTGCAGAATTAGTTTTCCAGTTGATATTTGGGTAGTTGAAGTCCCCCATTATTACTGCAGTGTGTTTCCTACATATGTTCGTTAGTTGGTTGGCAAAAAGGATATCCATTTTTTCTGCTTGATTGGGTGGCCTATAGTATACTCCTATTGTCATGTCATTCTTTTTTTCTTTTATGTTGACCCATATGCATTCTAGGGGATTTTCTTCTTTGGTTACATATAGCTCTGTAGCAACATAGTGATCCTTTACATACAGTGCAACTCCACTTCCTCTTTTATGTGGTCTGGTTTTTTTGAAGAGTTTGTATCCTTCTATCAGTATGTTCCAGTCATGTGTTTCATCCCACCAAGTTTCTGTTATTCCAACTATGTCGTATCTACCTTCGTGCATTAATATTTCAAGTTCACCCTGTTTATTATAATATTTATTTATGCTATCAAATATCTGCTCTTGGTTGTTTCATTTTTAATTCTTATTGTCTACATGGGACAGTGATTCAGGAAACAATACAGGATATGTTAAATTGCAATAGATGCATGGGGTGTGTATGTGTGTGTGTGTGTGTACACATATATTATAATAAGTCAAACTGTGCCCTGTAACTGTCCTGTGCTCCAGTGATGTCAGCATTTCAGCTGTGTTTTATCACATGCATTTTAAAATGTAATCTTCTTCATAGAAAATATTTTTTCTGGTTTGTTTGCTTTAAGCAAGGTGAAGATTTCTACCAGTTGTCAGGGTAAAATGTTGATATTAAATTTTCCCTAGTAGAAAAGTAGCCCATGAAGCATACACGTTATTCACATGTAGCTAGGCGACGGGTTGTTATTTCTCCTTATGCATCTAAGCCTGCCTTTTAAAATAATGAATAATGGATTTTATATTGTAAAATGGCATTGCAGTGACTCGGGTAGATTGAGCTATATTTCTTCTGTATGAGTATAGTCGCATGGTGACAAACTACTTAGGGAGTTTGCCTTGAGGTTCTGTTTAATATAATATACTTTGATGCAAAAGAGCTGGCAAAATTTGTCAGCCTTCTTTCCATGCAGTTATACCTCGGCTTTTCTGTAATATTTTCATTTATTCATGCAAAGCTTTAAATATTCCCCAAATAAATGAATCCCATATTACTCCTGAGAGGCTCATCAGTTTAAATATGTGAAAGCTGGCAGGCTGGAGAACAGTCTCAGACTTTCTCTTGGGGGCTCCTTCTGATGTTATCTAGACATCCATTGCACGAAATGAAAAGAAGCCCTACTCCAGGGATAGGGCTTGGAGCTGATGAACAGAAGGTTTCCCAAATGCAATGCTTGCCATCTCCAGAGAAGCTGGAAATATTCCTGACAGACACTGATTCCCATAGGAACTAGAGATACTGATATTGCAAGGAGTTGTATTGTTAGTCTTTAATATATTGATAACAAGTTTGACAGAGTCCTGGGTGTTGGAAGGATCTTTGATCCCTGGCTACATGTTTTTTCCTTTCTGAAAAGTCAGAACAAATTTGAGACAGCAATTAATATTTTTAATTGTCTCATATTATTATCCTTCAAAAAGCCATCCCAATTGCATTGACTTCTCAATCGGCAAGATTTCTTTTGCCTACTTTTCATACTAGCACAATAAAGCTCTTCCAGAAATGCAAGAGGCTCCTGTTTCTGATATTTTCGAGGCTGCTGTTGTGCTGATGTGTTTGAATTTAGTATTCTAGTATTCTCAGGCAGTGAGAAGGGCAACTGGGCATATGGATAAAAATTATATATAAAGTGGATTATGTCAAGGAAACTGAGAATCCAATTTAGACATACATTAAAACATGGCTCATATGCTTTCTTGCTCCTTTTTCTTTCTCCTCTTGCACAACTGCAAGAGATTAAAAAAATACTTCTCATGTTGCTTGCCTTATTTCCAAAACCCTATTAGCAGTGGTTAAGCATAACCACAAGAATTGGTGAAGCAGACATGCTGCAGTTGGTTAAGAGTAACTATCATTAGGGTGCTGGTAGTAAACTTCTGTTTCCCTCAGTTTCTTCAGAAAAGGAACATGGAAAAACCATGTGAGTCTAAGGCTTAGAGAAGTCCTTTTCCACCATGTATTCTGCTGTCTGTACCAGATCATGCAGCTAAACCAGTCTTCATGAGTTAACAAGTCATACCAAAGAAAAAGTAGAGAGATGTATTTCTGGGATAATGTTTGTACAAAGAAAAAAGCTTCTCAATGAGGAACAGCTGCCATATTCAAGATAGAAAATATGGAAGTCTTAGTTTATACTTTGTCTTTAGCACTTTGCCTATGAAGCAGCATTTGGATTTTCTATTTCTATCAGTATTCTGACTTAAACTTATGCTTTGGTTTTCAGATACATTTCAACTTTATTTTGATAATTGGTCATGAAACATGTGGCCAAATTGAATAAGTACTTATGGCACTCAGACTTATATTCTGCTCCATAGTGCTTTACAGCACTGCCTAAGTGGTTTACAACATCAGCATATTGCCCCCAACAGTCTGGGTCCTCGTTTTATCAACCTCAGGAGGATGGAAGATTGAGTCAATCTTGAGTTGGTCAGGATCAAATTCCTGGAAGTGAACAGAGTTAGCCTGTAATACTGCATTCACTGTGCCACCACAGCTCCTAGCCACAGGTGTAACTGTTTTACAAATTTGAATATTTTTTTAATGTGTTGAACTTGTTTGTCCTGTTTATGGGATGGTACAAGGGAAAAAAAACACTTTTACTAACTTAAGCAAGGAAAATCAAACCAGGGCATTTCTACTACATTATAAAACTCTTTAGAAGGTGTTAAAATTAACTTTGCAGATCAAATTGCCTTATGAAGGTGGTAAGGGATTAGGTGGTAACTGATTAAGGGTGGGAGTGGGAGAGACGAGAATAAATGCATGCTTTCCTGCAACAGACTGATGTTCAGGAAATAATTTATAATATCTACAATATGTGCAGAAGTGTGAGGGAAGGTGATTGAACATTTGCATCAGACAACTGAACAGACAACTGAACAAAAAGCCCCACAACAGCAACTGAACTATAACTGTCATTGAAAACAGCTGACTTTTTAAATACCTCCTATTCTCCCACATATGAAATGTATGCCATTTTTTTAACTGTAAACTTTCAGTACACAGTTCCCTTGTATTGTTTGCTATGTTGTGGTGTAATAATGGCAGATATCACTACCACCACTTTGTCTCATGTTCAAAAGAGGCTGCATTTTAAATTTAACAATCTTACAAAAGCTAACTATATGTGTTTAAATACTGCAACTACTCAATTTCATAAACTTGTCTTGGTCTTTTTTAGCAGGAACTATAGCGAAGGCATGAAAACTCTAAATCCAGTATGATAATATGTAATCACAAAGTTCTTTTTTATGAAATTGAATAGTGGGAAATTTGGTAGTTTTATGATTTGGTGGCTATAAAAAAGATTTAAGTAATATAAACAGACATAGTAATTAAAAATTATGATTGTTTTGCATAGACTTTGATTGTAGTTATGCTTCATTTTGTTTGGACCTACTCAGATATACTTCCAAGCATTTTCCTGCAAGTGCAGGGTCCGTTTGCCAAGCATTGATACATTGGTCGTGACAGGAATTGACCTACTGGCTTATCACCTAAGCCTGATGTCATCGGCTGAGAAAATGTGACTGGCCCAAATTCACCCAGCTTGCTTTTATCCCTGAAGTGAGACTTGAATTTACAGTCTTCTCATTTCTAGGTAGGTGTAACATATACTAGGTCCATTTCTTTGGGATATGCAACAGTGCAAAAAGCTGACCTAGTTTTCTTACTCTTTCATGACTGAGATATAAAGTGAGGTTATAGAACTGGGAACATAAGCAAATCTAATTAATCTCTCTCCAATAATTATATTGACTTCTGTAATAGGTTTAATTAGGTAAACTATTTTGCTGCGTATGCAGGCTTTCATTTCTCTTTTCCCTTCTTTCATCCACTCTTTCCCACTATATTGTAGGTATGGAAAATAAGATCAATCCTCAATGAGAGGTTCTCACATTCCCATTATCTACCAACACAGCAAGAGTCAGTTGAGATTGCTAGCCAGTGCCTTTGTCTCTTTTCTATTTCATGACAAATATTCATGGTTGCCGACTCTTGGATTGGCATTTTTATAACTGAACTTACATGCTCTTATTCAGTCAATTTTAGACATAGACTACATATACCTCAACTGGTTTTCATATTCTTCATATTCTAAAGTATAATTCATATTTATTTGAAATTCAAAGTTAACTGGAAACAGGTGCGGCTTTATTGGTTTCTCTTGCAGAATATTCAAGCTTTCCTCTTCAAACCACTGCAGTGCCATGGTGTGTCAATCTTTATAGAATCATATCGCTGGAAGGGTCCTTGGTCTTAATAGTATTAGCATAATAGTATTATCTATATGTGTCTATTTAGGATAGATAGATCCCTCTCATAGTTACTACTATTAAGTCAGGTACCACTATTCTATATCTAAGCATCTGTTTTTTCCTGTCTAAGTGTATGTACTTTTCTTTCTACTGAACTGCCTCTTATTGGACCCAATGCTTGAGTCTATCAAGATCCTTCCAGATCTTGAACCTATTATTAAAGTATCACCTATTCCTCACAGCTTGATCATTGCAAATTTGATAAGTTCCCCTTCTAACTCTTCGTCTAGATCACTTATAAAGATGTTGAAAAGTACTGGACCCAAGACCATTCCTTATGCTACCACCATGTAGATGTAGGTCATACATCTATCTATAAGAACAATGCATATGTTTAGTTAACCACAAAAGTCATGATATTCAGGGCAAAATATTATTAAGCCAAAATATTGCATAATATATAGTAGCAGCGTTGGCTGGGCAATTCTTTATATTACTAATGAGGAAAGGCCTTGGACAACAATCAGGAGAGGAGATTCCTCTGAAAGATATAATCAAATAGCACAGAGACAGCACTGTATAATTGGGTAACATAGAAAAATATTTTTTACAGTAAAAGTTGTATCTGGATGCCCTTTAGTATGATTCTATTACTTAATGGACCTACCGTATTTTTCGGAGTATAAGACGCACCGGAGTATAAGACGCACCTTAGTTTTGGGGGAGGAAAATAGGGGAAAACAATCTGCCTACCAGGTATTCATCTGGCTAGCGTCCTTAGTCTGGTCAGCTTCAGCACATTATTTTATCCCCTGGTTAGGACTTAAAAAAACCTTCTTCTGAGAGAGTAACAATGAAAGAACCTGCAAGCCAGTAAGAGCTGGGAAGATTGTTAGCACCTAGTTAGGGCTAGAAAAAAACTTATTCAAGCAGCTTCAGCATATTATTTTATCTCCTGGTTAGGACTTAAAAAAACCTTCTTCTGAGAGAATAACAATGAAAGAACCTGCAAGCCAGTAAGAGCTGGGAAGATCGTTAGCACCTGGTTAGGGCTAGAAAAAAACTTACTCGGAGCAAGTAGAGCAATGAAAAAAAACCCTGCAAAGACTTAGTGCTGGAAAAACATTCTTCTGAGAGAGTAACAATGAAAGAGCCTGCAAGCCGGTAAGAGCTGGGAAGATAGTTAGCACCTGGTTAGGGCTAGAAAATAACTTACTCGGAGCAAGTAGAGCAATGGAAAAAACCCCTGCAAAGACTTAGTGCTGGAAAAACATTCTTCTGAGAGAGTAACAATGAAAAAGCCTGCAAGGTAAGAGCTGGGAAGATCTGTTAGTACCTAGTTAGGGCTGGCAAAAAAAAGCTACATTCGAAGTATAAGACGCACCCAAATTTTCAGCCACTTTTAGGGAGGAAAAAGGTGCGTCTTATACTCCAAAAAGTACGGTATTTCCCCCAAAGAAGCACATGATATAAAGGACATTAATAGGATAGCAAAGACAAATAGGCCTTGAAAAGAAAAAGCTGTGTTCATAGTATCAGTTTTGTATGGAGCATCTGTTGCTGTTTCTTGTCCATCAGTGATGATTCTTCTGAAGAGAAGTAACAAAATTTTGCCATCTAAATCTGCTTCCACAGGCATGCAACTGAGCTTCTTTGTAGCCACCTTTGTATTTGGGACATCTTCACATTCTCACAAATTGGATTCACTATACTCATTCCTCCAAATATTCATCTTGACCTTTCATATGAAAGATGATTTATTTGGAAGTAAGCACGACTCTGTTCAAAGTTGACTGAACGTGCATTCATTAGAATGCACAAAAATTCTTCAAATTAAGTTAAATAAAACTGGTAATTACACTATTGGACTGCGTGATTCTGAAGCTGTGTGCTTTCATCAGTGGCTTCCAGGCGAAAATAGAGTGCAAATTTACTTGGCAGATTTGAGATGCAAAGTTCAGTCTGTTCTCCGCATTTAAGCATGGATTTAGAGCACTCTTTGTCACTCTTCTGCTTCTCCAATTGCTAATGGAGTTCCTCGCTTGAATTAATGTGTGCATGTGTTGTACAGGTTTTAGGTCTGCTGTTAAGCAGTTAAACATAGGCTGCCTTATTATAAGAACAATTGTGCTATTGATAAGATGGCAACATGTTCTGCTTTATAGTGAATAGGTCTTTATTTGAAAGGCATTCCTACTTAAAGATAATGACACATTAGAAATGAGGGCAGCAGCTTTAAATGTATCCATTATTGTTGGATAATGGATAACTTCGACACTAAATGATTACTTGGGCACTAAATGAATACCAGTTGTCTCCATTACAGTGACATCAATTAAATGGAACTTTATTGGTAATTGATAGTATAGGGATTTAAAGACATCAGCAGAGCGCACTTTAGATGGAATGAGCAATTTTTTTACACAATAAATAAATAAAAATCCTGTATAAATGAAAAAATCCTGTATAAATGATGCAGTTAGTTTGTCTGAAACTATAATTTTACTCTGTCTCTTTTATGTTGTCTATGTTTCCTAATAAGTGAAATCTTACTCAAGATCCTATGGAATTTTTTTTTCTATTTTGCTTTGCTTTTTCAAATGCCTAATTTTGGGTGCTTCTAATAAATTTATTTTCCTCATGCCTGCAAAATTCTGCGGTATTTGCATCTGAGAGATATTGTTTGCTTTAGGTTTGCTGTTTGTTCTATATTTTGAAGGAAAGGCCTCTAGCTGAAGGATTCTCCGTGTGTGAAGGGCTATCCAGTTCGGTTCTAGTATAAAACTAAAGTACCGTAAGAGAAACAGTTTGAATGTCTCTCGCTGTCCGGAGTCATTCTGTTTTAGTTACCAGTAGGTGGCTATGTAAATCTGTTTAATTAATTAAAACACAGTTGAAATTTATCATCAAGTGAACTGCATATAAATAAGACTCATGGTTACCCCAGCTGGGTTTTTTCCATTATGATGAAGTGTGTTTTGTTTCTTCTAATAGTATACTTCCAACCTTGTCTCTATCCATAGAAATTTAATTTACATACATTTTTCTATGATGATTCTTTTCTTTTCATTCAGAGATGTCTAAGTGACTCCTTGACTGGCATTTCAGAAGAATAGGCAAAATGACCATTTGTAGTCTCATTGATCTCCCATGAACACCTGTCTAGATAAGCATGATTTCTCCTCCTTTTCCAGCACTATTGTCTACTACACTCCATCAGCACGTGAACAACATGGCACATTACACATCTCTTTCATGTGCTGATACAGTAAAGAGGGGAAGGAGAGCCTTCTCGGTGAAGAAGGGCTTGCAGCTCCATTTTTTAATCTTTCCATTTTGGAATGCAAGCTGATGCAAAGCTATAGCTGAAAATATTCAGGATCGTGCCAGTCAATATTTATTTAGATTTAAAGAAATATTTAAATAGATTTGTTTGCTGCCCATCTTGCCTCAAAGTGAGAATATGAGCCTGCAAATATAAGCAATATATTTTATAATAGGGGAATGTGCTATATGTTGTGACTAAACAAAAAGAAGTCCCACATAAAATGTTTCATAATAAATGTTTTAGTTAAAAGATGTAGACAGGAACTTAAGTGGTCAACATTATGTTTGCACTCTCTGTGGTTATCCAGTTAAAATAATGAAAAAAAATGGAGATTAGAGATAGAGATCTTGGGAAAACCATGACCACAGTAGACAATAGTATAAGGTAGATAAATAGTGTAACTTAGTGTGTTCTGGGCTCCAGTGGATGTAGTGGTAGTTTACAGCTGGAATCTCTTTCATCTTTCTGTCTCTCTGTCTGTCTGTCTATCTAAACTTTGATATCGTTTGGATTTTCAGCTCCACCAGAGACATGGTGGGTCAGTGGCTTAATGAGTGTGTAACTGCCAGCCAGAAATAGTCTGTACTCTGGCAGTTCGAGCCCTCTGGCAGTTCATGAGGTGGAATAAGCTCCTGATGCTTGTTCCCTGGCTCCTGTCCATGAAGCAATTCAAAAGCCTTCAATATTGTGAGTAGATAAATGGGTATTGCTTCAATGGGAAAAATCTAGCTGCATTTGTGTGTGCGGAGATTGGAAAACAGAGCTGTACCTGTTATGTCTCTACCCGGTGAGACATAAGGCAACACGATACAAAGTGAGGGGTGACTGTCAAAGGAGCCCAGGAGAACCAGGAACATGAGCACCGGTATTTAGCTGGTGTAAAGCTAGTTCGCCCCTCTGTAATGCACCAAGGATAGATATGTAGCTCATGGAATGAGCTAGTGACCTAGGTCAGTGATGGCGAACCTTTTTTTCCTCAGGTGCCGAAAGTGCATGTGCGCGCGCTATCGCATATGTGCGAGTGCCCACACCTATAATTCAATACCTGGGGAGGGAGAAAACGGTCTCCCCCGCCCTCCCAGAGGCCCTCTGGAGGCTGGAAATGGCCCATTTCTCAGCTTCTGGTGGACCCGGTGGGCCCATTTTTCGCCCTCCCCAGTCTCCAGAGGCTTCCCTGGAGCCTGGGGAGGGCAAAAACGCCCTCCCTCGTCCCCCCGGAGGCCCTCCGGAAACTGAAAATGCCCTCCCAGACCCTCTGTGCAAGCCAAAAATCAGCTGGCCGGTGCGCACATGCGCGCTAGAGCTGAGCTAGGCAACGGCTCGTGTGCCGGCAGATATGGCTCTGTGTGCCACCTGTGGCACGCGTGCCATAGGTTCGCCATCACTGACCTAGGTTGTCAAGCCTGCATTGTGTCTAGCATTTATAGATTTCCCTGACATTCTATGCCATATGCTAAATAAATTCAGCTTCACCCTCTTTTAGCTATTTGGAATTAGCTGGGAATTTTGTTTATAAGTAAGTGGGTGTGTTAAGCATTTTTTACTTCTAATCTTATAAAGGAGGAGGAAAATCATATTTAGTCATTGATCATTGCCACTGATTTTGAAGGGTCTGCTTGGCTAATTGCTCAAGCCAATTGTTGGCTGTTTGCAGAGTTCTCGCCAGCATTACATCATTCATTCTTCAGGGTAGACAGAGATTAAGGAGAATGCTACATTTGGCTCACAGATACTAGTGATGTTCATATAGACATGGCAATAACAGTTTTAATAAGTGCAACAAATCAGACACAGATTCTTTATTCATGTCCTTGTGTATGCAACAGTAAAGTAGGAGCAGTAAAGTAGGAGTAGGAGTAAAGAGACCACCCAGTGAATGCAGTAGCCCATTTCATACTTTAAAATTTGTTCAGATTATTTTAACATACATGCATCTACAGCTAATTTATTAAGACATAAAGAAACTGTCATGCTTAAAAAGCAAAGTGCCAACTATTTAAAACTTGCAGAAATATCAAAGTATTTATTTTACTTTGGATGTTTGGGAAAAGTATCTTTTTCTGAACATGATAAGTTTTGCTTTTTTCTGTCCAGTTAATTGTACTTTTTGGATGCATAGAAGTGAAAGTATTTAAAGAATGAATTTTCCCCTATCAGCCTGGTACAAACACTTGAGACAGTCTTCTTGGTGGTTGCTTCCAAACTGTGGAATTTCCTATCAGGTGAGATCATGCTAGCTCAACTTTGTTATCCTGCTGCTGCTGGCAGACAAAATATTTTTTGGTATTTACCTATAGCTTAGCCCTAGATGAATGTCCAAGATGGGAGCATGCTGTTTGATTTATTAATATCTATTTCAATCATGCTTTAAATTAATTCTTGTAATTTGTTCACATTTTAGTTAGTCTCCTTTTTAACCAGTGTTGTGCAAACTTTGGATTTTAAGATAAAAGTATGCTTCAAGAGCATGGATATAACACATGTTTGCAATTTTCTAAGTTATCCCAGGATCTTGCTGCAGCTAAAAAAGGCAACTATCTAATCCCAGAAAAAAATGCAACTGATTTATGGAGTCACTGACACAGTGCTTAGAAATACTTTTTTCCTTTGAAGTGCTGCACAGCTGTATGATTAATCTAGTAATTAATTAATATAGTAGAAAGGCAAGATATAAATTATAGAATGAATAAATACTATTTCACTAAAGGTAAAATGTTGGCTCTTCCCTGTTCTAAAAACAGGTGAGTGTAAACTCATTATTGACGATACATAAAGAATGTCCAAGTGCAGATTCAGATGCCAAACAAATTAAAAACTATAGACCTATCTCCTTATTAAACGCCGACTACAAATTTTTTATGACGATTATGGCCAAAAGAATGAAAAAAATATTGAATAAAGTTATACACTCCGATTAAAATGGATTCCTACCGTACAGACAAATTAGGAATAACACTAGAATAGTTTTAAACATATTGGAATACTACGAGGTGCATAGCGATAAACAAGCGGCTTTAATATTTTTAGATGCACAGAAGGCCTTCGATTATTTGAATTGGGAATTTTTTAAACAACAAATAAGAATTATGAAATTTGGCTCCAAATTCGAAAATATGATTGATGCAATATATATCAAACAGAAGGCTAGAGTAATGATAAACGGAGATTTTACGGAGGAATTTAGTATTTCTAAAGGAGTAAGACAAGGATGTCCGATGTCACCCCTAATTTTCATACCATCAATTGAGATATTATTAAATCAAATTAGATACAACAAAGAAATTAAAGGAACTAAGATAAAAAGAGAAGAATATAAAACCCAGGCATTAGCCGATGACCTGATATTTTTCTTAGAAGACCCGCTACAATCTGGTATACAATTATTGAATGAAATAGAATATTTTGGAAAAGTAGCGGGACTTAAAATTAATAAAGATAAAACAAAAATATTAACCAAAAATCTTACTAAAAATCAGGTAAAAGAGTTAACTCAAAAAACAGGATTACAGATAACAAAAAAAAAATTAAATATCTAGGAATTTGGCTTACAGCAAGATATTCATCACTTAAGGAAGACAATTACACTATATTACTTCAAAAAACAAAACAGGATTTAGAAAGATGGGGTAAAATGCAATTATCATTAATTGGGAAAATTGCATCAATAAAGATGAATATCTTACCAAGATGGCTGTATTTATTTCAAACAGTACCTATAAAATTAGATAACTTTTTTTGAGAATTAAACAAAATAATAACCAAATTTATATGGGCAGAAAAAAGCCAAGAATAAAACTTAAACTTTTACAAGATAGTCGAATTAGGGGTGGCTTCAGACTTCCAGACTTGGAAATATACCATCAATCTGCAATACTATTATGGATAAAAGAGTGGATAGCTTTAAAAAACTGAAGAATATTAACACTGGAGGGCCATAATCTACAAGAGGGCTGGCATGCCCATCTTTAGGGGGGAAATACTAAACATTCACAATTTCAAAGTCATTCAATAAGAGCTACATTACTACAAATTTGGAGGAAAATTAGAGCCAAACACTATATGAAGATGGTTATCTATAATGGAGGCCATGATCTATCCAAATGTACAAGAAAGTACTAAAATGAGAATTTATGAAGAATTATTGGACAAATACGGCAAATTAAAGACTAAACAACAATTAGACGAGGAAGGATTCAATATTGACTGGTGGCCCTATTTACAAATTCAAACTAGATTTAAAAAAGATATGGAAGAATTTGGCATAGACAAAGAGCAGAAAGTAATAGATAAAATTTTATTAGGAACAGATAACAAATTTATATCCAAAATGTATAACTATTTATTAAAAGTTGATAGGGAGGAAGAGATTGTAAAGAATAATATGATAGCATGGGCCAAAAATTTCGGATACACTATTCAACTAGATGATTGGGAGAAACTATGGACAAAAAATTACAATTTGACTATGTCGGTATCATATAAGGAGAATCTATATAAAGGAGAATCTATTATCGTTGGCATCTGGCCCCGGCTAGGTTAGCCAAAATATATCCTAACCTCAACCCAAGATGCTGGAAATGTAAATGTGAAAATGGTACATACTACCATATGTGGTGGTCCTGCCCAGAGGCAAAAAGATATTGGAGCAAGATACGATTATGGATCCAAGAAATCACAAACTCACAAATTGAATTGAAACCAGAGATATTTTTATTGGGAATTATTGGAGGACAATGGACTGAGGAAAATCAATATGTAATAATACATATCTTGATGGCTGCTAGAATAGTTTTCGCACAGTCAGGGAAATCGGAGAACTGTCCCCCAGAAAACATGATTATAAAAAAAATAATGGAATGTGCAGAAATGGCGAAATTGACAATGGAATTACAAGATTGTGAAGAAAAAGAATATTATACAATATGGGATAAATTGTACACCTGGTTGGAAATTAGAAAAAATAAGTAAATGTTTATATAAATGTAAATGTGAAAACTATTTACAATGTAAAGATGATGGATTAATATATTTAATATTTATAAATAACCAAATAACTGTCAATGTCACAGAAATGAAGAATTTGAATGTATATGTATGTTTTTAAAGTTAAAATCCAATAAACTTTTTTTTTCAAAAAAAGAATGTCCAAGTGCAAGGTCATTGTGTTGCTTTGAAACCAGCTCTAGACTAGGATTCCCCCCCCCCCTTGAATTTTCTCCTGCTAAATAACTCTATTGCACCTGCTGATTTTATTCTTCCTTCTGAAATGACAGGCAATCTGGGTATTTCCTGTTTGGGACTACTTAGAGCTGAATGTGTACTTAACAGGCAAATCCATATGGATCAGCAGGACTGTGGCTTAGGCACTGCTGCCAGTGGAAATTTTTTCAAGATCACTCGGGCAGCTTTTGAAGCAATTTGACTGTTGGGCAAATAGTAAAGTGTCCATTATTTCACAGACCCCATCTGTTAACAGCACATTAAAACAGAAAAGGCATAAAGGGGAAATTCCAGCTCTCGCTGGAAGGTAAGCTGTTGAATTGACTTTGCAGCTTGCTTCACAAATCTATAGTGGTGTGGAAAAGGTGAAGTGACACATATATAGTATATCAAAATCTTCTTCTTCTGGGTTGCCAGCTCTCTCCCATCTCATTCTCATGATTTCAAGAATTGTTTTTACAAACAAGAGAAATGCAAAGTGATTGTATTGTGGAGGTGGTAAATGTCTGTGCCAGGCTGTGAAGCATGTAAAAACTCTGCAAAGAAAAAAAAATGTGGAAATGCCTGAATTTGCTTTTTCCAGACAGTATTTGGCAGTTGTTTGGAGAGATTGTGATAAGGCAGTATAGAAAAACATGCAAAAATATGCCTATCAAACATCAATCATGCAGAATTGGCCATCAGACATTAACTATTCTGCTGACCGGCCCACAAACAATTATTTATATAGCTGCATTCAAGCTTTATGAATCAATCTGAATATTAATTTGCTTCTTTCTTATATTTTGCCTCTTAAGTATGCATAACAGTCCTTCTACCAATTTCCCCTATAATAATAACCTTTGAGGTTGATTAGGATGAGAGACATTGACTGACCCACAGTCAGTGAATTTCCATGGCTCTTAGTAGTCTTGAACGTGGTCTCCTACTTTAAGAAATTAACTATTATACCATAGCAGTTAACCCCAAACCTTTTCTAAAATTTCCCTTTCATCCCAGAACATGATGAATGTCTTCTAAATAGGTCACTAGGGCCTTGTTGCAACACTGGAATTAAATAACTGAGCATCACCCATAGGTGGCTGCCCAACAGCTATCAGCACAACATAGACTCCTATGATGATATTGCTGTGGTCCCATTTCTTTGCTGGATCACTCGGTGTAAATCATCTGTATCTTGCATGTCGAACCCGTGCAATGAGGATATATGGGAGGAATTTTGTCAGATGCAACACATAAGGTAATTGAATCAAAATTTTGGTAGGATGGGTTGAAACAGATTAAATGTACATACAACTACAGGTAGTCCTTGACTTATGACCAGAAATTCCATTACTAAGCAAGGTGGTGGTTAAATGAGTCTCACCCAGTTTTACAGTCTTTGGGGGCACAGTTGTTAAACAAAACTTTTCAGTTTATTATGTGAATCACGTTTGCTAAGCAAATCCAGCTTCATTTATTGACTTTGCTTGTCAGAAGCCAGCTGGAAAGGTTGCAAATAGCAATCACATGATTCCAGGATGCTTAATTCTAATTGCAAACACCCAAATTTTGAGCACATGAAAATCTTGGGGATACCGCCATACCCATACTTGCGAGGACTAGTTGAAAGTCACTTTTTTTAGTGCCATTGTACCTTTGAATGGTCAGTAAATGAATTTGTAAATCAAGAACTATCTGTATATAGGACCGTCTGATAAGTAATTTATTATAAGGAATCCAAGAAGTGATGACAGGTTTCCAGTTCTGTTTATAATGATCAGTGTTTAAATTTCTTGTGTCCTTTTCCCTTTGTTTGTGCTACATATTTATTTATTTATTTTATTTATTTATTTGTTTGTCAAACACGTACAAGATAACAAGTATAGGTATGAGCATAAACATGAAAAAAGGAAGTAAATACAGATAAATGGGGACAGTAAGACAGGGACGGTAGGCATGCTGGTGCGCTTATGCACGCCCCCTTTACGGACCTCTTAAGCATGGGGTGAGGTCCACGGTAGACAGTTTGAGATTGAAGCTGTGAGGGTTTGAGGCTGTAACAACGGAGTCAGGTAGATCATTCCAGGCATTGACCACTCTGTTGCTGAAGTCATATTTTCTGCAATCAAGTTTGAAGTGATTTACCTTGAGTTTGTATCGATTGTTTGCCCGTGTATTATTGTGGTTGAAACTGAAGAAGTCGTTGACAGGCAACACATTGTAGCTGACAATTTTGTGTACTATGCTTAGATCAGACTGCAGGTGGCACAGTTCCAGATTGTCCAAGCCCAAAATTTCAAGCCTGGTGGCACAGGGAATTCTATTGTGAGTAGAGTACTCTTCTCGTGAAATACCTCTGAACCTGCTCAATCGTATCAATGTCTGATATACAGTGTGGGTTCCAGGCGGACGAGCTGTATTCAAGAATTGGTATGACAAAGGTTTTGTATGCCCTAGTTAGCAATACAATGTTACCGGAGAGGAAGCTTCACAAAATTAGGTTAACAACTCTTAATATTCAGGTAGTTCTTGACTTATGACCATAGCTGGGACCAGAATTTCTGTTGCTAAGCAAGGTGGTTGTTAAGTGACTCACATCTGATTTTATAACCTTTTTGCCATGGTTGTTAAGTGAATCACACAGTCATTAATTGAATCCAGCTAATTCCATTGACTTTGCTTGTCGGAAGATTGCAAATAATGATCATGTGAACCCAAAACTCTGCAACTATCATAAATATGTTCCAGTTGACTACAACCTAAATTTTGATTACACGATCATGGGGATGCTGTGACAGTCACATGTGCAAAGATCGGTTGTAAGTCATTTTTTCCAGTGCCACTGTAATTTTGAACTATCACTAAACTGTTGTAAACAGAGGATTAAATGTAGTGATTCTCTTTTGTGTGGGAGATATAGTTTCCATCTGTTCCTTGTTTTGTTAGCAGTTTGATGTAGTATCAGACTCTTTATTTTTGACTGTGTGAGAACTAACTTTCACAGTTTGTGTATATAGTGGAATTTCAAGATGTTTCGCACAAGATTGTCTTGTTAAACTTTCCCACTCTAAAACAACTGTGAAGTACTGTACTTGTAGAAAGTGTGTTTGGGGGTGACATGAGGGGGGGCAGTTATTGCATACAAATGCCGTAGGTGCTTCAAGCCTAGCTTACCAGAAAACGACTTCTTCCTCCTCTCTTCAAGAGCTCAGGAAGAGGTCTCTAATTATTAAATAAGTTAAACATGCAATACTCAGCTCTGAGTCTTAATTCTGGTTCATACAGCATATTTACACTCAAACTGGCTCTGTAATAATTTTTCAAGCCCCAGTAGTGTCTGCACTGTAGACAGTTTTATAGATTCCATTTGCTCAGACAATAGTGCTACTCACTGACAACAGATTCTTGAATCCTGTGTCAATTATATAATCTTTTTCAACTCGTCATCGTAGACCATGAGAAACTTTGCAATGCTGTTATCTCCAACTCCACATTTTCTGGGGATTTCTTCAACAGTTCCATGTGGATTACCTATGTAATAGATGAACAGATTAACAGAGTTGGAAGGGACCTTGTAGGTAATCTAGTCCAACCCCCCTGCCCACATAAACTGAGGCTTCTTAGCTAGCCTTATGATCTGCTTACTCACTTATCAACACTTTAGACCAGAGGTCTTCAAACTTGGCAACTTTAAGACTTGTGTACTTCAACTCCCAGAATTCTCCATAGCTGTCTTAAAGTTGCCAAGTTTGAGGACCCCTGCTTTAGACTCAGAGGAGAGATGCCCCAGGTTTCCTCACAATAAGGACACTCTGAAGTAGGGTGGCCTGAGGGAGAGTGTGGGGTCAGTATAAAAACCACTCATTGAGCTTCTTAAACCCAGAGTAGACATGAATCTTGATTTTGTCTGGTGTTGGTCCAATAGTCTATTAGTCCAAACTTTAACAGATCTTTTGTGTGTAATATATATTTTGGAATAAAATAATATTTAGGAATTAAAATGGTCATCAGTCTCTTGCACTGCAGAAAAGATACATTTAAAAATTATTGTTGGTATTCTACAGCTTCTGTTTATTGATTGGTTTCATATTTTTCTTTTGAGATTCCTTGGACACCACACTGGATCTGGCAAGTTTTCAACAAGATCTCTGTATGTCAAGGGTGTCAAACTCAAGGCCTGTGGATCTGGCCTTAGATGTGGCCCATGGGGCTGGCCTGGAAATAGCAAAGGACCACCCACGGTGTCTCTGATAAACCCCCCCGTGCCCCATTTGGCCAGTAGACTGCTGCAGGAGGCTGTCCAGCCTGAAAATGGGCCGTGGGGGGGCCAACAGGGGTCTGCATCCGTTCTGTCATCCATCCCATCTCTTCTCCCCCCACCCCAGCCAGCCTGCAGAGGACAACTACAATGCTGATCCGGCCCTCGAAGAAATCCAGTTTGACACGCCTGCTGTATATCAACATTATTAATAAAAGTAAAATTTCCACATTCTTCTGAGAATGTGTTGTACATTTTAGTTGTTTATAAAGCAAGATCATCCAGAGTGATACCCAATCTCATTGTGATGCAGGCAGGCAAAATTATTTCAATCCAAACTTAATAATTGTAGACTCCTAAGTGCTATATCGCTTCAGGAAATATACCTGCAACAGGAAGCATAGAGGCTCTACTTCAGGAATTCTACTCTGTTTTTGCTGTTCTCTTGCCTTTTGCTACTTTCATATGAATCCTGTTTTGTGGCAAAAGCTCTGCCAATTGCTTAATAATAAGTAATGCTCTGGTTGATCAGGATTCTTTTCCTGAGAGAGAGATAATATGGTAGGTTAACAAGGTACTTAACTCTGCAGCAAATGTACTTTAGTGTGTGTATTTGCTTGAGATATTCCCCCCCATTAAACTATAGTGCAGTTGAACTGCTCTCAGCCCACCCATTTTTTGTCACTTTCCTCCTAGCTATCCCACTCACTTACAGTCAAATAGAAAAATGCCATCTGTATGTGCTCCTTTTGTAAAATTCACCACCAGCAAATCACTAAAATTTGAATTACATATGAATAAGCTACAAGCCCCTTTATTTAAGATCTTTAAACTGAAAGATTATAATAATCATAGAACATTGACAGCAGGTACCAGATTCCGAGACTGTACTATACTATATACCAGAGGTTACCAACCAGTGGTCCACGGACCACTGGTGGTCCGTGAGAAAATTTTGGTGGTCTGTAGTGCACCCGGGTGGAGGAGCTGCCCTGGGATGACCAATGGGCCAGTCCTGTGACTAGAGCTCTGGAATATGGGACCGGCCAGGTAGCTCATGGTGGGGCTGGAAATCTCCGCCATAGAGGGAGGTATGTGCAACTTGCAACTTTGCAGGTGGTGCAACGTGCGAGGAGTAGGGCAACCCTCGCTGGCCGGAATGAGGTAATGGTGCTATTGCATCAAGGTGGGGTGGCGGTGCAGGCAGCCCAAAGCAACGGGTGTTGGCAACCCATGGCTCTTCCACCCCAGCTGTGGCTTCCTGTTGGATGATCCCACCACTGGCTGTCCCCACCCCTCACCCTCCCAGTCACTCCTCACCTGGCCTGAGAAGGGAAGGGTGGGGGATGGAGATTCGCTCCATATTCCAGAGCAGGAGCGAAGCTTCATCTCTTGTTGGATCTCGTAGCCATTTCTTCCAGCCCTTGTTGGTGCTGCATGCACCTCGGTCACACTGGAAAATCAGAATGAGAGAGAGAGAT
This sequence comes from Diadophis punctatus similis, assembly GCA_023053685.1. NCBI lineage: Eukaryota > Metazoa > Chordata > Lepidosauria > Squamata > Dipsadidae > Diadophis > Diadophis punctatus. Next base: position 4,070,735 of record JALIGW010000007.1, on the reverse strand, counting down.
GAGAGAGAGGGGGGGAGAGAGGAGAGAGGAGAGAGAAAGAGAGGGGAGAAAGAGGAGAGATGAGAGATAGGGGAGAGAGAAGAGATGTGTGAGATATATGAGAGAGAGAAAGAGAGAAGAGAGAGGGGAGACAGAGAAGAGATGAGAGATGAGAGAGAGAAGAGAGAGGGGAGAGAGGGGAGAGACAGACAGAGAGGGGAGAGAGAAGAGAACAAGAGAAGAGAGGGGGGAAAGAGAAGAGATGAGAGATGAGAGAGAAGAGAGAAGAGAGGGGAGAGAGAGACAGAGGGGAGAGAGATGAGAGAGAGAAGAGGAGGGAGAGAGACAGAGGAGAGAAGGAGGAGAGAGAGAGAAAAGAGAGATGAGAGAAAGAGAGAGAAAAAGAGAAGAGGGGGGAGAGAAAGAGATGAGAGAGAGAGATGAGAGAGATTGAGAAAGAGAGATAAGAGAGAGGGGGGAGAGGGGGGAGAGAAAGAGAGATGAGAAAGAGAGAGATGAGAGAGAAAGAGAGATACAGAGAGAGATGAGAGAGAGAGAGAGAGAGAGAGAGAGAGAGAGAGAGAGAGAGAGAGAGAGAGAGAGAGAGAGAGAGAGAGAGAGAGAGAGAGAGAGAGAGAGAGAGAGATACCGGTGTTTTGTTTTCTGTGGGAAAAGGGTCCAAATGGTGTCTAAGGTTGCAGAAACAGGCGGCCAAGCTAAGTGCCTGAAAGATCCCATCCTGTCACTGGGAGTCCAGGCGCTTCAGCGAGTGGTGCGCTGGATTCATATTAGTAGTCTGCGGGATTTAAAATTATGAATTTAGTGGTCCCTGAGGTCCGAAAGGTTGGTGACCCCTGCTATATACTGTACTTTTTCCCCAACTTGGAACATGACCCTGTGTATTTCCCAGAAGCTTAAAGCAATAAATTGACCTTCAACCAACTGTTTCATCAGCAGAAGTTCCAACAGTGTGTGTGTGTGTGTGTAAGTATATATGTATATGCAATACAGGAGTGGGTTCTAACTTACCTCACCGCCGGTTTGCTTCCTCCCGCACCGTGTGGCTGAGCTGTGCTGTGCTGCGCGGGCGTGCTTCGAACGTGCATGCATGTGCAGTGCCGAAAATTCACAAAAAATTCCAAAAAAGAGAGAAAAAGACAAAAATGTTGTGAAATGGACCTGGGGACGCAAGGAAGCCACCACCTTCACTGAAGTCAAGAGACTCTTGTCCTCGGATAACCTCCTAATGCAATATAATGAGACTTTGCCCCTCATCCTGACATGCGATGCCTCTCCATTAGGCATCAGGGCTGTCCTTAGCAGAATCACAGAAATCACAGAAATTATAGAAATCACAGAAATAATCACAGAAGGGACTGAGTTACTTAGTATTACATTCAGGAGTTTTCTAGAGAAACATTTAAACTGAATAACAGGAACAAAAAGTTAATTGATACATAACATTTCTATCTCCAGCAATCTGAAATTAATAGAGTTGTCAGTGTTTCTAATATATATGTTTGTGTAGTTAAGACAGAGGTGGGCATCACATACTGTAACAACTGATTCGCCCAGAACCGAAAATGTGAGCGCATGTACATGGCATTGAAAAAATGGTGATTATATAGGACGTGATAGCGTAAGGGTGGGTGGGCGGGCCGGAACTACCGGTTTGCCCGAACAGGTCCGAACTGGCAGCAGCCCACCTCTGAGTTAAGACTATTAAGGTTGCTGTTAAGAAAAATCAAGCTTTTGATAGTCTATGCCATACCATATGCACCAATCAATCAGGCAGTAAGGATGAAGGGGAACTCAGTCACAAACAGGTTATGAAGAAAACAAGCACAGGCTCAGTCAAAAAGAACTCAAATGCCTATACACCAATGCACAAAGTATGAGGAATAAACAGGGTGAACTAGAAATTCTAATAGAAGGCAAATATAATGTTGTTGCCAATACAGAAACTTGGTGGAATAAGCCTATGAATGGAATATATGGCAAACTTAATAAAAGAGGAAGTGGAGTTGAGCTTTATATAAGAAGTAACTGCATCTCTACAGAAATACAGCAGAACATTGATGAAAACTGTCCTGAAAGCATTTGGGCCGATATAAAAGGAAAAAAGAATGCCATTGCCATTGGTGTATTCTACCAGCCACCCAACCAAACAGTGGAAATAGATGTCAACTGGACTTTGACATCCAACTATAACCTGGATGACTCTCTCCATAGAGAGAGGAAATAAAATTTTTGCTATTCAGTTAACTATTCATTCATAGGATTATTTTGGACCAGTAAGTCTTTCTTAGGCCAATTGACTTTATGGTGCTCTTAGGATTAAATGAAAGGAGATGTCCATATAAGCCACCCTAAGTTCCTGGTAGTCTAGAATGTAGATTGTCAAAAACTGGGACAAAACACCAATTCCAAACACTATGATAGTTTCTTCTTTAAGACTCCTTTTCATATGATAACTAGTCTGGCAGTAAACCTGTATCCCTTGAAAAAAGCATAAATATGGTACCAGCATTTGCTATTTTGCACCATTATGCTTACTCTTCACTCCAAATTTCATTCATGCAGTGTTCCATAGGAACATCAAACAATAAAATATGGACATATCTGTGAGAAAAATAAATTACATCCACTTTGTATTGTCAAGATATAATATATGCCACAATTCTAAGCATGCTTACTAGGAAATTATACATATTGGACATAAGGGGACTTACTTTAGGTACAATTTTTCCACAAGACAAAGAAATTCTGCCACTTCAATAACTGATTGGATGTGTCATGAAAAGGCAGCAGATTAGTAGTTATGTTATTTGTGTGAGCTCAGAAGGGATTTTCTGAGTTTTCTGCCAAAATAATTGGATCACCTTAGGTCTTATGCAGTTTGACTTGAGTGGGTTTTCGCTGCTCTGAGGTCAGGCAGCAAAAATGGTTCGAAGTAGAAGAACTTGTAACTTGTGAGGATGAAGTGTCAGAATGGACATGCATGATTTATATAGAATTGCTCTGCCCAATTTCACATGGAGAAATTCAGTGTTGGTATAAATAAAGTGAGAAACACATTGGAGATCAAATTCTTTGTGTTGTAAATACCTGTTTTCTAAATCTAGCTAATATTACATTATAGAATGGTAAAGAAGGTATCAGTATTTTCAAATGCTTTGTGGCACACATACTGTAAAATTGCAAGACAATGGGTAAATGATCAGGGGACTATTTGCAGAGGCTGTAAAAAGTTATA